>CM046834.1:38874470-40094987 GCA_025618425.1 Heliocidaris tuberculata | reverse complement strand
CAATCTTGGTACAATCGGAATCATCGTGGGCATCTACCACGGCCTCACGT
Organism: Heliocidaris tuberculata; assembly: GCA_025618425.1. Classification (NCBI taxonomy): domain Eukaryota; kingdom Metazoa; phylum Echinodermata; class Echinoidea; order Camarodonta; family Echinometridae; genus Heliocidaris; species Heliocidaris tuberculata. The sequence continues at coordinate 40,094,937 of CM046834.1, read as the reverse complement.
ACTTCCTCGGTACGTTTTTAGTTTCCAATCTATTATGTTCCTTTATCAATCAATAGATCGGCTCATATCACTGTCATGTCGCACTCAAAATGCAAAACGAAGAAAACTTTTGGACCGAGGAGAGATCTTTTCATTCTTTAGATCTTTTAAATTATTGTTTTATAAACAGTCTATGCACACTGGCGCAGCCGTAGAAGGATTTGTTGAACAATTAGGGGCTGGATGGCACACAAACACAAAATCAAAGTCACATAGCTACAAACATACTTCCTTGGATGACCCTTTTCAGCGGATAAAACGGGGGGGGGGGCATGTCCCCCTTGTGTCCCCTGGCTACGCCTATGTCTATGCAGCCGTGTAATCACTCAAAAATTATGTCCTATCGATATCATCATTGTCATATAATTAGGAAATATTTATCTTATTTGTGAATAATATCAATTTTTAGAAATGTAGTTTCATTAATATTGGTAGTGTAAATATAACAGTTCTGGAGTCTCAGAATCAGCATCGGGGAGGGATGGGAGAGGCTGTATCTGTGTCCGTATCTCTCTCTCTCTCTCTCTCTCTCTCTCTCTCTCTCTCTCTCTCTCTCTCTCTCTCCATCTGTATCTTCTCTATCTGTAAGCATTAAGCCCTAGCCATTTCATACCCCGTCTGTTTGCTTCAGTCTCATTAAATGATCTATAAGTCTGATAACCATTTTAAAAATAAAACCAACCATGTTTTAACATATAGTTTTTTGTTTCTCTTTCCATCTTCTTCAATACAGCACCATTCATCGTACCGTTTGTGAATGAGATGAGCGTGAATCTCATCTCTGTCATCTGCGCAGTGGGTTCTCTTTCACTCAGCTTAGCTTACTTAGCTTCTGATGTCATTCAGTTTGGTGTTGTGTGTCTACTCTCGGGTAAATTAGCCTGCATGCTAATACATGTATTCACTGGTGGTGTTTGAAATCGCTGTGGTGATTCAGGGGGTCAATGAAATGTATTTATGTAAAAACATTCAAATTATGATGTTTTTGGAAAGCCATGTCGTTTTATAGCATTGTTAGTCCGGCAGATTGGTGAAATAATTGTGCACTTTTTCATAAAAGCATGAAATTTGGCATGTATGTAGAGTTTTTGATGCCAAATGATTCTGGATATGGGGCCAACAAAAATTCGGGCCCTGGGGCCCGTTGAGCCCATTTTTTTTTTAATTGGCCCTCTCAAGGTCTTTTCCCTTCAAAGTTGATGTAATCAAATCTAGTTTGATATAATGAAATATTATGTAATATTTCACGGCCTCTAAAATCAATCAAATGCTTTAGGTGCCTATTTTTCAAATAAAGGGCTACCCTATATATCAAAATATTATGAAGTCACTGATTTGTTGGATATAAGTGAAATGCTTCTAATTGTGATCAGTTGGCATTATACGTCTTTAAGATCGATGAGATATGTGGCGCAGGTGCCCATTATGACCAAAAAAGGCCCCAAAAGGCCCAAGCTTACATATCTGCAACATAATTTTTTTTAAATCTTTGTTTCTAATTTCTAATGGTATAGACATCAGTTTTGAAAGCGATATTATATAAAAAGCTCACTTTAGCAGCCCACTAGGCCCATCGATGGCCCATTCGAGACAATTGAATTTGATTAATTTCCTCATAGAGGTTGGCAATATTTAACAAATTCAAAATAGCTGCCAAAGTGTTAAAATACCTATTTGCATGTAACTTGAGTTTGGGCTTTAAAGCAAAGCTATTTACAAGCTGGTTATTATAGGCAGAATAGTTGGGTCACTTCATTTCATCATTAAAATGGCCTCCGTTGTGATTTAAGATGTGACTATTGGCATTTTAAAGTTTACGTTGTATCTGGAAGCATATAACTTGGTATAAAAGTGTGGAATTTAGTACATATATGTTGGAAATTTCTATAAACAGAAAATATCAATCTAACATTTAAAATTTGTTTCTCTTCTTACTGAAGAGTTATTTATGAACAATATACATTAATATCCTGATGAAGCAAAGAAATACTCTTCTTTAACAAATAAATGTTATTATGCCGAAATAAACCTATAATCAGGTGCAAAACAAGTAAGTGATAAAACTGCACTTTCCCTCTTTTTTTCACCTTCGTGGCCATATTGAAAAAAAAAGACAAAACTGATATGTCCTTACGAAACAACCTACACATCGTATGATTTATAAAGATGCCAGTTAATATCTGCATTCTTTATAAACATCTGCAACACCTATTAAAGGGCAATCCAAACTTTGTAATAAGTTGATTTGTGTAAAATCAGAAACAGATAAACATAATGATAAATGTCTGAAAGAAATCCGACCAAGAATAAGAAAGTTATCGATGTTTGAGAAATGAGATCACTATTTTAATCGCAAATTGGCTGTTGGGTCAGTCGATTGTAAGGTATTCCCGGTCAACTCTCGATTTTGTCATACACCATTTTTTTTTTCTCATAAGCCCCCCTTCCCTTGGGCACTACTAAAAATATATTTTAGCAATTTTTTTTTTTTAAATTTACATTTTAGTCACTGTGTGTTGGAACAAATGGGAGAGTTATCCGCCGCTACATCACAGTGACATTACCGTTTCGGCCAATTTGAAATTCCTATTTGTATAGGGATTACAACTTTCATATTGCTTGTCAGATTTTGTTCAAACTTTTAACAAGCTACTTCTCTGATTTTTCTGCTTTCTTCCAGAGCAACATGCCATTAAGGTTGGATGTCCCTTTAAAGAAATAGAGCCTGAATACATAACTCTTTAGCATATTAGCCATTTTGCAAATTACATTTCAACGCTTACGCAGTATTTTTCTATTTGATGGCAATCTTGGAAATGAAATTCCCCACTATTTTAAAGTTTCAGCATAATAAGATATATCTTTACTTTAGTTTCATTGTGTCTCAACCAAATTTCGCTTATGTCTATTATAGGCACACAGTTCCAACATCCATGACTTTCTATCTATAAGATATAAGCTTCAAGACACAGCAAACTTAATGCAAATAATGACATCTTGAAACAAACCAGTGGTTATTTTTAATATGACGGCCATTTTAATGAGAGGAAGTAATCCTACACTAGAGGTATTCTGCTTATAAAACATACTACCTGTACCTTGCCAATAGTTATACTTTAAAGCCCAAACTCAAGGTTATATGCATATTCAAACTTGAACCCTCTTGTGAGGGAAAGAATTGTCTTTGATGGGCCATCAATGGGCTCATGTAATTCCTAAAGTGGGATTTTTATATGACCTTGATGTCAAAATTAATGTGTACCATTTAAGATTTAAACCAAATATGTTTTAAATATCTTATTTTTCAGATAAATTATTTGGGCATTAATGGACCTTTTTTGTTATAATGGGCACCTGAGGCACCTATGTTGTTGATTTCAAAAACGTAATGTTGACTGATCACAATTAGAAGCATTTTACTTATATTGAGCATGTCAGTGACTTTATGATATTTTGATATATAGGATGGCCCTTTATTTGAAAAAAATGGTCACCTAAAGCATTTGTATGATTTTAGAGGCCGTGAAATATTACATAATATTTCATTATATCAAACTAAATTTGATTCATCAACTTTGAAGGGTAAAGACCTTGAGAGGGCCAATTTTTATAAAAATGGGCACAACGGACCTCAGGGCCCGAATTTTTGTAGGCCCCATATCCAGAATCCAAAAACTCTACATACATGCCAAATTTCATGCTTTTATGAAAAAGTGCACAATTCCATCGATTTTCTGCACCAATCTGCTGGACTATGTATAAGATTCAGATTATGGGTACTTAATCATGATGAACATAAAAAGAGTCATTGTCTTGATTTGGGAAATATATACATATATATATTAGTAAATCGTATTTACGGAAAACAATTGTAACTTTTTGGTGGTTATCAAACATCCAATTTTAATCATGGATTTATATAGTGCAAATTAATGCTGCAAATCAAATTAACACATACAGTGGTGTCGTTTTTTGTTTTGGAAATGTAGTGAAGAACATTTGGTTAGTGCTATTTATATTGAAGACTGTACATTAAATATTCTGGATGTTTGGCACGATACTGAAGAACAATGTCAAAAAATATTTTCTCCCAGTGATTTATGTTTACATCTTCATTTTTTGTGAATTCCAGGATGGTGTTACTCCGTCGTCCGTCTTGCAGGAGTAATCCTATTCTACCGCAATGTTCGGGAGAACTTCTCCATCACATTTGGTATCGCAGACTCCGGCAACGCCATCGGAATGATGGTTGTGCCCCTTCTGGCCGAATTCTTGCTCGAGATCTACAGTTGGAGCGGAACCATCCTCCTCCTCGGCGGACTCCTTCTTCAGAACTCCATCTTCCTTCTGCTTATGAAGGGCCGTCCAGATGTCCAGGAATGGAGCGACGACGGCGACTCTGGTGGGAGGGAGAGATCATCAAGTTCTGTTGATTCCCAAGTTGAGGATGATGTTTTTGATGAAGACGATGGCCTGCTCCAGAACAGACACGACTCCGGAAGATCTCCTCCTCCCACACCCTCTTCATCCATCTGGAGATGCTGCCACGGTGTCTACATATACTTTGGCCTCTCTTTGTTCTTCGAATGCCGCCACACTGCTGCGGTCATGTTCTACATGGTACTTTCTGGCATGATAAACGCATCCTGGCTCGTCTTTCTCATTCCTCATGGCGTATCAAGAGGCTTCCATCTCTCGCAAGCTGTCTTCTTGGCAACATGCGGAGGATTCGGCAATGTGTTGGGACGCGTCGCGCAGGGACCGATCATCGACAGGGAATGGATGACATCCTTAGATCTCACCATCATCTTCACTGTCATCAACGCAATAGTCTTTCTCTTGGACCCACTCATATTTGATTACGTTTTGTTGAGCTTGGCTGCCTTTCTAGGAGGTCTGGCCATCGGCGCACGAACAACGCTTACAGTGGTCATCGCAAAGGAATTCTTCCCATCAGATTCATTCTCACTGGTCTATGGGTTACAGTGCCTGTTCTACAGTGTAGGGGAACCACTGGGAGGCCTCTTGGCAGGTAAGCATCAATAGAAGATAGGCAATGGCGTATTTTCCCCTATAACTATGTCGGGTAAATTGATAATTATAGCTTTGAACTGCGGCCTTCATTTATGCACTTATCAAAAGATATGTATACTGTCTTGGTTAACGCCAACTATTAGTCACATAACTTTGATTTCAGTACTTTAATAGTTTCTAAGAGGCTGAAATGGAAGAAAAAATATATTTGTAAGAAGTAAAATAATACCGTCTGTCCGAAGGAGAGGTTTATTCCTATCCTATGTAACTTTGTTTTTAATTTGCAGTTGTTTTGTTTTTGTTTTTTTTGTTGTTGTTGTATCCAGAAGATGAAAGTTTAGATGGTATTTTTAAGGATATCTTTTACTATACAAGCCTCTCATTGTCATAAATCATGACATTTTCAACGTTTGTTTAATTTTCTGTCTCTAATTGAAATATATAATTATTTATAATTCTTTTTAATTTTTGGTGTGTAGGAATTGCATAGCCCTTATAGAAATATGAAGAAAAGAAAAAAACTTGAAATAAAGGACGCAATCTTTGTTTTTCTATTTTATATAGACAGCTTTTTATGAATTTACGATATAAAGGTGATTGATATTTCATTATTCTTTCTATTTTCAGGATTTTTGGCTAGCAGAGTAAACTTCTGTGTCTCTTTCATAGTGTTAGGAGCAATAGAAGTTTTGACGTGTTTTGTGTTGACACCAACTCGATACTTCATCGTTAGAAATGCAACGACTTAGTTCTGCATCTCTTCCTGAATGATGCCCAGAGAAAGCCGGATAAAAGCTGAGTCCCTCCTCTTTAAGCTCAAACCCAGGATGAAACGACATCTGATATCTGCTTCGTGCAGGTTCATCACGTTCATGTCAAGTCAAACTCTTAGACGCAGTGGCGTACCTAGGTATTCTGGTGCCCGGGGCAAACTATCAAATCTGCGCCCCCCCCCCCCCCACATGCCCAAACTCAGATAAATGAGCGTTTTTAATTTAGAAATGATGGCACTATACGTGAAAATGAGTTTTGATGCACATAACCCGGGGTTGTTAGCCCGAATTTGATGAGTTATTGTATAAGCGAAGGAGCAACACGACCGAGGGCAGATTTTTCCCCCATTTTCACCCCTCAAATTGACATTTCTTATGTATAATACCCTTACAAAAAAATCCAAGGGAATACAGCGACCTAGCAATATTTTTGTTGTTGTTGTTGTTGAAGTTTTGAACATTCCTATTTTGGGGGCGCAAAATGAATGAATACCCTGAAGAAATATATTTGAGGACTTTAGTAAGGCAATTGCTAAGCAAATTTATGATTTCTTTCGAATGTTTTATACTTGGAAAGTGCTTTTTATACACATATATCCCATCTTTGGGTGCAAAATTTAACGAGCTCCTGCCCTATGTGGGGGGGGGGGGGATGGGGGCAAAACAACTAGAGTCAATTAATGGTTACCTCTTCAAAAACGCCATTGGGGACACGAAATAGCTAGATCCTGAACATAATCATTTGAGGGAGCAAGCGACCGAGCTTCAGAATATTTTCCCATTTCAAACCGCATAAAACACAATTTCTCACGCATTTTGTCCTTGACAGGGGCGCAAAAAACCCTCAAAGATCATAAAATTTCTTGTATTTCCCCCTTTTCTTTCTCTCTTTTGCGTTTTTTGCCCCCTTTCAAGTGCCGCCCGGGGCACGTGCCCCCTCTGCCCCCGTAGATACGCCACTGCTTAGACGTTTGTGGTAGGTTCACGTTATCAATAGGAAAAAAAGACTTTCATAGCGGTGTTGTGTTCTTGTTGATACCTGACCATGTACCTGTCCGAGATAAAGTTAAAGAAGCTGCAGTAATTTGTTTTTGTAAGCCATTCCTCTGTATTTTCCACTTTCTTTTATCCAGTTGCAGGAAATAAGTACCAGATAGGGAAAATCATTGACTGCTTTAGAATTTTATCAGCTCTGTTTACATGAAAAAGTATGGAAAAGGGCCAACTTATCCTGTTTGTAAATCCATTATTGTCATAATCACTATTATTGCTATTTTTATTTTATCATCATTATTATCATTATTTTTTTTATATTTATATTATCATTATCATCATCATCATCATCATCATTTGCATGAGCTTTATTAATGGTCTATATCAAGGTGGAAGCGAAGCGAAAACTCAAGAGAGAGAGAGAGAGAGAGAGAGAGAGAAAGACAAAGACAAAGAAGTATCTACGGGTAGATTTTGGCAACCAATGGATCATTTATGTTGATTTATGATGTTCTGACGGAAATATTAATAGTAACCATTGAGGATATTTAAATTTGTTTTTTATGTCATTTATTGGGCTATAAATTTTACAGGCCATGAATCACATTTTGATTTACACGTCACTTTCTTCTACTTTGATTTTAAGTTTTGTTTTCACAAAAATGCTAGATTTGTTCCAAATTCGATGTAACAAACTGGTCGTCTTGTATTTCACTAATGATGATAAATTCTTACGTATTGTTTGCCAAGTAAAACCTTAATTTTCTTCGTGGTTTTGGGGTATGAACAATTGCACCTTTACCTGTACCTTTTGTGTTTCATTTTGTTTTCTTTGGTTGGAACAAGTTATCATTTACTATTTCATGCCCATCCGAGACACGGGACCTTCGTCATCAACGATAACTGCCTGTGTCACAGAGAGCACATTTGAAGTGTATTATACGGGCTAAATATTCTTTAGAACAAAGTACCAACCCAAGTCTTTTTTAGTGAAGTATCAGAATGATGACGATCAGAGCATACTGATCGAAACGTCGAGAACCACAGAGCTCTTAGTGGAGCTCACCAGCCCTTTTCAGTGCTTTTATTCCTTGAAAGATTACATGGTGTAACCCTGAAAACTAAACCTACAATTCAGAAGTCTTGTTATTGAGGTAAGTTGTCCTGACAAGAAGTGTGTTTTTGAAAATAGGACATGCAGCATTGGAAAAATAAAAAGGGTACATGCATTTTCCATAAGTGGAGGGGTTTTCATGTGATATCTATTAGTTCATCCCTCCCCTTCGATTGGTTGATATGATATTAATGCTTCACATCGAAAGTTTTCTGATATTTGCACTTAATGTAATGACAGTTTTTGTTCTAAGAGTACAATGTTGTATTCTACATAAAATGAATATCATTCACGCAAATGTTTGATTAAATCTTGAGGATTATTGCGATCCACTACAAAAACAGGAGTCATGGATTGAAAGTTATTATTTGATTTTATTGTACTGTACGTGACGAGAACAAAATGTATTTACACAAATTAATCAAAATCTCATTTACATGCCATGAGTACACAATCGTTAGCGAATTAAAATTCTCTTTAAATCAACCAAATACTTTACACAAAAAGTACTCAATATATTAATCATATTATAGATTACCATTTACATATACCTTTGCTAATAAAATGTATTTTATACAGCATAAATTTGATTATACAGGGATACTCAAAATTATCGGACCCAAAACCAGTTTGGGTGAGAAGCGTCTTCCGGTACCTGATGAATATTGATTAATTGATTAATTGTTTTATTTACTTGTCTTCGAAAGCAAGTAATTGTTTGCTGATTAGCTACCAGTCGACATAGAGGTTTAAGTAATGTATGAGGGACTTGTATAGTTGAGGATTATTAATATCTTTTTAACGAGCACGAGCGCATCGACTTGATTTCGAACCCGGGACCTCCCTCCTATATGCGCGCTCTACCGCTGGGCCATCACGTCTCCAGCATTATGACAATTCGACACGAATTTAACAAGGTAGAAAAGGGGTGGGGCTATTTCAGTAAAATATAACAAGGACAAACACTTGGTCTACTGCCACTTGCTGAAAAACCAACACACATTACTGCGAAAAAGTGCAACCCAAATTACCATTTCCTCCGCCACTCTCACACCTGTGCCCTAATATATACCCCAGCCCTGTGGGTTTGTATCTTGTAAGAAGAGTGCGGTATTATCATGAGTACCTGAAGTTTTGTTTGTGGGTTTGTGAGGATCTACTTCATTAATCATGAAAATGAGGAGAGAGAGAAAAAAATGTGAGGGAGCCTCAATTGGATTGATCACGGCGAAAGATAATGCAGAAGCCTGCCTGGCAGATGGCTGTTTCATAAGAAAATTACTCAGAGTCCGCGAGAAACTATGAATTTGAGCTCGTGACGTAAGTGTGGAAATGGGTGGTCACAAGTTCACTTATTTTGGTCACTGCAGCTCATTATTACAAAATGCTTACACATATGAATTGTGTAATAAAGTGAGTTTCTCTTCAAGCTATATGACTCGGTGATATTTTCTTATTAAGAAAAAAAAATGTGTGACAAGAATTGGGTGAAATATAATGGAAATCTATTTGTTAATATTGTTACCTTCAGTTCCTATTCTCGAGAAATGAAAATCATGGATAGCTCGTAACAAAGGAATATATATTTAGTTTTAAGCCAACTCAGTAACTATACTGCATAGTTTTGTTCGTTTTAATTTCTAAAATTGGGATAGAGTTAAAACATAATTTGAGAGGCAAGTATTCAGCATTTAGTTTTGAAATAAAATTATAAAAATACAACTGACGCAAATAATTACTTCATTATCATGTCATCTTCCCTAATTACTTACTTAATATGTGAAACGTTTAGAAATCAAAGCAAAAGTATTACGTTCAAAGAATTAATACCATACTTCGAGAAAATAGTTTAAAGAAAAGCTAAGAATCCTATAATAGGCGCATTGTGCTGTCACATCGCATGTCTCGAATGATGATTTTTTTCGACAAAAGATTGACACGAGAACTTGATCGGCAGTTTGCAACAACCAAAAATAGAGACACCGCTAGAGTTTGATCCTTATTTTTTGACCGCACCCATTTATTAAAGGATCATCATTTCTTATGAGCGTATAATCATTAATAAACTGTTTCTTTGACTATATACCTTCCTTAATTCTGCCATCAAGACACATGCATCATTGTTGATCAAAGGTCAATAAAAATGAATAAATTTGTTCATTTTGGAACACATTCAAAGTTGCATAAAACCGTTTTGACAACAAATCTGAAAATCGTCAGAACCATACACATGAAATATTAAAGATTGTAACGGTTTTCATAAAAGATAAATGAAACTAATTTCAAATGAGAATACTATCAGCTTCAGTCGTGTGGATCGCTTAATGTTATGAAATCAGTATATCTCAACTGAATTTTGAATTGACTAAAAGATAAATGTATTGTCATATAACTTTACATGACTCAATCATCTATTTTAATAAACACTAACTGACAGATTAAAGCAGGAAACAAAATACACCTTGATTTTACCGGATACTAAAGATGATAAAGAATGGGAGCGAAATTATATGCCAGGATATAGTCAAATGTATTGAGTTGTACGTTGCACATCGTTATACCTTGAAATTGGTCGTATTTGTTGCATGACAAACCTTGGACAAATACTATCACGTTCACGCAAAAAATCAGGTGCGAGATCACTTTGTCTCAACAAAGTATAAACTTCCTGATATACTCTAAAAAACAAACTAAAACATAACCTTCAACCCACTTCGTCATTATCACGATTTATATATGACTGATGGGAACAGTGACCAAGATAAACACTTGCAAAAATCAACAGAAACAAGTGGCCGTACTTCATGATAAACATTGGGTTGTCGTTAAATTCCTTTCTTTTCTTATTACAGACAAAACCAGTTTCACTAATAAACGTTTATGTCAAAAATCAAAATCAAGTGATTCTTAGGGCCCCTCCCCCTCAAAGAAAAGAAAATGGGAAGAAGCCAATTTTCTCATAATTATAATTCATTATTTTTTCAGATTATAAGGCGATAACTAAGTACAAAAATAGTATTTATTGTGTTCTTACATGGCCTGGAGAAAACAAAGACATGATGGATTGGGTAATGGTTATATTTAGCCAATTATTGTCATAACTCCGATGTCCCGAAGGGTGTGCTGTTTGTCATTTCGACACGATAGCAATCACTCAACATATTCAATTCAAAATATAAATTGATAAAGTCATACCAGTTTACATATTTCACTTTAGTTGAAATTCAACATTTTCTACAAAAATATAATCGAATAAATAAATATATTGCAAAAGTGAGATATAACCGATTATACTTCGCAAACTTAAAAGTAATATATTCATATTAAAGTAATATATTCATATTAAAGTATTCATATAACTAAATGATTGCACGAATCACCATACCTGCACTGTGTCTACAGCTTCTTTGATCGAGCTACATATAGTTATAAACATGTACATGTAATTTGCAGCATTGTGTAAACCCCACAGCTGGACATTCTAGAAGGGTTCTACTTTTAAAGCAGAGTGAACTGGCAACATACATGTCTTAACACCACCATTATTCGGTTAATTAAAAAATTATAATGAAAAAGTAAACGCGTCCTAGCTGAAATAATTATTTATCCTACAGATCCCAACCTGAAGCTTCAATACTCGATGAATAAAATACTAATATTGACATATTCAACGATCGACAAACGCTGTACGAATTTTAGATGGTGGCAGTCTTCTTAATGCAAGCTGATACTGTATGACCAATCATGCTAGATGGACATTCGCTATACCTTCTACTTGCTGTTAGATCATGCATTGTTTTCATGGTTGGCATTTTCATATATCAAATCTTGAAGATTCAGTGTAATGCAATTTTCTATCATTGTGATACAAAGGACAAATATATTAAGAAAGTAAGAAAGGGCATTTGATATAGTACAATTTGACAAAGCCGTAAGCCAACCACAGTTTTCTTTTTCTTCCAGCGGCCTTCTTAATGCATATAATTAAGTTGAAAAAGAATCCATGCTTAATTCAACTCCGTGTAGTCAGTTGAGTCAGTGTCACCAGTGTCATTGGCGTTGTTGAAATTTTCATCAGGTATAGACGAGTAAGCCTTGTCCATCATACTGTTAGCAGTGGATGCTGAGGCGTGCGAGATATCTCCTGCCTGCGACCCACTGGCTTGACTTGATACCGATGCACGAGGGTCTTTCATGCTCATGTATCCATCGTCCTGTCTCGATGACAAAGAATTCGGGAAATGGGTCAAGAAAATGCTCGCTGCTGGCGAGATTTCCTCGCTGTTAGTCCTTTGCCTCCTGGGACGGTCATAGTGTTGGGAAGTACTGCTGCTGCTGTTGACGTTGCCCGTAGTCAAGGGCCTGTTGTTCTTTGGCACTTCGTAATATACCTTCAAGTCACCGTGGGCACCCGCGAAGGGATTGACACCCGGGTTGCTCACACTTCGCCAGAGGTGTTTCCGCTGACGTCTTGAGGGTATCAGGTCGGGGTGAATATCAGAGTCTATATGAATGCTGGTGTGCTTGTTACCAGCACGAGTAGTACCCAATGGTCGAAGCATCGGGAAGGAATCTACCTTGGGCTCTTCGCTGATACTTCCTTGGCGACTGATAGATATAAGTGCCGCCGTTGAACCATTCGCCTGGCTCATACCCCCATATGACTCGCTGGTACTCGGTTGCCTGCGAATGCCAGTGGCGGCAGTGATGTCTTGCGGGGCCGATTCACTTGATGTCAGCCTTCTGTCCCGAAAACTACCTTCTCCATTCGCGGACTGACCGTTGCATCGGTTTGCGGCAGACGTTGACTTTCCGTTCGTCGCACTGAGGCTGCGAAACATTGCACGATCAACACGTCGTACTTTCCCAACGCGCCACACACCGTCGGTATTGTTGAGCGTCATGTACTCACGCTGTGATATTTGCGACCCATCAAGATCAATGTACCCATCTGGACCAACCAGCATGGAACTAAGCTGAAGCTGGCCAAACGTTTTCCGTTCAGCCTCCAGTCGTCGAATCTTCCTTTTCAGGATACACACGTAAATTGCTAGAATGATAATGATAACCGAAGAAAACATACCAATAATAATGGCAACGGTAAGGTAGTTGCCTCCTCGCGTTGGAGTTTTTAAGTTTTGTCCAGTTGTCGGTTCTGTTTGAACCCCTGCTACAGTATGGTCATTGATGATATTGCGTGCCCCACCGTGAGTTTGGTCTGACCTTGATATCTGTTGCATTGGTGGTCCTACAGTGGAACACATTACCCCGGGTGGGACGGTGGACGTTAATCTCGCAGGAGTTCGACGGACACAGGAGTTGTTACGGAGAACCAATCCAGCTGGCATCCCGTACGCTTCATTGCCCGAGCCTGATGAATACCCATACACCAGAACTGAAAAGGAATTGAACTCGCTGTATCTGTCTTCCAAGAAATACAATGCAGGATTATGGACAAGACTGTGCTGCTTGATACAGAATTTCCGTTTCAACATCTCCTCTGTTGCGTGAGAAGCATTTTGAAAGTTATCCTCTGGAAAATGAAATATGCCATGGAAGAGATTCGATTTGGCAGTGCAGTCGATAACGATGTTGATGTTGTTGGTGAGTTCGGGACCAATGGCAACAGAGATAGAAGGTATCAGCGCCTCACTGACGAACTGAGCGATGCCAGGGACGAGCATCATGAAGGGATCGGCTCCTGTCCCGTCCACATTTCCTCCTGTAAAGAAAGAATAACAGCACATGGAGTAATAATAACTGTTAGAAGAAATAGTATTCTAAATATCTTCCATTAGTATAATACTCCTCAATAATCTCTAGATAAGTATTTTGCCGGTTATTATCCAGAAGTTGAACGAGATAATAAAATTTTTCAAAAAGTAAACCTATTTGCAAATTATGAAGAAAAAAGAAGCAAAAAATGCGAATTTGGTTATTGCATTATTCTAATCTTTTATATTTTATGTTATTATCTATACGAGGTGATTTTCCGTGGCAATTATTTTCCATATTTTGCGTTCTCTGATTTCGCAGCGGTAAATATGAAACCATATTTTTTCTCTTCCGGGTTTTCCCACTGATTCTATGTGTAAATTAAGTCGCGGGCAATATTCACGAAATCCGGTTTGAACCACTTTGAGAAGCAACGCAATACACATGCAATGCGCGAATACGCAGGCAATAATGATATAATATGGACTGGCCTTGGGGATACAACATTTACTGCCTGAACTGGAATTGTATTGCCCGAGTCGAAGACGAGGGGAATACGATTCTAGTGAGGGCAATTAATGTTGTATCCCCCGAAAGAAGCCAGTCCATATCATTATTATTAACAGAATCAGACATATAGAGCGAACTCGAAAATATTGTAAGAAATACAGTTTATTGCCCGCCATTTAACACACAAAATCCCATTGACTTTCGAAACCGGGCAATAAACAATTTATCGGCCCACAATTTTGTTGGCTTGTCAAAGCCGGGCAATAAAATGTAAAAATTGCATTGCTCAGATGTGTGATATGGTTAATAATATAATATAACGCAATACAAACATACGCAATACATGCAATACATACAATGCGCGGATACGCAATATTATTAGTTACCCCCTCTATCCCCCTGCATGTTCACGAAATACGGGTAAATATCTACGGTCTGGGGCCTGTAACACAAAGAGATAAATCAATCGTAAGCCTATGGCAAACCATGTACTGAAGAGTTAAACTGATTGTATCTCTTTATGTTACAGGCCCCTGGTGCCATATATGGCACCAGCGCCCTCTTGCATAAAAAGTTGCGATTAAACGCAAGTCCAAAATAAGCGATCCTGATTGGTTGAAAATCAAGTTGCGTTTAATTTTTTGAGTTGCGTTTAATCGCAACTTTTTATGCAACAGGGCCCTGGTGCCATATATGGCACCAGGGGCCTGTAACATAAAGAGATACAATCAATTTAACTCTTCAGTACATGGTTTGCCATAGACTGAGCGCGAAAATATAATCCCTTGGGAAAAATATAACTTCGTCGGGGAAATGAAATGTTATATTAAACCTCTAAGCAGGCAATATCTGTATAATGTTGCCCTCTTTTTTAGTACATTCGTCTATGGGGAAAACCCGGAAGAGGGCAATATGGCAAATATTCGGATTCGGAGTAGCGCGCAAAATACGGCTTTTTATTTTGCAGCGAAAATACCCTGCATAGGTAATAATAATAATATTGACTGGCTCTACTTTCGGTGAATATCGAAAATATTGCCCTTAAAAGAACCATATTTCCCTCGTCTTCGACTCGGTGCAATATGATCTGTTGCGGGCAATATATTCTGATATCCACCTCAAGGCCAGTTAATATTATACAGTATAAATATTGATGATACCTAAAAGCTGAATAATTTTTTTTTACTACCATGTCTCAAGAAAAAAATTGCAATTTTTATTGGGCTTGATGATTGAGTTTCATTATTATGGAATACCGTAATTAAAACGTTTAACAAAGACCGACGTCTTATTAACCTGTCATAGTATTCTTTTCATGCTGTATGATATTTATACCTTTACTATACTGCATCACAAGGATAGGACTGTCAGCGACAATAGCGGTACTGGAATTCGATCCAACGTCGAGCTCCCTAAACTCTCCCGCGTTCAGGATGAAGTAAGAATCGGCGGTCGTCGTCCTCACGGCGGTCAAGTTTCTGGCAGCAATCACCCGGAAGCGATCCCCATGTGACCTTCCCTTCAGTGGTGACGTGATGAACTTCTTTTCCCAGCTGCTCACGGGTGGAAGTTGCTCGACCAAATGGTCACAGTAGCGGTTGTTCTTCGGCACATTAGCACATTTGTTTCCCGACAAGACGCCGATGGGTTTGTTCGCCACAATATGCGTACCAGTCAGGTCGTAATCGCGATCGAGGCAGTGAAGGGTGTCGAGCTTGTTCAATGTCACTTCTGTGCCAGAATAAAGAATCTTTCCATTGCAGTTAACGTTGTTGTTCGGTCTGAACTGTATCACAATGCGGGTATCATGTTCGGTACTGATCACCATGAACTGAGACCCACGACGATCCCGCTGTATGCGGGCCGCTATATCGTACGTCACGACGTAGTATTCGGTGCCCAGTGCGTCCGTCGGTAGAGCAAGGAAGGAATCCATGGAGTTACCTCGATCAATGCCGTACACGCTCACATCATGGTCCGCCTTGACGACGATGGCTTCCGACCCGGCAATGGCAGGGTTCATGAGGTCCAAGGATTGAACGGGACTGTAAGGGGTGATATTTAACGTGTAGTTGCCTTGTTTGGTGTAGATACTAACCGATGTGCTCCGTCGTGAGCCAACGATGTAGATATGGGGACTGACATCGGGCATCATCGCCTCCAGGAAACCCACCACGAACTCCGTTCCCATGTGGTCACGGACGGCGCAAGGATCTGTCAAGTAAAATAAAATGATAGTTTGGTGACAGTTTGATTCATGATAGAACTTTAACAGAAGACGATTTAAAGTTGTTATTGGAAGTGTATAACACAAGTGCCGAATCTTTCCAATGAAATCAGAGTATTGAACTTCATTCATCTGTACATAGAGCCAAAATAAAGCGTTTTCTACCGAATAATGTGTTTTTTATATTTTCAGAGACTGAATGAGAGACTTAATATCTTTCTTTCTGTCATAATGTAGTTTTGTTGTTAATTTTTGCTATGACGTAAGTTTGCTTAATACTTTCTCGACGATTTATCATATATCTTCATGATAACGGCTAAATGCAACAAGAAAGTTCATTCAACCAGTTCCATTTCTTCATTTTCATGACTTCTGTAGATAAAAAGCACAACGCATGAAAGGTGAAAAATTATACTGTAAATGTGGATAGTCACGTGCCAAACTTTGGTACCACGTGACATGATTGTCTGAATAAACTGGTACTAACAAAGCATGACTGAATTTATCCCCTTCTGTCGGGACTTGTGATTTCCGTTCATAAATGACTAATCAAATGGTTATTGCTTTTCCTTCGATCACCGTGCACCCGAAATGCCATCTACAATATCACCCCGTTGCGGTATGGGCAACTTGACCACCAATTGCGGCTTCCCCCTTTTCTTTTTGTTGTTGTTCACATAAACATGAACCTACGTCATAAAACAAGAGATATTCTGAACCTCTAAATTGATACAGACTACAGAGGATATGGACATGTTTTAGATGGAAAACCAAAAGAAGTCAACCACAATGGGCTTTCACAACAGATTAATTGCTTACTAACATGAAATTATATCTAGAGGAACACGGGAGGGCGAGGATGATCGAGATCGGTCTCCAAAACCTCAGAAATGGGTTAATGACTGAAAAGAAAATCAGAAAATAGACCATGATATTCGATTGGCGATCATGACCAAGTTCAAGCAACAATAATAAGCGGATCCAGGGGACAGGAGGCACCCCCCCCCCCCCCAGGCAAAACTATAGCTGGCATACCTGACGTACACCTTAAGCACACTGTAAAAAAATTTGCCGTTTTTTCACGGGAAATTTCCTGGCAGTCAGGATGCCGGGAATGCCTGTTTTTCCACAGTACATGTAAAATAACAGATTTCCGTGTTTGTTTTGTTTTTGTTTTTTTTAAATAGTAGAAACTTTAATTTCTAACAGGAAAACCTATGTAAAGTAAAACGGAACCATGGAAACGGTTTGTAATTCAACAGGGTAACTTGTTCAAATATGAGAAAATGTTTTTTTAACAGTGTTTTACGTCGGGCGATTGTAAATATATATGCTGATTACCGGTAAACCAACAAACTTGTTGTTTTACAGGGAAAAGACTGTAACGGCAATAGTTTGTAGTCCCTGTAGTCCCAAGGACCAGAAAGTCTGTAGTTTTACAGTTATTTTTTACGGTTTAACCTGCCCTGTTTTAACTTATCCTATTCTCTATCTTAATCTATCCTATCCTAAACCTGTCCTATCCAGTTAGTTCAATCCTGTGAAATCTCTTATATACCCCTTATAGTTTTTTATGCCTTTGGTGACAGTAGGTAAATCGGGCAACCCCAAACCATACGCTACCAAAAATTCATGAATATTCATATAAGTATTTTCCACAATATTTGGTAATTTAACAGGGTAACTTGTTAAAATTTGAGAAAATCGTTTTTTAACAGTGTTTTATGTCGGGCGATTGTAAATATATGCTGATTTCCGGTAAACCAACAAACTTGCTGTTGTTTTGCAGGAAAAAAGACTGTAAAATTGAAATAACGGCAATAACTTGTAATTTCAAGGGCCAATAAACCTGTAGATTTTTAAGTTATTTTTTACATTGTACCCAAAAAGTGTCCCCATTGGCCTGGAACGCCTCGATGTTTTGCACCAAGCCCCAAAGGGGTGAGGGGTTGCAAACATCATTGTCCAGATGCCGGCAGCACTATTTAGACCCCAGAAGGCACCTGAAAAAGTTTCTACTTCTTTTTTTTTTTTGGGGGGGGGGGCTTTTGAGAGAATTTTGATTTAGAAATGTGAAATATGTATATAACAAGGGAGCCGACACTGCGATTTAAGAGCAAGTTTATAGGAACTCGGTATCTGGTGGCATCTAGCTTAAGTTCCAAAATGTATATTCATTCGACAATGCAATTCGGTTTGCACAATGCATGTTACACATTTGAGAGTGCTTTGAATTTTTCCAAATAAATCCAGTCATTCATTTCTATTTCATACGTCACACTCGAGAAAATATATAAATTACCACAGCCCCAAAGGCCTTCAGTGACTACTGATACATGGGTATAAAATCATATCAAACAAGAGAACCTGTGGAAAGCAACAAACGAGGTGTGTTTCATGGAGGTTCATAATGTTATCAGTGGGGACGTTCCCTCTACATACGTGAGTCTGAGAGGACGCGATGGAAATGGGTAAGATTGCGACCCCCTTGTCAACCTTTACCACGCTCCCTTCGCTGTTTTCTTTGACGTAGGCACATTAATACATCCCTTCCGTTTCGAGGCCGCGCTGGTAATGAATTGGGGAAGTACTTGTATTTCCCCCTCCTTAAATCACTGCTAAATCCTAATACCTGATTGCCTATGCATGAGGGAACTTATAATCCGTGGCATATATGGATATTGCATCGATATTACGACCTCTTCTTGATCATAACGTAACCAGCTGGATTATATTATAAGTGAACTTGGATCTGGATTACATAACTGAAATTTAAGTATCCGTTATAAATGGGTCAGTTTAATCACTGTTTACATTGCAAATATTATACATTAGCATGATTATAGTCTTTGTATTTCCCCCAGCTCATTGGCTCTGTCGATATCAGCGAGGTATAGCTTGTTTAAATTCCTTTAACAAGAAATAGCCATGCCGTAACCCGTTGCATTTGCTCCGGTAGTTCTATTACAGAATGAACTCATCCGAGAATTTTGTTCCTTAATAATGTTATATATGGTTTTGCGGTATTACATTTCCCATTTTTATGTCTAAAAATTACATGAAATGTTTTATTTTAATGTATAGTACATTTCCAATCATTAATTTTGTCGCAAAAATGAATTCATGTTTTCTTAATGTATTATCAACTTAATACTGTATACCACAAAAAGTTGGAAATTGGATGTGTAAATTGACTTTATTCCGCTGTGAGACAAATCGATGTGGACGTGATTAAGTACCGTCGACATCACTCTAATGAAGGGCTTCCGTACTTTTCATTTTCCGCGAATTCCTGTCACGACTCCACCAAACGCAACAAACGTTATATAAGCGACATCGATCTAACATTGATATAAATATATATATATTGTGTTGACAAAACACTACCCACTTGGTAACAAGTGTCAGTTATATTGGAATATGCCTATAACGCAAAAGGCCTGTCACCAAAACTTTGAGATGCTGAAGAAAATCTCCAATAATAATCGTGTTTAACCAATAGACTATGAAATAAACAAATTCTAATAATCAGTGTACATACATGTACATGTATATCTCCTAACCAGGTTTATGTATTCTTATTCTTTAATATCCTATTTAACCTAACTGTACTTGCTAAACATATCAGGCCTACTATAAAGGGCTCTCTATTTGTTCGTAAGCGACACATTTTCTAGTATTTTCTTGTTGAGTGAAATATTGTAAACAACTTTCTCAAATTTCATTCCGCGAAATCTATTTTGGCAGCCCCGTGTGGCAAAGACCTACTAGAAGTTTGTTTTGTTTTTTGCCAGGGCCTCTTAAAATTAATGGAGGGGCGTACGTCGGTTTCATCTGATGCTGGATACTCCACTCTATCTTAATTCAATACAACCAGGCCCTATACATGAAGTCTTTATAATAAGATTAATTTTCACCGAATCATCGTCCGGAATGTTTACTAAAACTAAATTTGAAAAAGGAACGTTATTTCAAAAATCAAAATATTTGACGGAAACAGTTGGTAAACTCTGACCAGCACCGATAAAGCAGACTTCCCTCTCATAAAAAACCCGTTTCTTGCAAGTAATATAGTCTGCAGTCATTGGTGCAGGGTCTTGAATTCAGGGATCTGAAAGCTACATCCGACATCAGGCTTTTAAAAGTGGAGTCAAAACAAGCACGCTTCCTCCACGGTGCAACGACCTGAGCCTAAAGGTACAGAAACAAACCAATTTGTCACGATTTAAGCATTTGAAAAAAGCCACAGACAGCTGAAAAAATCTGCTAGGATTTGTTTTGAACTAAATTTGTTATTACTTGCTTTGTTACATGTGTCGATCCATTTTCCCCTCTTTTGTTTTACTGTGTTATATTTTATTCTCTTTGACTTTGTGATGTCGTTTCACGATACAATGTGCTATTGTTATTCAAATTTCATTCCCATGTGATAGCATGACGAACCACATGTAATGTTTAATCATTTAGAAGTGTTACATTTGCATTAATGAAGAAGATATAGTTTTATGCAATATGATTATGCATAAGCAGTCCTTTTAGCGTCATTCAGACCTTCGGAATAAGGAAAGTTCGCATAATTATTGTCACTCGGTTCCATTCATTCTTAAATCAACCATAGGTCATAGTACTTTCTAATCCTGAAAGGATTATCTAATTGAATATATAGTTTTTGTGCAAGTGATTGTTACGTAAGAGAGGCATAAATACAATTCGAATGGATTAAAAATTTCTCTTTCTCATTCTCTGTATTCCATCGCATGGATATCTTTCTTGCATTGTTGTATGCTTGTAAACGTAAATGTATTGATATTTTAACATGTGTCAAAGAAAAGAATTTCAGTTTAAACGAGCTTAATAATGTCTGCATCAAACACTGTGAAGACTACATAGATAATGAAGTTTTTGTGGTGTCTTTCAATCATTCTCTTTACACTTTCTTTTTCAGTGACGTCATCAAGTCATATTTACTGTATTTTATAACAAGAATACCGTATTATACACTTTCGACTTTCCGGTTTTAATATTTACATGCACTGTACTTGAAGTTCTTTGAGTTCCTCAGTGACACATAATGGCAATGGACATTTGGGAGTAAACACGTATAATAATATGACAAATTCTAAACCAAACCACACCATCAGTTTCGGGCTTGCTCTGAATCATCATAACCACTATTATGGCTCTCTCTTCCACAGATTAAACCCTTCCACATTCATTAGTTTATCAACATAAAAGTATGAGAGTGGAAGTTTCCTTTAAGATGAATAAAGAGAGTAACAAAAAACAAAACCCAAAAGATCAAACTAGGAAATAAATAGCTAGCTATTTCAGATTGACTAGTTACTAGTGGTCTACGTTGGAAGCGTTAATAAAAATTCTTTTAAACAAATTTTATCAACTGCACTGTAGAACTAACTGTTAATTGGTGTTCCTATAAAAAGGAATATTAAACTAGACAGAGGACGTTCGCAAATTGTTACAAATAGAATTCTGACAGTCTGAAATAACAAAAGGTTCTGTCATATTTGGATAACCAATTTTCAGAAGGTCGTCATCGTATGTGCTCAAAAGGTGTTAGTAATTTGCTGCCAATTAGGATAGTATAGAGCACCCTTTTTAAACACAGAGACTTTTATCGCAATCTTTCAACGTTCAATAAATAATGGGATATAGGACAAAATTCAGGAAGTTTCCTTTGTGTGTGTGTGTTTATTTTCTAATATGAAGACAGTGTTATGCAACTAGATTGCTGATCGGGGTATTAAGTGATGATGACACAATACAAATCCTCCCACTGTGATTCCGAAACGTGCCTTGACGTGTCCTCTGCCTATATCCGACCAATATCCCAACCTCGGAAGCCCCGATCAAGGCAAGGTTTGGGTTTTACCTTAATTCACCTTCATGACTTGCCCGGGCAGAATCTGAACACAATACACCGACTTCCTCTAACTCCGGATACCTTCCCTAGGAGACGAGTCCATCGTTAAAGCGGGAGATTATCCCGTGCCTTCACAGAATCGTCTAGCTCTAGACAAGTCCCAGACAGCACCGAGATAGTTGGTTAGAGCCTACTTTCACGACTTTGGAAAACCCAGCATCGAGTCTTAATGATAAACCGAGCAAATTTATGTTAAACAAGTAATTAACAGGTTTGGGGCGAAAAACCGATTTTTACCAATAAATGTCGAATCAGATGTAACTAAAGAGCCGTAGTTTTAGGTAACGTGAAGGACATTTTCAAACATAGTGAAAAAATGAAATTAATTTATGAAACTCTTTTGTTGACTATGTGAAGACACTGCGTACACACTTTTTTACTCTTAGTGACAAAGTATGTGATAAACTGTGGCCACCTAGAGAATCATTTAAAATTCGCTTTTCGGTCGGGCTGCCATATTCTCAAGCAAATTGCTTACAATGGCAGTCATTCTTCCGCAAATGATTTGATATTTGATGAATTACAATAATTTGACAATTAATCTACACTCAAAAAAGTGAAGTGTTAAAAAACAGGTGCTGCCAAAGGAGTTGCACCTGCCGTGCTAAATTTAGCACCTAAAGTGCTATTTTTGACGAAAGTTTTTGTGGTGCAAAAGAAATAGGTGCTAAAAACAAGTGCTGAGTCAAATGAACCAATGAGGCCAACGAATCAGCACCTGAATAGTTTTAAACATGGCGAACAAAGAAGCGGACAAAATATACAGCTCCTCATTGTACCTTCCACAATTACTCTGGTAGACAAGAGAAAATCTCTTCATTTCTAGTATGTAAAAATATGTAGAACAGGTGTCACATGCATATTCACCTGTTCTGCTTATTTTACATAATAGCAATGAAGGGATGTTCTTTTGTCTACCAGAGCAATTGTGGAGAGTACATTGAGGAGTTGTATATTTTGTCTGCTCTTTTTGTCGTGTTCATAGTGTTTGGCAATTTTCATATCATTTGCATATTGTTTGAAGAAACTACAAATTTTTGAGGTTTTTGTCTAATTCAGATAATGTTGTCTCGGTCAGCGTCTCAAATATATACTCGGTCAATAAAAGAAGGGAAAATGATTCAGAAATTGGTCACTGAGTTTGTAATCATTGATAATTTACTATCTCTTATGATTTACTAACCATTTTTAATAATGATATATAAGAATTGTACATATCTAGGAATCTCATGTAATACGCACTGTAGGTGCTATTAAGAACCCATGTCTGTTCATAGTGTAAAGTAAATTGTAATTTTGGTTCTAAAGCAGCAGCACTAGTTCAGTCAGTCATTATACGAGCACTTGAAAATTGCTTGAATAGCTCTCCCGGTGCTAAAGACAGCACCCTTAGTGCAAAATGAGTAGCACTTTTTTTGGTGCTGTAACAAGTAGCACCTGCACTGGTGCTATAGTAGCACAGGTTGTGCTGACCCTATGCGAGCACCGAAAAAGTGCTGAATATAACCCTCCAAGTGCTAAAACCAGCACTTCAGTTTTTAGAGTGTATCAATTAGTGTTTGTTTTTTAAACATGATTGTTACATATATTTGTTTATTTTTGATTCATTTTCAAAAAGTACTTTTGTATTTTATTTTATATACGTTACCGAAAAAATGTTATACTTATAATTATGAATGCAGAAGAAAATAAATCAAATCAAATCAAATATAGTACTGGAACACTTGTATACAGTGTTGACCATGTAAAGATATCGTGTCTGTACTGTTTTAACACTGTGTAAGCACACATTAGTATTGGAGCACTTTTATAGTGTGAACAATGTGAAAGTATCGTGTTTGTACTGTTTTAATACTGTGTAACATACTGTGCACATTTGGTCACAAAGTGTGCACACCACAGTGTAACCACACATTAGTATTGGAGGACTTTTATAGTATGGACAATGTGAAAGTACCGTGTTTGTACTTTTTTAATACTGTGTAACATACTGTACACATTTTGGTCACAGAGTGTGCACACCACTGTGTAACCACATGTTAGTATTGGACGACTTTTATAGTGCTGACAATGTGAAAGTACCGTGTTTATACTTTTTAATACTGTGTATAATACTGTTCACACTGTAGTTACAGAGACCTCAGAGTGTGCACAACACATATTAGTAGTGGAGTACTTTCATAGTGCAAGTGTTGACAATGTAAAATACTGTGTTTTAATACTGTGTAACATACTGTTACAGAGAGAGCCACAGACTGTTAGCACCGCAAAATAACCACACTTGAGAATTGCAGCATTTTCATAGCGTTGACAGTGTGAAAATATCAGGTTTGACACACTGTGCACGCATAGCGGTTCACATATTGTCCGCTTCACAGTATATTCACAGAGTGGATTTTGAAACAGGTTCACACAGTCATGACAATGTAAACACGATATTCACACTGTTTCCATACTGTTACACTACTGTGACGCACTATGGTCTTTTTGATGGAGATTCCTTATCATGCCGTCAGGGTGTTTTTATTTTACTTTCTATTTATGCAGTAAGGCATTTTTTCAGGGAAGGGGCATAGTTTTCACATCCATGTAAAATTGTATATAATTCATCCTTGCACACCGAGTATTGATCTACGTAGTTATCATCTCAAACTTTCGGAAAACACGGATCGATCGACGCAAAGAAAAGATGAAAAGCGGACATTTATTGAAGAAGTCACGAGTCTGACCTCATCAGATCATCATCGTCGCAGTTTATTTGGTCCTTGTAAAGTTTCAACACAAAGTAGGATCAAGCACGTAAAAAGTAAGGTTGGATATTCGTCACCCTCATGAAACTTATCTTCTGGTCACTCAATACATCCCATTGGAGTCATGACCAGGAAGTTAATAGTGTCATGTTGCTGTGATCACGTCTGTGTTTATACCTGACCTTACTATTTGATGTTATCCCTTTCTATTGTGTCCTTAATACCCAGACAACATTAAGGACAAAATGATTCGAGAGGTCAATGTTATATCCGCCCTCCTCTGAGATCTCATGTTGTAACGGACATTACGCCTCTTTATTGTGATAATGGTTTCAGGGACTCCACACGGATCGCATCTTAAGTTTTGACATCGTTGACTTTTTTTCTGCTGTCCCGATAGTAAATTTCAGTTTAGAGACGTTAAATGTATACATTGTTCAACTAATTTAATCACATTGGTTATGGGAAGTGGTGATAACCTGGTGATATCTTTTTCCTGAGGTCAGTGTGGTCTTCCACCAGAACAACATATTAAAATAACAATGACACGTGGAGTGTCCTTTTTAGAGGATAGCCCTTGATAAAAATACAATGTAATTTATGGCATTCCAGATACGAAAGGCCTTAACGTGGGCAGTGTTATTATAAGTTGATAATGATTATATGAATACTCTAATATTTTATATGTGTGATCGTGATAATGGCTAGCCTATCGGTACTATTTTTACTACAATGTCTCTTTCTGTGGTAGTAATACTGAATACTGAATAATTTTTAATCGTTTACTTCCCATTCAGAGATACCATTTCTTTTATTCATATCTCATTTGTTTCTGTTGAGGCGGGTAATTTGATGTTCATTATTTGAGTTTTGTTTCGAGAAACAGATGCTTTTAATTTTTCATGATTCCTTCTATCCAAGGGAGTAAAATAGGTCAGGGACAGGCGGGACATACTGTCAAGACTTTTTAACTGCTGCCATGATAATCAATTAAACATAAGTATAGTGTCACCTGATAAGTGGTTCAATCTGTTCAGTCATAAATGTACTAGATGCTGGTCTGAATTAACGGGTTCTTCCTTGATAACATGATTCAAAGTGTTCTAGATGGTAGCCGGGTTCAAGGTCTGTAATGACTTGATGTTTTCTTTTACAAGTTTTTATCGTTATCCTCCTTCGTAGCCAATGATTACTTTAATAGTCTATGTCTTCACATGTAACGGGCTCTATTTTGTGGTTGGAGTGAACAGAAGTATAATAACCGATATACGTTCAATCGGAATTTTAATATTACTTTCACAGTAATGTATCCAGAAAATACTTTTCAGGGGACGGAATCTCCTGTGGAGGAAAGGCGGAATATATTAGAAGCAGACTCGGGTGCCGTGCAGAGCCATTGCATTTTTTAAGGGGGAATAGGGATGCAATATATATAAATTTCCCAAGGAAAATGATATACTTCCTTTCTTTTAAATCATTATCTAGATACACACTCATACAAAGTGAGGAAAGAGTATCGACAAAGATTGCTGGTATGTCTACTCTACAAACTTTCCACGGTACTGATCAGAAGAGGAACGCCCCCCGAGACACCTCGACCTGCAGAAGAAAAACTGGTATTTGTAAACAAAGTATAAGTAACATGGTGCCTATATCATCCCCCACAACAAAACACCAAGCAAGTCTCTATAGGACTACATTGCCAAGTTTCACTCGACAGAGCTCGTGCAAGCCGAGACTCCGGTTTTTCCTTCTCGTCGTGACGTACGCTTGGGTTTTGCGGTTCTTCTTAAGGTGATTTCACTCATTTAAATCCACCAACATTCAATTTGGAATCTTAACGATTATCTGACATAACCTGAAGGCGATACACGGCAACGCTAATTACGAGTCTAGACTGCAAGAGCACGCGCTTTCGCATTACAGACTAGTAGGAACTATTTGAATTGCTTAACGGTCGGCTCCTGGCTCCTGTTTTAAGATAATAAGAACTGCAAGTTGTATTTATCTAGCACACACATAATCGTTGTTTCTTTCCTTGCAATGATGTTAATTTCATGCCCACCAAACATTTATCGCTATGTGTTTCACGTAACCCTAGTAACAACGCTGGTGTATATTCCTTGCCATTAACAATATCTTTGCGCCGGAGAAGGGAAATATATCTTAGTTCCTTGTTCCTCAACAACACTGCTAAACTTGGCAGTGGCTCTGTAACAATTTATGGTTTCACTCTGATAAAGAATACGCAAGAACAAAACGTTGAAATACTTCTTTTGAATGTGATAGAAAGGAAAGGCATGGACTTTTCGAAATATGACACTAACCAGCAATGTCGTCTATAGTCATGATCCCTTCTTGTTTTTACTCCCTTCCAATTGAACACATCAAATCTCCCTGACATTAATAATGTAATTGACGGTTTTTGTTCGTTTCTTTACAATTTGGCCTTATGGTGTTACTTTATGCTTCAAAATTACAACACTTTCAATCAACAAAGATTGTACAGGACCTTTAAAATTGTCGGGAACTACATAGACCTAGGAGAGAGTCTGCTAAGATTTCAGCTCTATCTACGAAAAATGGACAAAAACTTTAAAGATGACGGGTCCACAGACCTAGGAGAAAGTGTGCTATCAGAACAAAAGAGAACTGCGACTTCAAGGTTAAACGTCGTCAGGAGTGACAAACGCTATAGCCCACAGCAGTAGGACTGTTTGGCCAGAGTCCAACATGAAAACCTAGCAAGGTTGACATCGCTAAACACCAAATATCTATTTTATTTCTGATATTTGGCGAAAAAAAAGTAGTCAATAAGTGTACCCCCTAACGCCCAAAGTTTTTTTTTTTTTTTTTTAATACAGTCTGATTTGGCAAGCAACGAGAGCTTAACTAAATGCTCAACTCAAGCTTATCTTTGTGGATAATGCAGTACATAATATAGATAGACAATAACTATTTCAAAAGATAACTTAAGGTTATGCGAGTGTAACGTTTTAATACAAATATACAGGCCATACAAATATACAGGCCATGCAAATAAATCTATCAGAACACCTCATATCATGAGTAAAGTAGGCCTGTTGTGCGCTGTACAGCAGACCTCTTCTGTCATCCTGACAGTTTTGTACGCAGTGGAGGTGTGATACGAGGCAGATTTCACCATTTTTTTTTTATTTACACGAATGTAAAGGAAGCGGCTCCTTAATACGAACTGTTAAGACGGGGTGAGCACGGATGTTTGCAGAAACCTACGGGAACTGCAACATTAAAAGCGCCTTTCCATGGCTGTTTCACTTTAGATCAGCCCTCGACACTCATCTCAACCACGTCTACCGCAAGTGATTAACATAGCAAGAGCAAGAATTGCGAAAGGGATTACTAGCATTTGCTTAACGTAAGACCAGACCGGTCTCAGGTTGTGCCGCTCGCCAAAAAGTGGCAGTGGTAACGTGGCCTAATACATCCACAGGAGCCGCACATGTGATACGGTTGGTGAACGTGAGTTGGCTGACGTCCAACTTGGTGAGCACCGCTGTCTTCTGAAGATATGCAGCACATCGAAATCCTGGCTCTTTGGTTTGAGATTGTGAAGAGAAATACACAAATGTGCAAAAGATGACGAACATTCAGTATTGTGTCTAAATATTATTATCTTTATATTTCAAAGTACAAATTGAAATCAAAGTACTGAAAAGGGAAAACCAATGTCCAACTTGGTGAGCACTGCTATCACCGCTGTCTTCTGAAGATATGCAGCACATGGAGACCATGGACTCTTCTGTTTGAGATCGTGGAGAGAAACACACAGACGTGAAAACATTCTATGGTTTAAGAGTTTATATATCATCATTTATATATCATCTTTATATTTCAAAGTATGATTTTAAATCAAAGTATTTTCATCATAAACTGAATGAAGGCGAAGATAAGGGAAATACATCATGGTGATAGATACGTTGATTAACAAGAGAAAATGGCAACCTTCCTATCATTTTACATACAATATTTTTTGAGGATCTTTAGGTGTGTACATTAACACAAAATGTGTTAATGTGTTCATCCATACCTTCGCCATGAAAAAACCGTATACCATATGATTCATCATTGCTAAAATTATTTTAAAGTATGTAATGCAAAATCGCAGGAATGTATATTCATATACTGGACAATATTAAGTTGGAACCATCTCTTTATCAAAAATTTGGGCTTGGAAGAAAATGTGATCCTTATACATTTACTTTGAAAATTGCATGAAAATTTTTCATTTTTTTTTTTCACAATTAAACTGGATTTCAGTAATTTTTATGTCTTATCTTTCTTGAAGGTATGGGTAACATGAGAAACTAATGGATCATGGTATCAGATGTATTATTTCTCTTATAAAAGGTTATAAATCTGAATATTTTTCACTGTTTCAAACTTAAAATGAATCAATGGGCTGTGCTGAAGATAGAATGTATGCTAAATTACACTTACAAACAAGCAGTTAAAACATAAAATTTCCATGTATGCACCGTATTCATTTATAAGTATGGATAAAACACGAAGTACTATCTCTTAAAAAATAATAAAAATAGGGCGAATCTAAGGGCATAAGCAAACTCATCCACTTTTTAATATTTGGCTGCAGGTGTTTTTTTGTTTTTTTTTTCATTCATTAAATTTTTTCATCTCACACATTTTTGTTGTTGAGAGAAGGTGATAGCAAAGGAAAAAAATATGAAAAAATGAAACTGTAAATGAGTACTGGAGCAAACTGGTACTTATCTCAATTGGCTGTTGAAATTATTTTCTTTCTGATTTGTTTATTAAACTTTTGTAATGATAATAAAGATGAATGTACCATATACTCTTTAAAGATGTTGCTTAAAGACCATTGACATTGAATTTTACATTGAATATATCTATATAAAAAGAGGGAGAGAATATTGATGCAGTTTTTTTAAATACAAGCACGTTTCCACCTAGTTTTCTTTAAATTCAAACTATACTCTACTTATTATAAGATTTTTTTTTTAAAGAAATGGACTTGGATCCTTTTGCAACGAAGTGCGTTGCGAAGGAAGTGTGTGTACAGATGGTGAACATTAACTGGCAGAACTCCAATTCTTTCGATTTCCCTTACATTCGTGGGAAGGGGGCAACCGGAGGTGCGCAATAGGACCCCTTGATTATAAGAGGGGAGAAATGTGGTGCACTTTTGACATGATGGGGTGCTGTATTTTCTGTAATATAGCTCTTCTGTCGTTAACCTACTGCCTTTGCGTGTAACAAAGCCTCTAATTAGCCTATCCTCACTATGTGAGTTTCAGTCTCAGTTTCAATTCCTTGTTTCAGATTTCACAATTTAACTTATCATTTACAAAATAAAAGTAACAATGCAAAGGAAATTGTGCAAATATAAAATGAATACATCAAGTTAATTTTGCTTGCTTGCAGTTATATCCAAGACTGGTTTCATGTAGGAATACAATATGAAGGACTATATAATAAAAGCGTAGTCGTGGGTGGGTAGATAAGTGGTTTGGTGGACTTTATCTATCAATCACTAACATAAAGTGATTGGGGGGGGGGGTACCCAAATGTTAACCTTCAAGATGAAAGTGTGAAAAGTTTTTTGGAATTTCATATTCGCGTTTTTTGTTTGTTTGTTTTTGTGTTTTTTTTAACATTGTGGGCTTCATTACAGTCATCACCAATACAGTCATCATCACGTGATGAACAAAATAGAATTCTGATTTTACTTCAGAATCATGTGTATTTATTTATGTATTATTTTCTCAAAATTAACTTCTGATTAACCCGATTCATATACATTCAGTAAGAGTGAGAGGAAATGGGACAGATAAAAGGACAGATGGAGAGATCAAGGGAGACAGAGAAGGTCAAGAGACACAGAGAATGCCAAGCAGACAGAGACATTTATACAGAAACAGCAAAACAGTGGGAGCAAAGGTAAGAGAAAGAGAGAGAGAGAGAGAGAGAGAGAGATGGGAGAGGAGTGGAGAGGGTGAGATGGGGGGGGGGGAGATGTGTGGAGAGAACATTTACTTTGTAAAACTATATCAGGAAGAAGTTACCTTTACAACATAAACTAACATGATTGACGATGCCCTTCGTTTCGTTTGATGGAAAAATGACACAAAGACGTTTTAATCTTTCTAAAATAACGTTTTTAGTATTTGACATGTTAACATTACAACAATATACCCGATCACAATATATGACAGCAGCCTGCTTTTCGTATTGCGTCGGTGTTTTTCGTCTTGTCTTGTTCCTGTGTTACACGTGCCTCGATGTGTCTCTAATGACAATTCGACATGTCTCACGATTGCATGAAGCATAGAAGAGACGGCACTTTGATTCACAACCCAGCCGTTTTCTACCGCTAGACCGAGGCATCCGAAAATTAGATCCAATCAGATATTGAATTTGATTAGCTCAGAGGAATGATTGATTAAGATTGGCTGTCATCGAGATCATTGCAAGCACAGGCAGCTATCATTTCATTGAGAAGCTGAGCCAGGTTCGCGTGTCAATAACTCAATCGATTCCTCAGCTTTCAACTTTCGTCAGTTCGTGCGAGAAGAGTTCATCTCTCCCAGGGAAATTACACTGAAAAAATACACTGAAAGCATGAAATGATTCAAAAAAGAGATAACCATCTCCGTTCTTTCTTGCAGGGAAATCAAGCGCATTTTGATTTGATGTTACACAAATGACATAAAATAGCACTGTCATCTTTTTCGGGGAAATCCAGCACACTTCATGTTGGGTGGTATTAAATTATTGGGTATCAGAAGGGACCATCATCTTCGTTTCTTTAGGGGAAATCCTTCTCATTTTCTTTTTTATAATACAAAATAATTGAACTTTCATAAGAGAGCTCTATCTTTTTTGCAGGGAAATCCCCCTAGCACATATTCTAGTTGATATTAATCGAGAGCATTACATTATTTTTTTTTCAACCATAAAGTGATTTAAACATTGGAAGGGTTCAACAAATTTGACGGAATCCTGGTGCACAACTATCAGGGAATACCATCAATTTCGTCCATAGCTCTTGCACACTTTTCGGATTTTTGTACATTGAACCGATTGAATAATCAAAATAAAGCTTCGCCTTATTTTCAAGGTATATATATTATTGTAAGAAACGATATAAAAAGACCACCTTTCGTGCACGAAAGGGGAATGACCAAAGTTGACTTTTTAAATTGATGGATATTTTGTTTTTGCTATGACCGTCAATACAGTGTTTGTTTAGTCTATATCAGGTTTGAATTCGCGGCGAATATTATTAGCAGAACGTCTGACCCGATAGGAAGCGGGAAACTTGAGGTCGCCGGTTTCACTCTTAACCCTCAACTCAATCAACTTAACCCTTTAGATGCTGTAAAATCGATCATTCATTAAGCCGAACAAATTTTGAGAGTACTAATTATGAGATGAAAAAGGGAAGATAAATTTCAAGCCTTATTCAATGTAAATGGACTCTAGCAATAAAACTGCAGCCTATATAGGAAATTATATACTTAAGCAAAACTTAATCTCACAATGGTTTTTTGTTTTTAAATGTCTTGTGCACAGTGAGAATGCACATTAAATCAGGTTTTTGTAAAGTCTATCCAGTGGGAAAATTATGGACAAGCCTTTGTATAGGTGCTGAAAACTTTTCCTATAAGAATAATGAGCGTTGTACCTGGATTCGAGTCCACAACCTCATGTTTAAAAGTCAACAGGATAAAAACACTTTTAAAGAGTAATTCTACTCTGAGGCCTAAGCGAAAAGATAATGTGGATTCTTTGAGTTAAGTAGAAGATAATTTGTCGCTATTTTTAAGTACCCCATATAACCTTGTATAGGCACAGGGCTAAGGCTTAGTTCCGATAATTTGTACATGGAAATTCGTGCAATTAGTAGTCACGGGGGCTCGATCAGTATACCAGCGTGCAAGAGAAAAACGAATCAGGTGCTATTATTCTTTTTCAAAAACTCATTAAGGAAAAAGTTCCATATTTGGAGGTTTGGCTCAACAATTTTTGACTCGGGGACCTAAAATGTACCAAATGCTGCATAATTAGAGAAATAAGAATTCTGCGGAGCATGTGCCCAAGTTTTTTTCAACACTCGGTGTCATTTGACGTCAGGTATGTGTTATAGGGAAAAGCATCAAACTCTTTTAAACCGACAATTAAGTATTTAAAAAATTCAAAATAATTGATTTTCAATAATTTTGTTTTGTTTTGTTTTTTGTTTTTTTTCTTTTGTCAAGAATGGTGCTAGTGATTTTTGTTTTCAGATGCATACAAATTTCGTTGGGAAGTGTATCAATAAATGAACAATATTAGTGATGCCATCTTGAAGAAGAAGAAAACATTATTTAGCCTTCAAAAGTTCCTGTCATTCATTGGCGATGGGGCAAACTATGTATATGCCACCATACTTCGGTTAAAGTTGGCATTTTCATTCAGTCCATACAATCGCTACTCGTGATGACACACTGTCTAGTCTGAAATTTCCTTTCAATTTGTAGCAATTGAACTTACTTATAGCCTCTATGATGTGATTCCTTTTAATAACAATGTTCCTTTAAGAATTATTTCATCATGACCCACCCTGGGGTTTCACCCTTGCAAATTTTACCTAATTACTCATTGATAATAGCCTGGAAAACATGATAAAGATGAGTAAATTAGAGACATTTTCTGCGGTAACATCAGTTGCAAAACAATTTAAAAGTCATTATAAGTCATGTATGTAATTGTTATTTTTGCTGAGTGTCTATATCTGTATCCCTCTAGTGCTGGGGGTATGTAAGTATTTCTTTTTACGATGCAGACTTCGCCTCTTACATCACTGTCTGTGTTTGTTCTCTTAATCTCTAATAATCAAGCCTTGATTATGTGACTTTAAATTTGACATTCCTCATAGACAGTAATTCAATTTGAACAAGGCTATGTTTAAAAAAGAGCCTTGATACGGGTGGATATTTCCTTATGTGACAATTTCCCGTCTTATTTCCGATAGCCCTGTCCCATGCAGCCCAAATTGCCTTAAAGGGCGTAACAGTAAATTTGCAGCAACATTTTGAGTTATAACGATGTTAATACATGAAATGTTTTGAGCCTAATTTCCTTGCGTCAGTCGCTTGAGTAGCCTATATTTGCATCACCCATGATTAATACACAGATTTTTATATCGAGATAATCATCATAAAATCTCTAGATGCATATTTCAAAGGCAAGAAGTAGAAAATTTTATTTCATTTTGTGAACGAATTTTTTAGGCATGGAATATGCTCTTTTGCATTGTTATCATTACTTTGAACCTTATTGGTAATCAGATCATTGCGACATGAATATTTTGTTACCATTTTGCACAGGGGCGTCACCAGAGCATATTTCATAGGAGGGGGTGTCGGAACAAGATTTGCCAACAAGGAACCGAAACAAGTCACCATCTTAATAAATTTGCCAAGAAGGCTTAGAAATCTTAACATCTGCAAATTAAAAATTAAAAATGGAGGTGTAC
Organism: Heliocidaris tuberculata; assembly: GCA_025618425.1. Taxonomy (NCBI): domain Eukaryota; kingdom Metazoa; phylum Echinodermata; class Echinoidea; order Camarodonta; family Echinometridae; genus Heliocidaris; species Heliocidaris tuberculata. Next base: position 40,060,303 of record CM046834.1, on the reverse strand, counting down.
CCTATCCCTTCTTCCGACGCCCCTACATGTAAAAATAACTGTAAAACTACAGGTTTTTTAGCCCTTGAAATTACAAGTTATTGCCGTTATTTCAACTTTACAGTCTTTTCCTGTAAAACAACAGCAAGTTTGTTGGTTTACCGGAAATCATCATATATTTACATAATTTTATTGTATTTTATTTATTTAGTTAAAAAAAAACCAAACAAACAAACAAAAACTGTGGAAAACGGGCATTCCCGGCATCCTGGCTGCCAGGAAATTCCCGTGAAAAAACGACAAATTTTTGTACAGTGTACTTTGGCAGGCAACCTAGGAAGGTGAATATTAACGAACTATATGCAGATAAACCATATGCGATATGACTAGCAGGTTTCTTAACCAGGGACATTCGAGAACACAAAGATTACAACGATAGGTGCTCCGATGCAAGGACAAATACTCCAGATTATAAAATTAAATGCACGTAATGTTTTAGGGATAGGATAAGATATTATTCCTTACGAGCAAACCTTCTCCACTGAAACCTCATTCTTACAGAATTGTAATAAAAATGGTGACCTCTTCAGAAAAGTGCACGGTACTGGAATCTGCAGAAAACTGGCAAAGAAGCATTGTTTTTAATGATAATAGCATAAACAAATTTCTGCAAAAACGAAGACATTACTGGAGACTGCAGAAATGATCTAATGAACTCATCTTGTCACTTGACCAAGGTTCTTGCCTTGTTTCCTGGTAAAGGATGTTGACATTAGCGCTTCCGTTGTTGTCAACTTGACAATGTCTCTGCTTTTGTCTTGCACCGCATCATCCCATTGTCAAATGTGACTTCTTTTTCTCTCTCTCTCTCTCTGTATAAATGAATCCCTTTCCTGTAGTTTGATCAGATTGTCATGGTTTCCGATTGGGAAGGTACTAAGCGATGGAAAATTAAAGGTTAAATTGTATAAGGTCACTTACCTTCTTGTGGCATTATATATATTGAATCAATAAAAACACATACACCGCTTGAGCTAGAAACAGTTTTAGGCCTACTCCAAGTTAGACAAGGAGTAAGGAGTGCAAAACTTTGAAAGAATTTAACGCAGATTCTGGCAAGTGGGAGGGCATCACGAAGACTATGGGCGGGAGGAGGGGGGTGGTCTTGACTCTCCATATTTTTAAGTAGTTAAATATATCAAATAAGCCTATTAATAAAAAAAGATGAGTACTTTGTTTTTTTTGTTATGTTGTGCTCTTAAGCCATTGTGAACGTTGAGGATGGCGAAAAACTAATACACTGTCCCTTAAAATGTTCAATGTGCCCCATTCCTCCTCCACAGGACATGAATTATTGCTCGCTACTACGTAAATAGACAAAAAAGAAGTGGGTTGCAATCATTGATCGGGTTAACCACGAGAGCAGAACAAAGAAACGGCAATGTGTGCCAACATCGTTGCTCTGATTCTTGCAACTTCGATGAAATATTGTACTAGAACAGTAGATATATTGAACTTGACCTACATGATGAGAGGATTTCACTTCAAAAGTAGATGTCACCGAAAGTATTTATATAATAGCAAAGAAAACCTCACCGTTGACCGTTTTCAACCAAGTTCAAAAGGAGATGAGGTATAAAGGGAATAGAGGGTGACGGGTTAAGTCGAGGTTCCTTCAAGGTGTGTCCTTTAAAACCAGGGAGCACAGCCTGACATGTCATATTACTCGTAAAATGAGGGCAATTCATGTCTGATAGCATAATTCTATGTTTCCAATTAGCGCCCACGAGTCTTCCTTGGATAATCTTGGCTTTCCAGGAGACTCCTGAATAACGATGGAAATAGTAGTTTGGCGGAAGAAACGTTAACTGCAAATTATGCGCATTGGCAATCAACGCCACAGAGATCGTGCTCGCTATACAAGGCACCCGCTAACACGTCGGAAACGTCAAAATCTCCTACATAGACCATGCATATAGAAGTGTATGCCTTGGTAGTAAACTAGCAGGGCATCTAGTATTCGTATACAGTGAAGTTGGAGAAGTTGTGAATGTGAAAACTGATGAAAAGAAAATTAGATATAGGTATAATTTCATGTACCGTATATGCTGCCTTTAGGGTAATCTTCAGTAGAAATACAAGTTGTTAATGTTATAGTAGTAGAGTTAGTAGTAGTAGTAGTAGTAGTAGTAGTAGTAGTAGTAGTATAGTAGTGTATTAATAGTTTAGTAGTAGAAGTGGTTGTAATAATAGTAACCAGTGGCGTAATGAGCCATAAATTTTGAAGGGGGTGAAGATAGGCATACGGAGTAGTCCTACAATTTCTGAATACTTGCGTACGAGCAAATAAATCGACTTTTTAACGAAAATAACTTTTGCATTAGATCTAGACCTATATCCGGTATGTAATTTCATTTTTTCCCCTTCTCCCTCCACCTTGTCCTTTTATGGCGTGGAACTTCTTTTTTTTTTTTTTTTTTTTTTTGGGGGGGGGGGGTTGCAGCCCCGCAAGTCTCCCACCAGTATGCCAGTGATAGTAACAAGAGTAGAACCAGTAGTAGTAAAGCAACAACAGCAGAAGCAGTAGTAGTAGTAGTAGTAGTAGTAGTAGTCATAGTGGTAGAAGTTGGTGGTAGAGTAGTTTATACATGCGTGCTATATATATATACAACTCCATCAACTGTGTTATATGTTGCAGTTATCTTCCTTCTTCTTTCCTCCTAGTTCACTATCCTTTTCTCTCCCTTTTTTATGGAGTAATTTTGAAGGAATTAGTAATTGCAAAACCTACTCAAGTAGATAACTCGATCACCTAGATATTCGGACACTACCTTTAGAGCTCCGAATATCACTGTGTTCATGGTGTTAGTGCAAAGGTGGTAACTTTATACACAATAAGACTTACTAGAGCGTGTCTCTTTTGGTCGAATTGTACATAGGGTATGTGCAGTATACATAAAGAAAGAAAGGCTATTCCAAAATTCCTCTAAACGCCCTATAAGTGGGTTATTTTTCACGAAAGAATATATCACCAGCCTTTTCACAGAGGCTCCCACATGGTGTTACTGAAAGCCTTCAGTTATGAATACTCACCGTGGAAAATACAGAGAACATCTAAAACGGATTATTTTAACAGACAGGGAAAAGAAAAACCATGAAAAAAAAACAAACAAACAAACAAAACACGAGTAGAGAATGAGAAAGGGGCCTCTTCAGAAGAATACGAAGCTAAATAAACTGATAAATGACAAAAGCTCCTTTCAAGAAGTTATTCTTTAAAATTCCCCCTCCAAATATACCCCCGCCCAAGGACAGAATATAAAAGAAATTCTTTTGTATAAGGAGTCAGTTTGTTTAATTTACTCCCTGGTAATGCGCAGACGTGTATATCCCTTTATAAGTTTTAAAGGCCAAGTCCACACTAATATCAAGTTGATTTGAATAAACAGAGTAAATTTAAACAAACATAACAGTGAAAATTTTATTGAAATTGGATGTAAAATAAGAAAGTTACGGCATTTTGAAGTTTTGCATTATTTCTTGAAACAGTGATATGCATAACATGGGCGGTATGCAAATGAGTGAACCGATGATGTCACACACTCACTTTTCCTTAAGTATTTTATTATATGACATATATCTTATATTTCAATTTTTTGCTTCAATAATGTAAAACATGGTTTGACTCCTTATGTAACATGTTAAATCATCATTATTGTAACTTATTTTGATACAAGGGAGAGATTCTTTATTATCACATCCATAAAAATTGAAATATTTGAAATTTCATATAATAAAATACATAAGGAAAAGTGAGTGTGTGACATCATCGGGCCTATCTTTACGTGGTCTGTCGGTATCGACAGATCACCTCTTAATTTCGTCAGAATTTTCTTTATTTTTATTTTTCATACACTTTCTTGTTACCATGATTCCGGAAAATCGGCTCACCCAATTTTTATGAAATTTTCGTCAGATATCAGGTTATATCAGATCAAGCTCTGGCATCTTTTTCAAGGTCATCAGGTCATCATGACGTCATCCAGGCGCCATTTTGTGAAATCACATTATCGATCATATCTTCATAACGAGTCATCAAAAATAAACCATATTTGACACACATTAATTTCAGGTCATGGGTCAACATAAAATGTCAACAAAATCCGCACGCGCATCATGACGCGCACGTACGCGCGCGTCAAAATTTAAAAATGCTCAAAATCACTTTTTAATCAAAGGAGAGTATGGTTCAGGACATTTTAAGCATTTCAAAATTTTCCGTCCGTGCGCGTCCGCGCGCGCGTTATGCGCGTGCACAACTCGTACAGAACGTAAAAACGCCGTTTTTGTGCATGGTTTCTATTCCTGACACAATTCTTGACAATTTCCAACTATTTACAGTCATTCTCGACATTCCATAATGCCACACGCGCGCGTCAAACTTTCAAATTCGTGCGCGCGTCAATGGGCAATATAATGTAAAAAGTGCTAAAAACATGCCTATCTAGAATCCGCCCTAGCTCGTCAGAAAGCGTGGAGACCCCCCATTTTTTTTACATTTTCTGAAAGCCTATGAGTTGTAGATTGGAATTCATGAAAAAAATTGGGGGGTCGAAGGATCAGAACGTCGTCACATTTGCATATGAACTCAAAAATTCGATTTTTTAAAAATGACGTCATAATTTTTGTATTCATTTGACAATATTTCAGTAATAGATTGTCGATTTTCTTCCAAATTTTGATATGTTGTAGCTGAGACAATTCTCTACAAGATCAGTCACCACGATTTTTCATTTTGACAAAGGCATCATGGCGTATTTTTGCGATTAAAGGAGGCATGTCAATTTTTCTCATTTTGCGTGTATTCTCTATGGGAGATGACTTTTTCTCAAATCTTGATTCTACATTCCCGTCTTCTTTGAGCAGTATCTTTGTAATTTCTGCTCGATTTTCTTCCAAATTTTAATATGTTATAGCTGAGACTATAAGCTTTCACAAGTGTGCTCTCCAATTTTTGATCAGATGTCGGGATCATGCCCGTTTTTTAACTACAAAATGTCATTTGAGAATCCCGTTTTTCGTCTACGTGTTATCTCTATTGGAAAACTTTTGGTCCATTGGTAAAGCACTTGCCTCCCATCCCGCCGACCCAGGTTCGAATCCCGGTGGGTCCATTTTTTTTTGGAATTTTTCTTTTCTTTTTTTTGCCTCATATTTTACCATTTGCTTCGACTACTGTAACATAAAATCACAAACAATGTAATAAACTGCCTAATTTTGCGTGTTATGTCTATTGGAAAGTAGTGTGCAGTAGTTTGTGTAGAATCTCATTCCCTGTCGTGTATTAAAGCTAAGGGGATAATCTCCCACATGTCCTGTAATATCAAATCGTCCAGTTCGTTATCCCGATTTCTCAAAATCGGCTCAGTCAATTTTCTTCATATTTTCATCAGTCATCAGTCCTAATAAGATCAAGTTCCCCCATCTTTTTCAAGGTCATCAGGTTATCGTAACGTCATCCAGGCGCCATTTTGTGAAAATCAACTTATGGTCATATCTTCATAACGAAATGTCATTTCTCTTTCATATTTGGCATGGTTAAGGTCACTGTCATTCCAGTCAAGGTCATTTCATTAAACGCGCGCGTACGCGTCCGTGCGCGCGTCCGTGTGCGCGTAAAATTTATAAATTCTTCAAATCCTCCTAAATTCATTTTGCACATGTTTTATGCCATTTCAAGCACTTTTAAAAAAATCTCCCATAAAATTGAACTTGAAGGGGCGCTATGCCACTTAGATTATCGTGGTGATTTTCATTATTTTTGTCATTATGATCATCATTATCAATATATCATTATCGTCATTGTCATCACTTCTATGACCATCTTATCATTGTCGCCAACATTATGATTATAATCTTGCAGAAATATTATCACATCTGACAAAGCAATTTGCCACAGTGACAGACCACCTAATTCGTCTTCAGTGACGAATTAAATTTCTATTTTCATCTTATTTTGCTCACAGTATTCCTAAATATCCCACATTCATTATCATGAAACAACAACAAATCATTATTGTAGTAATTGTAGTAAATATTTGTATTTGCACAACGAAACTTCGATTTTTCACATGGTAGTAACAAGGATTGTACTTTATGAAATATTCGACTAACTCTTTGTCCTTACCAGATGGGACTCCTGATGCAAAGCCGAAGAAGGCTACCCCAAGGAAGGCGATATACCAGGAATAATTCCAAGATGGTGGGCGGGAAATATATCCAGAGTACTGCATAGTGAATTGTGAAAGTACTTTTGACAACAACAAAAATTTACAGTGGTTTCGGACGGGCTAGGCAGCCGTCTCTGAATTAATAACTTTGAAATTAATAGTGTCTAACAGGATGTAGTATGGTGGCTTCAAGCATTATTGACTCTTCAGTTATCTTGAAGTTGCAACTGCGTGTGCATTGGTATCTTAGTGAGTCGACCAAACACAGTGTCAAGTCTTATTTCATCGCCTTGAATCATAAATTGAATATGAAATCAATCGAGGTTCCAAGCTGTTATATAAGTTCCTCCCAGTTCAAACCTGCCGTAACTCCTAAGTACACCAACGGTGGCTTTATTGTCACGTTGACTGGATTCAAGATGAGAATGTTTCAAAATCTAGCATCATGTAAACAATCTTAGGCACACTTAGGTCTCAATCTCGAACAGACTAGCTGGTTGCACTTCCAAAGTAGATGTCAGTATGAGTTTCAGGACTCACTGTTCATGCTGTTGTTTGTTTTTCAACAATTGACAGATACGATAATCATAATCACAGTCTATCAGGAATATTTCTCGCTTTATCGACATAATCTTTCCTTTTCTTGTCGTCAGAATTGCGGAGTACGTGTTTTGGTGAACATAAACATAAATTCCAGTGTCTAAGAGGTGCTTCTCTCTGGTTCGGTAACAAATAAGACAATATTTAGTGAACTCAGTTAATATCCAATGTACTTATCTCAATCTAGAAGCGTACACAAAAGTAGCAGACGACAGCAGGTAAAACTTTTGAGCTGATATTTTCCCGCTTTGTTAACTTTTGCTGCCGTTAGTCCCATCTGCACTGAGCTCATGTTGCTCACTCAGTGTAGACTGCTGCTTCTATTGGCCCTTCTGTGGCTCATTTGAGGGCTGTTCCCATCGCTAATCGAGGTGGACACGGAGAGGAGCTATGACATCCGTGCCTTGCTAACTCAATTTGAGAGACATCCTCGCGAAAACTCGGGCTCTAAAGAGCTCACATCCGCAGCGCGCGCCGCGGAAGTATGCCTGTGCTATCTCAGCAAGAAACGTGCTGAAGTTCGTGATAACGCGCGCGCATGCTGCGAATACCAGAGGTGAGCACTGACTTGTATATGAACTACAGATGATTATTACTCCATGAAAAAAAATCAAAATATATTATTAGCTGAATACAATTGCGTCTCACGTTAATTACCAAGTTTGAAGTAACGGTGTTACCATTTTAAAAATACAAACATACACTGAAAATTTTACAGATCGACATGTGAACGATTTAGGTTGCGGATCAAGTTTTATGAAATTACATAAAATAAGTTGATAATACAAAATATTAAAGAGTTAAACTTAAAGTTGAAATATGAAAAAAATTAACTGAGAAGTGGCTCGTTGTTTTAAGTTTTAAATCGTGTGGAACTGTGTACTTGTGTTTTCAAATCTCGAATGGTGCTAATGCCTTTAGGAATGACAATTTATTCACTGTTTTCTTTTTTACTCTGCTCCATAATTATAATTCATTGTGCGTTCCAGTATTTCTTTTGCTGACTATATTTTGGCCTTTTTGTTGAGGAAAATCATATTTTATTCAAATAAAAATAAATCCTTAACACTACATCATTACCGCATATTCCTGTCATATATCAACCATGCAGCACATGGAACATTGTAATATTCCAAGAATACTACAGTCCCATAAATAGATATTTGTGATGGTATATCCCGACGGTTTGCTCAACCCTAATGATAAAGAGCAGTTGTCTTCGGGCTATGATGGAGCAAAAACTCACGTGATCTTCCTATTATAATTAGACACGGGAAGGGAAATGGCAGTAATCACCTCTCGCGTGATACTGCTTTTTTCTCAGATATGGTCCATGGTGAGATTTTTTAGTCAAATATATATTTTTGGATGACTTAAAGATTATGTTTTGTGGGTGCTGGCATTATGAAAATTAACACTCCTTTGTTTCTATTGTGATCTTGTACATGTAGTCCATTAACTGAGTGCGCCTTGCATTTTTTATGTTTCCGCCGTTAAAAGATCTTCATAAAAGGCTGACTACAAAAAAATTATGTTAGCCATGAAAAATATATAGGCCTACATCATCTTCAAATGGAAAGCAGATGATTTGTTTCTGATATTGAGATGTTGTTGTCGTCGTCCCTTGTGCTATGAAAAAAGCCTACGTCTTAGATGTTGAAAGGATTTTAACCTATAAAACAATAGAATACATTGCAATATAATAAGATGCGCTATTGCATTAATCTCCTTTGTCATGTTTTTTGCGGCTTTGTTCTGTCTTTATTAATCTATACCTCCTCCCTCTCGCATTTTCTAAATTTATATAGATATCATATTTTTCAATGTTTTTTCGGACACAGTAGCCAACGGAATACAATTGAGAGGATTCAGTACAGAAACAATCGAATGCAATATACATATAGGCCTATACTATTCTCACTATGTTTTTTAGCTGGCCGGAAATCGTCATGATAAGACATTACTACAAGCTCAAGCTGTGGCTTCTGTTAGGAAAGACTTGCAGGAGGTCTTCCGGCTCCGTGAACTTGCACAATAAGAGCTATAAATAGATCTAAAGCGGGAAGAGTAGAACATAGTTGGAGACGCAAACAATTAATCAGCAAAATAGTTATTAGAATTAAGGAGAATTATATCAAGCAACAATGCTTCAAATAGTTTCAAATTTTTATAAAATATTTATCGATGCATGTGTGCAAAAAATAAAATTATAGATTCATGATTAACCCAATGACATTGGCGAGGTGAGGTTTACATTTTTGCATGCATCATCTTAAAATGAGGTTTTTCTTTTTTTCAGGTTCGTGCAGACAGAATAATCCATGTTGTTTATACAAGGTTTTGAATATAGTCTGAAAAATGATATCATCTTCACGATCATTCATCATTTTTGTCCTGTCATAATGTTCTAAAAAGACTAGACGAAATTCATACATACACAGGAACAAAGTGTTCCGGAATATGTTCCTAATTTTTGTTTGAGACATGAATTGGCAGCAAAGTAATATCCCTTCGGAATGGTAAATGGTATCTAGGGTTCGGGATAGGAAAGAAACTGGCAATATTCTCAAGGAGACGAGTGACTACACGAAAAGCAGCTGGGTATGTAAAGGTAAGGATGATGCGAGACCCATGGTCAAGTCACAAGAACTTTTTTTCGTCATGCGTTCAATCCAATCCAGTCCTATCCCAACCACCAAGTATTCGATGTAGCGCCTTGACCTTGTAATCACAACATGTACAAATCGGTTCATAGTTTGGCCCACAAGTATAAAGAAACTGAAAGAACAAGAAATAAAGTTAAAAGTTAACAATGATAATTCTCTTCAAAAAGAGCAGTTGATCACTAAAAACAAGCAGGAAATCATGTTATCTAACGAAATATTGGTCGTCGCCAGTTGGACAAACATCTGTAAGCACTTGGGTTCTTTGAAATTTTGTTGTATCTTCGTAATGTTAATCGAAAAGGCCTATGAGATGGATGATTCATCCAGATATAGATGAGGGGTTGTCTAAAATCCTGACTCAGTCAATAGAACTGTTCTGGTAAGCATGGAAAGCGATTCATGTTCTCGTTAACTCATCATTATACTCGTCAACGTTTAGCCCATCAGATTTGAGAACAAGTTAAATTGACGCTAGACGGCGGCAATAATGGGAATAATGGGAATAATGTGCATGGGATATTTTTCTTCAGGTGTTTTCATTTCGCAGAAGGGTATATTGTGTCTGTGAGACGTGCTGATGTGTTGTATTTTCAATGGGATGAGGTAGTTATCCTACGGGAAGTTGTCCGGTGGTTTTTTGTAGGAGGGGTGGTTGCATACGAGCGGGTTGTCTTCTGCTGGTGGTAATCAGGAGGATAGTTGTCCTAATCCCACCGCACACCGTACGACCGGTCTGCGTTCCGATTTCGGATGAAAATGTTATAGCATTTGACAAATCATTTGAAAACGAAAAACATTTTTGATTGAGGGTCTGAATAGTTATACAGATAGTGAAATCGATAATACGGCCTTTGCCATGTTTTCTAGTCGGTGGAATGACCAAATCGGCTCCGAGTCGTAGTGACGTCACAAAAATCGTACGACTGCCTACGATTTGAAACTAATTTTGCCCTTATTCCCTGTAGAAAGCTTACAGCTCACCAGAACCATGTGTTTAGTATTCATATAAATTTTTAGAACCTGAATAGGGTAGATTTCATTTGTTAAAATGTCAATATTTAATGCCATAGCCATTTATTTCACAAATCGGATCGCAGACCGATCGTAAGGTGTGCGGTGGCCCTAAGGCTCCGAGTCGTAGTGATGTCACAGTAGTCCTACGATTGTCTACGATGTGAAACTGATTTGGTCCTTATTTCGGGTATAAGGCTGACAGCACGCCCAAACCATATGTTTAGTATTCATGTTATTGTTCAGAACCTGAATGAGATAGATTTTATTTGTTAAAATGCTTAATTGCCTATCTTAAATGCTTTCGCGATGTATTTCGAAAAATCGGATAGCAGTCGATCGTATATTGTGCCTTGGGCTCTAGAAATATTCTTCGAAAATTTGCGTTGCCGTCTTTTTTTATATAGGAACGCGGAGTCCTGGTCACGTGCTCATGCATAAATGAAACTCCAATTATCTGTGATCTCCAAAGAAATTACAATATAATTAACAAAGAGTTACTTAAGCAATATGAACAATCTAAAGGTTTCAGTAGAGCTTCAACGGACATCAGAAGGAAAATATTGGGGGAAAATACTGATTGTTTTACCTCTCATTTATAACTAAAAATATAGTCACAGTTATAACCTTAAAACAAAAACTATTGAAAAGAAATCGTTTACATTTCATCGGCATATACACATGGCCATATACTCACCTTTTTTTATATCAAATATCTTACATAATACAAGACAACACAAGCAGGAATAATGGAACCCACAAAAGGGTCCTCGTTAAGTTGAGATTTCCGTCAGTATAATGAGATATGATACAACTGGCCAAGATTTCCATTCTGTGACTGTTTTTATTCTAAGGGATAGCGGCATCAGTATATTGAGATCCTACCATCATGCCTGCCCTGTGCTCTTCAAATGATAGTTTAAAAATGTTGCCATCTCAGTGGTTGTTTTTTTTTCTCTCTCTCTCTCTCATTTCCATGGCAATCCTTTCTTCAATTATTGAGCTATAGCTGAATCGGAATTGCATATAATATGTTTGAAAGAAGAGTTTTATGTTCCATTGTCTACATCAAAATATTACATGGTTTCAGGAAGTGATAGCTTGACAAAGCTAAGAATTTCAGTTTTTAGCACCTTTATGTTATTCGGGATTTTTATATTTTTTGTATTTCGGACGGCCTTTTACTTTTGATATCAGCGTAGGGTTTTTTTTTAAATTGCTTTCAATGAGTGTATCTTCATAATTTTTCCCTCTCCAATAAAGAAGTAGGAGTATAATATTTTCATCTTGAAAAAAAATGAAAAAGAATCCTCTTTATCGAAGAGAAAAGAAATGGAAATTGACAAATGAAATTTGACTAGATCATTTTTAGGGAAGACTACTCTAAATCACCGAGGGGGATTCAAAGGGGAAATAATTATGAGAGATTGGAGGGGGAAGGAAATGTATCACTCCATGTAGAATTAAATTCCAAGAATAACTTCACTTTTATTGTTCAATTCGGGGAAAAGGAATTGTCATAAAAGTGGCAAATGCTTTAATGGGAATTAAAACTAAAATTGATCAGAAGTGTATAGTGAAAAGGCGTCATAAGTCAAATTAAGAATGTTAAAGTCAATGCTGAATAATGGCAGGTGTCAGAATTTATGCCAGAAAATGAATAACAAAGCAATAACATAATATTATACAAATCTATTACAATATCAACTTCGTGGCTAGTCATTCAAACAGAACATTTTCACTTATAATTAGGAGGGTACCGAGATTTTCCGGACCCCGTCCGGGAGGGAGACGTTCCCCCTCCAGAATTGGATTAACAGAAACAGGTGCTACAAGCAGATATCATTCTGTTGCAAAATGATTCTTCTTTACACAAGGTTCATACCATTAATACAACATATAAAGGAAAGAAATATACTGTAGTTTGTGTTTCCAGCATTACCAAATTTGAGGGTGCTTCTTTTATTTTGAGAAAGTCTTAATTTACCTTTTTTAACAATGTACTTCGACACCCATGTTTCGAAATGGGAACTTATAACAATTCATATGTGCTATTTATTAGTTTATCTATCATCATGATTATTACAGTTTTTACACTAAGCAACATGGTGTGATACACCTCTGCTGTTATGTTGTGTTGAAAGAAATACCCAGTGGTATTTACGTGCTGTTGTTGTGAAAAGGCCAAAGCTTGGACACAGTATAAAATAACGCGGACCTTGTTTAGGAAAAAGGAAAGAGAGAGTGGATATAAACACATTTATAGGTGACGTTCTTTATTTTGTGAAGAGAGGCTTCAGTTCCCGACACGAGTTTTTGTGCCTTCAGACAGTTAAAGTGTACATGCAGATAAGGAATCAAGAAAGAAAATGATTTTTGAAAAAAACAGAGAAGAAGGGGATAATGATGAGGAGAATTTAAAAAAAAAAAAAAAAAAAGATTAGAAACAACGAACATAGAAATTAAGATGGAGAGACAACAGAGGGAGAAAATAATAGAGAAAACGTTTATAAAGAAAAAAGCGAAAAATATATACAAAGAAATGCAAATAGATTAAAAGACAACGACGTGGAGATGACGGGCATTGCATTGGGAAAAACAAGGAAAGAGATAGGCCGATTTGGCACAAAGAAAGAGAGAAAATAAAAAGAAGGATCAGAAGATACAGAAGAAAAAGATAAGTACGATAAGACTGGCATTGTATTTAAAGTATGAGGAACGAGAAAGGGACCCCTTCGTGAGCATAATAACTAACTCAAAAAAGATAATGTTCTCCGTTTGCTTTGCAAGGTGATTGAAGTTTGATTGCGCATGACGTATGTTGATCTACATAGCAGGGTATTTTGCAGGTCATGATTATGTACGATAAGTTAGGATTGAGTGTTGGTTTCACCAGCTATTCCCACTAGATCACCGTGTTACAATTGTCCCAATTCTCCCCAAGTAATCTGACAACACCATCTCTTCCTATACCCTACCTCTGCCTTAAGGAGTCCAACTTTGGGGACACGGGTTCATCGTTCTCTCAATTGCCAAAATTCTGAAGAGCTATACCCTAGTTGCCCCTATTTTCATTTCTATTTTCCCAGGGGCGTCACTAGACTATATTCAATGCAGTAGGGGGTTTAGGGGCGACACAACAGGCCCGTGCCCCTTTTGATAAAACCCGATCTGGGATAACCTAAGTACATAAAATGTGCCCCTAATTTTTTTCTTGTGCCCCTTCTATTTTTAAAAATTTTATATACAGTTTTAGGCACCTAGCAATGTTATAACCTTTTTTTTGGGGGGGGGTGGGGTTTAAATTGTGAAAGATTTTTGAAGCAACTTAGCACCTACAATGTGAAACTTTATTTGCTTTGCCTTTTCACTTTTTTGTTGCTCTTCAGCGATTTTTCTAAATTGTGCCTCCCTTTTATTGAACATCAGAACCGCCCCTGGCATCACTATACCATACTGAATGGGCTTATATCAAGAGTGAAGTGAAAAATTCTCCCTAAGATTAAAACTTTTAAGATTTTAATATTTGCCGATAGAAACTCTAACAACCAGTTTTAGTGAGCACAAAAGTTCTCAAAAATAATTAGGCTCGGAAAGATGCTGGTGTCCCTCCCCATCCCCTTCAGCGTCATCAAGTACAATAACTATTACCGCCACGGTTTGAGTGTTTCAAAGAACAACAGTGACACAGATCGAGGTTGACGATTGGATCAGTCCCTGGTATTGCTGATTAAATAGAATCCAAGAAAATCCAATCAAAAAGAGAGCAATAAAACCATATCGTTTTGTATATACGAACAATGGAATACAATGCTCCTAAACCTTCACCTGAGATTCACACGAGTCACAGATATGTGTTGTAATGTCAAGTTATAATCTTGGGTGATTCTGTAAGACAAAATCTATGCCAATGCCCGCCAAAATTTTCTCGCGTGAATCCGAACAAAGCTTCCCCTTTTCCCTCACATTATCGACACGATCAAAGTTCCGAGACACCTGCAAATATACACCTCTATCCGATTGAAGTTGTCGAGTTTATAGGATAGGATAGGATTCCACACCCCAGTGCCCATGGAGGGGGCGGGGGTGCTGACAGACCCGATTTCCCTTTTTCGTCCTAGATTTGGATTTTAGGGGCATTCTCGTGTCACCTGAAGGAAGTCGTATTCTTGGCTCGGTCGATACACTAAAGATAACAAAAGACACGGTCAATATGCCCTAGACGGTGTATCCTTACCGCTCAGGACATCTCTTACATCCAGTCGTAACACCTATGATTAGTCTCGTGTGCAACATTCCATGACGTCATCTTATTTAGTTATCTATATGCCTTTTTATATTTGTGTTATCCTTCTTCTTCTCTTATTTATTTGAGTGTCACCCTTAAGTGAAGGCTTGTTGGCATTAATTCATTAACTAGGAGCAATCTGTAAATACCAATGAATTTGAACACTAAAATCATATACATGTATATGAAAGAGAAAAATGATGTTGACGAAACCTCCTTCACCACCAACAACAGTGATAGCAGCAACTGTAACGACAATAACCACTAACTCAACAACCCATTAGCAAATTTTCGTAATGTATTAACATGAGATAACAAATGTTGAATGCCTTTTCTACTTGAAAAGATGACACTTATTAAAAGCTTCAATTAACACAACCACTTCGACATTATCAAAACATATACGGCATATAACAGATTCGAAGCAAATCAAACGTCTTACATTATGAAATGATGATGCCTAAAGCCTTTGATTTTAGAGATGAACATTAAGTTCATTTTAGACTAATCCTTTCTTATGCCATTCTTATGTTCAATTACATTTTTTTTCAAATATTACATACAGATAATCAATACAGTTTTGAACTGAAGCAATATGGTGTTCGAAAATATTTGTCGACAAGGTTGCCGAAATAAATGCAAACGGGCCAAAAATAGTCTTCAGATTCTCTAACATGGCAAAAAATATTCTACGGGATTTTTAAAGAAACATTTCTGACTCCCCCTCCCCCTCCCCCATAAAAAGAAAAAAAAAAGCCCTGTAATTTCTTAATTTTCATACGTGGGAAAAACGGCGTGCTGCCAATGATAACTATGCCAACAAAAGTTGTCGGTCGACAGCAACTTGAAAATCAGTACATTCAAATGTGATGATTAAGATGTGTTTAAGAAAGAATCTATAATGCAATTATTATAATGGGTTCCGATTGTAAAAGAAAATTTGAAGAGTAAATCCGATATCATTTGAACAATTAAACAAAAACTATAATAAGGTAGTTTCATCTTGTGATTTTAGCCTTCGCCGTGAATGGACCAGCTCGGCACATATATTAATTAAGAAATCGGAATAGTGTCTGTTGCTAGATTGATCAAAAACCATCGCTACTAACTCGTAGAATGTCATCATGGCACTGTTTCCAGTCGACCTTCGTGAAACCTTTCGTTCCAAAGCCCTTCACCCATCAGCGTCCTACAAACCGACGGGAAACAAGAATTAGAAGTGGTGTGCGCGTGATAGGTATAGAGTGCTGCCTGGCGTATATTTAGATCGCCTCATATGAGCGGATAAAGCCAGAGATGGATACAGGATTTACTTGTTTATGCATATTTGGGTTAAAGTGCCCATCCCTTCATCGACACAGTATAACTTAACCTATTCATAACTGGAGAAGATATTTCCATCATAAATCATATGCGCGTATTACAGAAGGTGAGAGCTAAAGAGTTAATTCTTTGGAATTTTGCTTTTCATTCTTATTACAGAACAGGACTTTCACCGCTCTTCCTTCAAAGTTAGGACCTATGATTTTTTTTTTCCTGCTATGTAGATTTCTTTAAGAATAGAATTTTAGATATTTCAGCAATCTTTTTTTTTCTTTTAAACATATATTGAGGGAAGCATAATAATTTAATTACTTTTCTATCCAGTTAATAGAAATTCCCTGGAAATAAATATGTGTATGTTAAGTCCAATGATTTTTTTTCCTCCATTTTTCTGGGTCTCAAAAGACTACAACTATCGCCTATATATTATTGTCCGAGTGTAATTGTCAGGGGGAATTGTCCTAAGGGGTAATCGTCTTTACACCAGGGAGAAAGATAGTCATCCAGATACGAGGAAGAATATGTCAGTTTTGTGTGGGTGTGTTATTTTTTTGTTTTTTGTTTTGTTCAGCTTTACTTTACTTGCATATGAAATGTGCAGTTTTCTTTCCTGTCGGTCCAGTACCACTAACATGTATGTTCATTCTAATCGCCTGCTAACATCCATATCGTGCACAGCGGGAAGCCATATCCCACAACGATGTATACTTAGCCGATAAGAAGGAAGAAATCCTAAACCTAATGAACTATTTGATTCTTTATTTTTTATTTTTTTAATAACTGGAAGTTTTGCTAGAAGGAAATGTGTTTATGTGACACTGCGTCACATCACTCTAACGCGGTACTTCTATATCCAGTCGGGGCCCTTCAGAAATTACCTTCGGGCTTCGGGCCACTAGTATTCTGTGCGATTAACCCTTGCTCTAAGAACTACCTGTGCTCTGTATTCAAGGCATAATATTTAATCTCAAGCATTGGCAGGTCTCTGAAATTCCATCATTTTGACGGATTAGTGAAGCGGTGAGATTATTGAGGATGATCGTTAAGTCCGAATTAACGATCATGAAAGGGTTTAATCGCACATCAACCAGCGGTGTACCTGGAAATAATGTTCTTCCGAGCAGGCCTTCATAATAGCTCGATGGCTGCATTGGAGAAATCAAAGAGATCATCGACGTTGTCTGAAGAGGAAAGTGTTGAGGCCTACAGTAGTCATTCAGGAGAATTATTTAGATACTCCTTCATCCCATTTACCCTCTCTCTCTCTCTCTCTCTCTCTCTCTCTCTTCCTCTCGTCCGCATTCAGTGAAGTCCCTTGATTTGAAATGGGGGAGGGGAAGGTAGCTAGAGGCAGCGCCACGTCCAACTTTTCTTGGAAATACTGGGTGCATGCTATAGGAGTTGGACGAAAATACGAGCAGCTGGCGCCTCGTGCCTTGTGCACCCCCGCCCGCCCCTGGGTCCTCCTCAGTGACTGCCTTATTATTCAGTCTGTCTATTATGTACTCCCAGTCTTTCGGTTTCTTCGTCTCTCTTTCGTGCATTCTTATGTCTCTTTTCACATGTAACCGAATTAGTATCATGCTTTCAAAATGGAATAAGATATATCAAATTAGTGGAAAAATACATAGAATTAGAAACTATTCTTTTTGTTGCTGATAAAAAAAAAAAAAAAAAAATATATATATATATATATATATATATATATATATATATCATTAAGATTTTATACACACTTGAAAATTTTTATTTCTTTAATTGCAGAACGACTAAATTGTCAAATTGTCTATGAATATTATGCTTATCAACAATTCTATCACAAATAGCCTCTAGTCAACACTAAGCATGCTAAGTGACTGAGAATAATTTGAAGTGACAGTGTATGGTATTTTACCCTTCTCTTTTTAAAAACTTGTTAATAGTGCTCAAATTAGCAGGTTTCTTTCTTTGTTCTTTTAATCTAAGGACTGTAACTATTTCGTACTTTTTTTCAAACAGAGGTCTATGAAATACAAGCCATGCTTACTTAACAGACTCCTCCACTTATGTTTTCCTTTTCCTTCCTTTTCTATTTAGTAATGCGTAGTTATACTTTCTTGTACTGAGCGAACCTAGGATCAATGAGTGCCCTAAGTGGGAAACTTAAACTTGGCATTTATGTCTTCATTAAATTTGGAAATAATGTTTTGCGAAAATTATTTTAAATGAACAAACACCCATGAATTAGATGAAACATCACCCAGTAGGGATTAGACATAAAGCCAGGGGTGTCGGTCCGTGTTCATGATTGGGGGGGGGGGGGGGGGTGACCGGCGAGGGAGCGAAGCCAGTGGCGTATCTAGGGATTATGGCATCCGGGACAAACAATGAAGTTACACCCTCCCCCTTCCCCTCCCCCCCCCCCCCGAGTGCCCAAACTTATCTACGTTATTGTACAAGCGAGAGAGCAAAGCGACCGAGCGACAAATTTTATAATTGTTAACCCTATAAACGCAATTTCTTGTGCATTTTACCCAGGAAATTTTGCAATTGACCACCGCAGTTGAGCGGTTGAGAAGCACGAATTTTATGTATCTTGATAAATGGTTTTCTATTCATTCACTTCTACAATCGGGGGCAAACTAACGAAAACCCTATAGGCTTGAGAAAGAGTCGAGAAATTCTGCAAGGCTACCTGAAGTTATGATTTCTTTCAAAAGTCGAACCTTTGCAAATGCTGTTTTATACACTTTATCCTATATTGGAAGCGCAATATTTAGCAGGAGTCATATGAAACTTACATGATATAGCGAGCAAAGCATAAATCTTTATTTTTAAAACTTTTTGAACCCTTTAAGCTATCTAAGTACTATATACTGGGGGCGCGAAATTACGAGATCCTGAAAGAAAATAGGCCTAATTATGCGAGGGAGCAAAGCAACCGAGCTTTAGAAAATTTTCGCATTAGATTTCTAGTGCATTTACCCTGCGGATTTGGGGGCGCATAATCCATAATGATTATGATTTTTCTTCATTTCCACCTTTTTTTTTCTTTCTCTCCTTTGCGGTTTTTTGCGCCCCCTCCAAGTGCCGCCCGGGGCACGTGCCCCCCTGCCACTAGATACGCCACTGAGCGAAGCGAACGAGCGGGGGGAGGATGTGGGAGGGGGATACCCCCTCCCACACTCTCCCCCGCTTGTTCGCTTTTTTCAAAAATCTGTCTATAAAACTTGCATTTTAGAGCATCCAAAAAAAAATTTTTTTTTATGAAAAGAAGGAATGCACGGATCTAAGCCAATGGACAGAACCCTTAATTTGAGAATAACAATGCGAGCGAACGAATTATTTTCTTCGATATTTTCCCATAAATTATGGCATTTCTTATTTCCTTAGTTCTATATCATTAAAGAATTTAAAGGTATTTCAAGATCCAAATATCATGAGTTTGGATAATAATTAGTTTTAACCCTAAAAAGGCCGGGTTATTTTGGAGCTCTCTCAGCCGGGGGGGGGGGGGGGTGGAATCCTGGAATGAAAATTTCTGCAACTTGGTACACAGACAGAGTATCTTATAAAGAATAACCCTGTAAAGTTTTATATCTATATCTCAAACGGTATTTTAATTATCGCTAATTGATCATTTATATATTCGCGAATTGAAAATTTTGCATTGTGTACAATACATATATGGAGAAATTATCATTTTGGCCGCTCGCAGTGCGGCGATTTTTGATGCTGCGCTGTACCCGTTGGTCAAAATTTGATAAATTTGGTATCAAAGGATGCGTAAGACTGTAGGTGATAAAGTCCTGAAAGCTCGCGGCACAAAAACAAATTATCCTTGAACATATCGCGACAAACGTCAGGGGGGGGGGGTGGATTCCACCCACGGCCCTTTTAGGGTCAAGTTAATGTATCATAATTCTGATTTATTTTATCCAAAAAATATTTGGGGGATGATAAAACAGGCCATCCTACCCCCCCCCCCTAATTTTTTTTTTTATATATACCCCCATCCCCCGGGATCGACACCCATGCATAAAGCTACCCAAAGTTGGTCGGATAATACTAATGAATGCCCTTATGTTGGGCATTATTTTACCTAGTATTCCATATACATTGTAAAATCATTCTAAGCATTCCATCCTTGCTCGAAATTAATCATCTTAATTCATGAAGCGAGACTGATAAAACGGTACACCTCTGCACTGCCACTGCTTGAGTTCCGTCGACGACATGAATACTGCCCTCCGACGTCACCTTACAAACGTATAATCCAGTAATGTCTATGAGAGGAAACAGAGGAAAGATATTACCTCTCTTGTAACTTTCTAGCCGGATGTTTGGACAGCTAGAAAACAAGGGCACGATGGCTCTCAGGAAAAGATTCAGACGAGAGGTGAAGATTGCTCCTCGCGTCTTGGCAGACGATCAGAAAATGGCGGGAAAATGGAAACCCTTGATTTTCATTTATCTCGTTCCTAGATCTATAAGGACAATGAGGACTGACTCGACCTAATGATGTTTTGATATATTTAAAGGTATATAAAGACACAATATATTGTATTTGCATTACTCAGATTTGTAAAAGCTTTCCTTTGGCAATATTACAAGACTGAATACGTTTTTGGAAGTATTCTATCAATGCATACTCTCGTGACAAGTGCTGTTTCATCGTAGGCGATTGCCCTTAGAATTGCATATTCCAAGGGTTCAGATGGTAAATAGGGCAGTCAGTAAAAAAAAAAAAAAAAAAAAAAAAAAAAAAACTAAACACGAAGAAAGACCAGCACGGGAAAAGATATTTTTCTAAATGATGATTTGTCAGATTGCACTCTATAATTTGGGGTCACTTTCAAATGCGGTTAAAGAAATTGGAAACATGAACCCGAAAAGACCTCAAACATAACATAACGAAAGTAAAGTAAAAGGATGGCACTAATAAAAGTAGGTAATACGAGGAAACACAGCCGGGTTAGCGATAACATGCTAGCAAAACATTTGAATGCGGTAAACGAAACTTCTTGTTGCTTTCCGCGGGAAATCTATCGATTCCGAAAGAGCTAATCGCAAGGGATTCGATCAACAATAACAACATGATTTCATATTGCAATCTAGTATAGGAATCAGCGCAAAAAAACAAGAAATAAGAGGGTTTGAATTGTTATATATGAAATGAGGTTATTCGTTTGCGTCCAGGGGTGAGAAGATGAAAGTAACGACTGAGAAAATAACCTTCGAGAAAGTTGATAGTAGGTCAAAGAGACAGGGAGTGAAAAGGGAAGAGAAATGAGAAAAGTGGAAAGATATAGATAGATAGAGAGGGGGAGAACAACAAGAAAATGAGAGAGAAAGAGATAAATAGAGAGAGGTTGAATTTAGAAGAAAAAAAGGAGTGGTGAGAAAAATAGACAAATGGTAAGAAATATAGACCCAAAGACTTTATAAGAACACTTGATTGTGACAACGTAAATATTTTCAGCTATTGTCGTATAAATAAGCTTAGTATCTTGCCTTAAGGACTGCAAAATTGATATTCTATATTCATGGGTTGGAACTGTTGTAAAAGAAATAAAATGTGCCTAATTTGCCGAACTGAGTGAAAAATATGAAACGAGGGAAACCAAATGTCAACTAAATACAACTCCATGGGTGACCTTTCCACCCAACGTATTGAAGTCGAAAAATCACGTTTTTAAAAGATAATTGTACCAAGTGAGGAAAAAAAAAGTGAGGTCTTCAACATTACTAGTTAACAAATAGTGACTTCATTGTAGTTTTCACAATGATATTGCGTGTGACCTGTTTGAGGGGAAACGTGCAATATTGACTATTGGACGATTATACTCTTCTAGCATCAGGAATATATTACCAATATCAAAACTAAATCTATGTTTTAGCAGATTTCCTACCTAGTCGACCTATTCCCATCATGCGATATACGGACCTGGGAGGTTTCAATTGGCCTTCCCATGCTGGATTCCAGTTATCTGTGGCTGCGAGGGGCGGGGAGGGATGGCAAGCCTCAAGCCTGTGTGTGAGGTTGCGTATGGGGGGTGTGTATGTGTGTGTGCGATATAACGAAATATTCAAAATTGTTTACTTTTTAAACAAAAAGTATTTTGAAATGTACCTCGAGTTTTCGTTACCTGTGCATTATGATTATTTCAGTTGATAATTTCTTTTGTCAGGCCCCATAGTATACATCATTCTTTCACCTGTCGCTATCATTGTATTTTATGAAATAATTAAATTTTGTGGCAGTTTTGTATTGTTGGTCTCTTGCTGATTGTAACTAAATCCATCAAAATATCAATTGAACAATAACAAATTAGTTATGTTATGGTTTGGCAATACACCATGAGATGTAACCTGAAGTACATGTATGTGTTGAATTTAAAAAATTAAAACTTTTGAAGCCTTTATTGCACAATTCAGTTTACAATAAATTTCGCACTCAAGCAAATCTGAAATTTGATCACGTGTGAAAACTGTTTAAAACATATATCTTTTATAGCCTGGGGAAAATGTTATGAATGACAAATAAAAGCTGATTTTTCTATTAGGCCAGGAGCCTGTCCCGAAATAGTCACCCCATTTTACCCATAACATTTGACCCCTTAAAATTACTTAGACCATCTAAGCCATTGACAAAAAGGTTGTCAGCCTGACCATAGCAGCCAAAAAATATTGTCAGGATTATGTAAACACACCCATTGACCATCTGACAAGGCATAATAGAGGAGCTTGCTTGGTATCTGTGCAATTAACACATGAATGTACATTTCAGCCTGGCAATAACATACCACAGATACCAGCTCTTCTATTATGCCTTGTCAAACAGGTGAAGATTGACAATGGTTGTGTTTACATAGTCCTGACAATATTTTTTTGCTACTTATGAGAAAGCAATACATTTTCACAATTTAATAACTTATTAATCAAAAGACCTATTAACACCAAATTTCATCTCAAGAAGATTATTATACTCAAAATTATGTTATGAAAATTTATAGTGAATTGAATAAAATGCTTTTGAATTATCATAGTCAGAAGGTAAGAAAATCGTTTTTCTTTACATGCAGAGCATTTTTTTTTTTTTTTGGGGGGGGGCAAAGTGTTGTCAAAGGGTACTTTGGGGTTTTCATTTCACGGGGTCTGACACCGCCTTCCCGATGGACAATTTTGTCAATTTCTATATTTTTGGAATGTACATCCATAGCTCTTCCTTCTGACAGAATTTGGTCCCTAGGCTTCAAGGGGAAATTTTTACCCCAATATTTAGGGGCCGTCTGACACCCCATCCCGATGGAAATTTTTGTCAGTTTTTTGTGTTTTGTAATGTCCAGTCATAATACTTCCTACTGACAAAGTTTAGTGCATGGGGGAGATGGGGTGAAATCGACCCGACTTTGGGGTCTCTTTGGGGGGCTCTGGGGGCTAAACCCGGCGGCTATGGTCAGGCTGACAACCCTTTTGTCAATGACTTATATTAGTCAGGTCTGTTAAGCCCATATTTTTGAGTTTTGGGGACAGAGTTTACAAAAGCACCAAACTTTGCATATGTACTTGTTAGGACAAAAGCTTCATTCCCCCCCCCCCCCCCCCCAATAGGACCTATTAAATTAAACCACATCTTCATGCAAAATTATGCTAATTTATGCAAATTACATGCATTAAATCAATACTACATTGACAATGTAAAAATCATAGGGCATAAAAATGTACCAAACTTTAGATATTCCTTTGTTGTAGCAATACCTTTATTTTTTTCCCACAGGATCCATTGAATCAAATAGCATCTTCATGCAAAATAATGCTAATTTATGCAAATCATATGCATATATCAGTACTGTATGTATCAATGCAGTATAAAAATCAAAGTGCTTGAAAATGTACCAAACTTTCCATATGTATTTGTTGTGCCTATAGCTTTATTTCTTTCCACAAGACCCATTGACCTAGCTCACATCTTCATGCAAATTTGTGCAAATTTATGCAAATTTATGGAATTATACAGCATTAATACCATTCGCATTGTGGTATTTAAGAGCTTCAGCAAACTTTCCTTATTTACTGGTAATGCTTATAGTTTCACCTTTTCCACAGGACCCAGCAAATTAAATATTATCTTCATTCCAGTTTATTTAAATTTATACAAATTTTATGAATATATTAATAGAATTCCATTGATATCATACTGAATAAATGGCAGTAGAGCTTTAAAAAGTGTTTAACTTTCTCTTAGTTTTATAGCTCCATATGCCTCAGCAGTCCATCAACTCATAATATATCTTCATGTAATTTTATGAAGGTTTCTGCAGATTATATACATTTATCAGTATTATTATTTTCATTACAATTATTCTTCGACGATATTTCACTCACTTAAAAGTATATTCTATGCAATAAGCTTTATTTACCTGTTTCATTTTAACAAATGGGTGTGTTTTAACATTAATGAGGTGCCTATATACAATGATTGTAATGCATTAACATACATAAATCATAAGAAATTGGCATAAAAATAAAGAAATGAACTCAGAATATCGCAGTAAACATCCTTATTCTAGTTTACCTGACTTAACTCAACACACTCACCAAGTTATGGCTACTTACGAATTAAAGGTGATGGTATAGGTATTTCTTGATATCCCCCTCCCCTTCTCAAGAGTGATATATTCATAAATATGCATTTGTAATTTTAAAAAAATCAAGAAATATACTTAGAATATTGCAGTTAACAATGCATTTTAATTTACCTGAACTTATTTACCAATGAGTGACAAATTTTGCATGCAGGTATAATCATTTCTTGAAATTTCGGTGAAACTTTGTTTTATGCATAAATATGCATAAATATGCATAAATTATAATAAAATAGTATTAAAAGTCAAGAAATATACTCAGAATATCCATTTAACATAATCATTCAACTAACCTGACCTCATTCACTAATATGTTACAAATGTTAGGGTGCTGGTAAAATCAATAAATATCATTAGATGATTGCAATTGTTGATATTTTATTCTTACTAACAGATTTAATCTTTGTGTTACAAAGCCCTGCATATTTATTTTGTGAGTATATCATAGAACAAGTGTTTTATGCATAAATTAGCATAAATTAACATAAAGATCAAGAAAATGAATACAATGTAACAATTAACACTGCAGTTACAGTTTATTTCATCATACTCACCTGGATATAACAAATTTAAGAGACTAGTTTATATATTTCAAGACATACAACTGAATTCGTGTTTTTTGCATAAAATTTGCATAAATTATTATTTTTAGATAGGGTGCCATTCACCAATTTCGTGGTACCTTATCCAAAATTAATGCTTTTGATACATGTGACTCACAGGCTAAAAATTGCGCTTTTGTAAATTCTGTCCCCAAAATTTTGTTAACTGACCTGACTATATGGTTTAAGTAACTTTATACGGGGTCTGATATTATGGATAAAATGGGGTGACTATTTCGTGACAAGGCTCCCATACTATATTTTAAGATGCCGCTGCATCGAGGTTTATGTGACCCCTCGCTTCAGTGCAGAGGTGGGGGCCCAATATCCAAGAGCAAAGCATTAATATGGCTGAGTGGCGCACTGGTTCAACGTAGAGCAGAGCCGAGCATGGCTGATCCCTGTTCAGTGCAAAGCAGTGACACCAACAGTCAAGAGAAAACAACTATCCTCTGTTTGCTATTCTATACTCGAAAAAAAATGAGATTTGCGAGAATTCTGTCTTTTTATGATGCCCTCACAAGAGAATCAATTTTAATAGATGATCTCTTCTTCTGCTGAATTGATAGCCCAGAGTGTTCATGACGATGCTGACGTATATATCGGACGATTGCAAAAATTGTGTTTGAAAGGGAGTAATGTGTGAGTTTCGGAGGGGGGGGGGGGCGTAGCCCGATCTTCAATTTTTACTCATAGCCAGCATTTCAGCTTTTTGAGCTAGGTTATATTTCTTTATTTCTGCGAGTATTCTATTGATAGGAAATACCTGACATTGTGGGAGGTTTTTTTTTTTGTCGACGTTATAGAAACCAGCCGATCGATGACAACCTATGTAGCCGTGTCAACATAAAGACGCAGTTTTATGAAACCAGGCTTTTTAATGAGATGCGACGTAATTATAGTTTCGTTCCTTAAAGAGCTGCGGTCTTCTTCCCATCCCTAATTCGTCTTAACGACACCTGAAGATGGATGTCTGACTTTCCCCGTTGTCTCTCGAGGGCCTAAGAAAGACATTTCCGACCGAAATTGTCTATTTACACACAGAGAGCAAAGATTGCGAGGAAAATTAGAAACGAAATTAGTTTCCAAGGTTATAGGTGCAGACAAAATGGGAGATTGAATGGAATATCCTGTGTGTTTATGACTAAGCTCCAGGTATTGAAAGTGACGGGAACTTGTGTGAATGAAATTAGGAGTGTGTCATTTTGATTGGGTGTTCTATGCCGTATATTATTATACTTTATCAAAACAATGAAAGAAAGACGACATCATTGGCCCACACGTAAGGCGTTATGCCTCTCGAAAAACTTTGAAAATCTTCGATTTAAAGGGAAAATAACAGAATTCTTAATTGAAAATCTGATTCTGTTAGTGACTAGAAAAACCTGGAAATGTGTTTATTCTCCACTCTGTAGTATGTTAACGTGTCTGTGGTGCACAATTATGGGGAACTCGACTGTCTCATACCCCGGAGACATACAAGGACGTGAATTCTGTTACTCTCTAAAAGAGTGAAAAAACACTCAAAAGAGAGTGAAATTCCACTCTCACAAGGAGTTAAATGAGGGACAACCCTTTTTCGAGTAAAAAAAAACGAGAAGTCACTATTTCATTCAGGAAAGAGTGAAACATCAATCCTTTACATTTAAAGAGTGAAAATTTTATCACTTATATAAGTTGACAGAGTGGAGATAATTCACTCCTTTCTGAGTGAAATCTTCAAACTTGGTCTCAAGAGTATTGTGACGGGCACGGTTAACCACGCCGGCTGACACGGCTTTCTTGTCAGGATGCCCCAGTGCCTGGCCGAGCTCCCCGTCCGTCTGGTCAAAAATGTATGACCACTGCTGAGTTACCGGCACTCGACAACCACCTACCGTCAGTTACTGCACACCACCAGGCCCACCAGCATGACCAGCAATCACTTAAAGGTCATGTAAAGTTTTGGTAAGCCCTCAAAAACTGTTCGTCATATTTCTTCAATTTTTGTCGTTAAATAGCAAGATACTAGCAATACTAAGACACTGTGAAGATTTCGCCTCCTAAAGTTTAATATTAAACAAATAAGAGGCAAAAACTAATTTATGTGCCGGGACAGGCACGTAAAATCCCAACAAAGGCAGCATGTGCTACACACTGTAAACACACGTGTAAAACCAATGATGAGTAGCTACACACAGTGCACACACGCTGTCTCTATGCGAAGCCCCAAGCTTGCTGTGCGGCGAGCCGTCGGGGCGGACGGGTCCTAGCATAATGGCAGTGATCAAGCATTCCTTCCAGATATTTACACTGAAATTCACCAGAAATCATAGATGGAATACCAAATGATTTTTTACAGACATCTTTTGATACAAGGAGAACAACATGAGACTATATCTAACATGTTTCTTTCCAATTTCCTTTTTTCTACCAATACTGTACATAAGCTTTAACCGCCGTTTGCAATAGATCAGCATGACTAGACTACAGTCTGCAGAATGAATGCCAGATGAAACCTCGGTGATATCCATCGGGTCGTGATGGGGGCGGATACAGTGTGATGGTCTACAGCACATATTCCTATCATTTAGGGATGTACTACACTATCTATCCATATAACAAATCATTGACGTAACAGTTAGCCCAACCAGTACCAGTACGTTGTAATCTCTATTGGTTTGCACGTTGTAACCGATGTGCTGTCACTTATAAAATATTTGAATATTTAGTTCGTTAAGATATTTACCTTTTTTTCAAGAGTGGTGCCAGTATAGTTTTGTTCAGAACAAAGAAAAGACACTGACAATGAATTTTAAGCGCCTTGTCAAGCATTGGTTGCCTTGCGTCACTCGTTGCTCACGAGTGAAAATACTTCAGTTTGCACACGATACAGAGCGGAACACAAGCTCGCTCTGTCAGTGAGTGAGACGGCTGATGAAGGAATACTGTGGGCATGCTCACTCAAATGGGAGTGCTTTACCACTCAGTTTGGAGTAAAAGTTCCTTCACTCTTAATGTCGAGCGGCAAATTCACCCCTTTACATTTAGAGAGTATGCATTGTTCTCTCTTAAGATGCTCCCGTTCTCTCTGTAAGAAAAAACTGAAGACTCTTGAAAAAAAAAATTCTTTGATTTTGAGTGGACATGACAGAGTTAATATTTGAAAATATGGTCCTTTGAATATAACCCCCTAAAAGGAAATAATAATAATAAAGACCGTGTATTTTCTACTCTCTAGTGTCTTATTGTTAATTTGTGGCGTATTTGAGGAACCTAGCAGTCTTATTCCCCCAGAGCAAGACAAGGGTGTGCATTCCTGTACATTTCTCACTCGGGAGCAGATGCAGGCGATATAATTGCTCGAAAACCGGTCCGTTTAATCCTTTTTACTATAGAGGACTAAACGAACCGGTTTCCAAACAATTCAGTGTAATAATTACTTTATTTCTGCATCTTCGAGGGTAAATTTGCCGTATATATCAGTATATAAAAGTCAGTGTTCTGTATCAGTATTCATATGTATATATATATATATATACACACACACACACACACACGCACCCACATACATGTATTAGGAAACAGGAAACATTGCCTTTTCATCAGCAATCAACATAGACATTAAGATTTTTTTTATATATCATTGACTCAAAGAAGACAAGAACAATAAAATAGGGAAAATACTGATTTCTCTCTGCAATCAAATAATCCAATTATGATTATGTGAAAAGATACCCCTAATCAGCTAATACAGAACTATATAAAAGGTCATAGAAATCAGTGAATTACTCAGAGAAGTAAGGAAATCACAATATTGAGTAAATCATATTTTCACTTAAATGGATGACCATGTTTGTTTACCAAAAGATTGAACACAGCGAAGTGAGCAGTAGTGCCATAATAACTGAAGACAAAAAGTGGCCATCGTGTGCTGTTTGATATGACACGTGTAAATCCAAATTTTACCACACCCTTGAGACATAAATGTCTGCAGTAATTACTGCTGATAGCAATGACGTTCGCCTGCCAGTCATGATCAAAACTGATATTTTTTCCAAAATGGCGCGATGACAATGGATTATAGTACCATGGAGTAGGTCCATGTTGACAGAACATATTTTGTACAAATAAATCGTGGAATAGTATAAGAGAAGGGTCCAGGATTGTCTCAAGTGTTTCTTTCATCAGTATAGTGCGTTCGACGTCGATTGCAGCAAATTCCACATTTGTGGAATGGAATAATTAATTACGCAAGTTTTTTGGTTATAATGTTACAGTTCACAGGACATGTACCAGTCTTAAGTTCTCACTGACTAATGTTCATGTTGTAGTACCAGGTGATTTGATATTATATGATAAAACATTTCCAAAGATATGCCTTCCACGTGCAAGGGCTCCAACATTATCGAAATGTCAGGAACGGCAGAGGCGTCGATTCGTTCGAAATAGACAAAGCATTGGGGGGGGGGGCAGAGTATTGTTCACAAACAATGCTTGCCCCCCCCCCCCCCCAATGCTTTGTCTATTTCGAACGAATCGACGCCTCTGGGGAACGGTAATCTGTCTTTAAACATGCTCAAGCCTTCAGATTCAAAATCAGAATCAGATTCAGATTTATTCACTGTTTCAATCAATCATGTTAACATAATACTGTAGCGCATAACATAAAATGAATACAATAACAACAATGATATAACAATGATGTTTTTTCCATAGATATGGGCACATAATGAAATATCAATAAATAAAATATATGATGGACCTAAGTGATGTTGAAAACAGTTGGACATGTTCAAAAGCAAAGCTGGTATATTACATGTCCAGAAACTTGTATAAGTTAATCACGATTGGGTCGTTCAAAAGTATTAATTTCATAAAGCATCATTACGAGAAGCGAAATATTGATAAGAGATCATTTAAAAGTGAGTTGAGGTAGAAGGACAATCGCCTCAACCCACAAGAAAAAAAAAATGTGAAAGTAAAGTGAAAGTGCAAGGCGGTGTTGAAACAAAAAGAAAAAAAAATCCCAACAGATCAGTAAAAGATGGTTTTGAAATGGTTTTATGTTCCCTTGTCTATATATGTGAAGATATTTGTTGCACAAAAAATGATTCATATAGATTAAAATTAACCTCTTTATTTTCCCATTTAGAATAAAGATTGCATTCGTAGTTCTTATAACTAGTTCTCAGGCAAATAAAATGGTTGGCTGCGTATTTTACTTACGCACCCGCCCTCCTACCATTATCATACTCAGACAAATATATTTTTCAATGGTTGTCATATGTATTACCATTTGAATTATCGTCTTTTCAAGCATATAGGGGAGTTTCCCTTTCCTGTCTTTTTTACCAATGAAATAAGAAAGCTGAAAAACCGCGTTATTAAATGTATTGTGACATTATATTCATGTAAACAAACAAATTTCCATATCATCTGCATAATAAAAGAATTGTATTGAATTAAACTGAATGATAATTTATCACCGACAATTACACCAGCAGAGTGTCCACGGTTTATCTGTCGCACAAAAGTAATGTGTTTACATTGTATCTCCTTTCTCTCTATCCCCCTTTTATATTCCTCCACCCCTCTCCCTAATTCTCTCCTTTTCAGCTACAAATCGTGTTATTGAATGGGTTGGGATATTAATTTTTGTTTTACCATTGGAAATTACACCAGCGGTGTGCACAAAAGAAACGTGCTGAGTACCCCCCCCCCCCCCTTTTCTCTCTTTCTCTCTCTCTCTCTCTTTCTCTTCCTTTGTATACGTCTCCTTCCCCGTGTCTCTCTATTTCTCCCCTTATCTCTCTCTCTTCAGGTAAGCACCAATAGTCTTTATTTCTCTCATATGGTTTGCGAGTTTACCCTAGATACAGACTGTCATAATAATACTACTTGAGCAAAAACATGTTTCCAAGCGAAAAACCTTTAATTTCACCCTTAAAACACATGCACGCGAGTATCATATCATATCATATTAGTTTGAAAACACAAGGTAATACCCATAAATCATATAAGTACATCTGCCAATTATGGCTAAAAATATGTAATACCTTACAACCGAATTTAACAACAAAATAACTTTAACTGATAAGTTTTAGAAGATCATGTTTATGTATAAATAAAGAAAACAAAATGGCAAAGAAACTCTACATACTTTAGGATGAAAATCATAAATGTTTAGTAAATAATTTTTCTAACTTCTAATTTGATTACTAGCCTATAAAAATAAAAAAGGCCTAGATGAACAGAGTGTATGGTAGCCAAAATGAGTGACAGAGAAAAACTATGATAACATGATTATGCATGATTTGAAAGTTCAAGGAAGGAGGAGTATATAAAGACAGAGATTTTTTTTTAAAATAATAATGAAAGAAAGAACATGACTGCGTGTGTCACAAGTTCTTCTTTACTTTATTCATTTACATGTATTCTTGAATTTAGGTAACGATGACAAATGAATTTGTCACAGAATTCAATAAACAGTCCAAGACTACATATGGATAATTTCTTCGATATAATTTTACGTAGAATATATATACTAGTAGTATGTGCCTAGCGAGCTAGGGAAGATTAGAAAACCAAGCAGATAGTCTCGCCCAGTAAGATATGTAGTCCCACATGTGCATAACTTTGTTAGTGAGTTTTGGCGTATGTTCTGCAACATTCATATAGCTTGTCCCAGAAATTCATTTACTGCATGATAAGCAATTTAAACTGACTTTTAGCTAGTTTTCTCAGAACATGCAATTATATAACAAGTACTCAAAATTACTTTCGAAAGAGAGATTTATGAGTAAATATAGATTTGTAGGGTAAATCTTTGTACGTTATTGTTTTTGAAAGTCACCAGTATATAAGAACGAATAAAAGTCACCAGTATATAAGAACGATATCTTAAAATAAGACCGCACAGCAGTCATTAACCTAACACCAGCCACAATTCTAAGTATAGGTTTAAGTATCAAAACAAAAGCTATTCCATGGAATTAAGTGATATATATCTACAAACTAGGTGAATTTGCTGTCGCATAGATTTGTCTATGTTCCTCGTGTTATTATTCATTGCATTCCGTTAATAAGATTTTTTTTTCATTCATTTCATTTCAAATTAACATTTATTTTCTTCCATTAATTTTGACAACATTCACCATCTGTTCAAATACAACAATTTATATGCATATAAAGTAATATCAATACATGAATATGAATATGAATACGAATATGAATATGAATACAAAGTGAAATGAGTATGTGGTATTTGTTTAAAATTGTTTAAATTGAGTTGGAAGATGCAAAGCCCTGATGCAGAAATGGGGATACAACCTTGATGGATCTACCGAATGCGACTGTGGGCATGGTGGGGAGGCCCCTCAAACAATGGAGCAACTACTAAACTGCACCCTGCTACCAGAACCCTGTACATCACATGATCTCCATGACTACAACCCACGTGCCAGAGCCTGTGTTTTGCAGTGGCTGGGAAAAGCGTAGCGACACGAGAAGAAGATTTGTTTAAAGCGTTTAAAGCCTGTTGTGTGTTTTTGATTTGTAATTACACGATTTTAGTATGTATTCTTAGCGAAATACTAATTCTCAATGTGTGCCAGCTTTTCGAGCAAGTCTAGAAGCGTCTCCACCCTCTTATCTTCGGCGCCTTCTTCTTCGTTTGCGACAACGTTCTCATCTTCCACGCGCTCATCTCGGACGGAGACTCGCTTCGCCGTAGTTTCCGGCTGGTAGTAGCAATAGTAGACCAAGATTCGTGTGTTATCGGTAACACCAGGTTGAGGGACTGCATCGTACTCCTCGTCCTGGTTGCCGAAGAACTCGGTGTCGATTTCGATGAACTCGGCAGTGTCAGTCATCCCGCTTACCTTCGCAAGACAAATAGATATATGTATTATATAATCATAAACATCATGCTTACTGTGTTCACTCTGGACCTCGAAGGTGTAACGCACATTATTACCAGGAACTTCAAAGTAAGCCCAAATTTTTCAATATTATGAGAAGAGTAATTAAATGCGTCATTCGAGGAAACTGTCAGTGTGAAACAAACTCATTTATAAGGAGGCTTATTATCAAGACGTGTCGTTTGAAGGAAGCTTCTTCTAAACATAGACCAATTTTCTTCGAGCATTTAACAAAAATGTATTTTATCATTTCATCCATATCGTGAATCTGTTACCCCAAAACTCGTCATCGCATGCTGCACTCCGAAAAAACCTTATTTTTCCAAAATATCCGATATATTTTCACAAAATTTATAGTACTCTCGAGAAAAAAAAAATGTACCGCGATCTGTGAAATGTCTACGGATGACATCAATAATGTACTCTTTTACATGCCATGGGGATTCAAACAGATATACACCAGCGGTGTAGCAGTGGTCCAACATTTCAGGGGACACTGTCATTGGGGGCAGCGATCTTACTGACTGGTTTAATGAACAAGAACAAGGCAACCAAGGGATGGGAGAGTGTGGGAGGGGTCGTATCACCCTCCTTCCATAATTGTCTTCTACTCTCCCTTTCTCTCTCCATTTCTCTCTTCTTATTCTTCTAATTGTTTTGCCATTCGATGGGGGGGGGGGGGTGTCCTTCCCTTTCAATACAATATGAAGACATTTGTTTCCAACTTTCCAGAATAAGTATGCAAAGTAATCATGGTAATAAATGAACAAAATAATGTACATATATTTTTAACAAAAATATGACAAACTATACATCCATGTGGTACAGACATAGTTGCATGTACCTCTGGACTTACCTTCTGACATGTATCATAGCGTCTCATAAGATAGAAGCTAGTGTCTGTTGGAAGATAGATGGGGTGAAGAGGGGAGGCGTCATTCCGGCAACAGAAGAAAATCTTAGTGTACTTGGTGGTATACTCTCCTTCAGGCAATTGGCCACTATACCTGTTGCTACTGCTGTCCTCGTCATCATATTTGAGGTAACCGGTCTCAAAGCCTAGAGTATCATGAAAGATCAAAGATGAGGAGGAAATGTTCTTATTACCATGATTTATTCCTACCTGCATCCACGGCTCATCACTGATGACTCTTTAAGAGGAGAAATAGCTTAGGTGACACGCATAACCAGAAGAAACAAAGAAAACAACCACCATACGCTCCCATCAATATTTCAGCGAATACATAAGGTAGCAGCAGTATTTTTTGTAAAAGATAAAGTTTAAGCTCTCTTTACCCATGATTACAAAACAGATGGGGGCAATACGGTATACCAAAAAATAACACCCTTGCTGTAGACGGTCCCCATCTCACCTTTAGGGCAGGCCTTCTCAAACTGATAGATGCAGTAGGTGCCTGGCATCCACTCCCAAGATGTCTTCGACGACTTCTCGCTAGACTTGACACAGTAATACATCGTGACGGAGCCTTGGGAAATTTCGTTGGTCAAATGCTGGGATTTGTCCCACCAATTCGCGCCTCCGCCCTCCGAGATCTCCACCCGCTTACCTTCATCCCATTTTAGGTAGTCGGTGTTAGGGCAAGTCCCCGATCCCCTGGCCGGCTTCGGAAGGGCGTACTTGCCATCTGGCCATGTTAGAGGCAGACGAACTTCAGGATCTGGCAAGTGCATCCGGTAAGATCGGACATTCCCATATTAGTTACATCATATAATACATTATTTTAAAGCTCTTGTTGTATATTGAGGCGATTGACATTTAACCTTTATTGAAGAAATCAATACAGTCATTTGATTTGGTCAGTCTTAATGAACATACATCTGTTTAAAAAAAAAATATATTCCATATTTCAACTATTCAAAGGCTTTGGTTAAATCTACCAATTTCTGAATTGCACTTGTTCATTCAGGTGTAGTCTACTTAAAGGCGTACTTTTAATCATTCTTAAATTAGGCAATTATTAGATCATTAAAAGGCGCAAGTTACCGTTATTTACAATGTCATTCAAGGCTTAATGATTAAGTTGTCTAAAATACGTTTTCTTTTCCTGTAGGAATATATGACAGGTGTTAGGAGGAATACTGCAAAAAGTGTTTATTAACTAGGTTAGTGCATTTTTGGGGGAAACTTCTAGTGGATTTTGTCCCAGCCCGTATCCACCGACGAACATTTTCAGCATTCATGGTTCCTTACCTGTGCTCGCACTAATCTTCTTATGCTCAGCGTATCCTTTAAAAGCCTTCAAGATGTTCGCAGCAATAGTTGGTCTGTCCCATCCTGTGGGACATAGTGTTCCTTCGTAAGACTCCTGCTTGGCCCAGTACCTATCATCCTCCAGCACTTCGTTTAGTCCGATTAGTTTCAGACTGATGGGTTCTAGCAGTCATGAATCGAAATAGAATTATTTAAATAACGGCATACATACGACAGTCAATGTGACTTTAGATATGCAGGATGATGTTAATCCCGTTCATATTTTTTTCGTGGTTTCAGTTTGAATCTGTTTTCGCATGAGCAGATTGAGGTTATGTGGATCAAATTGTGAATTCACTGAATTCAAAACTGGATACGATCAGGAGGAAAACATTCACACGTGCACCAAATGAGAGTAATTACTCGTCCACTGCTTTCAGAAATTTTCACATTTTTGTATATTTCTTTTAGTTGTGGGAGGGGAGGTGGAGTTTTTAGAAACAAAATTGTGAGAATTGTGGTATATTAGCAAAGGCTTTTGACTCTAATACAAGGGGGCATGGGTTCGATCCTTAATCGGAGTTCATATCCATGGGCAAGGTGTTACCTCTCGACCTACATGTAGAGCCTGATAGGTTAAGAGTAGGCATTTTGTCCGTCCGTGACAGTGAATATTTTATCGATTGTAATTTTAGTAGGCAACCATGGCAACCAAATTTTATCAAATTTCAACTCCTTCAGTGATGCCCTTCACAATGAAACATAAAATAGTTTTCTTCAAGTAAATGCTTATTTTCTACAGACTTTCAAACTTTCAAAATTTGTCAAATGTCCGTCCGTGACTAACCGATCAGACTCTGTACTAAATGAGTACTACCTGATAAAGCTGCATGGTTGATGATAATATTGCTCTCAAGAAGAGCAATATTCTAATACTGATGAGGTTACCCTGTGTAGATAAGACCATTTAATTGTTGTTATTATCGTATATCATTGTTGTTATTTTCCTGTCAATTTTGAAATGGCCTATTTCCCCCAAAGAAAGGGCGTGTGTGCGTGTATGTGTGTGTGTGGGAGGGGTGTCACTGGTAATTTTGTAATACAGTAATTAAGAAAATAACATACATTATTTTAGGCCAAGGTCAAAGTGTGTAGTTCCTACCCAGGAGGAATTTTTTTCAAAAGATAGTAAACTATCGAGATGAAGAAGAGGCAATAGCTATGAAAAGGAATAAGTTAGACAAGCTTTTGTTAAAATGTGAGAGGTTGTGTGAAAACAGCAGGACTGAGGGTAGTATCCATGAGTGACTGAGTTAGTGTGTATGCGTGTGTGTGAGTGTGTGTGTGTGTGTGTGTGAAGGAGGGAGGGGTGATTGGGTGCAGGGAGACCAGTGCAATTGTATATGCAGTAATATGATATATATATATATATATATATATATATATATATATATATATATATTTCCCCCTTGCTAATTGGGGAGAGGGGGAGGCTATTTTATGAAAAGTTTCATTCACTATTTTCTTTAACAGATTTAAATTTCAGTAATTCATTTATGAAAGATTTTACACGATAATGTGCTTTATTTGTTATACACATTCATTGCAGTGTTGATTTATGATTCATGTCTTATTATAAATACCATTAAAAAAAGTAATTGGGTTTTTACATACGCATTTTGATAAGATGTAATTATTTACGTCCGCGGACTACTAGAAAGACGACAGAACTGACAGTTATTTGCTTTTGCTCGTAGATTGTTAACAACGTGGACAATGGGCCGAAACACACAGATCTAGCCATTTACAAAAAAATCTTTTATTTTTTTTTTTAAATCTGAATTATTGTGAAAAAGTAAGTTTTTTTTTTTTTTTTTTGGGGGGGGGGGTTGTTGTTGATGATTATATTATGCAATTACAAACAATAGCCACTTCAGGTATCAACAAATAATTGCTGATAACTGGGCAAGCCAGTAATCCCCACAAGGAGAGTCCTGGAAAGGCCAATCAAATTGATTTGCCGTTGCTCAGATAATGCAATATGCCTTTACACTACGCAAAAACAAAAGTAACAAAACTATAACATAAAACAAAAAATATTCATGGAGCATAATGTGTATGAATAATTCAAAGGAAAACTTATATCGGAGAAAGATGGTATTGCATGGCATAGAAAGCACCTAGATCTAGGAACCTAACCCTACCATAAAAAGAGGGAGAAAAAAAAATTGCTTAAGGCTAAAGAAATCAATAGCTATTTCTATGTTTTTGGCCGAATATCTGATATCAACAAACAAAAGTAACTACCACTGACCATTCAAAGACTTGCTACCCACTGTGTAAGTCTTATCCTCTCTACCAAACTGCTTCTCCGTGGCTTCGTTTTTGGTGAATTTGTCCATGTTCACGGACAATGATGCAGAGGCGATTTTGTAGGACCCTTCCAAACTCACGCTATCCGATTTCTATTCAAGAGGGTAGTAAAAAGCGAGTCGGTGGGAAATCATGAAAAAGCTGCGTTTAGATTAATGAAACCCTAATGCTGACTTTTGTTTTGTAACACATAAAATTAAATTCTGATGTAACTTTCACTGATTCCTTTACAGATATACTACATGTAACGGTTACATGTCGTTTTTCCGAAGGTTCATAATTCCGAAAGTTCGTTTTTCCGAAGGTCCGTATTTCCGCAGGTTCGTTACTTATAGACGGTTCGTAATTCCGAAAATTAAATAGGGTTCATAATTCCGAAAATGAGAAAGGGTTCATATTTCCGAAGGTTCGTAATTCCAAAAAGTTTTAAAAAGGGTTCTATTGCATTTTCGGAATAACGAACCTTCGGAATTATGAACCCTTTTTCATTTTCGGAATTACGATCTCTATTTCATTTTCAGAATTATGAACCTTCGGAGTAATGCATCAAATGTTCGGAATTATGAACCCTATTTCATTTTCGGAATTACGAACCCCCTGCTGTGGGGAATTTGTGTTTCGGAATTACGAACCTTCGGAATTATGAACCTTCCGAAAAACGAACCTTCGGAAAAACGAGTACCCCCCCCCCCCTATGTAACAGTGATATAAGTAAAACAATTGCTTATAATTTAGTTTTTACTTATTCCTTGTTATGTAAACTACTTTTGTTTTAAAATGTTCCCTTTGTGTTTTTTGTGCAATCATTTCGTATCAAATCTCTGTGCCACAAATATGAACTTTTTAACAAAATTGGTTTAAATGAACGAAACATACGAGCATGGTATAATTCTGAATGTAAAATCAATTATTTAGTTTCATTTAGAGAGCTATACAAAGGCATTTATATGGTAGAACAAGAACCTCTTTATGATAACACGGGTGAACATCAAGATTCACTCACATTTTTCTTGTACCGCTAAGGATGTTTTTGCTGGAGCATGCAATCATATTTTATTTACTTTTGCAAACATAAATATGTAATTTATTAGCACGAATCATTATATCATTGAAACCTATAATAAGAAAATAGGGTAGGGGGATTCTATTTGAATTATCATATACCTCTTCCGATGCAAGCAGGACGAATGAGGATCGGGTTGCACGATAGGTTGTACCAGAACGGATACCAACATCTAGCTGGGTCACGACGTGCTGTACAGCAAGAAACAAGACATTAAAAAAAAATTAATTTATGTTACTTACTTTGATCCAATTCAAAAACCAAAGCGATATAACTTGGATCACCTGGTAAATTACAAAGACATTGATATATATTTTTTTAATTTCCGTAATCAACAACATGGAAAATAATATATACAATTCAATTAAAGATTCAGATTGGAATAGCTTGTTCCAACCGTATTGACCAAATACAGCTGTTCTTCCATGTAATCCGTAATGATACATAAATTACATAAGATTAATATATATAACTATTAGTATTTTCAGTCTAGAAAATTGACTATGTCTACACATAATAGTTATGATCTTACAAACAGTGGCAGCACGGGGGTTGTGGCAAAGGGGGTGCCCCTGCTAGTTATCCCTAGTATAAAATTATATAGAGGGTTAAATTTCACTTCACAACCCCCATTATTTTCTTACCCTCAGCTAGCTCCGTCCCAATTCCCTTTTTTGTTGTCCCTGTGTATATACATGTATATTGCTTGCACTGTAAAACATTTCTCTATGTATTTTTCTTTCGTAAGAGATTCTACCTATGGAACTGTGATGTATTATGTGATGTAGTATGTTTTGGTATATCATCATTTCGACTGGCTTACCGTTCCCCATTCATCAATGAAGTTCATATATTGCGTAGTGTCATATGTGACAGGTAGTGTACAGACGACAGCAAGGAAATTGCGGGTAAGCGCAAACTTATCAACCTTGGCAAGTTCAGACAGGTAGCGGATTCGGCCCAGGTTCTCAATTGTTTGCTCAGAGAAGTACACGTAACCCTCAGCCTTTTCGTCTTTCGAAATTTGCTTATAATCTGCCTCGATTAGAATTTTAAAAGAAATAGAAATATATACTCAATATAATTCATTCTTTGGTGAGCACCATTTCCTCTGTTGATATTGAAAAATTAAACAAATATTCCATAACGGGTTCATATTTTCTATGTCCATTGTCCCCTTATGTTCCTCCATTCCTATGTATCGTGTTCTTGTGCCCCCCCCCCCCATTCCTATGTCCCTCGTCCCAGTGTTCCTCAATACCTACGTACACCGTCCCTATGTTCCTCCATTACTATGTACACCGTCCCTATGTCTCCATTACTATGTACACCGTCCCTATGTTCCTCCACTACTATGTTCCCCGTCCCTATGTTCCTCCATTACTATGTACCCCGTCCTTATGTTCCTCCATTACTATGTCCCTATGTTCCTCCATTACTATGTACCCCGTCCCTATGTTCCTCCATTACTATGTACCCCGTCCCTATGTTCCTCCATTACTGTGTACCCCGTCCCTATGTTCCTCCATTACTATGTACCCCGTCCTTATGTTCCTCCATTACTATGTTCCCCGTCCCTATGTTCCTCCATTACTATGTACCCCGTCCTTATGTTCCTCCATTACTATGTCCCTGTGTTCCTCCATTACTATGTACCCCGTCCCTATGTTCCTCCATTACTATGTTCCCCGTCCCTATGTTCCTCCATTACTATGTACCCCGTCCTTATGTTCCTCCATTACTATGTCCCTATGTTCCTCCATTACTATGTACACCGTCCCTATGGTCCTCCATTACTATGTTCCCCGTCCCTATGTTCCTCCATTACTATGTACCCCGTCCTTATGTTCCTCCATTACTATGTCCCTATGTTCCTCCATTACTATGTACACCGTCCATATGTTCCTCCATTACTATGTACCCCGTCCTTATGTTCCTCCATTACTATGTCCCTATGTTCCTCCATTACTATGTACCCCGTCCCTATGTTCCTCCATTACTATGTACCCCGTCCTTATGTTCCTCCATTACTATGTTCCCCGTCCCTATGTTCCTCCATTACTATGTACCCCGTCCTTATGTTCCTCCATTACTATGTCCCTGTGTTCCTCCATTACTATGTACCCCGTCCCTATGTTCCTCCATTACTATGTTCCCCGTCCCTATGTTCCTCCATTACTATGTACCCCGTCCTTATGTTCCTCCATTACTATGTCCCTATGTTCCTCCATTACTATGTACCCCGTCCCTATGGTCCTCCATTACTATGTTCCCCGTCCCTATGTTCCTCCATTACTATGTACCCCGTCCTTATGTTCCTCCATTACTATGTCCCTATGTTCCTCCATTACTATGTACACCGTCCATATGTTCCTCCATTACTATGTTCCCCGTGCCTATGTTCCTCCATTACTATGTACCCCGTCTTTATGTTCCTCCATTACTATGTCCCTATGTTCCTCCATTACTATGTACCCCGTCCCTATGTTCCTCCATTACTATGTTCCCCGTCCCTATGTTCCTCCATTACTATGTTCCCCCC
This sequence comes from Heliocidaris tuberculata, assembly GCA_025618425.1. NCBI lineage: Eukaryota > Metazoa > Echinodermata > Echinoidea > Camarodonta > Echinometridae > Heliocidaris > Heliocidaris tuberculata. The sequence continues at coordinate 40,018,886 of CM046834.1, read as the reverse complement.
CCCCCCATATGTTCCTCCATTACTATGTCCCTGTGTTCCTCCATTACTATGTACCCCGTCCCTATGTTCCTCCATTACTATGTTCCCCGTCCCTATGTTCCTCCATTACTATGTACCCCGTCCTTATGTTCCTCCATTACTATGTCCCTATGTTCCTCCATTACTATGTACCCCGTCCCTATGGTCCTCCATTACTATGTTCCCCGTCCCTATGTTCCTCCATTACTATGTACCCCGTCCTTATGTTCCTCCATTACTATGTCCCTATGTTCCTCCATTACTATGTACACCGTCCATATGTTCCTCCATTACTATGTTCCCCGTGCCTATGTTCCTCCATTACTATGTACCCCGTCTTTATGTTCCTCCATTACTATGTCCCTATGTTCCTCCATTACTATGTACCCCGTCCCTATGTTCCTCCATTACTATGTTCCCCGTCCCTATGTTCCTCCATTACTATGTTCCCCCCCCCCCATATGTTCCTCCATTACTATGTTCCCCGTCCCTGTGTTCCCCCATTCCTGTGTTCCCCGTCCCTGTGTTCCTCCATTATTATGACACTACTCCCTATGTTCGGCCATTCCTATGTACCTCTATTACTCTTTCCCCCGTCCCTATGTTCCTCCATTATTATGTACTCCATCCTTATGTTCCTCCATACCTGTGTACCCCGTCCTTATGTTCCTCCATACCTATGTACCCCGTCCTTATGTTCCTCCATACCTATGTACCCCGTCCTTATGTTCCTCTATACCTATGTACCTCGTCCTTATGTTCCTCCATACCTATGTACCTCGTCCTTATGTTCCTCCATACCTATGTACCCCGTCCTTATGTTCTTCCATACCTATGTACTCCGTCCTTATGTTCCTCCATACCTATGTACCCCGTCCTTATGTTCCTCCATACCTATGTACCTCGTCCTTATGTTCCTCCATACATATGTACCCCGTCCTTATGTTCCTCCATACCTATGTACCCCGTCCTTATGTTCCTCCATACCTATGTACCCCGTCCTTATGTTCCTCTATACCTATGTACCTCGTCCTTATGTTCCTCCATACCTATGTACCTCGTCCTTATGTTCCTCCATACCTATGTACCCCGTCCTTATGTTCTTCCATACCTATGTACTCCGTCCTTATGTTCCTCCATACCTATGTACCCCGTCCTTATGTTCCTCCATACCTATGTACCTCGTCCTTATGTTCCTCCATACATATGTACCCCGTCCTTATGTTCCTCCATACCTATGTACCCCGTCCTTATGTTCCTCCATACCTATGTACCCCGCCCTCATGTTCCTTCATTCCGATGTTCCCCGTCCCTGTGTTCCTCCATTCCTGTGTTCCCCGTCCCTATGTTCCTCCATTATTATGACACTACTCCCTTTGTTCGGCCATTCCTATGTACCTCTATTACTCTGTCCCCCGTCCCTATGTTCCTCCATTATTATGTACTCCATCCTTATGTTCCTCCATACCTGTTACCCCGTCCTTATGATCCTCCATACCTATGTACCCCGTCCTTATGTTCCTCCATACCTATGTACCCCGTCCTTATGTTCCTCCATACCTATGTACCTCGTCCTTATGTCCTCCATACCTATGTACCTCGTCCTTATGTTCCTCCATACCTATGTACCCCGTCCTTATGTTCCTCCATACCTATGTACCCCGTCCTTATGTTCCTCCATACCTATGTACCCCGCCCTCATGTTCCTTCATTCCGATGTTCCCCGTCCCTGTGTTCCTCCATTCCTGTGTTCCCCGTCCCTATGTTCCTCCATTGTTATGACACTACTCCCTATGTTCGGCCATTCCTATGTACCCCGACCTTTTTTCCTTCATTCCGATGTTCCCCGTCCCTGTGTTCCTCCATTCCTGTGTTCCCCGTCCCTATGTCATGTATGTTCCTCCATTATTATGACACTACTCCCTATGTTCGGCCATTCCTATATGTACCCCGACCTTTTTTCCCCCTTCATTCCGATGTTCCCCGTCCCTGTGTTCCTCCATTCCTATGTTCCCCGTCCCTATGTTCTTCCATTATTATGACATTACTCCCTATGTTCGGCCATTCCTATATGTACCTCTATTACTCTGTCCCACGTCCCTATGTTCCTCCATTCAATTCAACAAATCGTTCTGCTTACCGTGACTTCCAGCAAATTTGACCGAAGCAAAGATGGCATCCAAGCTAGCTGCAAGGTGAGAATTTAAAAGTAAATGAAAAATTCATCATTTTGTTTCATTAGAAGGCCTTCTGCACTTTCAATTCAACAATGACCGACCTCCTCTGACTACTTTCAGTGTAACATTGATTGGGTGATTTTGATCAAAATACATATTTATTTCCTTCTGGTGAATGGTACAATGTATTTAACACAGTGCCGAGTACAATGAATATTTAAAAACAGGATAAAAGAACCAACCTTTCTGGGGAACGTCAAGAAAATAATAATATTAAGTAACAGTAACAGTAAGAACACAATTGCATGAATAAGTTTCTTTCTTTGCATCTAAGTTGGGAAGCTGAGATTAGGAAAGATTGTTCGATTGCACATACTGGTAAGTTTTATGATATGACAAATCATCGTCGTCTCATAAATAGTGTAGTAAGTAACATTTATACATTAATATTATGAATTACTGTTGGTACAAACAAAAGAAGAAGGAAACATCAACATTTCTCCTCCTTGTATTTTTTTTGTTTGTTGTTTTGTTTCGTTTTGTTTTGTTTTTTTCACATTTCACATTTTTAACATTCCATGAAAATGGTCTACGTGTTTACAATGCGACCTGTGTCCATGCAGGTTAATGAATTCAGGGGTATGTGATAGAGTTTCGCGGGGGAAGCGAAGTGACACACCATTGAAAATTTCAATCGGCGAATCGCGGATCGTTGTCGGAATTATATGCTTGAAGGGGAAAATGTTGGCAAATTAAGTCCTCCAACCAACTGCCCCCCCCCCCCCCCCACCGCCCCAATTAAAGATAGTCTAGCGACGTACCTGTGTGGATTCAAGATGTAAAATGGACATGCGTATAAACTTCAATTAAACGATATCAATGAGGACTAAGAAGGGCTGAGTTTATAGCTTTTCTTTTTTCTTCTTTTTTTTAACTGAAGACAGCTCACCAGATTCTGTCACCGTTGATGAGAGTTTTTTGGCATAACTGGCCGTTCCGTAAAAAATCTTGGTCTCCTTGGAGGTGACAGAGCTGCTTCGCTGCAGGAATTCCACCTCATCTGGCACACGGTATCTGTTGTCTTTCGACATTTTCCCCATGTCATAGGTGAGCTCGAATATGTTCCTGGAGGCATAAAGTCCAGGATCGACCCCGCCAAAGTTCATGGAGTCACCCTCTGGGTTGCCCATGACGATGTTGTACCCGACGCCGATGAGGTTCATACCACTTGGGATAGTAGGTTCAGCATGGCCAAGGGGTAGCCCAGCCAAGAGAAAGACGAAGAGCAATAAGCCACTGCAGGTAGTGCGTGTTGCCATCATTATTGTAAATCCACTTGATCTGAAGAGTTAAAGGCAAAAAGCTATTCAACGTTTTGTTGTTACAATTGAAGTGATAACAGCGGTTGAACTGTGTTCAAATCAAACTAAAGATACCTGGAAAAACACTGAAAAATATGTTCATGCAAAATCATGGCAATATGTGATTACATAGTGAAAGAAACTGTCTCAAAGCAATTGGGAAAGGTTGATCATGTCTATATATATAAGAATTGGTGTATACTGTGAGATTTTGGAATCATCGAAATGATAAGAAATTTACACCATCTCACTGAAAAGCAAAAGCATGTCACACAGAAATGGTTATATGGGACTGTACACTCATGTGGCATGAATATTCGGCCCGAACACTTCACACATTTCTGGTCCTATTTCGAATATAAAGGCATTTGAAGAACAATCCTTTTCAGGGGACTTCTCTACTATGATGTTCTTCGGAATTGACATAAAAAGAATGAAAAACCTCACAAATTATTTTTCACCTTTCCCAGAACTCAGTCTTCCCTTTAATGCGTTCAGTATACTTTGTGGTTTTATTACATCATTATAATGATTATATTTGGGGGAGGTTACATCTGTTCGGATAATTCATCTAAATAATAATGGTCATTAATATTTTTATCTAAAAATCATACCCCTCGAAATGGGGGAGGATGTGAGAGGGGGTCGTATCATATTATTTTCATGTTGTCTCTCCCCTACCCCCCCCCCACCCACCCACCCCCCCCCCCCCTCTCTCTCTCTTCTTTCTTGGTGATTCGATAGAGGAGGGCGGGCACGTGCCCTCGTGCACCCGGAGCTGTTTAACTGTCACTCTTGTACTAACATAACTAACATAACGAGCAGTTCTCTCAGGATCTATCCAACAGAATGAACTCAATTATGGATTGTGACAGTAGTAACATCGATGATCTTGTGCTTCGGTACAACGAAGCTTGTCGTGAAGTTCTTGACGCTCACGCCCCCGCAACTACAAGGACACTGTCAGTTCGAGTAAAGCCTAGCTGGTACACCGATAAAGTGATGGAAGCTCGACGTGCCCGACGGCGTGCAGAGAGACGCTGGCGCAAGACAAAGTCAAATACTGATCGCAGACTGTATATTGAAGCTCAGCGGACTGTATGTGATGTGGTTGTCTCTGCCAAGAAAGACTATTATCGTGACAGACTTTCTTCATGTAATACCAAGGACATGTATAAGACTGTCAATGAATTGCTAAATGTCAGTAGTAATGTTCTTCCTGTATGTACAAACTCTTCTGATCTTGCTGAAGATTTTTCAAATTACTTTGTCAATAAGGTATCTAAAGTTAGGGGCGATATAGAGAGCACTGTTCCAACAAAACGTAATGTTCCTACTGTATCCTCAAACACATGTGAACCTGACTCAACTTTTTCTCAGTTTGATTTTGTGAGTGAAAATGTCTTGTAGTGTATGATTTCTAAATGTCCTTCCAAATCTTGTACTTTGGATCCCATACCAACATGGCTGGTTAAGAAACATTTGCCAGTTCTACTTCCAGTACTGTTACGTATCGTGAATCTATCACTGTCTACCGGTGTTTTCCCAGAGAGACTTAGATCGTCTATCATTACACCAGTATTGAAGAAGTCCTCTCTGGACAAAGATGATTTAGGTAGTTACAGACCTGTTTCTAACATACCATTTTTAGGCAAATTAATCGAAAAGGCTGTTTCTAAACAAGTGTCCGACTTTGTCAACCGTAATGATTTGCTTGATCCTATGCAGTCTGCATATCGCGTGGCACATAGTACTGAGACTGCACTCATTCGACTACAGAATGACGTACTTTGTGCCATCGACAACAGGCAAGCTGTTTTCTTATTAATGCTGGACCTCTCATCCGCCTTTGATACGGTGGACCACACAATTCTCTCTCATAGGCTGGCCGATGACTTCGGTCTACGAGATAATGTCCTTTCCTGGTTCAAATCGTATCTTAGCAACAGGTCTTGTAGAGTCCATGTCAATGGATCATTCTCCAGTGACAAAAGGTTGGAATTTGGGATACCGCAAGGGTCAATTGTTGGGCCACAGTTATTTATATATTACATTAGGTGTATTGGTAACATCATCAGCCAGCATTCAGTTCAATACCATGTGTATGCTGATGACATCCAGATGTTTACCATTTTTGATCCTACCAAGCCTGGAGATGCAGCTTGCGCATACTACCGTATCTCGAAGTGCTTAGAAGACATACAATCATGGCTTGTCAGTAATAAATTGAAGTTGAATTCCGGTAAAACTGAGTTCTTCATTGCTGCATCATCCACCGACTTGAATCGGTTCAATGACCTTTCATTTTCTATTGATGATCTAGACATCCCAATGTTTTCAACAATCAAGGATCTGGGTGTTGTCTTTGATAAGGAAATGAAAATGTCTGACCATGTAACAAACTTGTGTCGAACCCTCAATTGGCAAATTTACAACCTCAATCGCATCAGGGGGTACTTAAATAAAGACACTTGTCATAATGTTGTTAGAGCACTTGTGCTATCCAGGCTTGACTATGGTGGATGTTTGCTTGGGGGCATCAGTAAACAGGACCTGGGCAGACTTCAACGTCTTCAGAATAAGTGTGCTCGTCTAATATGTCAAAAACCAAAATGGTCCCACGTCACTCCACTACTCAATGAACTTCACTGGCTTCCCGTTTCTAAGAGAATACAATACCGTATACTGGTTCAGACTTACAAATCACTGTCAACCACACTTCCTCAATACATCTCCTCACTCTTAGCAACAGAGAACATCATATTCTCTTCGTTCTACCTCTGCTCCTTCCTATGTCATTCCAAAATCCCGAAAACAGGCTGGCTTCAAGTCCTTTCAGTCACTTGCTCCACAACTTTGGAACAGACTCCCCGCATCTCCCCGTAATAGCACATCACTTGACATCTTCAAGAAACATCTAAAAACTTACTTATACAATTCTTAATTTATTTGAATAGACTTTAAGTGACAGCGCCTTGTATCCTCTGGAAAAGGCGCTATATAAATCCAGTTATTATTATTATTATTATAACTGCAACATATTAAAAAGTAACTACTTAAAAGTTTTGAAGTAAGATAATACTGAAAGATTACTATCATTTGAATAAGGAAACTACTTTTATCATTCAAATCATCTAAACAACTGAACCACCAAACAGAAACTCTCCCAACGACTGTGTGTTCCAAGAAAAAAAAAGTTAGTGTGAATGTTACAGAGCTTCTTGGAAAGGATTTCATAACGATTTTAGCTGCAATTGCGGTGTTAGAGATCGACTACCCACTCTGCATATGGGGATGAAATTAACAATTAATGAAAAAAACACCAACTTTGACCAAGGACAGAATTGAATCTGCAATATCTACTGGTGCTTCCTCCTGGTTCGAAGATTCTTTCACTCTAATACTGGTTTACGTGTAGTTGGCTCCTATAGCTGAAAATGATGCCCCTTGTCTTTTTATGGTTAAAAGGACAACGCATTTATTAATTTCCATGCGTAGTAGCCAAATTATTTGTGCCAAAATGAAATATCACCAGTCATCACATTCATCACAGGAGGACTTGACACGTTGAAACTTTTCACGATGCAAAATGTCGATATTACATAATATCAGCCTTTTAACAAATCATATAGATGGTTACTGATTTTGTCGGCACGGTGGTTGAGTGAATGTTGTTTTTCGGTGCTCTATTCATTTGCCTCTTTGACTTCAGTTATAGAAATCTTTAAATGACATTCACATTTGAGGAATAGTGTTAAAAAGCTGACAATGATTGAAACCAATTTTACTGCTGTATTTAGAAAAAAAATCACTTGTTTGTGATTGATCCGTGCCAACATTTACACCGATTCCTTCTTATTTACTATATTTTCTTGACTGCCTGAGGCACCTTTTCAATATTTCAATGGAATGATCATCCATTCCCTTGAAATTGTCCCCTTTCCAACAAAAAGGCATCGGCCTTTTTGGTTCTAAAGAAATGTTCCCAGGTATCAAGATGAATGGGGTATTTCCATGCTGTAATCCTTCATATCTTTCTATATGACTCTTAACTCTTAACACCTATTTTCATGACCGGTTATAGAAGCCCTGTAATCCGAGCTAGAAATCAATTTTCATGGTCTATTGTCAACAATGTATTGAAAACTTTAAACGACTAACATTCGAGGCATAGGCGTACGAGGCGAGGGGCTGGGGGGGGGGGGGGGGGGGAGGGGGTTGCAGCCCCCGGGGACTCTGAAATTGCCGATATTCGGGCAAACCTCACCTCATATTCGGCCAGTGAGGTGCCCGAATATCCTCATTATTATGTGGGTAGTGATGTGCCCGAATATGTTATTTCTTCGTATTTTCGCTACAAAAAGTGTCAAGATTTTTGCTCACTGGCTTCGCTCGCTCGCAAAAGTTTATAAACAGAAAATTTGATATTCAGGCGAAAGGCGCAACCCCCTCGCGAAAATGTGCCCGTAAGCCTATGCTTCGAGGATATCAATAAATATATTACTGTGAATAGGATACGGAACTTCAAGTGGTGAGGTAGCCATTTACACTTCCGAAAAAATCTGACAAGCCCCTCCCCCCCCCCAAAAAAAGTTTTTACTTTCGATGGGCCTTTTGGGTAGCAAATTTGAAAGGGTGAACATTTTAGGGTTATACTTAGAGTATGCAAATTAGGATTTAAAAGGGACACGAGCCGGTTGTACCCCCTAAATCCGCCAGTGGGTCACTTAATTTCTTTTAGGATATTTTCTCCTGTCGGTCATTCTGCAACCCATGGAGATGGTATCACACGAAATAATTTCTGCTGTGCTTTCCACCGCCATATCGTGTTAAGCCACTGCAATTGTTGTTGTGTTGTTATTTTCGTTGCTGATTTGGCTTTAACGACTTTGGTTTTAAATAATATTTGCTGTTAAATAAAGCAAAAGCAACTATATCAGCAATAACAACAATTTGTAACTAAACACAACACAGCGGAGCACTGCGAAACAAAAATCTTGTCGTGTGAGACCACTTCAATACTTTGAATTGATTCCGTTTGTTTGTTTATTGTTTTGTTTGTTGTTTTTTTTAAATTACTTTTAATTACTTTAAAAGTTAAACAGATAAACCCTACCTAAACCCTACCAATGTTGTCCTCTTATAGCTTTCAAAGCTAATCTAAGAATTCCCAATATCGCTTTGATCTCAGACCAACTTTATGCACCAAGAAAAACACATTTCACCCTGTCCTTGACTCTGACCTTCTAGTATTAGGCCTTCACAGAACAGATTTATCAGTCCTTCCAGAATTTTTCTTCTTTTGGAAGTACAAAATCCTTACTTTATTCCCAATTATATTTCATTTTGAGATTCAACAAATGAGGTGAAAGAAAATCGTTAAGCTTTTTTTTCCCCCCAAAGATTTTGGTTTGTACATTTTGCAAATCACATCATCATTATTCTAATTCAATTCAATTCAAATTAACATTTATTTTCTTCCATTGATTTGACAACATTCAACATCTGTTCAAATAGTACAATTTACATGCATATAAAGTAATATCAGTACAATCAAGAACTTGCAAAGTTACAAGGAAGAAGGCGCAGTCCCAATAAGCCAGATGCTTGTAACGGGTACGTCTGAATACACGTATACAATATAATTTAATACAGGAAAAGAAGAAAGGGACAGACAAATAGAGGGAGAGAAGACGATATGGAACTTGGAGTAGAGGGAAAGGAAGAGGACTGCAACATAGTAATAATCATAATGGAGTTGTATGGCATGCATGTATAATACAGTGGCAAGATATACGGTGAGAGTAAAATATAGAAATATTCACAAGCATTCTTACAACAACAACAAAAAATGATACTGGAAACAGGTTAGAATGATAGTAATCAAGTATAATAAACAAGGCATCATGAACTATAATCCGATATCATACACTTATTTAGCTTCCATGAGAAGCTTAACAGAGACAAAGGAGTTATCACAGATAATTCCTTACAGAGACACAGAATTTCTCATGGGTGCAGGTAAATCGTTCCAAAGCTTAGGGCCTGTGAAACGTATATTATGTTGAAAAATAATATATTCTATCAGTCTTTACATTCTTTTGAAGCTTAAGGAGATAGTAATATTTTCAATCATTATTAGTTGCACTCTTGAACTTCATGTTTAAAAATGTCATAAAAGGGAGACCCACTTACGTGTGACCTCAACCAAGTAACTATTCTTCTTTATGAAAAAAAAAACGTACATCATAGTAGTCCCTAGATGAAGTGAATGAAGGCACCAAGAATTACCGGAGGGTTTTAAATACCACTAAGGTATCTCTCTTTATCTCTAATTCTTTTCCCTCAATGTTTGTCTGTCTGTCCGTGAGTATTTCCGTCTTTCTCCCTCTCTCTTTCTCCCTCCCTCTCTTTCGTCCTAGTGCAACCCGTCCTAGTGCAAGCCATACAATTCTGTCCAGGATATACATGTATATATGCGAATTGTGGAGTAGCGTGGGTCCAGTCTTGGGATGCGGGAAGGAGGGTATGAAAAGGGACAGGGTCGTCTTTTTTATTTTCTGCTCTTTCTTCTTTTCGGTCTCTCTCTCTCTCTCTCTCTCTCTCTCTCTCTCTCTCTGTTTCTCTCTTTCTCTCCCTACATCCCTTCTTCTCTTAGTACACTTCAAAAGAGAACAGAAATAAACAAAGTATCATGTATTTTCTATCCTCCAGAAACAAAGCAAAATCGAAAATATCGGGTGAGAAATGCTCACCCCGCCCGATCCCCCTGAAAAAACAACAACCCACAATGGCCTCTTTATTCTCCTTTTTTCCCTTTCTCTTTGTTTAGACTAAATTCCTTTTCAGATCCATTTATTGATATTCATCAGATACAATCATAATTATGAAATCAATCGAGTAATAGGAAGCACGATTCAGAGAATCAAGTTTGAGGAAATAAAAACACATCTCCAAAACACTCATTTGAAAGGGATGATGGTACTGCTGAAAAACAGCCAGGGCTGGTCATCGTTACGAAGATACATTTCGTCCAGTATGATAAACAGCAATAGTTGCAAAATAGATATATCTTTAAGATTTAAAATAGACTGTTAACAGATTTGTACAACGAGTAATTGTTAAACTCATCTGATATAATCAACTCAGTCGCTTAGTCAGTCGAGCAATAAGTCAATCACTTAGTCAATCAATCAAGAAATTACTCACTCAATCATTCAGTAAGTTGATCAATAATCAGTCAGTCAATCAATAAGTCAATCAGTTAGTTATTTCATCAATCAATCAATAAGTAAGTCAATCAACTGATCAACCAAACTTGTCAATCTACCAATCAATTAAGCAATCGATCGATCAATCTGTAAATTTATCAATCAATCGGTCAATCTGTAAATTTATCAATCAATCACTCATTGACTCAATCAATCAATATTAGTAAATAATTCAGTTAGTATGTATCATATATTTCCCAAGTCTATAATAAAACACCAGGTGCAAATGTTATGCTGTCAGAAATTAACAAATGTTTTTCGGATTAATCAAGCATTTTATATAAAATCATCAAGCCTTTTGGTTACTAACGAAATATTCCTTTGAAGTGAAGTTGACTAAGAAAATATCTGGAGTAGGGCGTTTGGACCTATAAGAAAGTGATATGTCGTCTTGGCTTCCAATGGCGGAGTTCCTGGTTCGAATTTTGAACAATAGACTGTGTTCTTTTTGTATTTACATGTCATTATTTTTTTTTTTTTTTTTTTTTTTTTTACATTTTATAAAAGTACCTATTCAAGAATTCGCTCGCAGCCGATGAGGCTGACCTATGCTCTTACTATATTTTCTTGACTGCCTGAGGCACCTTTTCAATATTTCAGTGGAATGATCATCCATTCCCCTGAAGTTGTCCCCTTTCCAACAAAAAGGCATCGGCCTTTTTGGTTCTAAAGAAATGTTCCCAGGTATCAAGATGAATGGGGTATTTCCATGCTGTAATCCTTCATATCTTTCTATATGACTCTTAACTCTTAACACCTATTTTCATGACCGGTTATAGAAGCCCTGTAATCCGAGCTAGAAATCAATTTTCATGGTCTATTGTCAACAATGTATTGAAAACTTTAAACGACTAACATTCGAGGCATAGGCGTACGAGGCGAGGGGCTGGGGAGGAGGGGGGGGGGTTGCAGCCCCCGGGGACTCTGAAATTGCCGATATTCGGGCAAACCTCACCTCATATTCGGCCAGTGAGGTGCCCGAATATCCTCATAATTATGTGGGTAGTGATGTGCCCGAATATGTTATTTCTTCGTATTTTCGCTACAAAAAGTGTCAAGATTTTTGCTCACTGGCTTCGCTCGCTCGCAAAAGTTTATAAATAGAAAATTTGATATTCAGGCGAAAGGCGCAACCCCCTCGCGAAAATGTGCCCGTAAGCCTATGCTTCGAGGATATCAATAAATATATTACTGTGAATAGGATACGGAACTTCAAGTGGTGAGGTAGCCATATACAGTTCCGAAAAAATTTGACAAGCCCCTCCCCCCCCCCCCAAAAAAATGTTTTTACTTTCGATGGGCCTTTTGGGTAGCAAATTTGAAAGGGTGAACATTTTAGGGTTATACTTAGAGTATGCAAATTAGGATTTAAAAGGGACACGAGCCGGTTGTACCCCCTAAATCCGCCAGTGGGTCACTTAATTTCTTTTAGGATATTTTCTCCTGTCGGTCATTCTGCAACCCATGGAGATGGTATCACACGAAATAATTTCTGCTGTGCTTTCCACCGCCATATCGTGTTAAGCCACTGCAATTGTTGTTGTGTTGTTATTTTTGTTGCTGATTTGGCTTTAACGACTTTGGTTTTAAATAATATTTGCTGTTAAATAAAGCAAAAGCAACTATATCAGCAATAACAACAATTTGTAACTAAACACAACACAGCGGAGCACTGCGAAACAAAAATCTTGTCGTGTGAGACCACTTCAATACTTTGAATTGATTCCGTTTGTTTGTTTATTGTTTTGTTTGTTGTTTTTTTAAATTACTTTTAATTACTTTAAAAGTTAAACAGATAAACCCTACCTAAACCCTACCAATGTTGTCCTCTTATAGCTTTCAAAGCTAATCTAAGAATTCCCAATATCGCTTTGATCTCAGACCAACTTTATGTACCAAGAAAAACACATTTCACCGTCCTTGACTCTGACCTTCTAGTATTAGGCCTTCACAGAACAGATTTATCAGTCCTTCCAGAATTTTTCTTCTTTTGGAAGTACAAAATCCTTACTTTATTCCCAATTATATTTCATTTTGAGATTCAACAAATGAGGTGAAAGAAAATCGTTAAGCTTTTTTTTCCCCCCAAAGATTTTGGTTTGTACATTTTGCAAATCACATCATCATAATTCTAATTCAATTCAATTCAAATTAACATTTCAAATGATACCGGAAACAGGTTAGAATGATAGTAATCAAGTATAATAAACAAGGCATCATGAACTATAATCCGATATCATACACTTTTTTAGCTTCCATGAGAAGCTTAACAGAGACCAAGGAGTTATCACAGATAATTCCTTACAGAGACACAGAATTTCTCATGGGTGCAGGTAAATCGTTCCAAAGCTTAGGGCCGGTGAAACGTATATTATGTTGAAAAATAATATATTCTATCAGTCTTTACATTCTTTTGAAGCTTAAGGCGATAGTAATATTTTCAATCATTATTAGTTGCACTCTTGAACCTCATGTTTAAAAATGTCATAAAAGGGAGACCCACTTACGTGTGACCTCAACCAAGTAACTATTCTTCTTTATGACAAAAAAAACGTACATCATAGTAGTCCCTAGATGAAGTGAATGAAGGCACCAAGAATTACCGGAGGGTTTTAAATACCACTAAGGTATCTCTCTTTATCTCTAATTCTTTTCCCTCAATGTTTGTCTGTCTGTCCGTGAGTATTTTCGTCTTTCTCCCTCTCTCTCTTTCTCCCTCCCTCTCTTTCGTCCTAGTGCAACCCGTCCTAGTGCAAGCCATACAATTCTGTCCAGGATATACATGTATATATGCGAACTGTGGAGTAGCGTGGGTCCAGTCTTGGGATGCGGGAAGGAGGGTATGAAAAGGGACAGGGTCGTCTTTTTTATTTTCTGCTCTTTCTTCTTTTCGGTCTCTCTCTCTCTCTCTCTCTCTCTCTCTCTGTTTCTCTCTTTCTCTCCCTACATCCCTTCTTCTCTTAGTACACTTCAAAAGAGAACAGAAATAAACAAAGTATCATGTATTTTCTATCCTCCAGAAACAAAGCAAAATCGAAAATATCGGGTGAGAAATGCTCACCCCGCCCGATCCCCCTGAAAAAACAACAACCCACAATGGCCTCTTTTTTCTCCTTTTTTCCCTTTCTCTTTGTTTAGACTAAAGATCCATTTCCTTTTCCTTTTCAGATCCATTTATTGATATTCATCAGATACAGTCATAATTATGAAATCAATCGAGTAATAGGAAGCACGATTCAGAGAATCAAGTTTGAGGAAATAGAAACACATCTCCAAAACACTCATTTGAAAGGGATGATGGTACTGCTGAAAAACAGCCAGGGCTGGTCATCGTTACGAAGATACATTTCGTCCAGTATAATAAACAGCAATAGTTGCAAAATAGATATATCTTTAAGATTTAAAATAGACTGTTAACAGATTTGTACAACGAGTAATTGTTAAACTCATCTGATATAATCAACTCAGTCGCTTAGTCAGTCGAGCAATAAGTCAATCACTTAGTCAATCAATCAAGAAATTACTCACTCAATCATTCAGTAAGTTGATCAATAATCAATCAGTCAGTCAATCAATAAGTCAATCAGTTAGTTATTTCATCAATCAATCAATAAGTAAGTCAATCAACTGATCAACCAAACTGTCAATCTACCAATCAATTAAGCAATCAATCGATCAATCTGTAAATTTATCAATCAATCGGTCAATCTGTAAATTTATCAATCAATCACTCATTGACTCAATCAATCAATATTAGTAAATAATTCAGTTAGTATGTATCATATATTTCCCAAGTCTATAATAAAACACCAGGTGCAAATGTTATGCTGTCAGAAATTAACAAATGTTTTTTCGGATTAATCAAGCATTTTATATAAAATCATCAAGCCTTTTGGTTACTAACGAAATATTCCTTTGAAGTGAAGTTGACTAAGAAAATATCTGGAGTAGGGCGTTTGGACCTATAAGGAAGTGATATGTCGTCTTGGCTTCCAATGGCGGAGTTCCTGGTTCGAATTTTGAACAATAGACTGTGTTCTTTTTGTATTTACATGTCATTATTTTTTATTTATTTATTTTTTTTTACATTTCATAAAAGTACCTATTCAAGAATTCGCTCGCAGCCGATGAGGCTGACCTATGCTCTTTCGTTGTTTCTCCTTCTCATGTTTGTCCATCTTCATGTTTTCTCACCTGTCTTCTTCTCCTTTTTTCAACTTATTCTACAATTTCTCGCAACTTTGCAGCACTCATACTAATTGTCCATGCATAAGCAATTGTTTGTCCAATTCACGTTTTTACAGATTCCGTATTGATACACCTACTCTATGGCTTCGGTGAATAACCTCCCCTTCGAACATTTAGATGACATCGGATTCTGTGAATTATTTGCGCATGTGAACGATTTTCACCCGTATTCTTCCAACGATTTGCACTATGACAACGATCGTGAATGCTTTAAACTCTAAAGTAAATGAACTACAATACATCGTAGATCCAAATGACCCCCTATTAGAATCAGTAACGTCTAGATATTACACAGAAAATCAATTTGTTAAGACATTAAATCCACATCTTAAGGAATTTGAATTAGCACATTTTAATATTCGCAGCGTGAATAGGAATTCTGAAAATCTTAAACTACTTCTAGAAAACCTCCGATTCAGCCCATCAATTATTGGCCTGACAGAAACGTGGCTCACTGACATTCCAACTTCACTGCACTTTCTTCCCAATTATGAATTAGTCGCTAATAGTAGGATCAATAAAATGGGAGGCGGAGTGGCCTTATACATCCATACAAAATATAATTACACGAAAATCAACAATCTGACCACAATGAACAACACAATGGAAACTCTCTTCATTGAAATCGACATAGCGAGAAGTAAGAACATCATAATTGGGGTAATTTACAGACGCCCTCAATCCAATCCAAACGATTTTACTACATATTTCAATGAAATGCTATCGCTTCCGATCCTAAAAGATAAACAATGTTTCATACTAGGAGACTTCAACATTAATCTGTTGCACTCTCACTCTAATTCGGTATCACAAGATTTTCTTGAAATAATATTAAGTAATTCCTTTGCCCCCCCCCCCCCCCCCAATAGTAAAACCGACTCGAATGGCGGAACAACCAGCCACTCTAATGGACAATATTCTCACTAACGTTCAACCTCTCCCCGAATCCGGCATAGTTTTATCTGAACTCACTGATCATTTTCCTGTTTTTTGCCATATGAATATGTTGAGTGATTATTCAAAATGTTCTACAAGAGAAAAAGTACGAATTATAAATGAACAGAATTTGTCCTTGTTTAAAGAAGGTTTAACGAATGCTGACTGGACGGAAGTATTCAACTCGAACGACGCTAACGAAGCGTTTAACGCGTATCCGGACACCTACCCCCTGGACAACCACCCCCCGGGTAACCACCCCTAGGATAACCACCCTCTAGGACAACTACCCCCTAGGGCAACCACCCCCTAGGACGACTACCCCCCGGGAAATTACCCTCTAGGATGATTACCCCCCGACTAACTACCCCGTAGGGCAACCACCCTCTAGGACAACTACCCCCCGGACAACTACCCCCCAGACAACTACCCCCTAGGACAACCACCCCCTAGGACAACTACCCCCGGACAACTACCCCCCCCAGACAACTACCCCCTAGGGCAACCACCCTCTAGGACAACTGCCCCCCGGACAACTACCCCCTGGACAACTACCCTCTAGGACAACTAACTACCCCCGGACAACTACCCCCAGGACAACCACCCTCTCGGAAAAGTACCCCAAATTGGACTTAACATCACATTGAACAAGATTGTGCTCGTTCGCTACGCTTGCTCGCCAATATAGAATATGGCCTTTAGCAAAATTTCTGCCCCGACCTGCAACAATAAAACCCAGATAATACAAAATTCTATTGAAAGAGAAGTGTTTGTTTTCGCTCATGCTTGCTCGCTTAATTGTTTCTACTCCAACTTCCAACAATAAAACCTAGTTTATCACATTAAAATAAAACAACAACAAAAACTAGTTTATGTATACTATCATCAAAAAAAAAAATTGTTTTGTTTTGTTTTTGTTTGGGGGGGGGGGGGGGTTGCTCGCTCGATACACTCGCTGGCCGAAATGGAAGTACCACTAAAAGCACATTGAATACGACTGAATACTCGTACTCCTAATTGTAAAATATTGCCTTAGATTTACCTGAAGGCAGGTATTCCCATGTGCAATATCAACTCTCTATTGGACGTTTTGCATGGTCAACAATTAAGGGGGGAACGGGAAGGAAATCAAATATTCAAGCCGTTTGTCACCCCCCCCCCTCTCTCTCTCTCTCTCTCTCCCCCTCACGCACTCTACAATTATGCAACTCGTTACAAAGCTACCACCCAATCGAGTATTAAAGGAAACTAGCATTGTGGTTTTAAAAAATAGTATGGGGTATACAATCATGTTAAGATGGATGAGAAAGCAACCTAGATCACAATGTTCGGAAATTTATGCCTTTTCACCATCAAGAATTTTTTGAATACTAGCATAATGACTTTTGAAACATTTATTCCATCAAAAACGCTATCATAATCACGGAGAGAATAATCAGATCTTCACACTTTTGAGACACTTAAGATTATTATGAAACAACACAATTTTGACACGCTCATTTCATTGACATTTGGGGCAGGGAGCACTGTGCCCCCTATTTTTGGAAGAAAAAAAAATTGGGGCAAAGTTCTGGCAAATTTCGGCAAAAATTTCAATAAATTTGGGCAAAATTCGACAAAATCCTGTATTAAAATACCTGACACTAAGAAAAAATTGGGAAAATTAATTGAAAAAGAAAGAAAATCATGTTTACACACGACATGATTTCCCGGAATTAATGCTTTTTTGTATGTTTCACTTTCTGTGTATTATTTCAGTAACTATTATTATTAAGAGGAATCAAAAGACATATTTGTTGGTATTGTAATAATCTTGGATAGCTCTAAAGCGCATACAGCAGTTTTAATTGATTATGCGCTATACAAGTAACAGTTATAATTATCATTTGGGGCCATAGATTCTGTCCGAATTTTACTCGCAGACCGTTGTAGATTGTTATTTTAAGTTCGCCTTTTTAGTAGGAAACACGGCAAGATATCGGATTTATTATTCGTGAAAATACATAGGCCTACTTATACTCACTCAAACCCTTGGTTGTAACCCCCAAATTTCCAGAAGATGTTACTGTGGAAGAGCAACCTTTTATACCCTTCCCAGTTGGTATTTAATATTGAATATATCAAAGAAATTCTCAGAACGTTACCTTTGAAAAAAAAAAATCACAGAATTTTCCGCACAAATTTGATGGAAAAATTCAACAGTACAATGCACCATCAAACACCGAGTTTAAACACTCTACTTTTAAAACAAAAATGTAACACCAGGGGAAATCTCCCCCTCCCCCCCCCCTCCCCCCGTGCTCATGGGTATAGACACATTTAACTCACCTGGTGAGGTGAATTTTAACATTATAATGCACCAAAATCCTTCTATTTATAACCAGATTTCCAAAAAGTTCTTAGCGTGGCAGGTAGATACCCCTTCCTCTGGATACTCATTATATCCTTATTGATTGTTGGTCACCCCCCCCCCCCCCCCCTCCACGTCCTCCCTTGGCCGAAATCAGTTTAAATGCCATCGAGTACCTGGGAGTTGTAACTGTTTGGGGGGGGGGATAGTTGACCTACATGCCATGGGTGAGAGTATGTTGGTTGTTGTCCGATTAATAATTATCCTAAGTCGTTAATGTCCGGGGGTAGTTATTTGTGTGGTAGTTACCTTAGGTGGTATTTGTCAAGAAGATGTCCTAAAGACTGGTTGCCCTAAGGGTTAGTTGTCCGGGGGTAGTTGTCCTAGAGGGTGGTTGCCCTAGGGGGTAGTTAGTCGGGTGGTAATCATCCTAGAGGGTAATTGTCCCGGGGGGTAGTCGTCCTAGGGGGTGGTTGCCCTAGGGGGTAGTTGTCCTAGGGGGTAGTTGTCCTAGAGGGTGGTTATCCTAGGGGTGGTAATCCGGGGGTGGTTGCCCAGGGGGTAGGTGTCTGAATACGGTCGCACCTCAATACAGACATCCCCCTCCGTGAAAAGAATCGCTCCAGCTATAAAAAAGTACCGAGAGCGCCTTGGCTCTCAAAATCTTTACTGAAATCAATCAACCGAAAAAATAACATGTTTTATAAATCAAAAACCGATCCATCACTGAAGAAAAAGTATGAAACCTACAGAAACACTCTTACTCGTATTCTCCGTCTAGAAAAAAGTATTTTACAAACAAATTTAATGAACATAAAAACGACATTAAACAAACATGGAAAATTATCAACAACGTATTGAATAAAGGCTCAACTGAAGCTCAAATCTCACAAATTGAACAAAGCGGTTCTGTTACTTCTGAACCTAACCGTCTAGCCGAAATTTTTAACACATACTTTGCAAACATTGGAGAGAACTTGGCCAAAAATATTCCTCCTATAAACAAATCATTTTTCAATTATCTAGATAACCCAGTCTCAAACACGATCTTTTTCACTCCCGTCACTGTTTATGAAGTATGTAATATAATAAATGATCTACCAAATAAAAAAAGCCACGACCACGATAGTCTAGACAACTGTATACTAAAACAAATAGTATTTCAAATAGCAGAACCCCTAATGCACATTTTTAATCTGTCTCTAAACTCAGGAGTGGTTCCCATCAAAATGAAAACTGCAAAAGTCGTCCCTATATTCAAAAAAGGAAATAAACTCAGCCTAAGTAATTACAGACCCATCTCATTCCTAACTTCACTATCGAAAATCCTTGAAAAAATTATATACAAACCTACGGTATCCTTTCTTAAAGACAACAATATTTTTTGCAACTTCCAATTTGGATTCAGAGAAAAACACAGCATTTCCCAAGCAGTCTTAACTGTTATTAACACAATAGCCAGCACTATCGATAAAGCATCACACACGGTTGGAATCTTCCTGGACTTCTCCAAGGCCTTTGACTCTATTGATCACACTATTTTATTATATAAATTATCCCATTACGGGATCAGAGGAAAGGCCTTGGAGTGGTTCAGGAACTACCTTTCTAATAGAAACCAATATGTATCACTCAACGGGCACAGTTCTTCTATTAAACCAGTAAATTGTGGAGTACCACAGGGATCTCTCCTTGGTCCCTTGCTTTTTATCTTATACATCAATGACTTTTATAAATCTTCCTCCATTTTATCTTACATATTGTTTGCTGATGATTCCAATCTCTTTTTCTCCCATCGAGACCCCGCAATTTTACTTTCAACAGTCAATGCCGAGCTGAAACTTGTTACGGACTGGATAAAGGCGAATAAGTTGTCTCTAAACATAAAGAAAACAAATTACATGCTCTTCAGCAATACTCTTCAATCCCTGTCTGGTAATATTCTTTTTGATAACATACCTATCGAAAAAGTGAAAACTACAAAATTCCTAGGTATAATAATTGACGATAAGCTCTCCTGGAAACCACATACTGATAACTTGTCAAAACTGATTTCAAGAAACAAAGGAGTAATTAACAAGCTGAAATATCAATTCCCATCCTTTATTTTGTTGTCTCTTTACTTAACCTTATGTTTTCCATATCTTAATTATGGAATTTTAGCATGGGGCAACTCTACCGCACAACAATTAAACAAATTACTACTACTCCAACAAAATAAGGCCATGAGGATTGTATCTCTTACAGGTTATCTCTCACATACTGACCAGCTCTTTCATAATAATAAAGTTCTGAAAGTGTCTGACTTATACCTTTATAATCTGGGTCAATTTATGTTCAAACTAATCAATAATGAACTTCCAAATGCTCTCTCAGACCTTTTCACAATTAACAATACACTCCACAACTACCCAACAAGACAATCAAATTTTTTCCATCTTCCCCGCACGAGAACGCTCTTAGCGCACAAAACATTCGTCTTTACAGGTCCCAAATTTTGGAACAGTCTAAAAAATAGAGAGACTGCACCGTTTTAAAAAAGAACTGAAATCTCTTTTTCTAAAACCATATATACTAAAATACTGCATGGTTGCTGATCTCGATCTGCACTTCGCTTCTCTCTTCTCTCTTCTCTTTTCTCTCTTCTCTCTCTCTTTCTCTCTCTCTCTCTCTCTCTCTCTCTCCCTTCCACTCTCTATAATTAGTTAATCCTTTTATGTTCTCTTCTGTTTCCATCCGCTTATTTCCGTCCTCTCTTTGTTTCTTCTCATCTTAATCTCACAATTCTACTTTTCAGCTCCTTTTCTTTGTTAAATGGGGACCTAACTCGACAAGCCTCGCTTTTAATAGGTTCCCCCACAAGTGTATATACTGTATATGCGTTTATTACCTCTACTGGAAGATGTTTATTAAACTGAGCTGTTATTATATATGTATTATCCTTTGTATTATGTCATTTGATTTATATGCTTATATTTTGCTTTCTCATGTACAAAATGTAAACCGATCGTGGAAACAAATAAAATAAAATCAAAAATTCTTTTTTACGTACTGTTTTTCTCGACCCAGGTGCATGGCTTTGGCATGAGATTGGCCAGAGCAACAGAATTCACATTTAAATGCCACGATACAAGTTGGGTGTATTTGTATAAATTAGCCTATGTACTTAATAGGTCCAGTGACAGATTTCGAAGATGACTCCAAACAAAATGAATGAAATGTTCTTACCTGGAATACTCCCGAGAACCGATCTTGTGTGATCAATGATAAAAGCAGAATGGCATTTCAGTTATATATATATATTTGTAACTGATCAAGCATGACTCCACCTTTTTAAAAGGTTGTGTCAGTTGCCATTCATTTGTCATTGAACTTGGCAAATAATTTTTAAGTATAAATGTACAAATTTGCATTTATTTATCATGAAACATGTCTTTTGAACTTAATGAAAAGCTTGATTATCGAGATTATACAGAGAATTTGCAAGAATTTGATAAAAGCTTTATATCCGTAGCAAATGGGCGTAGCATCAGAAGTAAACAAGCGTCCCCCAGTCAAATGTTTTGCTTGTCAGATATTTCTGACACATACTTGTGCCCCCTCCCCCACCATGAAAATAATTCTTGACCCGCAACTGATAATGCGCTCTGGTCCTCGATATGGAAAACAGTGTAACGTCTCCAAACACCCATCAATTAGAGATGTTTCTATAAAGATAAACCGAAAAATACTTTTATCAAGAGTGTATTTTCCAGTCTGTAGCATGAACACTAACTTCTTGCGTTATTTTAGGAACTCAATCGTCTCATACCACGGAGACAGACAAGGGTGTGAATTCCGTTACCATGGTTATATTATTCGCTCCTGAGGTGCTCTTGTTCTCTCGACAGAATCATTCGTATCTCCAAATTACCGTCTTGTGCAAGACTCTTTGATGGACATGCTTGCTTTAATCGTTGAAATTTTATCAGTTTATGAAATTAAACAAAGACATAAAATAATCTTAAAGGGAGCCAATTTTCCATATTCTACCCATTCTTTAATTTGGCCCAATTTACTGATGACCGAACCTATAGTACTAGTAATTTTATATACATGTGGAAGTGTTCATCTGTGATCGTGGCTGGCGTGTACCTTGGTTTTTAAAGACATTGGTTTTAAATCAGTTTGGAATGAACATGACAATTTCTTTGATATTTATATCATGATAAACAGAATAATCATAAGGGGAAAATCACATTTTCTGAACGATTCAATGCAGTATTGTCAGTTGTATAGTCAGACGACTAATAAATGGAAAATGTAAACTTTATTTGTCAATATATACAAAATCAATGACAGTTTATACTATTGGATTACGATACACACCGATGAATTAAACAAGAGTAGAAACATACAGACAAGAAAAAGTGATGTGTGGAGCGAAACGACATTAGATATGGTCCCGTTAAATACAGTCTTTGGTGACGTCACTGTCACCGTTCGACTAATGAAATAGGAAGACCTATATGTACTGTATTAAAATACCTAATTTGCGTGACGTATGTGTAGTTCTAATTTTACATATTTTTCTTCCCATTTTATGTTGTCTTGTTATCCACTAATTCTTTTCCTAGTGTTGCATCCTTCTTTTTACGCCGCATCCTCGACTGTTTCCTTTCCCAAATGTCACCAAGTCCCTTTGAGATCAGATTAGGCCTATTGTTAAATATATTTACATGTTAACATTAACATTAGAATAGCTGAATGAATGCTGATAATTTATGTTGTCTATTCTTCATTACTGGTCTATTTTGGGATTAGGTTTTAGGGATGTACGCTTCATTTCGGCCCAGAGGAAGTAATTTCCTAGACTTGTTTATATCGTATTTGCAACATATTCAAGAAGACTGTAAAAACAACTTTAACATATTTTAAGTATTTTGAGATTAGGATTATAGAGCCAGTGAGTTGATTATATACAGTAATGTAAAATTAATATGATAAAATGTTAAGAAAAATGTTTTGAAAATGTAAATGTTAAAATTATTTGCAAATGTAAAACGATTCGTCAAAACTTTAGTCTACATGTTAGCAGCAGCTAGACAAAGAAAACTAAATACGCATGTCCACTGGGATAATATCCTTCACATCACATGTAAAAAAGATAGTCAAACCGGTAGAAATGTTTCCTGTAATGATGACTCATTACTAATATTGGAATAACTTTATTGTGTCGAAGCATTGTCTCTAAGAACTTCACATCCCGTTCACCTCAACAAGGTATAATGAAAGTAAGTTGACCATCTGGTAACCTCACCAATTCTTAAATGGTAAATCGTATCTTGTTTTTGTAAATTAATAAAATACATATACTTTAATGTGTAGCACATATCAATTATCAAGTCATTCATAATTATGTTACATCGATTTTCTGTGCTTTTCAAGCTATTATACATTTTTCAAGTTTTTGAAATCATTATTATGACTTGTAAAGCGCATATATTATATATAGAGACACCCTTGAACACAAAAGCACAATTTGTCATTATTATAATCGTTGCAAAAATCCCACGAATATAGTGCGATATAATCGTCGGTAATGTTTCAATTAAAAAGTAAATTCACATAAAACAAAACACTTTTAGAAATACTGGGTTTCAGTATAGGTTGCATAAGTACCATCATTGTTGGATAACCTTTATTTTGCCATTATTTACCCAACCAATAACGTTGCAGTTTGGAGAATAGAGGGCTTTTATTATGTTTGACATAATGTTATATTATGTATGACTTAGTGTAACTCAAGTTTTGAATATTATGCTTTCATGATTGGTCTTAATTCTCTTTTATTTTGTTGTTAATATTTTTGTTTGTATGAATATCGTTCCATCTGTTCTTAGTGTTCGTAAGTGCCTGCATGTGAGTGCCTTTGAGAGCTTGGAAGGAAAGATGGCATTCAAGAAATGAACTAGTTTTTATTTTGATGTTATGATAGCTTAAACAGTTTACCCTATATGTTTAGCACTTGAGGTCCCGGTTTTAAAACCGCAAACGGAAGAATGATCAATGCCTATGAGATCATCGATATGTTTATTTCGACATGTTTCGGCAAGGTATAAACAATACTTTTCTCCATTTAGCACCATAAAGCAAGTTCTTTTTAAAGTTATGTGAACCTCAATCAAAATATCTCGCTTCCCTGCCTCTTATGATGCTGTAATCATGATATGCCCCATCTTTATAGGCCTGTAAAACAAGCTTGAATAGATTTTCCTCCTCTCCGAATTTGGAACTTTTTGATTAACTTAATGCTTATTATATATATATTACAAAGTGCATTTTAACAAAGCCTATCAATATAGTTCTCCTTTTATGACTGTGTACATGTAGCTCTTCTTAAATAAAACGTGTTACGCATGGTATTTTTTCTTGTTTTTCCAATAGTTTTTAAAATGATTTCAGTTCAGTGATATATGATTTTCGGGTCTAGTTGATGCTCTAATTTTGTTAAATCTATAAGGGTATATATGCAGCTGGGGGGGGGGGGTCTGGGTTGGAATATTGCGATTGATAAAAGAGGAGAAGTTAAGATAAAAGGATATTCTTTTATAATCTGGATTATAAAAGAATTGTAAGGTAAGTTCGGCTTATCACAGATAATAAGTTGAAGAATAGAGGGAGCACAGCTTGACCTATCAAGTGCATAGATTTATTAATATAAGACTTCTTTTAACCTTTCCACTCGCACAAAAGATGCCTTAATGCCCTAAAGCCTGGATGCTGAATGACTCGGGAATATTATGTATATTTGTATATGTAAAGTGAAAATAGAACGCAGGATTGTTTTCCATATTTTTGCTGTATGCCCTTAGAACAGACTAAGATGTCATTCTGTCTTTTTCATGAATTGTGTATGAAGATACCCATTTTCTTTTTTGTCGGTAATCGAAAATGCAAAAGAGCAAAACATGAGATATCATTATATTACTTACATAGTTTACTGTTATATTATATTTTCCTTGCTCATTATATTCTTATGTTTTTGTTTGTTTTTCTTTGTTTTTGTTTTATTTTATTTTATTTTTTTTATTTTTTATTTTTTTGCCTTTAAATTAGCATGACAGAAGCAAATCAATGGTAAACGTCTTTGCATTCTTTTCTCTCATATTAAGGCGATATCTCCAAAGAGGGAATTGAGAAAGCCTCCCGGTGGACTCCAACGATATGCATGATGAGGTAAGAGGCGTAGCCAACAAGGGGTAAAACCGGCAGATGACCCCATCCCACATTTGAAGCCCACACACTCTGAAAACAATCTACATGATCTAGTCAAATATGACTATAGAATCTAGTCGGATTTGACTAATAGAATAACTATTCCCATGGGCACCTGCAATATTCTAGTAAAAACTACCAGTTTCGGGTTTGAAGTGAACAGAATCCTAGTCAAAATGATCAAAATCCTAGTCAGAATTACTAGAATCTGATTAAGAAAATGTGACCAGGCGATCCTTTAAAAAAAACACAATTACTAGACGTTTTAGAGTGCATGCGCTTAGTGAGGATTGCACAGGGTTTATGATATGCAGGTGTATATTCACCCGCACCTCCCCATCCTGTGGAAGAATCCACCCCCTTGTTTAATATGTATGGATACTCAACTCAACTATCTGTACTGTCTGACAACATCGTTTATTTCTGTTGAATCTAGTAAATACGTGGGTGATAATATATTTAATGCCTACATTTTTTTTTAAAGAGTTAAAAGCAAGCACTAGGGTATGTGGAAAAGACAAAGATTTAAAGAAACGCAACTTATACACTGCATTTCAGGGGAAATGGGAAGCTTTTGAGAATGGAGCAGATTCTGAAGTGAATCAGTGAAAAATGATTACCAACCATTATGGACTTCATTTTTCTTTTTTCTTTTTTTTTTTTTTATTTTGGGACTATAATATGAACTTCTCCAAGATGGCGCTAGACATTGAATTTTCTCATGACTTTATTTGGAATAAGTTTTATAACATTTCTAGGTACGCTATTATTTTTATTTTGAAAATGCCTCTAATCTTTAATGAGATTGTGTTGTGTTTTTGTTTTCTTCTTTTTGATAAATCAAAGCCATAAGACCTGTATGTATGACAACAATACAATAATGCATCTCAGCTGAGATTCCACATAAAATTTGTCAGATTTTCTATACCCCGTTAAGTTGAATTGGTTGAACAGTCTGATCACGATATAATTATTGTATCTTTGAAAGTCGAAGAAAAAGTTGCTTCACATCTCAGCTCAAATAAGCTTATGTATAGGATGGGATACTTGAGTAGCATAAAAGGTATTTTCAATGAAAGAATTTGTGGACGTCCATTTCAAAAAGAACTAAAGAAATAAATAGAGGAAACTTATAAGAGAGAGAGAAATAGAAGGGGGGATTTGAGAAAATAAAAGAGAGAAGAGGGAGAGAGAAAAAGAGCAGGCGGAGTAGCAGATCAGAGGAAGAGACTTTCTTTGGTTTATTATTACCCCCTGAGGGGTGGGCCGATCCCGGAGGTACTGCAATACCGGGCCAACCCGTGGCCAGGATGGAGCAAGCCCCTATTCCATGGCCTAAGATCAAAAATCAGTTTAATATACAAGCGACTCGGTGAGTCGCGTTTCAGATATTAAGCTGAAAAGAACAGATACTACACATGATCTTAGCCAAAAGGCCGAGAAGCGATACCGATTAATAGTATTGAACGAATATGATCAACAAAATATGTATATATCATCCTGGTTGGTAAAAATAGAAAATGACTGAATACACTCTGATAACGTATGAGTATACAGAGAACGACAAACGATATGAAGATATAAAGATTATTTATTTTAAATCAAATTTATTGAACACCTGATCAAAATGTCACAAAATTCACATAATCTTGTAATTAATTAATTATTAAGAAAAAATTCATTCAAAGTGTGACAATTTTATATGTGCACGAACGTATAAAGGCGCACTCATAAATTAAAGGCGCACGTCAAACGTGTGCACACGCGGAAAATTAGTCTGTGTCTGCAGGCGTTTTTACGTATTTACAGTTTTACAAAATGGACGTCTGTATCTTCTTAATTGATGAATTCCTCAGTCCAATCTAAGAGGGACCGTATATAAGCATAATGATAAATCACATTTTGTTCAAAAATCCCAAAATATGTAATAAGGTGAGTTGGTGACAAGAAATATCACATGCACACAATAGATTAGAAGAAATGCGGTATGCATTTTAATACTACGAAATGGAATATCCGCCCGTGCGGCTCCGTTGCGCTCACAATTTATTACTTATTATTATTCATGCTACTTGTATGGTAATAAGGAAATGATGCATATGTATATTCAAACACTTCACGCCGTTCGCGCGTTCCGCCTTTCGATGCCTGAATCAAAGCTCTTTCAAAATCAAGACATTTTGCTCTTGAATTCTTTTAATAATTCTTTCAATAAGAATTCTAGAAGCAAGTTTTGTCGGGCTTATCAACCTACAAACTTTTGCGCACAATGAATCTTGAATAATACAGCAAAACGGTCTTGATTCGTATTATGTTAGGACGTACTAGGCATGCCCGTCACGTTAGAATATTGAAAAACGTGAATCCGTGACTTGTTCTGAGACTGCGCTATATATCACTCATCACCTATCATTCGCGTGCACGATTGATTGATAAGTGTAACATGATATGAAATTTACGAGCAGACAAAAACAAACAAAACGGATTACCCAAGGCAAGAGCGATAAATCTTTCGACAGCTCGTCACAATACGACCGCCGGTGACGGCATGCACGGGGCTAGTCTTACGTAATGACCTACTTTTTTTACCTTCTCGTGGAGTCGAAATGGAGATACCACCACCACTGAGCTCTATACAATGTATGACCAAGGAGTTATCACAGAACTCCTTGGTATGACCACCACCTCTCTCTTCCCTGGCACCACGGATAGGAGTTACACAATAGTAACTCCGTAACTAGAGTTTTTACCACCGAGCTTCGATACTTTTTTCTTCTGAAACGGAGATTCCTGAAGAGGAGGACACTCTCTTGGAAAACATGATACTCATACAAAAAAAGGTGGGACTTTAAAAAAATATAATATGTATTATAAAAAATATATATATATAATACATATATAATATACATTATCAATTATTACATACAGAGAAGAGTGTTATAGAAAAGTTGTAATAGTGGGGGAGGCATGCAAGAAAAAATAGGAAACTTTGCAGCTGACAACAGTTTGTAAGTAGGCTATACCACTGGTAGGCATT
The DNA here is from genome assembly GCA_025618425.1 of Heliocidaris tuberculata. NCBI lineage: Eukaryota > Metazoa > Echinodermata > Echinoidea > Camarodonta > Echinometridae > Heliocidaris > Heliocidaris tuberculata. The sequence goes on along the minus strand of CM046834.1, from coordinate 39,990,231 downwards.
CCATTTTGCCTTATCCGTCGTTATAAAAAAAAGTTACACCCACTGAACAAATTTTTTACTAAGGATGTTTATGATAGCCCATTAATAATCTTACTATCTTCATAACAGTTGGCTTGAGGGGCCAATTAATGGACAATCAAAATGTAATACAATGGCCAATGGAATTTCTGAAATTAGCAGCAGTGTGCTGGGAATTAACTGTATCCATGGCAGAGTGAAGCGAGTGAACAAAATATTTCGTTGGAGGCATTTCAAATTTAGTTTCTTATTAAGTGTTGAGTATTATCTACTATTTGATTCGTGTATAAGTTTGAGCATGTGAGGGTGGAATACATCCTCTGAAAAGTTCGCTCTGGAACGCCTGCAGCCCTGCATATTAGAGAAATCACTCATAATACATAAATCATGAGTTTTCAAAATTAAATTATTATTCGACATCCGTCATTATTCCGTTGACTCAAGTGTTTTTCGTAATTAGCAGAAAATTGAATGGTTATTTTTTTGTCCACTGATATCTCCATGCAACCGAAATGAGCCAAAATTATTTTAGCCCCCCCCCCCCCCTCACAACACCACCAAAGATCCATTATTTCACTAAGCGCAAAATATCTAATTAATGAGGGACAATATTTTGTGCTACTCTTGTTGTCAAAGCAACTCAAATGAAGCGACACAAAATTATACATATCGTCCAAAAAAGGAAAACAGGTGGAATGTTCCACTGTATTTGATTTAGGTCAATGTGAAATGTGATTATAATTATTTTAACATTCATATGTGATTCGTTTTCACAATAAATTTTTAACAAGCTTCGATTTTATTTGTATTTTAAAAAATAAGTATATATTTTTATTATTTGATGTAAGTTATATTGTCATATTGTCTTGGACGGTCAAACTACATATCCCCCGTATGGATAATCGATTCGTCCAATTAATTAATTCTGTCATCTCCCCCGATCTATGATGCTAGGGATGAGAATACTGTACTGGCGCTCCGGTTCTGGTGCAGGTGTTTAGTTTGTTGCCTAGCAAAGGTTGTATTGTATACACTATACACGTTGTGTATAGCGAGCTACACACAATCGCATTCCAGCGATTTTCGTCATTTGCTGCAATTTTATTTTTGTGAAGTTTTATGACAAGTTAGAGGATAAAACAAGTTTATTCCCAACAAGATTATATCCAGAAATGTCGTATTACAGCAGAGACCGGTTCGAAGATGGTCTCCCAAGACTGTCTGGTGCAGGAGGAGGCAGAGGAGCAGATTTACGACTTTTAGACGATGAAATTCAGCGTCTTGTTCACAATCGGTCGGCTCCACCTGCTGGATCGCCCAGCGCGACGGCGTATGCAAGTCCGATGCAGTCTAGGAAACTGGTGCAAGATGTGAGTATGGTTAGAATAATGTAATATGTGAAATGCATACTAAGCAAGTGCTTAAAATATGGTCTGTCTACGTAAATGGAATGTGGGTTAGCACCTATCTGTAATTTTGAAACTTATCACTTCGCTGTATCATTATTTTTATGTTTAATTTTCATTTTGCAAATGTAAATTGCATTTAACATGTTCACAGTATGGAATGATTGCTTTTAATTGGGGCATGGGGAGTGGTTGCTAAATACTAATTACTCAAAAATTTTTCCATCAAGACCTCATCAATGATTTACATCTGCATTAAATTTTTTTTCACCAACAGGTGTATGATTACAGATAGAATGTTACTAGAATATGCTTACTGTATATATTTATAAGTTTCATAAATTATTACAATGAAATGTGTTCATGTGTATATTGCATTATCTTCAAGGCTAGTCCCGGGACGCTGCCACAAAGTGGCAGCATAGCGTTCGGGCTGCCGCAGTAACTTCAAGGCATGCTATTCATGTTTGTATCAATCTGGGGGGGGGGGGGGGGGATGTCTCATTGAGATCTGTACATCATCTGCGCAAATCACTATCTGAAAAGCACCCTAAACGGGGATTGCAGTAGGACACTCATAGGCCCTTGCATATGTGGGACTGTGTCCAACATTCACTGTTGCAGCAGTCAAAAACAGACAACAAGATTGCTCTAAGCAAGATTTAATTTTCTTAAATTTGCTAGATTACCTGTTTCAGGGACTCTTCAACTCTTACTGTGCCACAAATTTGGGGATTCAGAATTGAAAGTTAAATTTTAAATAATTATTTTCCTCTCAAGTAGGAATGATCTAAACTGGAAAAAAGGCCTGCTGATACACATAAAAGCTATGGAGGCCTATTCACCCGTAAAGGCTAGTCTGGAGTACAAGATTATCTTCAGATAAGCTTGTTCATGTATAAAGGGCAGTAGGAGTAGTTTTGATACCCTAAACAGGGAAACCCGTCTAACATCTTTGATTTTTGTTTCCGATTTTCTATCTTGTATGGTATTTTACATCCTATTTGAGGATTACATCATCATCATAGACCTTTTGTAGACAAAAAGAAACCTAAAAAAGAAATTTAACCTGGTGGCTAGAAGTTGGTGTTGGTGGTTGTAATAAAATATGCCACAGATGATTCATATTTAGTTAGCTATATATATTAAATCAATAATATATTACTATTGTTGTTTTCATATTTACAGCTGCATGAACAAGTAAAGTTGTACAAGACAGAAGCAGAAAAGAAGGACAAACTCATTCAAGACTTATCAAGGTAAGATTGTATTCCTTTTTTGTAATTCTGTTTGCAAGACCATAGTAGGCAAACATTCTCTCTGTAATTAAATCATCTACATGCAGCTTACTCTTATCTGATATTACGTACATGTATGAAGTGTGCATCATGGAGTTGTTACTCTAATCTATGGTCCTAAATTTTTTATTTGATGTCTCAGAAAATATTCCTTCATATTCATGATGTTATCTTGGGAATATAAGTCATTTGTATGTATATTCAATTTTATTCTGAACATGGCAAAAAGTTTCCTGTACATTCAGACAATGAAAGGCAGAGCTCAGAGAAGGAGCAAGCTCTAGTTTAGACAGAATTAGAGGTCTTGAATTATATTGATGATTCCTTGATAGTATGTCAAGGCTACTAAATTGTTCCATGTCAATTTGTTGTTATATTTATTCATATTTATTCATTTATATCTGTATTTTTACAGAGGTGACATCTTGGCACACAGGAAACATGTTGCATTTGAAGACAAGGTCAGAACTAAGAAATAAGCACATCTCACAGGTTATAATATTGTTCCAACTTATTTTACTACATCAAAGGCTTACTGATTGCAGATGTCACAATATAAGTGAAATATTTTACCTTTCAGATATGAGATAAAATATGTATATCATATTGATCAGTTATCCTACTTTGAATCTACAGTGTAATTTAAAGGAATGACAAAGGTTATCTGTAAATGTGGATGGTAGTGAGGTCATCGATCTCCAACACTTTTTATTACATATTAAATTATTCTATCTGGATGAAAGAAATGTAAATGGAACTGAACATGTAGGCAGTTATATATCAATTTATCAACCAAAATGAATGAAATCTCTGAACTAAAGGATTTTAACGGCTTTCAGTTAAAACATGCATGTGTTTGGCTATGTCATCTGTTTTGTAAAGCAATCATTTAGATTAAAAAAATACCCGGTATTCTAAATGACAATATAGTTAAGATAAATTTATGAAATTAAGATAATGTCTATCATTTGAATGGATATCAACAATGGTGGATTTAGGGGGCACTTCCGGTTCGTGCCCCCCCCCCCCCCCCTTTTGAAAGAAAAGTGTACATTGTGCCCCTCTTTTTGAAGTGATGATTGTCAGATAATTTTGAACAACAAGGAGAGGCCAAAATGTGTGATAACCTTTTTTTATTTAGATACTGAAAACCAAATAGCAATACGCATTATGGAGTATCTTCATAAAGTGTCAGGAGCAGCAATGGGTCTATTGTTTTTTCCACTAAACATGATGTACATGTGTTATTTTCATTGCCACAGTCCAGTCGCATGTACTCAGATGCTGTACTCTCTTCTAAGCTCTCACAACTCAAGTTACAAGCAGAAGCAGCTCCAAAAAGAGATTTGGCTCTCCTGCATCTAAAAAATGAACAACTCGAAACTGAGGTGAGGGTGATAAACCACAGTACTAGTGTTTTCATGTACCTTTTTTTGCCATAGGCAAACATATATCAATTCAAGTCTAACAGATTTCATTTTGTTTTCCTTTTTATGCTGTTATGATTTAAAAATTTGTTGAAAAATAACTCAACATGGAGGCTGAAATTCAAGAATTAATTTGAAATTGATCTTGATGTGTGTTTTTCTTTTTTTTTTGTCCAAGTGCATGCTATAGGGTATGAAAATTTATCATACAGATTATTGTCAAAATCATCTGTTGCCCCTGGCTCTATTTTACAACATATTTTCAGACACAATTTCCAGTGTTCATATCGACTTGACAGACATCTTGTGAAATGTGATATAAATATTTTCCTCAAGTGTACATTTCATTTAACTTTATTCTTAAAATCTTTTGTAGCTGGCTGAGGCCCAGGCCAAGATTGCTGCACGTGAACTGCAGCTTAAAGACGTCAACTCCCAGTTGGAGCTCCAGCAATCAGAGGCAACCCAGCACCTCTCTATCATCCAGTCCCTGCGGGATCGCATCAGTGACCTTAGCAACCAGAGTGGGCTCCTGGAGGGGGCACATGCCAGGGGCGAGTACACCATTGATACACTGCAGAAGGAGTCCAGTGCCCAAGCGGACAGAATACTGGAACTTGAGGCCCGGATCCGGGACCTGACCACAGAGCGGGAAGAGTCTGAACAAAAGTCCATGTCGCTGCAGAGAAAGTTTGATGAGGTGTTCCTGCAGCTGAGGGGCGCCATGAAGCTGGAGAGTGATGCTCCTGAGAAGATGCTGGACAAGGTTAGTCAACAGTAAAGTCCAATGTAGTGCTAAAAACTTATGCAAATAGTTCAGGATGCCATTTTTGCGGCAAAAAAAATTCAAATCTGTTCAAACTACCAGTCTACAATCAAGTAATAAATTCTATTTTATCTGCTATGTTCATAAGCTATGAAAGATTTTTCTTGGCTACCTAATAATTCTAGGGCAGCAGCAGCCAAGTAAATTAAATTTTCAAATACCAGCAGTACTTGCATTTGCAGCCCAGCAGGTTTGAAGTCTTGCATTTTAGTATTTACTTATTGTGATATTACAAGAACAAAGGAGTTAATTTCATGCTGCATTTTATACTGATCTATAAACATGTTCACAGGTGGTTCAGTGACGATTATTGTAATCTCATTATTATTTACGAACCCTTGTTAAAGTTCAAAGAAAAATTGTAATATGTGATATTCTTTGTTTGACATTATGACAGGTGAATGATCTTGCCCAGGAGAACATCATGCTGCGAGGAAGGTTGTCCACTTTGACAGAAGCCCTTAACAGCAGCGAACTTGAGTCCAAGGCCAGCAGGGAGACCATCCAGAGACTGGTGGGAGAGATTGAAAGAGAACAGAAGACCTATGTGGAGAAGGCTACCTCAGTGGAAAAGTTGAAAATGGTAAGTACTAGTCTCTTGATCTATTCAGTGCAATATAATTTTCTTCTAACACTCATTTTTGTAAGTTTTTGTGACATAAAATATAATGGTGGAATTCAAGGGGTTAACTTTATGCAGGAATGAGGAAGAGGTAGATGTATTCTGCTTACATCTCCTGGACCTAGATTGACTGAAGTTAAGATGTATAAAATAAGATTTTCATTCGTATCCTGTTAACCTATCTCATATACTACGTGATGAAAAAAAGTATGCATTTCAGTTCAGTTCAGTTGTTATATCAAAGAAAATGTGTAAGTTAGTAAATTTTTAATCTTTGTTGGACATGACCTGTAACATTGCTAGCCTTTTGATGATTAAGGCCAAGTGAGATAATTGCAGTCAATTCCAGCACAACCCCAAATTAAAATATTTTTCCGATCTTTTTGCCAATCACACCAATCAGTCAAAAAGCATTTTTCATTTAAATCATTTATATTGCTGCCTTCCACAGGAGCGTGACATCGCTGTCCGAGAACGCAACCACCTTGATGTTGAGAACAGGTCTCTCCGTGAGCGTCTGGATACAAGCCAGAACATGTGGTCCAATCGTCAGAAGGAGCTGGAGGAGAGAGAGGCGAGAGTCTCCAGCCTCGGCAAGGAGTTCAAGACCATCGGGTTTGACGCGCAGGTGGCTAAGACGGAGCTGAAGTCTTTCAAGGAATCCCTGGCTCTCTTACTCTCTGAGGGAACCTCCGACTGCCAGCCACATGATGATGTCATTAAGGAGAGAATCAAAGCCCTGCAGATGGCCTCAAGGGAGAACAACACAGTAAGTTATACAGTTATATCAGTGAAACTACCATAGTATGTATGGCATAAATATTTTCTTGTTTGCTTAATCTGACAGATCATTACATACTTTATTTCATATCTATAAGTGATAATCTATTTTGTGTTGTATGGGCACATTTTGCCATTTTCTAATACCAGCAAATGAAAACACATAATTTTAGGTTGGTTGTCTGCTCAAAAACCTAATTTTTAATGGTCTCTGTGTTGTCACTACATTATATCTTGTGTACATTATTGAATTTCATTTAAAGCAAGGAATATATTAAAAATGGTTCATGTTTTTCATTTAGATGGCCATTACATCTACATATAAATCAATGAACCATTAATTTTTTGTTAACTTTTCTACTTAAAAGGTTTTGTGTTGGAGATCACAATACATACATCATGCTTTGATGTAAGATTTTATTTTGAACATGTTTATTGCTCTTTTTCCCCCACAGCATGTTGATGCACTGGAAGGCAAGGTGAGACATCTCTCTGAACAGCTAGAAAGCCAAGCCAACCTTCATCAAGCAGCCATCAGACGTGCCAGGGAGGCTGAAGGGTGCTTTGAGGACTACAAGGATAGGGTCAGGACTCTAGAAGGGGGATTGGCTTCTAGCGATGCTCTGAGGGACAGTCTGCGATCTGAGAGACAAAAGGTGAGTTTCATTTGGCTCTGCTGAGCACTACTGATTTATTCTTATTCTATTTAAAACCAAGAAACGGTAACCACAAGTGGTTCGATCATTAATTTGATAAATGGCAATATAAGCACATTTCTAAACATCTTTGAATTCTGATTATTCAGAAGTGGAGTAGTAAAGTAAAGAAGATGTGGAAAAAATATATTAGGTCATTGCCACCATTTTATAATATGTTGTCCTTTAATTTTGTAAATCTTGTGAAATCGTTAACCTATTGATATGAAGCCCAAGGTAACTTGAGCAGGAATCTATGGAAAATGCATGTCATACTAAAATAAAATCGTATCCATTAAACAGCACTTGAGAAATTATTTCTATACGATAAACATGCTTGCACTGTACTCCACATTCATTTGACATTTGAAACCACCATATGAAAGTTTGGATTAGTGGTCTGCTGATTTTGATTTGAATAGGGAAAAGTGGAAATAAAATGTGCCTTTAAATAGTGTATTTCCTTTTATAAAGTTTGATTCCATGTAATCCATAACAGAGGAATTAGAACTTTATGATTTCTCATTCTCCACCTTCAGTACATGGCATTCCTTGAGAAGCTGGCTAATGTTATGAACATGGACGCTGTCTGCAAGGATGTTGGCTTTGACATGAATGGTGAGGCGCTCCTCGCACGTGCTGAGCAGCTTGCGACAAGAGAGGGGGGTGTGCTGGCAGACAAGAACACCCATGTGTATGCTCTTCAGAGGAAGGTAAGGGCTTGTCCTTGTAGCCAATCAAGTTTTACAGACCAGCTAGCCTCATATCTGTCTAATGCTTAGTGTATACAAACGTCCATATAGGAGAAATATACATTTTTTAAAAAGATCACATTTTTGATTCATACAATTAATTTAATTGTGTCATGTTACCATATTAAGATTATGTTAATGTACATAAACTTCACACCTTTAATGTTGTAATTTATTCAGAATATCAGTGAATAACTGTGCATGATAAAAGTGACACATGTTCCAGCAACAATTGCTCTGCAGTCAATTCCTAAAACTAACCAAATTCCAATCTTCAACCCTGGACCCACAAGTATGCCTAACCCTAAACCTAAACCTAGTCTTAAACCCAATCCAATGTTACCCTGAAGCTACATCCTTTATGAAATGAGCCCGGAGCAAAATAATTTTGCCTTAGATTTTCACCCGTTATGGATCATGGTCAGTTTCTTTCAAATTGTAATGCCCTCTCGTGTGTAATCATGAAGTTATTTTCAAATCAACTCATACTTGTGGCTGTCGTAATATTACATGTACCTTTAAGGTCACCTCATTTTCCCACTTATGCCCCACCAGGTCAAGACCCTGAAGCAACAGCTGGAGAGCAAGGATCTCCATCTGGATCTCATGCGTAAGAAGGTTGCCAACATGGAGGAAGGTCTGATGGGACGCTCCAACCTCCAGAAGGACAAGGATGAGATGGAGTGGAGCTACAAGAAGCTCGACAAGGAGAACGACAGGCTCCGCGGGGAGCTGGCCAGGGCTAAGAAGATTGTGGTGGAGCTCAAGGCAGAGATGATGGATGTTACCAACATCAAGGTGAGTTAGTTGTTGTCATCCAACATTTGTTCTTGGATTTAGTTTGTCACAGATAGAACTCTAGTTGTTAGTGGGTATTATGTTAGGTTTAGGGTTAGAATTAGTGTTTGGTCTAGGGTGGCACAGATTCTGTAATAGTTTACATTGTGCTTTGGAGAATATATATGAAGTAGTTGCAGTAGTTTCTTGTGGTCATTTTAAAGACCCTGGAGGTAATAATTTGATGAATGCCATTTTGCTTTATTCATATTCTCCATCTTCACCCTTTTCCTGTTTCAGCTCTCCTCGATGCACCAAAATGCCACCATAGAAGAGCTTCAGAAGGTAGTTGAGAAGTTAGAGAAGATCAAGGAGAAACAAGCCCGCAAGCTTGCGGGGATGAAGCAAGAACTGGACTTCACCGAACACGAGGCCAGTGAGACCAAGGCCCGCTCTGAGCACTCAATAGGTTCTATGTCCGAGGAGCTCCATGCCACCAAGTCGCTGCTGGGAGACATCCAACGACGCGAACAGCAGCTGACTGACTTCCGCCAAGTCATCGCTAGAATGCTGGGCATGGATGTAGCCATCTTAGCTGTCCCCGACTATGAGATCATTGCTCGGCTTGAGAAGCTGATCCAAGCGCATCACTCACATGCCATCACTAGTCTTGGGGTGGAAAATTCCCTGACAGAGATGGAACGAGGGTTCAAACAGGGCTACCAGGAGGCATCTACTCTCCTTGGGAACACCAGGATGAGTAGGACAGGCACACGCTCTCTCTCACCTACCAGAAAGAAGGTTGTCCGTACCGAAGTCTATTAAAAAACTGATATCACCTCAAAAGTTATTTTTTAAAGACATAAGAGCTATAGTGGAAAGTAAATAAGTACACGTACATCTTTCTACAAACGCTCCTATTGTCTACAAGGCTTGAAATATAAGTTTTTCTCATCTGAAAAAAAAAATGAAATCATGAACAGATTCTATTGTGTATGAAGTTGTGAACAAAACCGAGGTGCCGCAATTGATCAAAATTGCCACTAAGTCAGAACAGTACCTTTCAAATGTTGCTATTATACATTTATAAGTTACTTGTTGTTTTGCATCAGAGACAAACCTGAAATCATGCTGGCCAAAACTGTCATTGAACAATTAATTACCTTTGTCTTTTAGGGGATGGAGGGGAAGTGGTGGACTCTGTGAATGACATAACTCATCTCTTTATGAGAAAAGGCTAAAGTCTTGTTTAGGGCAGAGTATGTATATGGCTGAACATGATTTTACTTGTATATTTGTAGAAATGCTCTTAAGAAATATAACAGTATACATTTAGTATAAAAATTCTGAAAAAGTAGACTTTCTAACTGTAAATTATATGTACAAAGCTGCATATACATATATATATAGGATATTGAACGTAAAAAAATTTTTTAATTTTGTGTCGTTGAATACAGATGTATGGGAAATTTGTTTATTTCAAACCTATTGAACTATTATTATAATATGGACTGCAAATGTTTGATAATGTAAAGTACAACAATTACAGATCTGATAAGTATGCTTCATCCTTAACTGGTCTTTCAGTGTATTCATGGGTAGGGCAGAATTGAATAACAATAGAATTAAAGAAAAAACATCAGCAGATGTCAGATTGATTAGTACACTTTTGTCATGTAATTTATGTGTTCAGATGATATACTCAGAGATATAATGCTTTCATTTTTTATACAAAATGACATGGGAATTGAAATATTTTGCTATGTGCCAAATTTTAAAAAGATTTTGTTTTCTGCAGCTTTGTTTTTCATGAATAATTACAAATTCAATACATTTCTATTCTTTTGTGAAAATTGCATTATTGTAAATTTTTCGTTTTTTGAATCATATGAATGTGCTTTCTGAGTGCATTCATGGAGTAGAAAGGGCAAAGGCGTGCTAGAAAGTATAGGGGACCAATCACTTAAAAATATAATTTGTGTATAGTAAGTATGTATAAAGTCAGTGGTGAAGGAGTGTAAAGAAAATAAGGGAAAGCATGAAACCCAGCGCAAGGAACCCCACTCGGACTTCGGTTCTGTGAGAAAAGGGGAATTTGTTCATTTCAGTAGTATCTCATATTCTCATTATATGCTTATTTTCGAATCAAATTTTATTGTGTTATGTTACCAAAGACTCATGCCAACGCATACCTTGTTTGTACAACAAACTTGGACATGTACAGTAGCATGATGAATAGTCCTATTATAACAGTACTTGGTGAAGTAGATTTTTATGTTCTGCCTTTCTCACCCCCTCATTCCTTGATCCTACTAGTAATCATCACTTGCTCTTTCTTTCTCTCTCTCTCTCTTGTTATTGTACTTATCTATTTATTCTATCTCACATATTCACTTCCTTTTGTCCATCTTTTTACTGAGCACTACCTTGTGATCTATGAGCTTTGTCTGCCTTTTTCCCATTATGATTGCCCTTAATTTTTTAAAGATATTTTTTGCTTCAGGAAGGATGGACTTTGATCACCTTGAGATAACATATTGTAAAAGCATTCAAATGATTATTATCATCATTACCTCTCTTTGTAGAACAGATATTTATAGAGCAGTGATAAAGTCATTCTCAGGGATATTTGCTACTGTGATTAATTCCTACAAAGTATTTTCCTTCTTTTTTCTATCTTAAGATCTTGTTTTATACCACCTTGTAATGTCTTGTAAAGCCTTTAATATGAGGAAGACATGGCAACCTATTTAGCATAGCTTATGAAAACTACACTTTCATATGAGATATGTGTTTGTTCTGCCTGTTGATATGCTGTATATAGAAATGCATCATTGTTTGGTGATTTACAATGTGAAAGCAAATTTCCAATGTGACCCCCTTTAAGTAAAGCTTCTTTTTGAGGAGGGCCCAAAACAAATCATTTGACATAGAAATAGAAACATCTGAATTTGTGTATAACTTGTAATGTTATGCAAACTACATAAAACTAAAACCTTTTATTCAATTTACATGTGAACATTGTATTTAAATGCTTACAAAGTTCGTAGTGCATGTTAGATCCTTTGTGATGTACATATTTATTGTGTGTTTGTGCATTTAAAGAAGGAAGAGCATTTTCAAAACGCTTTTCAGATTGTTATATTTAAGATATACCAATAATGTGCAATGAGACATTCTTTTATTCATTGATGTTTAGAGATGTATAAAGATGCAGTATTTGTGACATAGTTGTATGCAAATTGTACAGTGCTTATGCATAGAATTACAAGTAGTATTATCAACAAAAAGAACCAAATTTGTTACAGTGTATTTGATATGTGCTGTTCTTCATGACCATTACTTGAAATGAAATGCTTGTTTATTGAGGAAGAATACGAGATTGAGAAGTTGGATGGTTGAAATGAATGAGATTAACTGAATTATATGATTACTAACGAAGGACTTTAAAGAAATTAAATTTTTGACAGATGCCCCCCCCCCTCTCTCTCTCTCTCTCTCTCTCTCTCTCTCTCTTACTATCTATCTATCTCCTCTCTATCCTCCCTTCCCTTATTTTATATTTTAACGGCCATCTCTTGTTCCATACTTGGCCTTTTATTGGCAGTTATGTTATAACATTCCAAAAACCAACAATTACGAGGAGCGGCGTCGGTAGTATATTTTAAATAAGCGGAAGTGTCGAACCAATTTGCCGGGAATAAAAGAGAATTTCCAGATTTTTACATTTCTTCACATTGCTTTTATTTGCCTATGTAGTTCGAAAATTTTCCAACAATAATTCCGTATTTGCCGACGACAGACTGAACCTTGAATGAGGTCACTCGTCCCCCCCCCCCCCCCCCCTCGTGACTACCCTTTCAAGTACACATCTACAGTAAAGAAAATATGAAAGGGTTATGGTTCAGACTGATCTTGTGTGGAAGACATGCGAGAAATTTAAAAATGCTCAAAAAGAAAAAGGGAAAGAAAATTGAAGAAGGAAGGAAACTGCTGCGAAAGGACGATGAAAAGTGAGACATATTATATCCGTTAAGATGATTACTTTTCCAGTAACTGTAATTTACCCTGGTTAACGGTCACCTGATTCGTATTATATTACAGGTGTTTATATCTTTCACGAAGTACGGTACACAAATGATTTGATCACACAGGGCATGGCATTATGAAAGGTTTTATTTTATTTTATTAAGAGTATACAGTTTCTAGATGCATGATAAACAAATTGGATTTTTGGGGGTATACGTGGATAACTTGATATGATACGACATACATGTAATTTGGAGAACTTTTATCATCAATAAGTCCATAATTTTATACGTTCCTATCTTTGCTTATTCCAGTTGAAAGTGCTTCATAATATATACAGATTTCTTTTTCAATTCATGCCATACAACTATTAATGTTATTGGAATGAATAGTAAATGTTGACCAATATACTATTATTATGTCAATGATGCTTTTATACAACTTTAGAAAAGTTGTATTTACCTTAGAGATAGATATAAAACTACAGATTACTAAATGGTAAAAAGTATACAGTAAAGTACATTTTGAAGAAGACATAAAATCCTAGAGCATCGATGTAAAAAGCCACATGATTAGGCTTATATTTGAGCTGTTGAGAGTCAAGTCGATATGGAATGTTATATACAATTACAATTCAATAATATTTTTGTTTTCAAATACAAAAATTAGCGCGAGCGTGGCTTAAAACGCATTTTAATAGCTTCAAGTGGAACAAAATGCACAAGGTTTATTTTTCATATTAACCGGTTTCTTTTCTCAACGGCTGAAATAACATAAAAATAATCTCAGTATCGAAAGGAAGAGAGATCATCGGTAAATCTTGTCTTTTTTTGGAGGGGGGGGGGGTGGGGAGGGATTATTGTAAAGTACTTCTTAATTTCATCATTTTCGTTCACCTCTGTTTTCCTTTCATGAAAACCTGTTTGTGTTATTACAAACAATACGTTCCTAATGTAAAAATGAATCCTATATAGGTTTAACATTTTTAAAACATATCAAGAGCTAAAACAACTGGAGCAGAACGAGTTTTAAAGTGGGCCATTCATGAGGTAATTATTACCTGTACTACAAGTGTGTGCGTGTGTGTGTGTATGTGTGTGTATATATATATATATATATATATATATATATATATATATATATATATATATATAGCTAAGAAAAGGAACAAGGCATCACCAAGCCTGCCATCCGTCGACTAGCTAGAAGAGGTGGCGTCAAGAGGATCTCTGGTCTTATCAGCATTTGTTAAAGTGGGAGAAGTTGTATGAAAACAGCAGGACTGAGGGCGGTATCCACGAGTGAGAGAGTGAGAGAGAGAGAGAGAGAGAGAGAGAAAGTTTGTGCGCGTGTGTGTGTGTGTGTGTGTGTGTGTGTGTGTGTGGGTGTGTGTGAGTGAAGGGGGGGGTAGGGGTTTGGGTGTAGGGAGGCCAGTACATTGTATATGCAGTCATATGATATAAATATGGTTTCCCATGTTCATAGGGGGGGGGGGCTATTTATTTGTTTATTTTTTTTAATGAAAAGATTTCATTCAATGCTTTCTTAATAGTTTTGACTTTCAGTTATCTATTTAAAGAAGATGTTACATGATAATGTGCTTTATTTGTTATATACTTTCATTGAAATGTTGATTTATGATTTATGTATAATTGAGTGGAATCAAAATAAAGATCATTGAAAAAAAAAAAAATATATATATATATATATACATACATACAGACAGACATTATTAGACCATGCTCCAATTATAGGGGTATGACGCATACAAACGAACAAAAATTAAATTTCCATTTTACCTCCGTGAGAGTGAATATCGTCTTACAGAAATTCTACCTTTGCTGTTATGTTATTTTATTTCCTTCTTACCACAGAAAGAACATTATCAGTCTTGGTCTAATAACTTTTTTTCTATGGAGTTGATGAGATTTCTTAATTAGATATTCACGTTAATATTCCAGCAGCTCACTGAGCTGCTTGATTGATTTCGTATAGATGATTCTATTACATTATTATTCTAAATGGGTAGGAACAGGAAAACCGGGCAGCGAACCTAATGTAAGTTCGAATACATAAAGGAGAACATATTTACCACGATGGTGATATTGAAACGGAAACTTTCGATATCACCATTCTGGAAAAATTCTGAAAATATAATAGACCAAGGCTGATCATGCTATTTCTTTGGTAAGAAGAAAATGAAATACTATAATAGCAAGGAAAAAGTTTTGTACCTCATTCAAGAAGGTACAATGAAAATAATACATTACCCCTATAACTGGAGCTTGGTCTATAATATTTTTTTCCAGCGCTGTATACAGTGTTAGTCAAAAGTTTCGGTATACACCCTGGATTTTGAGATTTTTTTAATTTTTTTTTTTTACTTCAATTCTATTCAGTACATAATGAGCTTGTCTAGGCACTGACATATTTGCTAAATGTTTGGTTATATATCAAATGTTTTATATATGATGTTCTGAACACTCAGATGTGATTTCATTTAATTGTGCAATTACCCACAATTGATAAAAAAAGACATAACAATTTATGCAATTTTAAATGACTTTTCTGTTCAAAATCAAAAGAAAACAAAGTACACATTATATTTGTCCAAAGTAGCCATAGTTTTATTTATTGACTTTCAATGTATTCAGAAGAATCGTTATTTGGGATGTCTATTAAGTATTCTAACACAAATGTTCAGGGAGGTTGCTTAGACTTTCCCTGTTCAATTCCTCCAAGACAAGCTGTTTAGGCTTAAGGTCCAGAGACAGAACATGTCAAACCATTTAAATAATTGAACCTTCTTCGTTAATTTCTTTTAGTATCACGTAGTACATTGCTACATAACATACAGGATCAGTAGTTACAAAAATAATGTGATATAATATGAAATAAAGCCTTAGTGAGCTAAGTTTCTGTCAATGAACCCTAAATAGCCTATGTGGGACGAGTTGGAAAAAAAAGGGGCAAAGAGACATGTTTGGACTTTTACTGAAAGAATAATGGATGGATATTCAAAGTTAATTATTAATGAAGTAATCATGTGAAAATAGTAAATATATCGCATTCACAAGGCTGTAACCAAACCAAGCTATGGTAAATTTGGGGGATCTCTAATGTATGTAATCCATTTTCTATCAATTTTGGACAAAAAACACGTATCATTACGCTGCTTTTTGCCAGTTTAAATTTTGAAATCGAAACGAAGAAAGAATAATACTCATGTGTATCAACACATGATAAGTAAATTATCTTAATATATCATCCAAACCTGTTAAATTGCTTTTGAGAGCCTAAAAATAAAAACTAATATAAAAACTCGTCAGAAAATCCAAGGTGTACCGAAACTTTTGACCAGCAATTTATGTATCTATTTATTCTTTTTTTTTTATTCTTTTTTTTATTTTTATTTTTATTTTTATTTTTTTTTTATTTTATTTTATTTTATTTTATTTATTTTTTTTTTTGGGGGGGGGGGTACATGAACCATATACATGTATATGAAAAAGGGGTAGGCCAATGGTCCCCTGCCCCCCCCCCCCCTCCCCCATCGTCACCGTGATAAGAAGGTACTTATCTTATTCTCAGTATCACTGGGAAACAAATTATATAAGAATATATTGCAAATACACAACGGCTATGTTAAAAGTTACATGCCATTATTAATTTACAAAGTGATCATTAAAAAAGGTTAGCATAACACATAACACAAGATTCATGTCATCAAAGTTATCATCACCTATACAACGACACTAACACGAATCAAATAATGGTTACAATGGTTAAACTGGTAAGAAAAAATAGTAAAAAATATGTTGATAAATCTTTCTCTCTCCCCCCCCCCCCCCACCTCTCTCTCTCTTTCTCTCCCCTCCCCCCCCCCCCCCTCTCTCTCTCTCTCTTCAGTATAAACAGCATGACAAGTATTTTACAGTTCTGTCGGGCTGCCAACTTTAAAACCATTAGGACGATCCAGTGGCGCTCGGGGCAAACTATCAAATCTGCCCCCCCCCCCCCCCCCACATGCCCAAACTCAGATTATTTTAACTTTACAACAACAAGAAACCAACAACAACAAGGGAATACGGGGACCTAGCAATAATTTTTTTTTGTTTTTTTTTTGTTTTTTGGAACATTCCTAATTTGGGGGCGCAAAATAAATGAAAACCCTAAAGAAATATATTTCAGGAATTCAGTAAGGCAATTGCAAGGCAAATTTATCATTTCTTTCAAATGTTCTATACTTTGAAAGTGCTTTATATGCACTTATATCCCATCTGGGGTGCAAAATCTAACAAGCTCCTGCCTTATGCGGGGGGGGGGGGTAAAGCAACTAGAGTCAATTAATGGTTAACACTTTAAAAGCGCCATTTGGGGCGCGAAATAGCTAGATTTTGAACATAATTATGCGAGGGAGCAAAGCAACAGAGCTTTAGAAAATTTTCGCATTTCAAACCCTCTATAAAACACCATTTCTTACGCATTTTGTCCTTGCCTGGGGCGCAAATAACCCTCAAAGACCATAGAATTTCTTGTATTTCTCCCCCTTTCTTTCTCCCTTTTGCGTTTTTTGCGCCCCCTTCAAGTGCCGCCCTGGGCACGTGCCCCCTCTGCCCCCCTAGATAAGCCACTGGGATGATCCAATAGTAAGATCTGCGTCAGATCGAAATTACATGTATGTCAAACTCATGAACCATAAACATTAACTTCAGTCAAATGAAGTTAATGTCAGAATGTATGTGAATGTGTGGGTATCTACAATATTCTCATGCAATGCATTATACATATCTTCTTTTTTTTATTTGCAAACAGTCGGACACAATTACTTTTTTTTTAAATGACACATACCCTTTCTATTTCTCTAACAATAAATCCAGTCGTAGTAAAACTAATATAATAAATTAATTTAAAAAAAAAACCGATACACTTTTACATTGTACAGTTTAAAAAACTGAAAAGAAAATGTGAAAAAAATTAATGTCCTAGACATTATAAGTCTTTAAATAGATGTACAGTTCAAAACAAGAGAATAATTATAGAGTTTGAAAAGAAAGGTGTAAATGTTCCTGGACAAAACTTCCTAACATTAACAACTTCAGACTCGAATTCTAAATTGCAATATTAGAATAGCGGGCATCCCTCTGCCGGATGCGTTCCCTACTGACCAGTGAATCCAGAAAGTCAAGTACCCATGAAGCCACTTTGATGATTTTTCTGTACGAGAGAGTGACGCACATGGCCGTGACAATCAGACCCATCCACGCGAAGACAAGACCAACTGAGGTTGTCGGCACGATATCCCCAAACCCGATGGTGGTGACAGAGATGTAAAGGAAGTATAGCGACTCGGGGAAGGACCAACCTTCGATCATGCCGAACCCTGGCGCGCTGAGGATGATGTAGCTCCAGAAGATAATCGGAGGTAGGAAGATGGGGACGTCGTTCAACAGTTCGTCGTCGTCCATCTCGCGTTGGTGCTTGCAGTCGAGTACTTCGACTACGGGTTCGTCTGCGTGCTGGTTGTCGGCACCATTCAACCTCTCAAACGATGCTTCGTCATCGGGGGAGAGAGTGACCTCTGCCAAGTCCAGCTCCCGGTTGTTCTCCGTCTCACCATTGGTCTGTATCCCGCCGCTGCCGCCAGGAGCTCCAGCGGGATCTTGTGGAATTCGTCGGATGCTGTTTTGTCGCTCGCGGCCGCGCTTTTTACCACACCTGCAGAATTTTTTGGCACACCAGTTGAATGTTTTCATGACGGATATAGCTGACAAGCGACCGAGGTCGGCTAGAAGAAGGATTGTCAGGGGGATCCCGATACTGGAGTAGACGATGCAGAGAAAAGCCCCTATGAATGTATGAGGGACAAGATGACCATATCCTGCAAGAAATCATAAAGATCATTTCTTTTTAATAAACAAGTATGCAATCACTTTTCAGTTGCTGTTGACTCTCCCAGAGAACACGAATGAACATGAGAGAGAGGAGGGGTTGGGGAAGAAGAGGGAAGAGGAGAGAGATAGAGGAGGGGGGGGGGGACGATAGATCACAGTGACTTGAAGCAGGGGCGGATCCAGGATTTTGTATAAGGGGGGCACATAAATGCAGGATTGTCAACTTTGGGAAACGGCTTGGAGGGAGATCCGTATTTTTTTGTCTCGACAGCCCTCCAAAAGTCGCTCAGGTGGGGGGTGGGGGGTGTGGGTGGGGTGGCGATAAAAAAGAAATTTCGCCAGCCCTCCAAAAGTCGCTTATTGGGGGGGGGGGGTTGTGTGGTCCAGTTTCCCTCCATAATTCTCTGACAAGAAAAAAAAAAGTTTTCCGTTCTAAAAGGTGGGGCACAATCAAAAAAAGGGGGGGGGGGCACAATGCATAGTTTTCCTTCAAAAGAGGGGCACGGGCCGGGATTGCCCCCCCCCCTAAATCCGCCACTGACTTGAAGTGTTTTGGACTTAAGATTTGAGCTATGACTTATGCAGGGATTTTGAATCTCTGTGTTTGCACAAGGAGTTATCACATGGCTCCTTGAAAAATTATAGCAAGCTCATGTGCAGATACAAGAAATGTTTTACCAGAGGGAAAACTGCCTTTCCTAACAACTAGGAGTAAATGCAATATCTTCAAGGGGGAAAAAAGGTTGAGTGTGGAATTGATGTCTTACCAATTGTCGAAATAGTGGTCATGCAAAACAGCATTGCGTTACCAAATGTCCACTCCTCTCCGATCACCACGGTCAAGTTATGAGAATTTTTTATCTCACCAGGGTGCTCCGCCGCGTACACAAGGGTCTTGAGTTTGGCAATGACCTCATCCCTGTTGATATCGCTCGTTGAGTTTCCGTAGGCCTGAATGAGCATCTCTCGTGCCATGTCGACGTCGTACTCCTCCTCGGCGACGAGCTGTTCGTATCGAGGACCTTCGATCATTGAGAAGACCAGACCGCCGAAGAGGAGGTAGAAGATGTAGGCGACAATGAGGATCAGGCGTGGCACAACCCGCTGCAGCGCCGTGCAACAGGATTTCTCATTAACTGGCATGACTTGGTACTTTCTCAAGATGCACTGTTAAATCTGTATATGCGTAAACAACATAACGAAAAGGAAAATATTGTTGATATTGAGAAATTTGTATTGTGGTGGAATGAAAGCATGTCAAGCAGGGTCGGCGATTTCTTTTCACGACCGGGGACTATCTACCGGGGGGGGGGGGGGGGGTGTATTTTGCAGTATTAAAACTTTGTATTTTGGAGGATTCCTCGGTAAATCATTTTCATTATTTTGGCAAGATCTATAGCGACCAAGCGAGGAAATTTTGCAGTGTGGAACAGCTTTTAAAATCACTTTCGATCACCCAGGCAAATCCAAGCTTTTAATCATCATTTCTCATTTTCAGGGGGGGGGGGGACCCTCCAGGGAGAGGCTTCCCCCGTCCACACTGCGTTACTGACCCTGCAATACTATACGTCCTTGGTGAGTTTACATTGTCTATTGTAAAACAAAGAGGAATCTCTGCAATATTTTACACTTTAAAATACTAGTACGCGAGGGAGCGTAGCGACCGAGCGACAAAATTTCTTTATTTGAATAGTGAAAGTTTGCAATTTAGAGCACTTAAGAGCCTAAAAAAGGTCGTTGCAGCCTGTACTCATTATTTACTATAGTCTACATTTTTTTTTAGTCTTCGAAATTTTAGGGGGACGATCCCCCCTGAAATCTTTCGGGGGGGGGGGGACATGTCCCCCGTCTCCCGATGTCAAGGTGGGTTAGAGTGCTAGCCCAAGAAAGTGACACAAAATTAGTCGATATGCATATAATTAAGTTTCCATTTCAAGGTTTGTAGCATATATATATATATATATATATATATATATATATATATATATATATTGTATTGATAACCCAACCCACATTAATGCGAAAATAATTTTTTTTTGTTTTGCATTATATTTTGGGGGTTAAAATTCAGAGTATTTAATCATTGTTCGTCGAAATATATTACTCAATTTCTATGAGGTCTAAGTGTGCATTTTCTATAACATCTAAGTTATCAAAGTGTAGACTAGAGAGTCAGCGTTTTTATTCCTAGCTGATAAGAACTCGAAGAAATTTGCCCAACAGGTAACATCTCACCCATCGGCTTAATACGACTGCCATCAAAGACCAGAAAGAAAGATGTAATCCGTACAACACTTACACGAAATATCATTAGCTTGCATCCATGGAAGTCAGGTCCTATCAACCAAAATGACAGTGACTCGTAATATCTATGTCATATATGTCCCCTGACAAAAATTTCTCATGTAAACTAGAAGCAGAGTAGGTTTTATTCCAAACAGACCAAATACAAATTAATGATGTATATCGGCCATACAAAGACAAAATGCAGCCATCAGTCTAAACATAAAATATCTCATCAAGCCTGAGCGGTTACCATGAATACATGACGCGCTGACATTATCAATGAAAGGGTCGCATGTACGAAGGCATAGGCAGTAATTATTTGTTGTGGATCATAATCGTATTCATATCGACAGCTGGCATCAGCTATACAACAGTGAGATTCTAGTTTACATTGGAGGATCGGATGATAGGATGCATCCAGTGGAATATACTATACCGAGTGTCCAAAAAAAGTAATACACTTTTAAAACGGCTCAAAATAATTTTTTTTTAAATAGTGAATTTGGGGAAAATTTTTATATGTATGGATAGCTGAAGGTCTCTTCTATCATATGACACCAAAAAAGTCCAAAAAATATTTCATGCTTGGATGAGCACTGCCCTCTGACGTGAAAATTAGGTTGCACAGGATTTCACTTTCCAGTTTGGCTGAGATGAGAAGTTCTCCAGCTTAGAAATTGCTTATGGTATGATGAGTTTATGATAGATTATGATGGATATGGGTCTGTGCGGTGTATGACATGGTGTTATGTAAGCAAAAGTTTATGCATCAGTGATCTTAATTTGACGTTTTAGAAGCATTACCCGCTGTTGATCTGTGGTAATTGATAATGAATTATTAGGGTTGGGATTTGTGCTGGGTATGGCATGGTTTATGTCACCATTATTCAGGAACAGAAATTTGATCTTTCAGAATCAAACACTGATCCAATCAATCAACCAATCAAACACTGATTCAGTCAATCAATCAATCAATCAAACACTGATTCAGTTATCAATCGATCAATCAAAAACTGATTCAATCAATCAATCAATCAATCGATCAATCAATCAGTCATGAATCATTCAACAACAACAACAACAACAACAACAACAAAAAAACAATCAAACAACCAATCAATCAACCAAATGGGTATTAATTAGCAATCTTTCTTTATGGCAAATGAGTTTTGGGCAAGGTAAGATGGGATGAATGGTTTGGAATGGGGCAAAATACCTAGGGATTGACCTATGACAATGAAAATCACCCCCGGAATTGTGACACGTCACACACACACACACACACACACACACACACACACACCCACCACACACACACACAACCACACACACAACCACACACACACAACCACCCCCCCCCCTCCCCAACACGAACTACCAGGAGCACCGCTACAATTACCACAGACATCAACACCAGATAATACGGTACTGTCAAAACAACTTCCATAATCAAATTGTGATTAAAAGACAATACATCACTCATGTATAAACTTTTGAATTCATAATCCATGTCATTCACTGCACAAAACCATATCCATCATGATATATCATAAACTCATCAGACAAGCAGCAATTTCTAAACTGGATAAATTTTCACTTCACTTAAAGTGGATAGCCAATTCCCGCGCAACCTAATTTTCATGTCCTTTACAAAAGTGGGCAGTGCTCACTCAAGCATAAAACATTTTCCGACTTTTTGGTGTCATATGATAGAAGAGACTTTCAGCTATCCATAAATATATTTTAAAAATTCCCAAAATTCGATAAAAAGTTTTATTTGGGGCCATCTTAAAAGTGTATCACTTTTTGGGGGACAATCGGGTATATATATATATATCCATCGTAGGATAAGATTTGCAGCGGGTCTACCCCACTCGAGGTTGCCCAGATACGCCCCCCCCCCCCCCCACCACCACCACCACCACAATCTGAGGAGGAATAAACAATTCTTTTAAAATGGGATAATTATGCCACTGGTCCACCAGTCACCACAGTGCTAATGATGAACAAGGTCATTTTCACGGAACTATAAAATGTTGACTGATTCTAGAAGGCATCTAAGAGAGTATTATACAAAACAAAACACAAGGGGTTGAAAGCAGAAAAATACGTCGTGATTATATTCCAAGCGCGATAGGGATGTTGAAGCAGAAAGTATCCATGTATATTCCTTATACTCCTAGTTGTCATGTTTTCCTTACTCCTAGTCTACAATACCTGAATCTCAAAAATAAACATTCAAACTTCCTTAAAACATTATAATCTATAATCAAGAAGTCAAGTTGGAATGTCTCCGTTTGATTTTTGAAATAGAAGATATGGCATGCCGGCTGCATTTGACTAAGCTGTAAATTGTGTTCTTAATTTTTAATTTAGGCATGTTCGGGGCCTTGACGAGGCCATTCAACTGTCGTATACCATGCCCCCTCCCAGTTATTATCATCTTTGTGAATTAGGGTTGTTTTGGCGTAAACTAAGTTTTCCGTAGTGATCAGTGGCGTAAACAAATAACCTTCCATCGCCCCTCGGCTTTATCCAGAGAAGAATGGGTCACATAATTCGCGCTGAAGTGACCACTGATTTTCTTTTCGAATCTAGCAAACCGTGAGGATTTCATACAATCTTTTCTCTTGTACCCTTGACCAAAGAAAAAGAAATAGCATCGTTAGTGGAGAAAGAGAGAGAGAGGGGGGGGGGGGGGGGGGGAGGGTAAGAGAGAGAGAGAGATGAGGAGAGAGGGAGAGAGAGATGAGGAGAGAGAAAGGTTCCTGGGTGTTACGATGTGTAGAATACACATGTACCATCAGGTACTGTTTTTTTTTCAAATTCTGTTCATAACTATACAGAAAATTTCAAGCCTATACTCTTTGACAGTAGAAAGGTTATTAAAAACGTCTGAATTATATTAAAATTCGCATGCAACTCAACTTCCGTCCTTACCCACTCCATTATCAGAGATGGTGGAAATTGAAGTTTCTCAGTCAAATTTCAAGTTGTATTATCTTTATTTCAATGGGTAGACGAGCAAATAACGCAAATTAAAACCTATTGTTGTATTGTTGTGTATATTTGCTGGCAAGGAGCTCCAGTCAGTGACTAATCTAAAACCACCCTGATTCGTAATCCCTTATAAAAGTTTCTATTCTGTATGTACCCTCCATTTAATGATACTACTGTATATCAAACTTCTAGATGATCCTGCGCTGTAAAAAATAACTGTAAAACTACAGCTTTTTTGGCCCTTGAAATTACAAGTTATTGCCGTTATTTAAATTTTACAATCTTTTTTCATGTAAAACAACAGCAAGTTTGTTGGTTTACCGGAAATCAGCATATATTTACAATCGCCCAACAAACTTGCTGTTGTTTTACAGGAAAAAGACTGTAATTTTAATATGTCGGGCGATTGTAAATATAGTAAATATATGCTGATTTCCGGTTTAAAAAAAAAAAAAAAATGGAAAAACGGGCATTCCCGGCATGCTGACTGCCAGAAAATTTCCCGTGAAAACACGGCAATTTTTTTTTAGTGTGTATTCAGAATATGGGCACATAATATATCGTCTACTGCTTGTCTAGAGGTAATGCAGGATTTTCAACAAAATAATCAATACCTTCTTGTAGCTTTTAAGACATTAACTGTAAATGGTATAGTTATACTCACTCAAAACTATAGATGCAGTGTTGATAATAGTCGCAGATGAAAGTCCCAAACGCTCATCCGACCTGCATGAAAGCACAGCGTGTAATGGCGTCCAGGCCCAAAGCAGGTTTCGGGCTCCTGTAGCATGGGGTAAATCCACAGAACTCCTAAGTTCTGTGGGTAAATCTTCTCCCCATCTATTGTTATTTGAGGGCAGACCCACCAAGAGAAAGTCTTGCTTGAATGGGAGAGAGGCACTGAAGCAAACAAACCCCTTGTTCCTTTATCCTTTGTTGAATGCAGTGACCTCATGCCCCGATCCGCCAGAATCATAATACGCCGTGAGACACTCGCAGCACGCGCCTACTGAAAATTTAAGCTTACTATTTGAGAGACAGAGACAGAGAGAGAGAGAGAGAGGGGGGGGGGGGGGGGGGGGGAGAGAAAGAGAGGGGGAGAGAAAGAGAAAGAGACAGAGAGAAAGAGAGAGAGAGAAAGAGAGTTAGACAGACTGACTGACAGAAAGAGAGAGGGGAGAGAGAGAGAGTGAAGTACAGACTGACAGAAAGAGAGAAAGCCTGAGAAAGAGAGGGGGGAAAGAGAGAATAACAGACAGAATGATTGACAGCAGGAGAGAGAGAGAGAGAGGGGGGGGGGGGCTTTTAAAACATGAGAGAGAAGTTCAGCCTTGAACTCTGCGGGAATTCTATAATTTTGTAAAGCAATCACTGAAAACAAACTTTCACTCTATCAAAAGATTAAAAAATTCTGAGTTTAAAAAGGTGTAGAGAAAATGAAGTGTAATTATATGTACTACTGACCTCATAGAAAATTGTTTATTTAGTGAAATACGATAAAAATTTTGGTTTTCTCTATATTGTTGAAGAAATCATTACCTAAGAATACTTAAGTATATGCTTTCCGTAACATCAGAAATCGAAAATCTTCCCCTCATTATTTATTTTTAATAAGTCTTTCATATAAAATGAATCAGAACCAGGGGCGTCGAACCAGAACCAGGGGCAGGGGGCGATTGCCCCCCAATAAATCCGGAGGTGTAAAATGAAATAAGGAAAAACTGATGCAAAACTCGGGAAATAAAACCTTCCAAACAATGAAATAAAAAAGGTTTTACACGGTCAGACTTCAATTTCGCCGCGCGCTTCGCGCGCAAATTCTCTAATCTTTACTGCGTCATGTAACCGTGGAGAAGCTGTTTTTGAGAGGCGTTCCAAAAAATCATGACGCCATTAAAAAACGTTCTGAACATACATAATTCAATTCAAAGTTTAAATTTTCATATTTATTTAGTTTTTTCTCTATTTTTTCACATTTTATTAGTGTTTATTTTTTCTATTATTTTGTGTTATATCTTCTCTACTCAATTTGCGGTTATGTAAGATATATTTTCCCATCATTTTATCGTTTTCCATGTGATATGTAATTCCATTTTCTCTTCATGCCATCGATATGCATACTTTATTTAAGTTCAAATTACCATCATATCTTTATCAAGGCTATGATGATCAGAGGCAGCGCTCCGGGGAAGGGGTAAATGGTAAAGGGATAAATACGACATCGGTAGATACTGGTATATATAAATTAAATATGTATAAAGTCCACAAAGGAGCCTTATACTTATAGCTCCAAATAATCAGAGAGGCTTCATAACAATACATTCCCCTACTGATATCAGCACAATAGTGAGGCAGTGGAGCAGGGGGTAGGAGGAACCCCAATACCCTAAATCATACAAGAATGAGCAGTGCTCCTAAATTATAAAAGGAATGAGGACAATTTTTTTCTAAAATTTTTCAAAAGCTCACTCGCTATATGCTCGCTCGCATTTACTATTATCTTCTTATCATATTAGGAAAATCGCTGTATATAATTCAACACCCGTTGCCTTCAGCGTTAGAAATAAATCTTAAAGTTTTTGCTCGCTTGCTTCGCTTGCTCGCAAATGCATAATCAGGCTATTACACTCAAGTGCAAAGTAGTTTTTATCTAGAACCATGTTAAGATACAAACAATAGCGTGTCGAAAATGATCCTCGGTTGCGTATTGATCAGAATGTACCGGTATACTAATGTTTCGAAGTGGTATTTTCCGCCTTGTTTCCACCCTTTGTAGGTGCTGCTTTTTGTTGGTGCCCCCCCCCCCCCACTTTAAAAGACGCACCGCCGTCCCTGATGATGATTGAATTGAGTACGAAATGATCATCGTTACGATAGGCTGTCTTGCCCCCCCCCATCCGAAAAACGGATCGACGCCCCTGATCAGAACTGCCAAGAAGAAAAGGGCTTTAAAAAATGACTAATTACTATATGCCTTGCGATGTAACGAATAACCGGCATTTGTTGCTCAACTTTCAACCAATGGCCTGTTCGTGTAGTATAGTCATCTAGGTACTTTGTAGATGACATTTAGATATTATCAAAAATATATTGAAACCAAAACTTGAGTTTATGGATTCAAAAATTCACCTAATACGTATATATGTTAACGCCAATCCAGCAGTCCCCCCCCCCCCCTCTCTCTCTCTCTCTCTCTCTCTCTCTCTCTGTCTCTCTCTTTTTTCTTCTTCTTCTTCTTCTTCTTCTTCTTCTTCTTCTTCTTCTTCTTCTTCTTCTTCTTCTTCTTCTTCTTCTTCTTCTTCTTCTTCTTCTTCTTCTTCTTCTTCTTCTTCTTCTTCTTCTTCTTCTTCTTCTTCTTCTTCTTCTTCTTCTTCTTCTTCTTCTTCTTCTTCTTCTTTTTCTTCTCTTTATTTCATGTCAAATCAAGATCAAAGAAGAAATCAAAGAAAACTAAACAATGAGGAGGGCAGAATAGAGAAATTACCAATCAACTTGACTTGGCGTTTAGATAAATAATATCACAGTTTATTCTGTTTCCTTGCTATTTATCAATGTTGCATGACCAACAATTCAAACTGATGATGTATCAAAGTCCATGTTTACTTGACAGATCTTTTACGGACAATATACAAGTAGATGCACCACCATTCTGTTAATTATTGTTACATGGCGTTCCACCATGCTCCTGGCACTAGTGGACGATACCTTCCTAGTGCTCAATGCCGCTGCCGCTGATGGAGAAGGGTGGGGGAGGGGGGGGGGGCTACCGGTGTGATGACTGATGAGCCCCCTCCCCCCCCCCCCCTTTCTTTCAAATGTAGATGAAAGGAATACCTTCATGTACCTCAGGTATCATAATACAATGTGAAGTATCATCTGGAATCAAATTGGTATTCTGTCGCATTTACACATTTCGATTAGGCAAGGGCATTCAACTTAACTCCAATTTGGTAGGCATTCTTTATTAGTTATGTCTGCAATATTAATACAGTATTGTCTTCCGTTTATTTTCAATTCTAGGGATAGAAGGAGTGAATAAAATAAATGGCTACATTTACAAAATGCCAAAGGATCCCCCCCCCCCCCCCCCCACACACACATATTCATGAAGATTTCTTCAAATACACACGTAGCTAACAGCGCTGGAATATATCAACTCATCAGATTCTGTTCTTTGCTCTTTCTCTTGATATACAGTGGCGGATCCAGGATTTTCCGACTAGTGGGATGGGGGGAGGCATGTCTCAAAGAGTGCAAACAAGCAACAACAAAAACTTATCAAATGCAGGGGGGGGGGGGGGTCACACATTAACAAATTTAAGCACTTTTTTTTTTCATTTGTAGGTAATGTATGCCAGATTGGTTTTTGCAGGAGGTAGGCATGCCCCCTGAATCCGCCAATGATATAAGCGCCCTCCTTATTCAACAGCTTTCATCCTTAAATATTCTCCCCTACCGCGCATATTCAAGTAAGATTAAATTTAATCATGAAAAACGTGTGTTACTAATATTAAACTGTACTTTATTTCAACAATCAGACATGTGATATTTTCAATACCCATCTTCATTCCATGCAGTTCAGAATCTCATGTTATGTAATATCCATCTTTATCATTATAAATACAGAGCATGCCTTTGCAATATTACATGTAGTTTAAAAGCAATTTATACAGACACATTAGCAAATTCAAGTGCATAAATGTGATTATTATGGTATACATGTACAAGTTCAATGGGGAATCATGCATGTATGAATATCTTCACTTTGTATTGTGAGAAGGCCTCAAGAAAATTTGTAAAATCAGCAGGTCACCGACATTGCATAATATCAGTGCTCACATTTCTACTATGGACGATAGATAAAGAAGATTAGAAGAATTATGTTGAGTAAAAATTATCTCAAGAAATAAATTTCATACTACTGACTACAGTTTTTTTTTTTTTTTTTTGGACTAATCATTCAGAAATTGATTAATGGGTCAAATCATGCTCTACATTTGAAATAGCAAACATGTTTGTGTAAATACCATGATAAAAAAGTACATGTATGGTATGGTTCAAAGAGCAACGTGCACATTCCTACATACACCTATAAAAGAAGACCCATTAATACATCTTAATGCAAGAACAATTCCTTAGCATAGCATCCTATGATGACATGCTTAAGGTCTAAAGGTTCTTCTGAAGAGATATGACTCAGAGCATTCCATCACATGATGTATTCTGTGAAACCAGATCATGTGACAAGAGCAAGACCCACTTCATTATGGAAGTGATACTGAACAAACCCCACTTCAGAAGATTTACCAGCACAAGTACATGTATACAGGTTGGACCCACCCACATTTAATGACAAAGACTTCCACTCACCAGCCAAACTCTGGGTAACTACAGAATAGGGCCACATAATTGTGTGTGTGATAAAACCAAACTGAAACCGACACATGCCATATGAAAAATACCGTAAAATAGCAATTATTGTCTAAAACAAAAGTAAGCTCAATGGTCTTTATGGCAGCAGTTTGTGGGAAACCATGACTACTGAAATTGCCCTGATAGAAGACACAGTGACACATTATGAAAATTCATACACAATTCATTTGTGTAACTCAAATATTTTGTAGCATACCTTCATAATTACATATGTGTACATTTCCATGTGCAGATGGCTTTCTGATATTATGGCATTCTGACCCAAACACTGTATATCACAAATGCATGGTAGTAAGTCATGTATTCTCAAACTCTACCTTTGCCATATTCAAGATTGCATTCACAGAATATCTATATCATTCATACCCTATCTCTGTGTCAATCATACAAATGAAATTTCTAGTAAATGGGTTTTTTTGCAGATGGTTTTATTCATCATAAATGCTTTTGTAATGGATGTCTGACCCTAGTACAATGGGACTCAATCATATTCTGGTAATAAACTATGTGTGTGCTGTTACAGGAACAAAGTCCACAAATTGTGTTAGCTAGCTCCTGATTAATGATTATACAAGTATCCTTCTCCTGATAGATCATATTCAACCTTAACAAAGTGGTGATTGTTTGCAATGTGATCACATAAAAAGTACATGAAATGAACGATTACAACTACAAACATGAAAGGTCAAGAAAAAATATGTTCTATTTCTCATGTCTTCCAACTCCTTTCTATGATGTTTAACTCATTTAAATTATAACTTACTAGTTCCTCTTTCTCTATGTAGTACACAGCTGGAATTCCCCAATATAAAACATTCAGATTGTGGTGTGATGTGGTAATTCCATAAGATATGGCTACTTCAAAAGTTAATCAAAAGTGAAATGGAAACCATGGTCACTTTTTCATTCAAACAAACTGTGCATGTTAAGTTAAAATTTCATTTTACAGGGTGTTATGGAAAATACAAGACTTAAAAAAAAAAAAAAAAAAATCACTCGCTCTTACCTACATTTATTCACAACCCTGCATCTACCAAAAATTTCTAAATATCTAAAAGAACAAAAACAAAAAAATAAGTACCTCATTAATAGTCTTAAGACTATTTACATTACACAGATTTATATAACAAAAACTATTTTGAAGTACAAACACAGTGATAGCTTTGAATTGAATAACACCTTGTAAGTAAAAACTGTAATTCACAATTGTCAATACAAGAAAGCACATCGATTGTTTCATGCAAGTATAAAAAATAGGTCCTCTGTTTATATCAAAACAACACCATGAATCATTAAAATTCAATTACATAAGGAAGAGGAATTTAATAACCAAATTCTGCACTATAAACTCAGAAAAGTACTAGAATATATCGTACAGATATTGCATATAGATTTCATGTGATATGTGCAGCTTACATAGAATGAACATTGAACACTTACTGCTCAAAAGAACAACTTCCTTTTGCGTAAGTACAAGGAACAGGCATTGAGTTTGTATGTCCGTGAATTTGTGTAACTGTATCATGATTAAATTTAACTGATTTCAGAAAGCAGTAAATTGAGTGAACTCATTCAAGACCTTACTTGTGTAAGGTCTCTTTGCACGTAAATATATCAAGGTCTCTGATAACACTGTTAGCATGGGCGACTGAAAATGATATTAGTCGGTATCATGCATTAGAGGCGACTAAAACATTTTTTGAGCTACCGGTATGATGCTAAATCAAGCTGAAGTGTTAGTTATTCAAAACAATAACTGAAAAGGACACAAAGTGAAATGTTGCTCCAGAAATGATATTTACAGATAATCATGGCCTTTAATGTCTATGAGCAAAATAGATGTAACAAAACAACAAAACATTCAGAGAATCACATAATGACACCTCGCAGATGGACAGGTCACAGGCATATGCTTTCTACGAGTCTTTGATAGTGACTGCAGCATCCATGCAAAGAACTTCCCCTGATGCATCATATATGTACCAGAAAACAGCCAGAGTGATCTAGAGATGAAATGAAGAAATCAAAATGGAAATTGAGCGACTTGCAAGGGCATATTCCTGGAAACAACCCTACTAAGTTCAATCTTTCTTGTGCAACTGAATAATTGAACTGACAACTTCTGGAAATTCTGTTCATAGATATACACAATAATATTATAACCAAATAAAGTTTGGGATATGTTAACAGTAATTCATATATCTGAAAAAAACCAACATCTATATGAAATAACCACATGAAATACCCAATATTATTATTTGCATGAAGGGTTTTCAGGCGACCAGAAAAATTGGCGTATCTAATGGTTTGCACAAAAGTACCCGGATGACTATGCAATTTTAAAACAATATATCATGGTTTGTGTAAAAGTACCCAGATGACAGCACAATATATTTCCATATCTCATGGTTTGGTGAGCACGTGACGCATAATAAAGTGAATACACGTTTAAATACACAAAGGTTAAGACAATGGATGTATGCACAAAGCCTTTGCAAGATGCTTGGGTAATGACAAACTTATGTTTTCTACTTTGTTTTATGTTGAAGTCAATATAAAAACATAAGGTCATTTAATGGTAAAAATTGAGGAACTACATTATCATTATTAATTGTATGAAACAATTAATAATAATAATATTGAATGGCTTTTCTTTCATGGAACACAAGGTATATCACACTCACTTTGAAAATATTTCACTCGTCGTGCCGACTCGTGAAATATGCTCATCATAGCTCGTGTGATATACCCTTGTATCCCACTCAAGGCCATTCAATATTATATAAATGATTATTGATTGACTGCCTTGGGCTGGAATATAGCATTCTTTAACACTCTAGAATCTAGAACTATATTTCTCCTCTGCTGATAGGTGTAGGCTCTGAGAAAATATCAATCCCTCAGAAAATATACAGCCCTCGACAGGTCACCAAATGATATACATGTAATGCAACCAACTCCATTCAATATTAGTATCATATTGTACAATAGAATTGAGGTTGTGAAATGAATGAATTCTAATTTGAGATTGAGAATTTAGGAAAGTGGCATGGGGTTAACTTGCCCATCGTCCTAGTTTCCTAACAGAAAGATGGATGAGCAACCTTCAGTGCGTACACACAAATGAAGAATTTGACTTACCGATGGGTATTCTTCTGATATGGGGAGGCTGTACTTGTACTTATAAGAATTACCAACTTTGGTAGGGCACGAGACTCCGCTGGTGCAGGCATCAGAATTGGTGAGAGGGAAGGGAACTTTAACACCTGCTATCTGACCATACACCTTGGCTGTTAGCTTTGAGGCTACCTCTCCTGCAAATACAATCCACAGTAATTGAAGTAAAAACACATGATCACTATGACATGCACCTATTCTTGTGAAAATTATCAAAGAGGATGATAGATGCATCATGACTAGTTTCTGACAATTGCTAAGTTTCCAAAATGTTGATAAAACTTAGTCTTATGTGTGACAGATTTTGCATGGAAGAAGTGCATTTTCAGGCTAATTCTATAAGTCAGTCATGTTACCAACACAAATTTTTTTTTCTTTGTTGCATCAAAAGAAACAATGAAAGAAGGCACCTTAACCCTAAAAGGACGGGGGGGGGGGGGGGGGGGGGGTAAAGGGAAAGTCCACCCTGATATCAAGTTGGTTTAAATAGAATCAGAAAAATTGAAGAAACAGATCTATGAAAGTTTGAGCAAAAGTCTGATTTTGGCCTAGTCTGTATGCACAGCCTCTTTCCTGACATTTCAACAAAATTCTATATCAATAAGCCTAGTTTGAATTTGTCAGCCTCTTGGCGTATCAAGTAATAATTGGCAAGAGCAACTAGAGTATATAGTCTATGAAGTATAGTCTACAGTCGTACAGTTCAGGCAGTGTCATATGAGTAAATATTAACAAGGGTATATACATGCAGACTAACAACGCCACATGCACAGCACGATGCGTGTGGTTGTACTAAGCCATAGGTACTCTTTACACAATTCAGCACACATGCTTCATCGTGATAAGAAACATCTTCTGATTTGACAAAAAAGTGCCTTAATTTCTACCAAACCAATCACAACAATGCTTACAGTTACACCAACTGAAAGCTCGATTGTTCTTCTTTAAACTTTCTTATTTCTCGTCAGATTTTGCTCAAACTTTCACTAATCTGTTTTCCTCATTTCACTGCTTTTATTCAAATCAACTTAATACTAGGTTGGACTTCCCCTTTAACAAAAATTATACTATGGTATCTTACTATGTATCTTAAATTCTTAATTTGTCCCTGTTGAAATTTTTGTGTGTGTGGCATAGTAAAGGATAGGTATGTAACACAGTGCAGCTTTAAAGAGGAAGTCCACCCTATTTACAAGTTCGTTTTAAAAGAAGCATAAAAATAAAATGAACAGAATCAGTGAAGGTTTGAGCAAAATATGATAAGAAATAAGAAAGTTATGAATTTTTGAAGTTGTAATCAATCAAACACAAATTGGCAACTCTGTGGGGTATCTTGCAAGCTCCTCTCCAATGTGGCCTGTACATAAAATTTCATACATTTTCATTTTCTTAGTTGTTGATAAAGGAACACATTAGTTTCATACAGGTATTGTGTAAAAACCTAATTATGTGCAATAATTATCTAGGTTGCATGTATGTTTAACCCTTTCAAGACAACTGACCATATTTTGTGGTTTGGCTCAATAACTTTTGATTCAGAGCTCTAGAAAATATACCAGATGCATGAGTAGAAAGAGCAAAAATTTCTGCACACAGTAATGTATTTTTGTTTCATGACCATATTGCGTTTGATGCAAGGAATTTTTAAAACAAGAATAAGCTTTAAAATCCTTAAATTGGCAACACATTGAGAGGTTCAAAATCATTGATTTTCATCAAAATTGGCAATTTTTCAACTTTTCAACAAAATTTTTAACCATGAATATTGTTTTGAAAAACATCACACCTTATTAGAACCATATAGCACTAAAAGAAAAATATTATTATTGCCAATTTGAAGAATAAAATGTGATCAATTTAGCCCTTAAATAATTCCTGTCCTGAAAGGGTTAAATTTTTTCCTTAGAGACAATGGAAATTAAGATTTTTTTGAAGTACAGGGCGAATGGGAGAGGAGCTCACAAGATACGTCTCGGAGTTGCCAATTTTTGTTTGATTGATTTACAACTTCAAAAATTCATAACTTTCTTAATTCTTATTGGATTTTGCTTTAAAGGGGCAGTCTAATCAGAACTCATGGGGAAATGAAATCGTGCGGAATTTGCAAAAGGCTCGTTTACTTGTACACATAGCACGCCCGTTGTGCGAGGCCGTCGGACTAAGGTCATAAATGATCGGACGGCACGAAGTTGACCGAACTGGAGCTCGGCGAATACTTCGGGTTTAACCAGTCCCGGGCTCTTAGTCTTGTAACTGGTTGTAACCTCGTTCCCCCAAACAAGTTTAGTGTAATGCTGAAATATTTCCAAATACAAAACACGGTTAACTTCTGGTTGATTAGTCTAGCCATCGCTTCTGCACTGCCCTGCCGCGACTCGTTGTCGCCACGATTACGTAACTAATCCCAGGCTCTACCAGAGAGCTGGCTCTGTAATTACTTTTCCATATGTTTGATTACTTTCCCACCGCGCGAAATTTAAAACACAAGCCAGTCTTATCTCAGAGGTGGTCCAATATGAATCACATGTTTTAGCACGTGCGATGGAAGTCCTTGTATCGAAGTGACACGAAGCTCCGAGTATATTTTCCTCTCTCATCGGAAATCGCCCATGCAGGCCTACCAAAGTATCCCTTTAATCTGTTCCTCTCATTTTTCTGCTTTTATTCAAATTAACTAAATACCAGGGTGGACTTTCCCTTTAACTCTAATTGTGCCATGGGGTTTTGTTTGTTTCATAATTTTATCAAAGCGTGAACAATGGTTACTTTTCAGAATATCCAACTCTTAAACCATGCCTTGTTAGCAAGATTTTCCATACAAAATAAGCAAAATTTTTTAATCACTTTCTGATACATGGAATACCAAAAATTGTAATTTCACTCATTTCATTAATTGAAGCTGTCCACTCTGCATTGAAGTCGAACTGAGAAAAGATCTTGTACAAAATCTGCAATTTCCTCATCATAAAATTTTCTCATAATAAGATATTCTTACATGTAGATATTTAGAATTCTTGATTAAAGGGCAATCCAACCTTAGTACTAAGATGATTTGTGTGAAAGCAGAAAAATAAGAAAAACAGGATAGCGAAAGTTTGAAAGAAATCGGGCAAGGACTAAGAAAGTTATGGATGTTTGAAAAATGAGATCACTACATCTATGCGAATCTCAAATTGGCAATTTGGTGAGTCAATTGTGACATTTTTGTGGACAACTCTCCCATTTGTCGTACACAAAAATATCATTAATTTGTGGTTTTCTTCGAGGTGCTTTTACCCTCGGGGCAGTACTCAAAATATATTGGAGATAGCATATTGTTATAGGTCCTCATGAAAGAAAAAGATCCTACTGAGTAATACATTTTGAAAAAAGTGACATTTTAGTCATTTTGTGTGTTGGAGCGAAAGGGGGAGTTGTCCACAGCTACATCACAGTGACATAAACTATTCGGCCAATTTGAAATTCCCATATGTATACAGGGTTCTCCACTGGTCAGTATTTTGTCCGGGGGCTCTTGTGTTCGTCGGCCTCCGAAGTCAAATTTGCGGTTTCGTGACGGCATACGTATTATAGTGCACTGCGTCGAGATGGTGCATTATATGTCCACAGAGAATGGGTATATATATACTGAATTCGATCGAGACGACATTTTTGATTCATCGAATGAGTAGGCGACGCACGTGCACCGCGGATCCACAGACAGAACTCGTTGCGATCGATCCAGAGAAGGTGGCCGTGATCGCAATGAGAATTCGACATGGTTCATGCAAAGAGATAATGCATTCTGACTGACATCATTTGTTATAGGGTGAACACCCGGATGGTGTCAAATTCCCCATGAGAACCTAAGATTGTAAACCCAAGTACAGATATCATATGTTCATGTTCCTGTCAGTAATTATAATAATATGAATCATAGTGGGTTACGGTATACTTATAAATATTGTAGGAAATATACTTACCAGCGATAAAGTCAATCTCAACAGAAACATTTGTTCCTTTGATTAAGGGGCAGGGCCCTGCACTACATCCTGCTATGATAACATTTGTCAGCCAAAATTTATCTGTATAGTAAAAAATAAAACAAAAACAAAATGAAAATTGCAGAGAAATTAAGTTTTATTCTACGCACATTAATTTGGGACAGAAACCTACGGCTAACAAAAATTTTACTTGGCAATTTGTTTGTTGCTCTCAGTCTCAGAAATCTCATAATCTTGTAAATCTAAGGGGGGGGGGAGAGAATTCGGCCACTTAAGACAAAATCCTATATTTTTACTCTTTATTTCATATTTATTTTCACTTCTTATTCAAATCATGAGAGCAAATATTGTTACTATTTTAACCAAAAAAAATCCCGGAAGAAAACCAAGAATTGCCATGGTAATATTCATTTTCATTTACCTTGTCTCGGAGGCAGTTTTCGGCCGCGTGTACAAAGTCAAAGGGGAGTGCGCGTGCGCGACATGCGTTCGCCTGCTGATCAAAAGTCCCAGCGGCCCGAGAAGGCGTCCAACACCAGAGCTCCCCTGCGTAAAACCCGGCTGAAAACTGCTCCTGCGGTATCAGAATTGAAATATCACGACTAACAGAGATATCGCGTGTGCGTCTCATGCACCGACTATCTTTGACTGCAACGTGGGATTGGACATTTCTGAGCTTGCGACATACAAAAAAAAATCCATATCTAAAACCCAAAATTTCTTGAAATACAGCTCAGTTTGGGAACCTATTTTCCTTACAGACATGCGCTAAAATGTGTTATTTATGGATATGTTTTTCATTGCAACTGCGGTTCCCCTGAGACTTTGGTATATATTGTATGTGTGTGATATGTGATATGCTCTCATACTATGCATTTTAAGTGATTTTTGCCATGCATACGTCGTACCGGCCGAATTCTCCTCCTGGCCGAAATCACCATCCTTTTCTACAGAGGCTACATGGGCAATGTAGTTCTACGTAGATCTATGTTGAAGTCTACATGTAGGTACTGTATAATGTATTGTCAGTTCGTTAATAAATTTATTTCTCTTTTAAAATTATCAGCTTATAGTTGGAGGAATTTTAAGGCAAAAAAAAACTTCATGCGCGCTTCTGTCAAAAAGTTATCGCTCTTTGCTTCTACGGCATTATAACTATAGATACATTGTAATTGTATCAATATCAGGATTGCATGTCACGATCACAACGATTGTGCGGACCATCTGCTTCAGTACTTGTCCTAAAAAGTGTGATGTTTTTGCATCCGTCACTCATATTACCGAACAGCACTGTATTACCGAACGCGTACAGTTAAGCGCCTAAAATGGTTGTCATACGTGTGGGACTAAGCGTATGTTCTCCAGGATCCAGGCTAACTCGGCACTAGGGCGAACTCGGCCTTGGCGGAAAATCACAGCTGAGTGAGCCCAGAGAGTTAAATTGATCGCAAACACTTGGGTTCAATTTCGCATTAATTACACATTTCAAAACACTTAAATTCAAATTATTTGATACCAATGTGTAAAATGATTATCAAAGAAGTAATGTTGAAAATTTCAAGAAGTAAAATTATACAAAACATGAAATTTAACGCTAAGAAAAGGGTACGGTGTGTAGCGTGGACTTCAACTCTTGAAACATAGTCACCGCGCAGTGCTGAGTTCGCCCTAGTGCCGAGTTAGCCCGACCCCGTTCTCCACACTACTGAAGCAAAGAACACAGGGTAGAAGATCATAAAATGAGGCAAAAAACATAAGTAATATCTTACAACCTGCTCTCTCGTCACCCCCAGTCTTCATCCCGTTGGCCCCAAATCGGGGTAGGTTGTGTCTTTTTCCCATAGGTGACACATATTCGGTAATACATTCATTACCTTTTTCAAGGGACCAAAACATCGCGTTGTTGGGAAGGGGTTCGCTCGGAAGGGAATATCATATTATAAATCCACGTTGTCTTTTTCAAATTCCATCAACTTCTTTTTCTGTCATGTCTGTAGGACTTTGAGCACTCATTATGTAAGTTTGACAGATACTCATGTAATATTTTATTTGCTATGGTTGATTTTATGAAAAGTGTTCGGAAATAGGGTCCACTACCAAACGATTTATTTTACATAAATTTGCTAGACTTCTAGATGAGCTGAAGTGAAAGAGGAAGATTCTAGCAAAACTCCGAATTAGTTTGCAATAGATTGAATAACTAACTTTTGTTAGATATTGACTTTCTTGTTTAAAAACATTATTTCGACTATAATCTAGCATCTGACTATGTTAACTCTACTCACCTGTCGTCTCGCTGCAGTTTTTGAAAACTGGAACACCACCAAGACCCGGCTTCGAATTTTTTATTGGAGTCGCTGGCTGGACATCATAAAGTGACAGGGTACGCGATTCTGCTTTATAGCAGACAAAAACTAGGCAGACAATCGTCAAGAATATTTTAGCCATCATCTTGTATGTCCTCCAAAAAGGCGCTGAGAAAAGGAATAATTAATAGAGAGAAATGCACTAACTGCTTCTTTGTGCTATACTGATTCTTGAGATGATATATAACTTGATGCTTGGTGCTTGATGGGCGGATGACTAGTCTGTGTGTCATATCATATATCATCATGAATTGTTTCTTTCTCTCGTGATCGCGTGACTATAATCTACGAAGCCCCAGAAGGGCCAAATTGGACGAATTAAAAAATAAACAAATAAACAAAATACTACGTACCGGTACCTATACGTACGTAATCATTTTTTACGTACGTACGTAATAATGATACGCACGAACGTAGTATTTATTACATGCGTACGTAATAATAATTTATTAATTATTTCAAACTAATGTCTATCCCATCCTTATCCGTCGATTCCCAGATGATTTGCCACAATATAATAAGCCTATTGTTTATAGCTCATGTCTAGTATGAGCAAGGAGTTCTGTGATAACTCCTTGCAGGGGCGGATCTAGCTTTTTTCCAAGGGGGAGGGGGTTTGAGGGGCTGAGCTGGGTATTGCGAGGGAGCGTAGTGACCGAGCCCGAGCAAGCGAAGCGACTGAGCCCGAGCGAGCGAAGCGAGCGAGGGGGGAGGGTGTGGAAGGGGGTATCCCCCCTCCCACAGTAGGGAGATTTTTCATTTTTAGGGTTGCCAGCTTGCGATTTTAAGCATACTTGCATCCTCTATTTTTTCTCTTTTTTTTTTTTTTTTCCTATGCACATTAAATGTTTACTTGGCAGTCCAAGGGGGGGGGGGGTTTAAACCCCCTAAACCCCCCCCCGTAGATCCGCCACTGGTGACTCCTTTTCAATTATTTGGAAGCAATACTGCAATGTGTGTAAACAGGGGTGGGTGGAGGGAGAGGGAGTTTCCCCCTTCCCGCGCGAAGCTCTGACGTTTAAGCAAATTTGAGAGAAAGTTAACGGCTTGTATAGCCTTTTTAGGCTTTCTTTCTCTCACTACCTCCCCCCCCCCCCCCCCCCCCCCCCTTTCCGCTTTTCGCTCTGGCTTTTTTTTTTTTTTTTTTTTTTTTTTAGTTGGCGGTTTTTATTGGGAGGGGCGACCGCCCTACCGCCCCCTGACTACACTCCTGGAAACACCTACATTTTTGCGTTCTACGATCCCGATCGAGGTGGTGGCGTTGCCGATGGAACTCTGTCTGTTTGCCACAGGTATTCTCAAACTTGGCTCATCAAAGTTTTTTGCTTGCTGATCGTCGTTTAGT
Organism: Heliocidaris tuberculata; assembly: GCA_025618425.1. Classification (NCBI taxonomy): domain Eukaryota; kingdom Metazoa; phylum Echinodermata; class Echinoidea; order Camarodonta; family Echinometridae; genus Heliocidaris; species Heliocidaris tuberculata. Next base: position 39,950,117 of record CM046834.1, on the reverse strand, counting down.
TTGGCTTCAGCCAACGAGACCGACAGCCCCGAGAGCACCGACAAAGTAGTGGAAGGGGGCTTCTAAACCCTATTATGGATATGAGTCTGACACTGACAGTCCATGACAGGAGCGGATGCAGGATGTAGTAAAGGGGGGGGGGGGTGGGGGAACAAATGCAGGGCTGTCAACTTTTGGGAACTGCTTGGAGGGAGATTCGTATTTATTTTCTTCTCGCCAGCCCTCCAACAGTTCCTCAGTGGGGGGGGGGGGGGGGGTAGTGAGAGAAAAAAAGCCTAAAAATGCTCTACGAGTCATTATCTTTCTCTCATTATTACTAAAACGTCAGAGCTTCGAGCGGGAAGGAGGAAACTCCGCCTCCCTGCAACCACCCCTGTTACACACATTGCAGTATTTCTTCCAAATAATTGAAAAGGAGTCCGGGCGTACGCGTCGAGCTATAACTTTCCACCTAAAAAATGTTTGCTACGAGCCGTTATCTTTCTCTCAATTAAATTTGTTAAAACGTCAGAGCTTTCGTGCTTCGCCCGGGAAGGGGGAAACTCCCCCTCCCTGCATCCACCCCTGTTACATACAGTGCAGTACATGTCACCAACCGCCCCCCCCCCCCTAAAATGAAATCCTGGCTACGCGGTTGGGTGTTGCAATGGTGAAACCTCGTCTTTTAGCATGTTTAGAGTACTAGCAAGCTGATCGCTATACCACAGATGTTATTATCTGGGGGGGGGGGGATATTCCCCCCCCCCCCGATAGATGGAACTAGCATCTGCCCCCTTTCTACTAACGCCTATATGGTAGACAGCCAGGGTTCTAAATATTAAGAAACATTGCGTCTACACAAGGGATCGTACATAGCGACAGAGTGAAAGAAAATGCTGAAGTTTGCATTTTTAAACCACTAACAAGCTTATTATACATTGTTAAAATGCGAAATCATTTTTTTTTCCTTGCGAGGGGGGGGGGGGTGTGGAGGCAATCAACTGCCCACTCTACCCCCCCCCCCCCCCCCCCCCCGCGCGCGCTTCCGGCGTCTAATTAGTTTCAATATTAAGTTCAAGTTAAGAGGAAATCATTTTCTTTGATAAAAAATTTAGGGATTTTATTATTTAAAAAAATATAAAGAAAATAGGCCTAATGCCTTGTGGGGGAGTAGGTCAAAAACTCATGACAAAACAAAACAAAATGTCTAGTTTTATAGTGATTTTCATTGTTTTCAATAGTGTTTCGTGTTTTGAAAAAAATCATGACTTGTCCAGTGAGTGAAAAATTGGCCAATATTCTGATTTTTTTCTGATTTTTCTGCTTCCATTGGAAGCAAGATATTATGGTACCGGATGCCGCTTTGAAATTTATAGGCACTATAATAGATAATAAACTTTCATGGAAGCATCATATTGATAATGTATGTAAATTGATATCCAGAAACATTGGTATGATTAATAAACTCAAATGGTCTTTTCCGCCAAACATTCTTTTATCGCTATACTCCACACTGGTTTTACCATATCTAATTATGGAATAGTATATAGCCTGGGGAAACAGTGCGGCATGCCTGTTAGACAGAGTAATTTTTATTACAGAAAAAGGATATGGTTAATGCTGTAATAATAATAATGAAATAAAATCTAATTCTGAAATCTGAAATCTGAAAAGGGAGGGACACATGCACTCACCATACGCACACATATGTTGAGATACTCATACTAGACATGAGCTCACAATAGGCTTATTATATTGTGGCAAATCATCTGGAAATTGACGGATAAGAATAGGACAAATATTTGTTTGAGATTCAAAATGTGGATTTCACTCTTTTCACGTTTTATTTTATTTTTTCCCCCTTCCACATTTACAAAAAAACAAATTCAACGTTTTATTATTATGTACGTACGTAATAAATACCACGTACGTACGTATTATTTATTCAAATTCAAATTCAAATTCTTATTTTATTTCCTTTCCAACAGAAAGAAAAGACAATGGCTTTACACAGATATTATTACAGAAAATATGAAAAATATATGTACAAATTCATTTTTTCTTAATAAGTGTACAAGTACACTAAACATATAAATAATTTGTTATAATGAATTATTACAAGAAATTCATAATTTCTGAGGAAATATGGGGGATCCACTGAAAAGCAGTGCTTGTAATTTGTGGATCCCCAAGGGAAAATAAAATTGTTTCAAATTGTGCCTACGAAGACTTGGAAAACACAAAACAGTATTACAGAACAACAAACAAACAGGAACGACAAGGAAAAGGAAAACAGATAAAAGAAAAAGAAAAAGGAAAAAGAAAAAAAAGGGGGGGGCAGGACAAATCATGACCGAAAAAGGAGGTAGTTATATCGGTGATTCTGGCAAGTTAAGATCATAAGACGAAATAAATATTCAATTAATTGAGCAGATGATGAAGATGATTACGTACATACGTAATAAATATTATGTACGTACGTACGTAATAAATACCACGTACGTACGTATTATTTATTACGTACGTACGTATTATTTATTACGTACGTACGTATTATTTATTACGTACGTACGTATTAATTATTACGTACGTACGTAGTAATATTACGTACGTACGTAATATCATTACGTACGTACGTAGTATTTTTTTTTTACGTTGTCCAATTTGGCCCTTCCGGGGCTTCGTAATAATCGGCTGAATTAACCAGCAAAAAAAAGGAAGTAAACAACGCCGCTCAGGTAAGCAGAAAAAAGGCATATTCGAATGAGTATGATTTGGGGCGGAGCTGGGGTGGGGGTTATAATAATAATAATAATAATAATAATAATAATGAATCTTGATTTATATAGCGCCTAAACATCTGCGATGTTTCTAAGCTCTTCAGATATATTATCACCCCGGTCATCGGATCCAGGCTAGCCCGCACAAAATGCATGCACCTTCTCCACTCCACTGAAACAGTATTGTCAGTAAGGATCCGGGCTACCCCGTCAGAAACACATGTCGATGATGTCGGTACATTATAACCAAAATTAACGGGGTTCATCCTTATATTTCGTCGATATTCATGATCAAAATGTTAAATGAACCCATGAACCCATAGATTTTGGGAAATTATTACGTTTCTATTCAAGTGAGCGAAGCGAGTGTTAGAAATAAAAGATCACATTTTTACAATAAATGACAAAAGGAATTCACTTCTTAAATTTTTTGTAATTTTTGCAAAAGTTTTCGGTTCATTCTACCGACGAATCGTAGGCTGGCCAAACTCATGAAAAGCATTCGGGGGGGGGGGGGGGGGGGCATTGTCCTCGCCACCTGACATAAAAATGGCACAAATAGTTTGAATCATGAAACTAGAAAAGGATATGGAAAGTTAAAAGAAACGTTCGCCTTGTAATGTTCATGAATCTGCTTGGCAATATTATTGCTCATGCTTTCTTCTTCACATACTGTATACGGTGCGTCCCCAAAAAAATTAAGTTGGAAAAAGTCTTCCCAAATCAATATTTCAGAATATTTTCCATAAATTTTCATTCATGTTGATAGCTTGGGGTCTCTCCTATGCAATATCACAAAAAAATTCTGACTAGTTATTACGCTTGAGTGATCACAAACCACTTTTATGAAAGGGTGCAAAATTCAGACTTGACAAGAATTGGTATTTGTTCAGGCTGGTATCAACGAAGTTGATGAGAGCCGTTTAAAGTTGACAGTTGAAAAAAGTTTCCCCTCTTCTATCAAATGGCACCAAAATATCTCACAATATTTTCCGCTTAAGTGAGCAAAAAACCCTTTTGGAAAGGGTGCAAAATCCATACTTGACAAAATGTTTGTTTATGTTTTGGCTGGTATTGAGAGTCATGAAAAGGCTTATAAATTTTATATTCTGATAATTAATATATGAAAGCTAACAGACCTTGTTCACTGTCCTGATATATCCCATCAAAAATTTATGGTTGAGTGAGCAAGCCAGGTGAAATTAAAAGATTCACCAAAAGTATAACATTTTGAAACACTAAACTAATTAGTTCATTGCTCACTCAAGCATAAGATGTTGATGGATGTGTAAGGACAGTGGCGTACCCAGGATTTTTTTAAGGGGGTGTTTTTTACTCCAAAATTCTCTGACAAGTATACACACACACACACACACACACACACAAAAAAAAAAAGGTTATCAGCAATTCTAAAAGGGGTGTTTTAAGATCAAATAACACCAAAAGGGAGGTGTTTAAACACCTAAAACACCCCCGCCCTGGTACGCGCATGTGTATAAGGATATTTCATAAATCGCCTTTTATTGACCAGAATATGGAAATTTCTATGCCTGATTTTCATAACTGATATCAGCCAAAGCCAATGTCAATTCTTGTCAAGTTCGGATTTTGCATCCTTCACTCTCAGAACTTTGTTGGTTAAAAATCATTAGGTTGTTTAAAATATGAACCTATACCAACTGTTGGTTAAAAAAAATTGTATGTAAAACATATGGGATTTTTTTTAACCAACAGTTGGTAGGTTCATATTTTAAGCAACCTAAAAACTTTTCTGAGAGTGTTTCACAAAATTGGCTTTTACTCACTCAAGCGTAGAATAGCCTATCGTTCGATATTTTGGTGTCATTTGATAGAAGAGACCCTAAGCTATCCACAAGTATGAAAATTTCCTAAATATATTGTGAAACATTTATTTTGGTAGACTTTCTTCAACTGTTAGCTTTTTTTCTGGAACGCACTGTAGATTCACCGATTACTTATCTCGTCTCATGTGCTTTCAACTTGTTAAAATTATTCATGATAACTGAAACGGTGTAGGAGCGGTACTGAGTAATTTCCTTTTTTTTTGTTTAACCAAAAGGTAGGTCCACTATATAGCGTATTTGAAAGGGCCTGGTCAAAGGGGCATCCCCCTCCCCCCTCCCCCGGCAACAGATTTCAGACCAAGGCCAAAAATTGACTTTTCCGTTAATGAGGAAATTATCGCAAGGTATATATAATCATCAAACTGCTGTTAAAACCTCATAAATTATGGACATTTACCAAAAAATTTGGCTCAGCCACAATGTGACCTCGCGAATTTTGGTCATTTCACGTGAAATGCCTATGAAGCCATCGTTAAAGAACGAAGAGAAAGGGAAACAGTGTTCGTATCTTCTACAGTGCGTATATACACACTTTGAAAATATCTTCCAAAATCATAATTTCACAATATCGATATGATTTTTCTTCTACAATTAAAGGTGAGGGTCTGTTTCATCGGATGACACTGACAATACTTTACGCTTGAGTGAGCACTGGCTACCTTTGTGAACTCACAAAAATGCCTAGGTCTTGAATTGGATCAAAGTGAGTATCAAAGCAGTAACTGCATGTTCTCTATTAAGTATTAATAATTGATTTGAACAGTCATTCAATCTTTAACCCTAGTGCACACCAACAATGATGCGTCCAGAAATTGATAGAGGGGGGCGGCAGGGTGCTCCCAAGACAGGGGTTAAATGTCGACTCGGCCTGTCTGGAAAGCTCCGTTCTTCTATACAAGCATCAGAGCATAGCAAGTTGTACTGATTTTTTTCCTGAGCCTTCAAGTAGAAGCTACACCAGCTTTCACCCAATGGCTGGATACACCACTGCCCCCCACAACTGCCATCTCCATTGCAGGTGGTGTCTTTCAAGCACATATCATCTGCATCAATACCCAATTTTGTCTGAAGAGAGTTGGAAAGATTGAATGTAATAACGGAAGTAGAACCCTAACATTTACATTTTTTTTCTTTTTCACATTTCTTCTTCCTCTTAAAGGGAAAGTTCACCCTGAAGATTACTTGAGTTTAAAAAATGCAGAAAAAATAAAGAAAAATATTGGCGAAAGTTTGGACAAAATCCGTTAAAGAATAATGGAGTTATGGACTTTTGAAGTTTTGATTTTGTGACGTCACATGCGAGCAGCTCCTCCATTATATAATGTGATAAATATTCCATAAAATACAGTTTTCTCAGAAAATTTAGAATATTTTCGTCTGTGCATTTCATATATTGTCAGAAATGTTATTCAATACTAGATTCTGAAAAGAAACAATATTAATTTATCGTGGAACGTAAAAAAAAATGTGAATATATGGAATATTTATTACATGACCAATGGGCAGCTGCTCGCATGTGACGTCACGAATCCAAAATTTTTAAATAGTCATAACTCTTTTATTATTTGACCGATTTTCATCAAACCTTCGCCAATATTTTTCTTTATTTTTTCTGCATTTTTTAAACTCAAGTAATCTTCGGGGTGAACTTCCCCTTTAAAAGTTAATAGACCCCATTAACAACGTCTTGTATTACGAATAAGAATTGAAAAGAGAAGCAAATTTATTGACTGAATTACTGTTTTAATATTTCTTCAATTAAACATTTACATGTAAAAGATATCATCATGCAGCAGTACATTTTTCGACATGCTCCAGACATTGACGCATCCTCAACTGGTTGGAAGAGATGGAAAGGAAAGAAAGGAATCAAATAAATTGTTCAAATTTTTTTTCACTCTCCCTTCTTGAAAATTGAACATTTTAGGTCCATCTTCATGCAATGCATTACCATTTACATCTTTTCGACATGCTCCAGTCAAAAGTGGAATTATATGCTGAAAGACGTAATCTGCGATGTTTTGGGAGGGGCGTTTGAGTGTATGTGTGTGGGGGGAGGGGTGGGAACGTGCAGATAGATAGGTGCGGATAGGATTAAATGATTGTTCAAATCTAGTATTAATTACTTAACGGAGAACATGGAAAACATGAAGTTACTGCCTGATAGGCACTTTGATCAAATTCAAGACTGAGGCATTGAGGCAAATGATTATCAATATGAATTTATTAAAATACTGGGATTTACTATTGACACTCCAACGTCGTATTAAAAAATATGATTTTTTTTTTAATAATAATTTTTTTATTTATTTATTCTCCACATATATGGGAAGGAAACACCATTTTCAGCTGCAAGCTGTTCTTCTAAGGGGTCCGTCGTCAATATCAAAATACTTAAATTTAGAAGAGAAATGTGAGTCCCTTCCCCTCCAATTAAGGCTTAGAACAGTGATTTTCTTGCTGTAGTACATTTTTGGGGTGAATATAGATCATCATTGGTTCGGATGTCCACCCCCCCCCCCCCGGACACCAAAATGGTCAGGGGCGTCGATCAGTTTTTCGGATGGGGGGGGGGGCAATACATCCTAAAGTAACCATGTTCATTTCGCACTCAATTCAATCATCATAGCATTGATAAAGATGATGATGACGATAGTGATGATGTTTATGATAATAATGATGATGATGATGATGATGATTACAATAATAATAACGATAATAATTATAATGATGATAAGAAGAATGATAATGATGGTATTAATGATAATAATAATAATAATAATAATAATAATAATAATAATAATAATAATAATAACAATAATAATAATAATGATAATAATAATAATAATAATAATAATAATAATGATAATAATAATAACAATAATAATAATAATGATAATATTAATAATAATAATGATAATAATAATAACAATAATAATAATAATGATAATAATAATAATAACAATAACAATATCAATAATAACAATAAAAAAGCAATTATTATTATTATTAATAACATTATTATTGCTGCTGTTGTTCTTATGCGAGGGCAGCGAGCAAGCACCTCAGGAATATACGTTTTAATTTTCAGATATAATATCGCTATGATGATTACAGTTACATGATTATATATTTAGTGAAAATTACAAATACTTCACAACACCGAAAAAATGAATTTGAATCATTTTATTCAGCATTTTCTATTTTTATTAAGAGTGCAGTCATGCGACAGATAATTTTGCTTTGATGTATAGTTATACCATTAATCTCACAACCTATGTTTCAATGTAGTCTCTGTGGCACTTTGATGATTGGATTTCGAATTCAATGTTCTACAACAAATTGCCTTGAAGATTTAGGCATATTCTCTTTACCGCCTTGGTAAATGAAACAGCAGTGGCGTAATAAGCCCCAAACTTTGAGAGGGCTGACCATAAGCATACGGGGCACAATTTCTGTACACTTGCGAGCGATCGAGCAAAAAAAAAAAAAATCCACCTTTTTTAAATGAAAATGTAATTTTGTCATAGATCTAGACCTGCATCATTTCACCCCCCCCCCCCCGTTTTTGCGTGGAACAGGGGGGGGGGGGTTGCAGCCCCCAAGCCCCTCACCAATACGCCAGTGTGAAACAGACCAAAACAAACTTGCCATAAAATTATCATAAGCGGAATAACCATAAAGATCAGATTATTTTGAATTATTTGAGCTGAATTTTTGTACAAATCATAGCATAAATTTGTTTCCAGTATTAGAAATGCTAAATCCGGCGGGGGGAAAAAATGTATGTCATAATACTCTTTCGATTTTTCTCTTTTGGTAGAAAGATATGATGGTATATCAGTATCAGTATCGGGCATATACCCAATGCCATGTTTTTCAATGGCGTCATTTCAAATGAAGGTCTGAGATTTCTCAACTCGACTACGTCAAAGATGAATATTGGGGTCTGGAAGAGACTTTGTACAGGGTCTTTGTTTTGTACCTGATGGGGTCTGAGGTTTTAGGCAGGCCCGTCGGAGCCGCTACGGTTGGTACGGTATTGACCGTACCACTTTTCAGCCTAAAAAAAAAAAAAAAAAAAAAAAAAAAGAGAGAGATGAAGAGGGAGAAGAAAAGAGAAGAGAAAAGGAGAGAGAGAGAGGGAGAAGAAAAGAGAAGAGAAAGGGAGAGAGAGAGAGAGAGAGGGAGAAGAAAAGAGAAGAGAAAAGAAGAGAGAAGGTGGGAGGGTGATAAATGTCATGGGCACAGGCTGATTGTAGGCTTATCACCAGCTTAATGGAAGAACACGAACATCGAAGTGACTGCCCTTTTTCCCATTATTATGAAACGCATTATCACATAAACCAAAGAACAGTATATATGCCACAAAACTTGTTCATCCAATCGCAAATCTTAAAAATAATATCCTCAAGAAAGTGATAAAGGGAAAGGAAAAGGGAAAGAAAGAAAAAGAAGGACAAATATGACAAATTTTTTGCTCGCTCGCTTCGCTGGAAAGTTAATATTTGGGCAAAAGGCGTCCCCCTTCGGCAATAGGCTGCAGCCCCCCCCCCCCCCCCTAGGATTTTCAAAGTTCCGATATTCGGGCAACCACCACTTCATATTCGGGCAGCGAGGAGAAAGAATATCAAATTATTTGGGCAGCAAGGTTCCGTGATAACTATATAGGTAACTTGTATGTAACTTCTGTACATTTTCTCTACGAAAAGTATTTTGAAATTGAAAAGTTGATATTCGGGCAAAAGGCGTCCCTCTCCTTCCGAAAATGGCCCTGTATGATCAAGATCTCTACATCTGTAATTTTCTTTTCTTATTATTATGGGGAGGGTTAGGGTGCAGCATTATTGTCGGCAAATTTGGGTGTCACACCCCCTCCCCTTCCATTCAAAATGTTCCCTTACACCCACACGAGGGGATCTGTCCCTTCGAACCCCGGTTGGGGTTTCACCCCCAGACTCCCACTGAAACCGTACCACTTTAAAATTCCTTCCGACGGGCCTGGTTTTAGGTCTTAGGTCTTAGGTCTTTGTTTTGTATACACCCCTTGTATCGTCGGTTGTTTCATGCACTGAGACTACTTCTGGCTCCACTGACCCTTCATGGGTCAGTTTTTCAGAGGAAAAAAAATTGTTAAGAATTTTTAAATAATGGGCCTATCCAGGGGCGGATCTAGCTTTTTTTCCAAGGGGAGGGGTTTGAGGGGCTGAGCTGGGTATTGCGAGGGAGCGTAGCGACCGAGCCCGAGCGAGCGAAGCGAGCGAGGGGGGAGGGTGTGGGAGGGGGGATACCCCCCTCCACACTAGGGAGATTTTTCATTTTTAGGGTTGCCAGCTTGCGATTTTAAGCATACTTGCATGCTCTATTTTTTCTCTTTTTTTTTTTTTTTTTTTCCTATGCACATTAAATGTTTACTTGGCAGCCAAGGGGGGGGGGTTTAAACCCCCTAACCCCCCCCCCCCCGTAGATCCGCCACTGCTATCAGTTGTGGCAAAAATAGTTAGTTTTGACTAATTGCCAAATAAAAACAAATAACAACAACGCTACACGACCGCCGCGCCGTACAATGACTCCCCATACCAGATGGTTCGTGCCCCTCTTAGTCACCTCTCGACGTCAAGACTTGTATTTTAATTCAATTTCGATTTGTCTTCTGATAGATACCACTGCATTGTCAGAGCGTGGCTCAAATTAACCGCTATGCTTTTTGGTACGGTACCGCGTAAGTAAAAGTATCCAAAAATTAATCCAGCTGCATGTACTGTGCAATAATTACCAGGGATCCGGGAAAGTTACATCTCGGAAGGCTTCCTCGTTTACACTAAGTTTCAACACTTTTGTTGGAGGCCACTTGATTTAATTTCATTGTTATATTTATAATTCACTGCACAAGAGGAAAGAAAATGTCGGAAACAACTGTGAACGTCGTTGTTGGCAACATCACAATGGTTGATCCCGAAGTTTACAGATATTGGCTGGATGGTTATTCTGGTAACACTACACAGCTGACTCACTCTCTCTCTTAACTTAAGTCTAAGTTTAGTATATCATGGGTCAGGTCCTAAAGCTACGCACCCTGCATATATGCGCAATGCAACACGTTCAATGCTCCAAACTTTTGATGTGATTGAGAAACGAGATTATTTACGTTTGCCAAAAAGAATGAGTAAAAACTAAATTTCCTTTATTGTCTTTTTGGGGGTTGAATTTTGAAATTCACATCACTATCATGTGACTATCAGCTTCAAAATCAAGATTTGTGTCATTTATTACGTGTGCGCAGCTTTAGGACCCTTTCATTTTGTCGACCAAATTCGACATTGTAGTCTATCAACATCGACTTGAAAATTACTGTAACTGTTGGTTAGTGTTATAGATATTTGTCCATTGTAATTTTCTCAGGGATTGAATTTACTTAGTCTATGTAGAACCAAGATATATGGTGGTTGATCCAGTGTCCGAACACTTTTCAGAAAATCAACGATAGCAAATAAAATATGAAACGAATATCTGTCAAACTATACATATTGAATGCTCAAAGTCCTACAAAAAAAGAAGTTGATGGAATTTTAAAAAGACAACGTAGATTTAATACGATATTCCCATCCGAGTGAACCCCTTCCCAACGACGCGGCGTTTTGGTCCCTTGAAAAAGGTACCGTAATTCCGAACGTGTGAAACCTATGGGAAAAAGACACAACCTTGGTATCAATAGTGTGGTTTTCATACGCGTAATCCCACGCGTATGAAAACCCATTTTAGGCGCTTAACTTTACACGTTCGGTAATACAATCTGTTCGGAGTTACAATACTTGACTATAAAAGAAATTCGGGAAAGAGTTCCTTTTGTGACAGCCACCAAAAAAAATCGTAAAGGAATATTCCACTCTACTCTTCCTTTCTATCTCCTTCATCTCTTCCACTCTCGATTTATCATTGCTGAATTAATCAAATGAGATATTGTGACTTAAGTGTTAACCCTTTTAGGACAAGAATTATTTAAGGGCTAAATTGATCACATTTTGTTCTTCAAAATTGGCAACAATAATATTTTTCTTTTAGTGCTACAAGATTGTAATAAGTGGTAATGTCTTTGAAAACAATATACATGGTTAAAAGAATTGTCGAAAAGTTGAAAAAGTTGCCAATTTCGATGAAAACCATGATTTTAAACCTCTCAATGTGTTGCCAATTTAAGGATTTTAAAGCTTATTCTCCTTTTTAAAATTCCTGGGATCAATTGCAGTATGGTCATTTAACAAAAATGGACATAGATCTAGTGTGTGCAGAAATTTTTGCTCTTTCTACTCATGTATCTGATATATTTTTCAGGGCTCTGAATCAAAAGTTATTGAGCCAAACCACAAAATGTGGTCAATTGTCTCGAAAGGGTTAACAATGCTGGTGTGGGTATTCATGTTAGACTAATATTTCTGATTGAAGGGCGTAAATATTCAAAATTGAATGAAGCACTGTAAAAATTTAACAACAAGGGTGCAGAATTCAACCTTACACAATTTTGAACCCCGGTTTCTGCAAAGTGCACCCGTAGGGGTGCAAGATACCACCTGAGTAGATATACGGGTGCTCCGCCCAAATTTGCACCCTAAAGTGAACCCTAATTTCTTAGTGTGTGGAAATGAAGCAAAAGCTTATTTTTGACACAATAATAAAATGATATTTAAACGTACTGAGCTATATATTTCTGTGTCTTATAACACACAGATAAGCAGCGTTGTCACTACGGTGGTCGGCGCTTGTCGGAATCTTCCACCACTCGAAATTTCCGACCGGCACTCAATGCAATATCACACCCACCCGCCCGGCACTAATTTCCCCACTGACAAAGAAAAAATACTATGATTTTGACCTACGAACATGCAATTGAGGTTTAAGCCAGCAGATTGAATGAAAAAATTATAAGTACGCATAAGCAAATTTACCTGAAACTGCGCGAAGAATTTTCCTGGAAGGTATACACCTATACATAGCCACTAGCGCAGCATAGCTCCTTCCCAATTCGAATCATATCTATGTAGATCTATATAAATAATATAAATAATGTTCACGTACCCACGCGTGCATGCCCAACATCAAATCACTACACATTGTACTCGTCTCCGAGCTGGAATGTCGCAATCAGCTGATTTGCACATGTTCAGGTTTTGAGAAAACTCGCCCGTAAGTAACTCACGGGCAATAAAATTTCCACCACTAAAAAGTAGAGCTGGTATTGGTAAAAAAAATTTCTGTCGACATGTCGCAACAAAAATATTCACGATGTCGACATTATATTGACCTAAGTCAAATACACACAGTGCAAGTTTGTATGGAGTTGACCCCATTTGACCTCGCCAATTTTTGCATTTTCACATGATCTATGTAAAGTTGTTTACAAAAGCAGTCTGAAAAATAACATATTTAACACCACTATTTATAAATGTAAAGTTTGAAAAATGATTGAATATGGATGTATCTTTCACAGCAATACTGCAAAATCAAAGTTTGACAACCGGAAAATATGAAGTTTTAGCGATATTTCTTTGGTTACAAACAGAAAATTTTACCTGCTAAACTTTCCCTAAAATTCCTCATTTTGGTTGGATTCGCAAGAAAATCACTGATGAATCTGTAAATTGTTCATTTTTTTACAACCGTACGGTATTTACTTGAGCTGAATTTTCTGCTTAGAGTTGTGTCAGAAAAAAAGGATCTCGGTGTCAAATCGCCAAGACCAATATCACAGAAAAATATTACAACTGTGTACGGCTGAGCAAGCTCTTTGCGCGAGCTGACTACGCATGCATCTAGCACTGCAGTGCCCTCAACTTGAGAGCCCTAAATATGTAGCACTGCATGCCGTGATCAATTGTCGTTGAATTTGCGCTGATGAATTGCCTTCTAATCGCGTTTATTTTTGTTGATGATTGTATCTATAACTTTTCAGGTAAGCTTCACTTTTCTAGTGTGTGACCGTGACGTATGAATAAGACCCCTTTTATGTCAACATCAGAGCATGCATGTCGACATGTCAGCAACGTTAAAAACCCTTCGTATGTCGACAGCAGTGTCGACATCAAGCATGTCGATACCAGCACTACTAAAAAGTCCCTGGTGACAACCCTGCAGATAAGTGATTGTGCTTAGGAACCTTTGTTGCACAGCTTTTTTTTAAACCTCCACTTGCCATTCATATATATAATTCATCTTTATTTCAGTAAAAGAAAATCAAAGAAGTTACACTGATATACCCAGGTCCTCTGCCAGAGGACCTGAAATATTTCCTCCTCAACTGGCAAGAGGCAGAGTCACAAAATACAATAACATATACAAAAACAAAGAACAAATATTAACGAGAACAAAATCGAAGATAAAGCAATTAATGATAACGATATAGATTTCTATAACATAATTATAGGCCTATAGTCTATCAATTTTATAAATCTAGAATTAACCAGTAATCAATCATTGTAATTTGAGACTATTTAAAGAGAACTTATAGAATCTTATCATCAGTGGTGATTTTATGAAAAATAAATAATACATAATCACTTATAAAATATCAAACAAATCAGGTGTCAAACAGTACTGAATAGTTGATTAATTGAACATAGAAGGAAATTATATTGTGTATGTCTGCTTATTCCGAAAAACAAATTGGTTTGGAGTTTTAGGATCATCAAGTATCATAGTTAAGGCCACGGCTATGGGCACTGTCATTGTATAATTCAGGATATATATTAATTAATTGACAAGAGAGATAACATTGAACTTCGGATCAATTTGTTGTCATAATTTTAAGGCTATATAGTAATTTCTCGATTTAACCATCATAAACTCACATTTTAACAGTGAACAGAGCTCGAGAATTGTGTTACCATGGTTACTAACTTGCTGGAACAGTAAGTGTTTTTGAATTGATCCAGGTCGGTTCATCTTTTGAGATAAACAGAGAGTAGCTTGACATTACACTCAGTTTGCTTACATTCTTCAACACTGTTTTCATGCTTCTACCCTGTTTCATTATCTTCAGTAGGGATTTTATTCTTCCTTTATCTTCTTTCGAGACATATCCCCTTGAACCTATTTCCACGCACATGAGGTTGCATGAGTAACCCTGGTCTCTGATATCATTGGTCAAAGATGCATACATGTACCTATTACATTTGTCCGTGTGCCGGGCGTCTATGTTAGGTTCGAACGGCACCAAAAGTTCTACTATTACTACCTCTTTCTTTTTTGTTGAACAGAGAACTAGATCAGGCCGTTGTGGGGTTGGGAGTATATTCTGTGGAATTGTGGGTTGGTTTGGTCTATCAGGAAGGTCGGCTTGGAGAATGTAATCTTCATTAGAGATTTTTGTAGAAACTGGTACATGAAGTTCAAGATATTGTCGTGCCTCCATGTATATCTGCCCTGCTCTAACATAACTTTACACCCATTTAGGACATCGAGTAAGGTCTGTTTGTTACCGCATAGTTTACAATTTGCGGATAATTTTTTCCCCCATCTCTGTAAGTTCCTAAAGGTAGGAAGACAGTCAATAGATGCCCGTACAGCGAAACTTAGAACTTTAGTCGGAAGGTCATGCATTACACTGTTCCATGTGAGGTCTTCTTCCTCGAGCCTCATAAGCTCTAAGAATTGACCTTGCTGTAACAAAGATTGGATTTTTTCAGTCTATTTCTCTTGATATCTATCCTTAAAAACTGAAGTGATGTTTGACTTATTTTTGACCATTTCCTATCCGGTGTGGCATCGATTGCAGCCCTGACTACATCCTTTGCTTCAAGGGCGTCAACAGCTTCTGGAAAGGGGGGGGGGACACTGAGCGAGGGAGGTGTGGAAGGGGGATGCCCTCCCTCCCACGGTAGGGACTTTTTAAAGTTTTGCCATTGAAAATAGGCCTTTTAATGCACTCGATCGAACGGCGTGCCCCGCCAGGCCATGGCAGTGCTGCATGACGAGGGAAGAGGATCGGGATGATTTCAACAAGGCAACAAATGTCAACAAGGGCGGTTGAACATTTATATTTGAGTATTTCTCAAACTCAAGGCATGCAAAAGAACAAGATGGAAGTGCTTTTCAGGTTTTTAGTAATGGGTTTGAACCCAAAAAGGGGGGGGGACAAATGATATGATGTCCCCCCTCCCACTTTTAAAAGTGGGGGGGGGACATGTCCCCCCTGTCCCCCACCTGTTTACGCCCTTGCTTTGCTTCTACATTCCCATATGATTTCCTAGCATAAGATTCTTCTCTAACTATACAAGCATTCACTGCGGCTTGCACTCTGTCGTCTGCTCGAATTTGACAGTGCGCAGTGGTCTGCGCATGACACTCACTATACACTTGAGAAATAGACGGGATGTTCAAGCCTTGCTGACTGTGGATAATAGCAAGCGTTGCCCCCTTTTGAGGCATATTGAGCCATTTCTTAATGAATTTGGAGGAACAACTGTCTAGACTAGATCTCTGCATCTTTGTAAGGTCATGTACAGAGAGCAAAAACCTAACTGCATATAGATAGTATTTCGTGTAAATCTTCAACTTGTACTCTGGACGAATTAATGAAGAATCTATGTTGGTTAGCATGGTTACCATTCTCTCTTTAATCTTACTCATGCAACCATGTGACGTACCTGTAATCCATGTACCAAGAAACTTTTCTGGTGAATCTTTTACCATAGTTAACGGTCCACCATCATTCTGAAACACTCCCTCTTTTACTGAACCACCACTTATTGATAGAGTTTTGCATTTAGGTAGTTTTAATGTAAAATTCATCGACTTTGTTGTCCTGGAATTTTCATTCATTAACTTCTGATGTCGAGTTTTGTGATTTGTTACAAGAATGAAATCGTCCGCATAGGGGAGGGTAATGATTTTATGTCCATTCAGTTCATAGCCATGTAAAATGGTTTATATCTTGTAATGGGGCTATTCCGTGGAATGTGTCCTGTATGACATGTCTTTTTTCCCGCATATTTTATTAAAAAATTAAGAGTGTCTTGATATGACCATTGAATAGTATTGCTTTCTAGTATCACCACCTGTAGTCATTGTCATATCAAGACATTTTTCATTTATGGATGAAATATTTCGATAAATGTCATATGTTGTATGGGACACTCTGTATGGAATCGCCCAATGGCACTTTGTCTTTTAATGTGATTTACTGCTTCATATCTGAATGAGTTTGTTTTTTTGTGGGGGGCGGGGGCGGTTGTAATGCCATAGCAACATACACACATACTAATGACCTTTGAGCAACCGTATGTTTATTTTTTTACCATTTCACATGACTTTTGAAATAGATGTTTGTTTGATCTTTTATTGCCAGCTTATGAAGCTGCCAGAAAGAGGCATCAAAAGGTGAACCGCCAGAAGCCTGGTTATTCCTTCGAGATCATCAGGAATGATACGGATGATAATTACAGAGCTTTCATCGCCATGGAGAAACATCTACAAAATCCCCTCAGTCTTGCAAATCAGCCATTATTTCAACTTCCTCTTGACATTCAAGGGTTCCTCATAGAAAAGTAGGTACTGACAAATGTGAGGATGGATCAATTTCTCTGCCTTCTTTGGTCATTTCTCTCATGTATTTGTTAAGTCCTTTTTTTTTTTTTTTTTTTTCCCCTTGTATTTAAAATTTTGCATTTATGTCATGATTTTTATTTTCCTCCTTAGTTGAGGTATACAATACTAAGTATTGGCAATATCCAAACACTGCATTTGACTTTGAAATGCGGACAACAAATTGGTGAAGTTGTAAAGAATTTGTGAGAGAACTGAGAGGAGTAAGACTTGCACAATTTATATGAATGTTTATGCATGTGATTATACCATGTAAATAACACAAATTTCTATTGCTGTTAATGGACAATCAATTTTTTACTTTGAGGCCGCCATCGACATCAAGCAACTCACTCATGATGATGGTCTCCTGCGTTCATAAATCCTGTTAATTGCAAAATGTTGATTTTCCATATTGTATAATATTTTCTTTGTATTTAGAAGTAAATTGTTAATGTCTGACAATGTGTTTATATACTTTTTTCTGTAATATTATTATATTTTGTATCATACTATTGAACGCAGAAATAAAATCAAACAAAAACAAACAAACAAGATGAACGTTATTAACCTTTATGAACCTTTGTTTTTTTGTTTTCAAATTTAAAGGCCAAGTCCACACTAATATCAAGTTGATTTGAATAAATAGAGTAAAATTAAACAAGCATAACAGTGAACATTTCACTGAAATCGGATGTAAAATAAGGAAGTTACGGCATTTTGAAGTTTGCATTATTTCATGAAACAGTGATATGCATAACATGGGCGGTATGCAAATGAGTGAACTGATGATGTCACACACTCACTTTTCCTTATGTATTTTATTATATTAAATTTCAAATATTTCAATTTTTATGGATGTGATAACAAAGAATCTCTCCCTTATATCAAATAAGTTACAATAATGATGATTTTACATGTTCCATAAGAGTTAAACTATGTTTTACATTATTGAAGCAAAAAATTGAAATATATGATATTTCATATAATAAAATACATAAGGAAAAGTGAGTGTGGGGCATCATCGGTTCACTCATTTGCATACTGCCTAAGTTATGCATATCACTGTTTCAAGAAATAATGCAAAACTTTAAAATGCCGTAACTTTCTTATTTTACATCTGATTTCAATAAAAATTTTACTGTTATGCTTGTTTAACTTTAGTCTATTTATTAAAATCAACTTGATATTAGTGTGGACTTGGCCTTTAAAACTTATAAAGGGATATACTTGCTCAGACAGATATTTATCCTAGCTGAACTATTTTGATGCATGCATTACAAATCTTTACAAATGCTTGTAATTGGCAGCTTCTATGAATTGGATTCATCGGTTGCTAGAGAGATACTTGGTAAGAAGCTGTCCAGCAGACACAGGAAGGACTTGGACGAGATCAGAGACAAGACGAATGTGGCTCTTAGAAGTTGCCGAAGACAGGTAAAACTCTTATAAATGCTTGTTTTATTTGTAGGATCTATTCAAAGATTTAAATATATGATCTCTAGCACAACCACCCCCCTGGACTGTCATCCCCACAACCTACCCCCACCCCCTGTAAAACTACCCCAGAGAGCTATCCCCTCTAATTACTATCCCCTAGGACAACTACAACCATGACAACTACTACCTTGGCATCTACCCTCTAGAATAACTGCCATTTTGTAGTATCCAGAATTTTTGAGATATTTGTGATGACTCTTACAACTACCCCCTCATATTACCATCCCCTAGGACAACGAACACCTTTCCATCTACCCTGTAGAACAACTGCCATTTCGTAGTGTCCATAATTTTTGAGATATTTGAGTCTTAATTTTAGATGACTCTTACACCATCAGGAATTTGTTTTTTGTTTCTTTCTCTCTTCCTCTGTCTTCTTTGTCACTCTGTCTTTGTTTCCCCTCTGTCTGTCTCTGACGCAGTATGATAATTTCAAGAGAGTGTTCAAGACAGTAGAGGATATGGAAGGCCCTATGGTGAAGAACATCCAGAAACATTTTCTTCTTTCTGAAGAACTTGCCAAGTATGTAACATAATTTGGGACTTCTTTCTAAGATCAATTAAGATTTAATCACTGTACACAGTATTTAATAAATGTATCTGTGGGCAGACTGGTCTTCCTGGAATTTTACACAAACTGCAATTTCTTTCCTAGATTATGGCAAGCATTGTAATCATGCTATTGTTTCCAAATTATGATGCAAAGTCCCGTTTGTGATAGTACCTGAGCGATTGGCTCTTTCAATAAAGCCTTATCGTAAATGTTCAGAGTATCGCCCTAATTGTACATTTGATACATTTCCACAAGCAAAAGGATTATTTTAGAAAATTATGCTTTCCTTAGTGTTGTACCCTAGCTTGCATCAGAATTGAACAGAAAGATTACATTCATTATCAGATTGAGAATGCCAACTGGAACACTTGGAGTAAAGCAACCTTTCTTTCGAAAGCAGGAAATTGGTCTAACACAACTTAAACACCAAATTGATTATTTATCCCAACAGGAAGTATGCAGCAATTGTGTTCTTTGCCAATAATCGGTTTGAGACGGGTAAGAAACGTGTCCAGTATCTGACCTTCAATGACCTAGCCTACTGCGCAGATGAAATGATCAGCAGTTGGACTGCAGGCGCAGTGGGTAAGTGACTTCTGCTGAAATGATATAGGCAAACTGAAAGGATTTATTATGGTTATGAACTCTACCTGAAGGTTTTGATTTTAGTACACAAGTTTTGTGGATTTCACTCTCCATGTAGTCCATTGTGCATCAGATTTTCCCCAAAATGACTATATTGGCATGAAAGTTTTTAAATGAATTTTGTTGAGCATTGAAAGATTTAGTCTTAGGTAGCTTAGCAGAATGCAGTGGCACAAAAAGACGCATCCGGAACTCAAAAGATGTTATTGTCAGGGATATCGGTATATTATGATTTGTTCTGTGACATAATTTATCAAGATGACAGTTTTTATATTATTTAGCCTAGCTCGTAGAGGCATTTTACCAGCTCCGTATCCTAACGATATGGTTTTCTGGACACGTCTTTTTGTGTCCAGAGAAAAAAAAAAATAGGAGTGCAATGCATAAAATATTTTGAACATCCATCCATCCATCCATCTGCTGTACCATCTTTCCAAAATATATATCTGCAGAAACATTCGAGGAATGGCCTGCATACATGTTTTGGCTCATTAGGCCAAGATGACAGTTCACTTTACGTGAATTTGTAGGTAGTGCTGTTACAATATATGAATTACCTTTGGTTCATCTATTTTTTTAAAATCAGTACATCCTGTTTTCCAGATTCCAGGAAAGAAGACTTGGATGCAGATTTTGACCGAGAATTTCTTCAGACGCTGAGAGAACTCAAGTTTCTTGCCTATGACAAAGATGCAAGTGACCAACATAGAACGTAAGTGGTATAGTGGTTTGTACTCTACTTCAAATCAAGGGATCAGGGGTTCAAAGCCAGGCCCAATGCTCCTGCCTGTTGACAAGGCACTTTATCTCCAGTTGTTTCTCCCGATCCAGGTGTGGGAAATGAGTACCTAGTAGGCAGAAATTCCACAAATGCTTTTGTTGTCTTTGTGGCAGCTTGGCCACAGCTACCAACTGTATGGATTTTGTAAATAGAAGGTGCTATACAAATGCTGCTATTATGCTTACGTTAACTGGGTTTTTGTTATTGTTTCATATAGAAAATGGAATTCAATGAAAAATGTCATTTTGAAATGTGAAGTATGTTCTTGTGCCTAAAGCTGTATAAAACATAGTCACATGTTCATTGCGAAACAGAGAAAGTCTGAAACTTGAGTGCAAAACTTTGGAATGTACACTGTCAACTACATATACATATCAGTCAACAATTTTTGATTTAAAAAATATGATTTTGATTAAATGCTGAAGAATTAGATAAGTGATGTTTTTTTTTTAAACACTTTAACTTTTTTTGATACATTTATATGTACATTTTTTGTGTTCTTTCTGTTGTTTATTCCATTTATATATCTTTAGCCTTGTTATTACAGTGTGATATGTGTAAAACAAATATAAGGAGACTTTTGCAGATTTCTGAATAATAACCAAATGTACAGGATATTCTATTAATCTTTTGTCCTCGTTCAATTCCACAGATTGCTTTGCAACACTATCAAAGGAAAGATCTCAGATCGGGCCTATTCAGACATTGAAAGTGATTTCAAGGCAAGGTTTTACACAGTGTTTTTTTTTTATACACATTGTAAGATAAGTAACTTTTGAATGTTGTGGCCAATATCTAGGAGTACACCACTGCTTTGTGTTTAACAAAGGCTATTGAAATGTAAGGAAAGTCACCCGAAAGATGCAGATATTCAATTTTTCATTTTTAATTTGAATAGTTCAAATCCAGCTCTTAATAAATGTCATTTGAGACCATTGAATATTTGATCAAGAATATCTTAACAACATTCACTTCATTTATCTTGGGGTGGGGGGGGGGGGGGGCTTCTTGTTGTTGGTTTTGGGGTATTTTTTTGTGCATGTAGCTTTTGTATTTCGCAAATAATAGTCCAACTTAAATGTTTGTTGAGGCATTTTTGGTTCCTATCCCTGTAGCACACTTATTCAGTCATATTGCAGAAAGACATTCAATTTATTCACCTTCAATTTGTCTTTTGTAACTCAACTGTTATTTGTTTAAATTATAAAAGAGATTATCCTAACTCTTATTTGCCTCCACTACTAATGGGGTCCCATACATTCCTGTATGTCTTTAAAGGAAATTATAGTATGATAACATATAAAAGCATTGCATGAAACATATAGATGCAAATCCCAGTATTTATGAAAGTGTATTAAACTTTAGTCCAGGTTTAAACCCTGATTCAGTAGGCAAAGTTCGTCCCCTGCTTTATGGAGTGCCAATGTCAACTTCTCTATGCCATATAAATGACTGTAATTCTGGAACTAAATGAACAAACAAGCGGCATAGAGAGGTTGACACTTGGCACTTCATAATCAGTAGACCATGTTACTTGGTTCACCTTTATGAATACAAGCCATAGAGTTTAAGCTTTTCTGGAATCATGTTATGATAAATTTGCTGCATCAGTTTATAGAGCAGCTAATATTGATTTCCAGTATTTCAAACTGAAGTGGTTAAAGATCCAGCTTTTTGTTGTTCTATTTTATTTAATTGAGAAGTAATAATTTTTCAAGAAAATCATGACTTTCAGTCATTAGAATACTGAAATGTTCAAGTGAAAATGGGCAGATCTGAGTACAGCATAAACAAACGTATATATCTGCTCCATTTCAGTCATATTCAACGCTCATTGTCAGTTTACGCTATCTACTTTATCATTCATACTCTTATTATTTCAATTCTCTTTCTCATGATCAGACCGTCTCTAGAGCTATCATCAGTATTGCATGTGGAATGATCCACTCTAAAGAACTCAGGGATTTCTTCAATGATGTCGTGGAGAAGGTAAAAAAATGCCCTCTAGTTTTCATTTGTCCACCCTGGTGAAGTAGGCTCCTTGTTCATTGTTTTTGCTAGTGTACATGATTTTGTCCTCTCATCCTGCAGTTAGGGAGGGAGGGGGGGGGTAACAGTTTTTTATATATTGACTTATTTGCTGCAAAGTTGTGGGCTGTACCATTTAGTACCTGTTTGTTGTACTCATGCAGTCATCAAGGAAACCTTATATGGCTTGTTGTTGTTATGGTCAGATAAACATCACTTTAGTCATCAGAGCTGTGTAGTCAGTATTTAGTGACATGCTGTTTCATTAATTATTCAGTTTCTTAGGCTACATATAATTCAGGAAAAAAAATATATTTTGAAATTTTTCATCAGAAGTTCATTACAATTTCTACATCAAAATTTACTGATTAAATTTAATTTAATTTTATGAAGAGGATCTGCACAGATTTGCATTCTTTATTCAATCACTCAATTTGATTGGAAAATGAAAATTGAACTGGAAATCCATAAAGTAATTGAAAGTATTCTTCCTCTTGCTGTATTGTAGATTGTTGAGCCATGTAGACAATCATTCTGGACAGCAGATGACATGAGCAAGTTTCTGACAATCTATACCAGCAGTAGCTACCAAGTAGAGGCAATGGGCAGGTGAGTTATCCTTGCAAAACTGTTTCTTTTTGCTTTATGATAATAATTGTTCCATTTGTATTACTCTTAAAGGCACATATGAATGAGCACTAGTGGGGAAATGGAATCGTACAAGATTTTTCA
This sequence comes from Heliocidaris tuberculata, assembly GCA_025618425.1. Classification (NCBI taxonomy): domain Eukaryota; kingdom Metazoa; phylum Echinodermata; class Echinoidea; order Camarodonta; family Echinometridae; genus Heliocidaris; species Heliocidaris tuberculata. The sequence goes on along the minus strand of CM046834.1, from coordinate 39,926,678 downwards.
AAAGGCCTGTTAACTTTTACACATCATGTGAGCCTGTCAATGTAATGCAATAAAAGATCACGTTACACGTAGTTGACTGAACCTGCCAGACGAATTTCGTTCGGGTTTCACCAATTCCACTTCTAGAGACTCTAAATCGGTCTCCTCAATGGACATCCATCCAAGCAAAGTTTATTGCACCAGTTATGTTGAAAGATAGGACCCTGGTTGTCTACTGGTTAGTTAGTCTAGTGATTGGTCCTCGTTATCCCGTCATAACTGTGATTATGCAGCCTTGCATAACTAACTCAAAGGGCTACAGTGAGGGACTTTCTCATTACTTTTCCAAATGTCAAATTGCTTTTCCATCATGCAAAATTTGAATTTGTGAACCTCTGAAGACTTGAATTAGCAGTGGGTCTAGCAATCACGCATGCAGTGTAACTCCTTATTCCGAAGATGGTACGCAGCTTTGTTTGCAATTTTCCTCTCATGGCTTTAACTGTGAATGCCTCTTTAATAAAGAGTTTACATTGTTTATGACATTACCATTCTAAATGTACTTATTATTGTGTTATAATTATTAGATGTAGTTTCTGCTTTTCAAGCCCACACAGAATGAGGGCACCAACTTCACTTTACGCAGGAATGTATCCTCTCTAGTCCCAATTATTCTCCTTGATGTAGAATGTAGTTTAATGTTCTTTCAAATTTCAGCAGATGTATGGTATATAGACCTATTTGATAAAGTACTTTCATGAAGAGGTTAGGTATATAAAATATTCAGTGTGCACATTCAGTACGCTCAACCCAATAAGATATTACAATGTTACTTTTATTATGACATGCAAGTTTTTTCCACTTTAGATTTAAGAAAATTTTTTATTTTTGGTTTATTTTTTTTCTTGTGCCTGATAGGAATCCACGGCTGCACTCCACTCTGGAGCGTTACATGTCGACTCTCAAAAAGTGTACCATACGGATGTTCCACAGCTGAGGGGTACTAGGGGATACTCTTTATGCTCCACTCTTTAAAAAAAAATGTACCATTCAAATGTACCACAGCTGAGATGTGCTTGAGGATGTATGTGTGCTGCAATCACTGAGAATCTTATGAGAGCCATGTGGGAGATGCCAGGAAATATTTGATCATTTTCATTCGAGACGTATAGGATGTGGTGTGAGATCTTTCCCAGATGAAGGCTGTCTCCCTTAAACTAGCATCCATCATCAGATATCCAGTGGTGTAGCTAAAGGGGGAAGTGGCACATCCCCCACTGAGTGGTGGAAAAAAGAAAGGAGAGAATGAACATGACAAGAAAATGATAGGACACGCGTATCACACCCTTTCCCTGTTGGTGTTCCATTTAAATTCACATTTCATTCTTCCAGTAAGCCCAGTACCCCCTCAATGACTTGACCCCCACTCTGTCACTGTGGATATAGATAGCTAGCTTCTTCCTAAATTTGCACAATTTGGCCATTATTGACAGATAATACCAAATTGATGGTTGATGTTGGAGGAGACATAAGGCTGGTGTGTTTTAGCAGTGCATAAATGAAGATGATCAATATTGAAGGATTGCTTGATATTGGCCTGGTATGTCTCATAGATAGTTGTCTAAGTGGTTATTTATCTATCTATGCCCCACAGCTTGTAGGGGGTGGACAATGTGGCAACAATGTGATGGATCTTGAGACACAGGTTCCCCAAAACTTTCTGTCTTCAGCTGTTCTAGTTAGCTGCTCAAAAGACATTCCTGTCCACTGCTTGATGTTGTCAATACATGTCTCAGTTGGTCTGCTCTTCTTTCTTTTGCTATTAGTTCCTCCTTGCAAGATGGTGTTTGCCATATTATTCTTCCATCTAGTTACATGCCCAAACCACTGCACCTGCCTTCTCTCTTCACATAAGATGATCTAGTTTCCCTATAGCTGTCCTGTAATGTAGCTGTCTCAATTTCTTGTTGGGCGTATGTGCATTGTATTGGATATGCAGGAGCCTTCTTGTACAATTTATCTCAAAAGCTTTGATTTGGTTTTCCATCTCTGTGGCTACTTAACAGTAATGTGGAATTCTCACAAGAGATTCTGAAGTAGACAAAGTGTGTTTTAAGTATTGGAATCACTACCAAATAAAAAGTGTTTCAAAGAAACATAAAACATCAAAGATTTGGGAGGAATTTGATAAATGATGGATTCCTTCGCTTTCAAATTATGAAAGTTGACAAACTTAGTTATAAGCACTCCAAAAGAAGAGTTGGCATCATTTCATAATTATTTTTTTTTATCCCAATTTTTCATAAAGATTTCATTCAGGAAACCACATTCTAAACTGCTACAAATATTTGGCCATCACTATAATAAACTTATGACTTATAGTAATTTGGGATTTCATATAAATGAATAGTGCAATATATTTTCTTTTGTTTCATTTATTTATTTTTTTTTATTTTTTTTTTATTTTGTTGGGTTTTTTCTTCAAATGTGTATATTATTTATACCAACTCAGTGCTAATTCAGTATAAATAGTTCTTGCTTGTTATCCAGACAATTTATTAGCTGATGGAATGTGCAGAACATTATATGATTACATGAATGAGATGTCATGGATGTGTCAATTACCAACCTAGCAACAGTTCATTACATGAAATATATACCACATTAAATGTTTGTAAATAATACTGGTATGTAAATATATTGCTATTAAAACAGTATTCAAGTTGCAAATGAAAAAAGTACATGTATTAACGTGTTCTATGTAAATTTTACATAATTCAGTAAACGCATACCACTGTAAATTGCTGTTATTATCGAGTCATGAAATTCTCGTCTTTGTCATGATAATTACCCCCCCCCCCCGCGGGGGGGGGGGGGGGGGAGGTGGGTGTTGGAGTGTCAAGAAATAAGAGGTGCATTTAAAATGCCATATGACAAACCATTTTTGTTTTTGATGATGTAACAGAAGAGGCCAAGGGGAGAAGTGCATGAGAAAGAGAGAGTCGGAGAGAGAGTGAGAGGACTTCTCACTAAGGTATATCTCTGGTTTCTTGATAACATGTAGTTATCACTGACTTGTGTATTTTGATACTGTTATCACACCATTTTCCAAGTCTCTGAATATTATGCTCTACTGTACTTTATCATGAACTAAAGCTGGCATGGCATTACCTCTGTTGTGAAAAAATTGTGGTTCTGGGCTAGAGAATATATAATGTCTCAAAATATTAAAAACATGGAAAAGTATAATAAAATAACATTGGATGTGACATGTCTGCAAAATGAGTGCCAACCTTTGAAATATGCTTTTCAATAATTATTCATGATTAATTTTGTTTTTTGTTTTGCATCTTTTTTTTAAGTAATACATTCAATATATTCACACAAATGTATACATGTCAGAGGTAAAGGTATACAATTGTTGAATTTCAGAAATTATGGTAATAGACCTGTTCACAAATATATTCAAGTTTCATGCATACTTTTAAAACAAAGGTTGTTTTTGACATCCTGAAAGCTTGTCAGAGGCTTGTCAGACATAGCAACAAGTACTGTATGCAAACTGGATTCCAAGTATTGTAGTTCATTAATTAATAACAGGTTAATGGATACCTTGTTACTAGGTCCCCAGGAAAGAAACATCCATAAATTTGAATAACTTTGTGAACAGGTCTATTGATCACAACTACACTATTCAATGTTTATTATTCATTATTGCTCCTTACCAGGCCAACATGGATACATGTATTTGTATAATGTTTGATGCCATACTCTTCAACCCTGGTCTCGACATTGTTTCAAAGTGGTCTAGTGCCAGCTTTCGTTTAAAACATTACAGTCAGACATGATCAAAATAGAAATTGGGTAGTTGTCAACTTGCTATGCAAACTGATAATTTTAAATACAGTTAACCTTGCATAACTCAAAGTTGAACTTTCCCCAAATCAAATCAATTTTTTTTACCAAACTTTGCAAAATGTGTGTTATTTATAACAGATTCGATTTATGCAAAGTTAACTGTACATGTATAAGGGCTTCGATCTTCTCTCTCGCTATCTGTTACTCCTCCTTCTTTCTTCCTTCTCTCTCTCTCTCTCTTCCTCCTCTTTCCTCTTATTTCTCTCCCAACCCTTCCCTATCACATTTACAGACGAACTTATACTAATAACTTACAAAAATGAAATATTCCAAATTCCCAATCACCAGGTTACTGTACCTCCCTAACATAGTTAGAATATGGTTGTAAAATGTAAATATTTTCTAGTCATTATAAATAGAGTGGTTTCAGACAATACATTGCCCCTTGCAATTCACATACATGTACATCTGCCTTTCTCAAGATAGCAAAACTTATTTTCATTCGTGTATTGTCAATTTTATAACTGTCGTGACATGAATAGAGAATACAGCTATACGAATACTGAAGCTGTACATAAAATACAGATGCAATTTGCACTGCATTAGAGATATTTTTTATTTTTAATTTTTATTCAAAATTTCACGAACAAAGCATTATTTTTTTATTTTCATTATTTCTTTTTTTTACAAATCTCTTTGTCATCTTCAAGATAATACAATAACAATAACAACTTTGTTGCTTCACAAAACTATGAAACGACACATTACATTTTTCTTTTAAGATTTTACCATAATATAAGTGACCACATGCTGATATTGCATTCCTATCTCCTATGTCCTTTGGCATAGCAAATGTATTCCTTTTAAGTTTGAAAATGAAAATTCTGTACTCCTAACAAGAAGCATATCCCTTAAAAACCATAGAAAAACAATTTTAAACCTGCAGTGATGTACATTAGGAGCAAAACAGAAGTCTGAAATATGACCATTTCTAATGCATTTAATGCCAACAGATCAATACTTGGGTATTATCTCCATGTTGAACCTTCTGCTGTGTCTGCATGGAAAACAACGTTTTGAACATGTATCTAAACATATTTGATTACATGTATTGAATATGAATTGAAATTCATATTTATGATTTACAATGGTGAGTGCATCAGATATCAGTAGTTGAGAAAATCACCATTTCCTTTAAAACTTGCTTCTTTCATAATAATTCTGTGTTATGTAAGGACAGTATTCATAAAAGCACACTAACTTTCAAGGAGAATGTTGAGATCTGGGAAAGGTGAAAAAATAATTTGTGAGCTTTCTCATTCCTTTTATTTCACTTTGGAAAAACATCATAGAAGAAATGTCCCCTGAAAAGGATTGCTTTTCAAATGCCCTCATATTCGAAATATGACAAGAAATAGCTAAAGTGTTCGGGCCGAATATTCTTGCCACACGTGTGTGTGTAGTCCCATAAACACATTATTGTGTGCAGTGCATGTGACTTTCAGCAAGACTATTAAGTCAATTTCTTCTCATGTTGGTGATTTCCAAACCTTACAGCATAAACACAGTCTTATGTACAGTGGACACTTGCTATACAGAGCTCCAGTATAACGAGATTTCTGTTGTTTTGTTTGTTTGCCCCAATACAAGGCGATTCCTGCTATAAGAAGCTAGTTTTCATGGTCCTATGGTCCTCGTTATAGTGAGTTCCCACTGTACTATATAATCAATTTTTCCCAATTGCTTCCAGACAGTTTCTTTCCCAATGTAATTGCATGCATGACCAGAACTCGACTTTATCTTTAAGCCCTAAATCACCAACTAAGTGGTTAGAATTAGTCCACTCATTAATGGAATGCCAAGAGTCAAACTCTTCATCCCATTTAAATCATCATAATTCTGTGATAAAATAGATAACAAAAATTATGTCATCATGATCGATTTCTCATTTTCATCTCGGAACTTATGTCATTTTATTTATTCAATTTGTTACAGAATTCCAGCAAATTCGTACAGAATAAAGAGGTTGACAGTTGGTATTCCATAAATCAATTGAGCTGGGTTAATTTCATGAATATGGCACACGCCTATATCATTCAAATTACATACTCATAATGCCTTCAGGAACAAGATGTTAACCCCACATGAAGCAAAATGTATTGCGCTTTGTGACATGGAAAGCTAATCTTCAGTTACTGTATACGCCATATATTTCGCGGGGGTTTTATTTTCGAGAATTTCGCGATTCGCGAGTGGGTCGCGAATTTAACAACACACCAAAATATTGCCAACATAAGAAGTCGGTTGAATTTGTCTCCTGGTCAGAAATTCACCACTTCGCTTTGCAAAAGTACATCATCACCGCTGTTTGTAGATTTGAGAATTTTCTGACCGCGAATTCAACCACTCGCGAAATAGTCTGGTTAGTCCTATTCGCGAAAATTTATGGCCGCGAAATTTATGGCTTATACAGTACTGTAAAAGAACTGTACTTTAAGAGAAATGTGAAACCTGCTGGAATCACATCCATTGAAAAGCACTTAACTCATATTTTTGTGTTTGCCATGATTGGACCTACTAGCATGATTTTTCTTTTCTTTCTTTGATCACTACTCGGCTATTACACATACTCTACCCAAAAATTGTTTAGCAGATACCATTCATTTGAAGTTTCAAACATTCAGAAGAATTCTCTTTCAATTTCTGCAATTATACTTTCAACTAGAATGCAAAATTACCTCAAATTCATCTTTACTACACTGCTTTACATTTGATTACAACCATTGTATTGCAATATGAATCAAAGTAACATGACAGCAACATGACTGAGCCCTGCCCAGTTCTTGGGATGACATCAGGGGGTTGTTTCATCAAATCAACTCCATGACAGTCATAACTCTTGTCGGCGATCTACGGAAATGTCATGGACGTGAAAAACTGTTTCACGAAGACATGATAAACGACAACTCAATGAGATCGATACTCATCGGCTAAGAAACATAGTCTTTATCACAATCCATCGGATTTATCGTCAATTACCCAAACACATTTTGAGGCTCAGTTTTCCCCAAACTGTTCCAAAATGTCAAAAATGGCAGCGAAAATCAATACTGCTGATACAAACATCCCGTTTACATGAAAATATATGTTACTTCTGGCATCTTAGAATTTATAAAATTGAGAAAACTCGAGGATGCTTTTGCGATGTACGAATCTAGATTTGTAAATAAGAGGATACCGTAATTGACTAATTATGGAAAGAAGACCCAATTCGAGAAAATGATCAAATTAAGATATTTTATGGCCCAATTCTTGATATTCATTTATTAAAAAATACATTTACTATTATTCATATCATAGCATTGGGTGAAAAGGGATATATATAGGAAAAATACGTACATGATAAATTGTTGTCGTTTAAATTGGTCTGTATATACAGACTGTTCCGTTTTCGACGCTTTTTCTATGGTAGACCGATGTGGGTATTTTTAATATTAATCTCAGTTACTTGTTGGGGGGTCAAGAAGTCATAAGAACATATTGTTTGTCTGTAAAATATTATAATACGAACATTAGTAACACTATTTGATAAAGGAATGGTAAAGGATAGTGCTTGGAGATCAGGAAATAAATGTTCTCTTAATTTACATTTCTTATTTTTTCGCAGCCCATAGACTAACTAAAAGCTGGCTTGTGATGGCGTTCTAAAAAGATATGACAGGTCTGGAGTACCGAAAAGTCACTTGTCAGCGAAGTTGTCGATGGTCTTGGCAAAGACGGCTTTGTGAAACACTTAGCGGACAAGTTGAGCGACAGTGTCGAGATGTCGCTGATCTTGTCGTTATGACGGTTTGATGAAACGACCCCGAGTCACAAACCCTGATTCCATTATGACATAGAGGAGGTTTACATGAAGATGGGGAACATCATTGAGGTCTGGTAATTGTCAGTACAGCAGAGGGTACTAAACCTGCATGAAAGAGATGAAAGGAAGTAAGACGTATAAGTTCAGCTGAACAAACTCATTGAGGATAGTATGTGAAGGGTGATATCCCAAGACTATGTAATTGCTCATCTAAACATATGGACCATTACCAGGATCTTTAAAAATGGCAATGTCGGTCATACTTTCGAATAGTAACATGCAGTCCTAACTTTCAGAATGTCATGTTCATGTATTTCACACTGGAGTGATATTTGGAGATCTTAGATCAGTTCTATTAATAACTGAGTAACAACCATCACATGTGAATAACAGAATATGTGTTATGGCATTGCTCTTAATTTATATTATCTCAAATTGCCCTGTGAGTACCCCCCTCCCCTGAAAAAAAAAAAAGAAAAATAAAATGATTTTTTTAAAACAAAATAAATACACTTCATACACCACATCAACTAAAGTGTGTTATATGTTTCTGTATTGAAAACTTTTACTGTGGAAAGTTTTTTAAAAATATGTTACTGTTTCTTCTAGTGAGTAAACAGCTATGGTACAAATAACGTGTAGGTACTAACTGGATAAAGTAGTGATACATTGAATGTATCCTGCTATCACTCACCTAGTTCCTTGAGAGGTTTTTCCATGTCCTCTGCAGTGAAGACTTTCCGAGGGAATGGGGTCATGAGGGAGAAGGCACCCGTCTGTCCATCTGTCCTGTTCAGTTCTATGTATACACGTACTGCAGCAAGGGGCTCCATCGCTCCAAATGACTGGGTGATGGTGCTTCCATTAGTAAGACGAATCTACAATCAATGAATGTTTTATGTTCAGGTTTAAAGAAATTCTATGCATAAAGGTGATTGCCAGAGGGCCTTACAGCTCCACAATGTCACATGCATCATTTGCAAGTAAATGTTTTTCAAAGTATGAATAAACGGTCTTCTATATGCAGGTAAGCCCACAGGCTTCCCAAACGTGCTCTATCTGATAAATGGAGCAAAGCAAAATCTGCACAATTACTTTTCTTTAAAGCAACTACACCCTATTTTTCTTAAGGTGCATATCACCCCATACCCTCCCCTGCCATCAGATTTAGAAGACATGAAGACTCACTTGTAACCTTGATGTATCATACTCTTTCTTTGGTGCTGTAGAGCTGGCGGCTGGGGCTGCTGGTTGGGCTGATGCTGCAGGGGGCTGTGCAGGTGATGTTCCCTCATGTTTCCTGTTTTCCCTAGCTGCTCTATCTGCCCTGTCACGAGCTATCTGTTCTTTCACTCTCTGCCTGTTAGATTACAACCAAGCAGTATGTTGTGCATAAAAAACTAGTCATTCCATCTCATATATATATATATATATATATATATATATATATATACCTTGAAAATGTTTTATGTATATGCATGTATAATAAATAAATTTTTGAATTAATGATGAAACTAGGTGAACAAATATTTTCAAAATACAGTATAATGCTTATGTATAGTGCATAAGTGAATGTAAAATGCCCAGAACATCTTTTTAAAAATCCTATAAATCTTTGATTCAAAAATAAAAATACAGAAGAAAAATACAAGATTAAGCCATCTAACACGAATAAAATAATAGGCCATCTCAAAAAGACCAACAGGCAATTGTTCTTTTATGTAATTGGCTCTAGTGGAATTGATTTCTTACCTTGCAAGTTTTTCCTCCATCTTTTCCCTCTTCTTCTGAGCTGCGAGTTGTTTAGCCTCATCTATTTCCATCCTAGCAAGAGGATTTTTATATAAAGCAAGCAATAAAATGAAATTTATTCCTGAAGAGTAGTGAGGTAGTATAGAGTCCATACATTGATACTAGGTCATCAAGCATTAATGAATCAGAGGTGCCTTCTCTCTCCCCCCCCCCCCCCCCACCCAACTCTCTGTCTTTTCTTCTTTAGGGGGAAAGAGCACATGTCTCCTTCCCCGTGGCTGAAAATGTCATCCAGGGTTACTACTATTACATCCCTTTCAGTTATGCCAATACTTCTTTTTTTTTAAAGTGAATTTATTGCCAAGATGAACAATATCATACGAGGGGAAAAAACAACAACCCAGTATTGACATTACAGACGATGAGATATCATCATAGCTGGAAAGAGAATTTCAAGGGAATTCCATACCATTGTCACAATTCATGTATTCTCATTTCCCATGACCTCTAGGTTAATTTTCCTACACGCATTTTTATAAGTTAAATATGGTGAAACAGGCTTTTAATAGCGACCACCGGTCCATAAAGACCACTTTTCCCCCTTTAACTGTTTCTCATTAAAACCTATACTGAAGTAATCTGTAATTAAAACCACCGGCTTATAAAGACCACATTTCTTGTCTTCCAAGAGTGGTCTTCATATATATACAGGTTTCACTGTAGTACTTTAAGTTAACATAGTGTTCATCAAACTTTGAGTTTGTGCATGTCTGGGAAGAGAGTTGAATTCACTGATGAACTATAAAATTATGTTGTCCGAGTCTCCAAAGCTAAAGCTTTTACACTATGTTCCTAACACTCACTGTTGTTTTGCTTGCACCATTTCCCTGCCTTGCTTTCGTCTCATTTTCTCCTTCTCCAAAGCTTCCTTCTTCTCTTGCTCTTGCCTTTCCAGTTGCTTCTGTTTTAGTCTCTCCTGTAATCTTTTAACCAAGCCAGGTTGCAGAAAAAGAACAATTCAATATAGTCACTTGCTACCAAATTTCTTTTTTTAAATATCAGAAATTCCTAATGAAATATAATTTGTGCAAAAAAAAAGAAAAAGAAAATAAGAAATAAAGAAGTTAACTAAACAGAACTGGGATAACAGGAATCCTTTAATATTAACCTTGTAATACATGTACATGTTTATATCAAACAATTCAAATCATTGATCTTGGTAAGATATGTTGTATCTAATTCAGGCTGCAAGGGGAGACTGACATCCCTCTTTCGCTGTTCGTAATCTATGACTGATGGCAGTTGTGCCAGACTAAAGTTGCATTTACATTACATTTTATTAGTTACAGCATACTATGTGTCAATGATTATGACATATGATTTATAGGTTGAATTTCTTAATTTGAAAATTAAGAATTAAGTACTGGAAACAAAAGGAACACTACCTGATATGTACATATGCATGCACCCTGATTCACGAGTATAATGTCTCACTCTGAGACCATCTTATTTTTTTTTTGTCTTTTGACGTGTACCTTGCCATCTGTTCCTTTTTCTCATCTTCTGTGAGTGGTTTGATCTCTTCTGTTGACTCTGAGAAGCTCTGATGTCCAGTTCTTGCAGCATGCACCTACGGGCAAGGGCAGTGACAGGATTGTGATTGTAATATGGGAATTTAGTGAAATATTTATAACTGTTTCATGTTAGAATAAGAAATCGTATCAGGAAACAGACCAGTTGCACAAGTGCATTGACAGATTTATTGCCCTTGTCAATACTTTTTCTACCCTTGTTGGGAAGAGCTTGCCCTTTGTACTTTTTTCCCCAGAAATCCTCCACGCTTGGTATTAGCTCTAGGGCGTTATATGGAAGGCAAGAAATATCAAGAAATATTTATCAGAAAAATGCTGACAGCTATTGAACTGCACTTATGCCTACTATAGTAGAAATGAATAGTATGATCTAATTATTTCAATTGTATTTTAAGCATTACAGTGGAAGTACATGTTTGAATTATTTATATCATTACATGTGTGATTATTACACATATTTTACATTTCACATTATTTATATCATTCAAGTTTACACGAAAAAGAAAAAAGTGGGAGATATTTCAGACAGCACAATTACACAAAGTATTCATTCTTTAATAACAGACAGAATCATAATGTTAACATCATGTACATGTATCAACAATGTATCACATTTCATTAACATTATGCATATCCAATCTTTTCTCTGCATGACATCCATATTGACAGAAAAGTATTTTCTATATTTACCTGAATATCATCAGGAGTCCTTAACTTCTTTCCACACCTGAAATCAAGAAGGCAAAAGCATGAGATGATGAATTTTCATTCAAAATCTTCAGGAAGAGAAGATATATATATATACATATGTGACACCTAGTTGCACATTTAAGCCAAATTCTAAAAAATATAAACCACTTTCATGACCATGTCAACAACAACAAAAATGAAATAGTAGCGATAAATTTAAGATAGATTTATATGTTTGAAAAGGAACAGAAAGGTGTATGTTGAAGCCTCAAAGTTGTTACATCTTGAAATAACAGTTAAGTTCTGTTGATCAATGTTACTCACTCATCACACTTAATCGATTTGACTTGAGCTGGTTGTGCAGGTGTTTCCTCAGCAGGCTTGGAGTCTCCACTAGCAGCACCTAGGTAGCATGAAATATGGCAAAATAAAATGAGGGCCAGTACAGTAGAATAGGAGGAGAAAGATCTGTGCAGCAGGAAAACAGGCAAGAAGGAAATATGGGACAGAACTCTCCTTCTCCTGTCACCTTTTAAAGGTAATGCAGAGTAGATGTAGTCTGTAGGTTTCTATGGTGAGTATTTGCAAATTGTAGGTTTTTGTTAATGCCATGTAGTAGCCTTTGTGAACTGTTAGGTTCTCACCTTTGTCACCTGGCTATGACCTTTTAGAAGGCTTTTTAGTCTGAAGAGTACATGTATAGGGTGGAATATTACAACAATTTTTAACAACTAAAACCTACTATGGATAAAAACTTGTACTGAACCGAGGTACTCAGTAGGTGATCCTATTTCAGTCATTCAAATCACTTAAGTACATGTATTTCTTATATTCTTAAAGACCTAAACCGAAGTTAAACTCAGAGTTAACTGCCATGGGTTTCAGATTTGATGTGTGATGAATTTTTTACCTTTATTTGGAATGCAATTTAGTATTCTTAATAGAGGATTCCAACATGGAGTAAATTAGTTGAGGTAGCTCCACTTACCGGAATCACTTTCACTTGCTGCAAGGGTGCGTCCTTCAGGTACTTCAAAAGGCTCATCAATGTCTGCATCATCATTGTGCGCAAACAGCCTGATGAATAATGGACATTTTGAAAAAGTTTATTTTACAGCATGTAAACTTAGAAATTTGTTTACTTGAAACTTTTGTTCACCTCAGGGAGACATACAATGTAATTTTGGTACGGCATTAATCCTTGATATCAGGTCCCTTGAACTGAAAGAAAGCAGTAGGTCCACTGCTTGCTTATCTACAAGTACATGAACTTGTATCCTCAGCAGTCAAATAACGTGAGCCCCACCACATGAAATTAAAGAAAAACAGAGAGACTATGAAACCTGCAGCAATTTTTTTAAAGTTATATTTTTTCATCTTGCTACACATAAAATTAAACATATTTTGTGTCTTTTCAATTGCTTTGCTAAGTTGCACATTTAGGTATTTACAGCAGTAAGTGATCACTATGCCATATCAAAGTTACCATATGGTTATTGACCTGAAGCAACCTTACCAGTCCATGGCAACTTGAACTCCTTTGTAGGCAGTTTTTGCAAGAGCCTTTTCCCTGCAAAAATAAAGACAGCAGAGAAAGAAAACAACCAAATAACTATTACTGTCAGAATACAAGTTTACATTGAACATGACCCACTCATGGAACCATCACTATGTGGGGCTCTGTCAATTTTGGTGGCGGTCACGACCTCTAAGTTGAAGAGGAAAATACACCAATATAATCAGCAAAATATTTAGAAAATAATTACTTCTACATTTAAGGATGATAGAATATCTGATTTTATGCCAGATTCTTCAATAGGATATTTATCATCTTGATCAAGTGAAATTTTCAGACTGATTTTGGCCAGCGATCTTGCTCCTTTCCAGCACATATATGTGCTAGAGATCACACACTTGCTATGGGAGGCAATTCTTCGTGGTACGAAGGTACGGAGTGCGAGGTATCTACAATAACCTTGCATATGTGCGAGTGAACATGATCCATTATTACCTATATGGGGTATTTTTACGGTGCAATTTAAATCCATATTTTGCACGGTCCACAAATGACCTAGTTCTGAGCGGTCATCATTCCCTGATATTTTCCCTCTTCCGGGTTTCACCATTCACTTTGTGTACAAAGAGTGAGGTCAACATTGAGCCCAGTTAACATCTACCTTTTCTTGTCAGTGGGCTTTTATCAAAGTGCATACGCGCAGTATTGTGTACGCGTTAAAGTGTAGGCTTAAACAATGGATAACAATTTACGTCACAATTGCTTGGCCCAGATTAAGTACCTGCATGAATAACCTGAAATCAGAGGGACTAACAGGCAAGCAGACATGTCTGTCATTGCTACAAAATAGGCATATACATGATATAGGTAATAATAATAATATTGACTGGTTCTACTTTCGGGGAATATCGAAAATGTTGCCCTTAAAAGAACCATATCGCCCTCGTCTTCCACTCGGGGCAATATGATTCTGTTGCGGGCATCATATTCTGTATCCCCCTCAAGGCGTAATCCCACGCGTATGAAATTGAAAACCCATTTTAGGCGCTTAACTGTACACGTTCGGTAATACAATCTGTTCGGAATTACAATCCTTGACTATAAGTGTATTCAGATAAGCTTGCACATGTATGATGGGGGGCCCCTTGTCTGCGCACCTAACATTTCACTTGAAATTGACAAGCTTTTCCTTTGGTATTCCTCTAATGACTGACCTCATTTTAATCCTCATATCCTAGAGAGTAACTGTGCCGAAAATCTGATTAAAATTCGAATAAGAACAATTTCATTTTCACAAGAATAGGCGACGCTGTCATTTTGACACTAAAAAAGGGAAGGTTCCCTTGTCTGCGCTCTCATTCACTTAACATGCTTAACACGCAGTTCGGGATAGTTCGCTGATACATATCGCTAAAATTGATATGAAGATGATTGTGTTCGTTGCGACTTTTGTGATGTTAGAATCGCGCAGAACGCGTATGCGCAGACATGGGCACTGCGCAGACATGGGGCACCAAACCATATAAATAGTAGTCAACCTCATATTACCAAAAATTTATTATATCGGTCCCAACCATATCATTTCGTGTAGTGTAGCCCTAGACAATCTACATCATACTACATTTGGAAAGGGTCGGTCCGTATTTATTTATTATTTACACACCTCGGAGGAAAGAATAATGCTACACCACCATACTCACGCCCTATTCCTAGGAAATCCCATTTCCATAAGGGTATCAACATCAGTCGGCATTTTGATTTCACTTTCTTTAGCTTTCCCGGACCACGGAGAAAATAGGCTGAAATATCCCTGTATACCTTTTTGTCGTTGTAGGCGGTATATAGTACCGATGATCTTAGAGTACCTACATACTCTAGATCCCCTGTTCTTAAAGTGCGGCCCACGAGCCACTTGTGGCCCGCGAAACGATTTCATGCGGCCCGCCAAAATATCTGAGTAAGAAGACAAAAAAAATTTGTTTTAAGAACTATGTTGATACATAATATATCATCCTAACTATTGGTAAGAATAAAAGTATCAAATGTTTTTGTTCTCTCGCAAATAGCGTATCATATATATCTGTTCTCTGCCCTACCACATATTATTATTATAGTTTGGGTGTTTTTTTTTTAATCAAACAAAGAAAAAATAAGGAGGGTGTATTCTAAAATCGTTTAACCGTCCTTAGATGAGCCATTCGGGTATGTATGCATTAACGTCTGTGGCGGGGGATGGGGCCTGGAGCCCTTTCCCCCGAGAATATCAAAAAATTTCCTGCATTCGGGCACCCACCATTTCATTTTTGGGCAGTGAAATGGTCTCTTTGTAATTTTTTATATCTAATCTAAATTAGCACATTTTGACGATGAAATTACATTTTCACTATTCTAAAGTGTCAATTTTCTTTGCTCGCAAGCTTCGCTCGCTCGCTGAATGATAATAATAATAATAATAATTAAAACAAAACAAAACAGAAAGCTAATACACAATGTATTCGGGCAAGAGTCGTGAGTCCCATGCATCTTTGTATGTATATATCATACTCTGTGCCCTCGTAACAAAATAATTAAGAACCCATGCTCTAGATGATCTGGGGCGGTATACTGAAAACTGTTTTATCTCTAATATTGTTGTATCTCCACACTTAAGATAAATTGGTATTCTAAAAATTGTTGTAACTTTTGTTGTAACTTTTGTTATATCTTTGTTCACTCTGCGCATGATCCTAATTTACATATGCGCGCTGAAGATAAAATCATGACATAATTGGTATTCTGAAAATTATTTTATCTTTTGTTGTACTATCTTCCATGGTAACTACAACAAAACTTACAACAGCTTCTAGCTGTTGTATCCCATATGATCTCGGCAATTTTTCTAGCTCAGAATCAGACAGTACATGCTCGAATAGCAAGATGGAGACTGTGTGTGATTCAAGATCTCATAGAGAAGACATTTTGAAGAAATTACAGGTGGAATTCGATGATTTTACATGGTTCGGGCAGAAGAGAGTGAGCCATTTTGTTAATTAATTGCAACGCGTAATTTAATAACTACGCCCGAAATTGATATAAGCGCAAAGCCCATCCTTATGTTTGACATAAGGGGTTCTCCTATATACCTCCCTATATAAAATCCATCTTGATTGGTAAAGTGTCAAAAAATGGGCGTGTCAAAGATAATATAAAGGCGGTCCTTAGAGAGATAATATCTCCTTAAAACAATTTTCAGAATACCAACTTACAACATGATATTAGCAAGGTATTGATCTCCGGAAGATACAACAAAAGTTACAACAATGTTCAGAATACCACCCCAGGGAAATGTTGAACATGAATGTTCTCTGTATGTTTCCATGGTGAGTGAGTAGGCCTATTCACAATTGAAGACTTTCACTTTATTTTTAGTGTCTAAACACCGAAAACAAAAACCGAAACTATAGTCTTGTGTAAGTGTTTAATTTAATTTCATTCGATTATCATCTCTTTCCTTTCTTAATTTCCTTTCCTTTACCCCAACATTCCTCTAAACGCCCCATTAGTGGGTTATTTTCACTGAAAAAAAAATATATCAACAGCCTTTTCACAGAGGCTCACACATGGTGATACCGAAAGCCTTTAATTGTGAATAAATCTGTTTACTCTCTATTTCTTCCCAGCACCCCCCAGTGGCGGATCTACGGGGGGGGGGGGGGGGGGGGGGGGTTAGGGGTTTAAACCCCCCCCCCCCTTGGGCTGCCAAGTAAACATTTAATGTGCATAGGAATAACACTATTACGTAATACCATCAATATTTCACATGATGACTAGTTAGTTTCAAAGTTGGTAACGGAGGGTTATAATAAATAAACAAGAAAGAATTAAAACCATTAAAACATTTGTGTACATCGCATCTAGTCAGGCGTCTGTTAACGATTTTTAACGATATGTGATTTGGCCATAATGTATGTTTCAAATTGGTAACGTATGTTACATTAACGTTGTCTGAATACAATTTTGGCCTTAAAAATGATTGCTAAGCTCACCCAGAACCTCATATATATGGTGTAAATTTAAGTTTGCTACCAATTTGGATAGTTGTTACGTATATCCTACACACATTTTTTACGTATGATAACGTACGTTTACGGTTACATCACGAAAGTTACATCGTGACCTTCAATTGGCTGAATAAGCAACATTTAGTTGAACTTAATTTTAATTTCTATTTCACTGGCATGGCCAGTATAATCATAGGTTACCTATATTTAAGATTTGTGGTACTATACAAGTCAACATAATGTTACACTGTCATAAATCTACCTTTTTATCACGAATCTTTCTTATATTCCCAGTTACTTTTCTTTAGTATCTTGACTTTTAAACATGTGGTTATAATTAGACCAAAAAGAAATAACACACACTGGAGAGGAAAATTTCAAGTGCAAATATTGTGAGAAGATATAATATTATTCAACTCATCTGGTAACTTATTAAGTTGATAACCAAACACACGATAACTCTGGATATAACTGTGTATTAAACTGTTACTTGATCTAAAAAGACGTTATTATGGACTGCTTTTTATGGTCTCCATTGCGTTAGTAGATGCCAGGAAAACATCACTTACAGGGGTTCAAATAGCAAAAAAAAAACAACAAACAAACAAAAATTAAAATCGGCGCGACGCAACGCGGCTCACAGACATCGCCGTTTCGCGCCTTGTGGACGATGCTCTGCATCGCCGTTGGGACAAACCCAGGGACCGCGGAGCCCGGGCCGGGGGGGGGGGGGCGGGGATGGGGCTGTAGTTCCCCCCCCCCCCCCCAATTATTTGGGCAAAAAAGAGAAAAAATAGAGCATGCAAGTATGCTTAAAATCGTAAGCTGGCAACCCTAAAAATGAAAAATCTCCCTACTGTGGGAGGGGGGTATCCCCCCTCCCACACCCTCCCCCCTCGCTCGCTTCGCTCCCTCGCAATACCCAGCTCAGCCCCTCAAACCCCCCCCCCTTGGAAAAAAGCTAGATCCGCCCCTGCCCCCCCCCCCCCACGTGCCTCTCCCTGTCTCCCTCCCCGTTCATCCTTCTTTTCTGATGGGTTCATAATCGGAAGGGGTGACTATAAAGTTCCTGTAATACAGTGTTTAAAAATGTCGGTGGATGAGCCGCCCAAATGGGTCGCTTTTTCACAAGAAATCCCTAAACATGGGTCCCGTTTTCTACACACAAAAAAAATCCCTAAACATATGGGTTCACATTTTCAACAAAATCCCTAAACATCCCGAAATCCTGTGCCTCGTGCATTTTTTCAATTCATTTCTTGGGTTTGGAAAGAAAAGTAAGAATTAAAACTCAAAGAAAAATCTGAAATGTGCGGTACGTACGAGCCTGGCCTGATCGTCTGCGCAGAGAAAAGCCGCAAAAATTTTACATTGAAAAGAATCCAGTTTTTACGACAAATCCCTAAACATTGTCTACGTTTTGCGAGAAAAATTCCTAAACATGGGTACCCTTTTCTTAAAATTTGCCCCTAAAGATGGGTTAGGGGTTCAAGGTCCGGGACTCACAGAGTCCGTCAAAAAAAAATTCGAGTATACCCCCGGCCCCCCGGAGAAATGTCCAAATTAATCAGTGATATTTTATTTTCTGCTAAATATAGTTTGTAATCATATTTACAAATTTACAGCATAACATAAATAACATTCTAGGCTAGGCTGAGTGAAATTGCAAAATTAATCTACCTAATATATAGTTTTAGAGATATTGTGATCTCCAAATTTGACGTTGCCCGGAACGCACAACAAATTTTAGAAAAAGGCCGTCCAGAATATAGCGAGTCGAAAGTTTGGGGCACAAAAGTTTTCAGATAATTTGTTAAAAATGATTCCATCAAAGGCAAAGTAATAGCATGAAATGAAAGGAAAAATATTGTACATTGTGAAATCTCAAATGAACTTATACAGTTTTGATGGCATAATAAATGAAGCTTTCTAGAGCCTTGTCGGGGTCGCAGTTTGAGATCTTTCGGGCAATATCTGGAAAATTTTTATCCAATTCACGAGAAAATTAACTGACAAGAAAACTGGTTATAGGTCGTCACTCTTTCGATTGGGGGTAGCAGAATTTTGAAATATCAACGAACCTTAAAGGGTATGAGGCCTGAAAAAATAATTTGTGTATAGTTAGCTTACACAAAATCAACCCCAGAAAACTTAACACGACATTCAACGGTGACAGGATACAGGAGATATTGATTTTTGAAAATAAAATACCCCCCCAAATTAATATAAATAAGACTTGAGCAAAGACTAGTCGATCGATCACGATAGCTCACCTAACGATATATCGATTCAGGAACGTCTTCACTTTCAATTTTCGATTCGATAAATGAATTTTGCGACTTAGTTCTAATTTATTTGTTGTTTCATTTGGTCTGTAGATTCTTTGTAATTTATGCGCCAAACCAATTTTCTATTCGATTTAAACGTTTTGCGTTGAATACTTGATTCATCTGTTGTTTTGTTTGGGTTGTAGATTCTCCATAAATTAAGCGGCAACTGAATTCTCAGTTCGATAAAAACAGTTTGCGTTGTATACTTCATCCATGCATTTGATGTTTTATTTGGGTTGTATATTATTCGTAAGTTACGCGCCAAATCATTTTCCAGTTCAATTTCGAATTCGATAAAAAAAAAAAAATAAAAAAAAATAAACATTTTGCGTTGTATACTTCATTCATTTCATATTTTATTTGGGTTGTATATTATTCCTAAGTTAAGCGCCAAATCAATTTTTGATTCGATAAATGTATCTTGCGTCATAGTTCTAATTTGTTTGTTGTTTCATTTGGTCTGTAAATTCTTTGTAATTTATGCGCCAAACCAATGTTATATTCGACATAAACGTTTTGTGTTGAATACTTGATTCATTTGTTGTTTTATTTGGTTTGTAGATTCTCTATAAATTAGGCACCAACTCAATATTTTTCATTTTGATAAAAACATTTTGCGTTTTATACTTCATTCATTTCATATTTTATTTGGGTTGTATATTATTCCTAAGTTAAGCGCCAAATCAATTTTTGATTCGATAAATGTATCTTGCGTCATAGTTCTAATTTATTTGTTGTTTCTTTTGGTCTGTAGATTCTTTATAATTTATGCGCCGAACCAATTTTCTATTCGATATAAAAATTGTGCGTTGTATACTTCATCCATTTCATATTTTATTTGGGTTGTATATTATCCATTAGTTACGCGCCAAATCAATTTCCAATCGATAAAAAAAAACCATTTTGCGCTGTATACTTCATTCATTTCATATATTATTTGGGTTGTATATTATCCCTTAATTAAGCGCTAATTCAATTTTCGATTCGATATATGTATTTTGCGTCTTATTTCTAATTTATTTGTTGTTTCATTTGGTCTGTAGATTCTTTGTAATTTATGCGCCGAACCAATTTTATATTCGATATAAAAAATGTGCGTGTATATACTTCATCCATTTCATCTTTTATTTGGGTTGTAGATTCTTCATAAATTACGCGCCAACTTATAATTTTCATTTCGATAAAAACATTTTGCGTCGTATACTTCATTCATTTTGTTTTATTTGAGTTGTATCCCTAAGTTAAGCGCCAAATCAATTTTCGATTCGATAAATATATTTTGCGTCTTAGTTCTAATTTATTTGTTGTTTCACTTGGTCTGTAGATTCTTTGAAATTTATGCGCCGAACCAATTTTCTATCCGATATAAACATTTTGCGTTGTATGCTTCATCCATTTCATATTTTATTTAGGTTATATATTTTCCATTAGTTACGCGCCAAATCAATTTCCAATCGATAAAAAAAAAAAAAAAAAACATTTTGCGTTGTATAATTCATTCATTTCATATTTTATTTGGGTTGTATATTATTTCTAAGTTAAGCGCCAAATCAATTTTCGATTCGATAAATGTATTTTGCGTCTTAGTTCTAATTTATTTGTTGTTTCATTGGTCTGTAGAGTCTTTGTAATTTATGCGCCGAACCAAATTTTCTATTCCATATAAACATTTTGCGTTGTATACTTCATCCATTTGATATTTTATTAGGATTGTATATTATTCATTAGTTACGTGCCAAATCAATTTCCATCGATAAAAAACATTTTGCGTTGTATACTTCATTCATTTCATATATTATTTGGGTTGTATATTATCCCTTAATTAAGCGCTAATTCAATTTTCGATTCGATATATGTATTTTGCGTCTTATTTCTAATTTATTTGTTGTTTCATTTGGTCTGTAGATTCTTTGTAATTTATGCGCCGAACCAATTTTATATTCGATATAAAAAATGTGCGTGTATACTTCATCCATTTCATCTTTTATTTGGGTTGTAGATTCTTCATAAATTACGCGCCAACTTATAATTTTCATTTCGATAAAAACATTTTGCGTCGTATACTTCATTCATTTTGTTTTATTTGAGTTGTATCCCTAAGTTAAGCGCCAAATCAATTTTCGATTCGATTAATATATTTTGCGTCTTAGTTCTAATTTATTTGTTGTTTCACTTGGTCTGTAGATTCTTTGAAATTTATGCGCCGAACCAATTTTCTATTCGATATAAACATTTTGCGTTGTATGCTTCATCCATTTCATATTTTATTTAGGTTATATATTTTCCATTAGTTACGCACCAAATCAATTTCCAATCGATAAAAAAAAAAAAAAAAAAAAAAAACATTTTGCGTTGTATAATTCATTCATTTCATAATTTATTTGGGTTGTATATTATTTCTAAGTTAAGCGCCAAATCAATTTTCGATTCGATAAATGTATTTTGCGTCTTAGTTCTAATTTATTTGTTGTTTCATTGGTCTGTAGAGTCTTTGTAATTTATGCGCCGAACCAAATTTTCTATTCCATATAAACATTTTGCGTTGTATACTTTATCCATTTGATATTTTATTAGGATTGTATGTTATTCATTAGTTACGTGCCAAATCAATTTCCATCGATAAAAAAACATTTTGCGTTGTATACTTCATTCATTTTATATTCTATTTGGGTTGTATATTATTCCTAAGTTAAGCGCCAAATCAATTTTCGATTCGATAAATGTATTTTGCGTCTTAGTTCTAATTTATTTGTTGTTTCATTTGGTCTGTAGATTCTTTGTAATTTATGCGCCGAACTAATTTTCTATTCGATATTAACATTTTGCGTTGTATACTTCATTCATTTGTTGTTTAATTTGGGGTACAGAATCCCCGTAAGTTACGCCCCAAATCAATTTTTGATACTTTAAAAACATTCTCCGTTGTAAGACTTCATTCATTTGTTGTTTTATTTGGATTGTAGATTATCCATAAGTTACGCGCCAAATCAATTTCCAATTAGATAAAAACATTTTGCGTTGTATCCTTTATTCATTTGTTGTTTCATTAGGGTTAAATATTATCAGTAATTTCCACCCCAAATCAACTTTCGAGTGTTTGTCAGCCCCGGCGCTGTACATAATATAGCAGACGACAACGCGATAATGCGATCGCGATAATTCCACTATCGCGTCTTGGCGTTCGCCGAACGCCAAGACGCATAAAAAAAACGCATAAAAAAAACGCACACGCATAGAAAACTGCTCGCGCGGAACTCAACTGGAGTTGAGTTCCGCGCGTCGTTCGTTCACGCTGTCCTTTATTCTCTTCAAACTCCTTAACCGCTAACCTGTAGAATGCCGGGTAAAGTTATTTGGGGTTAATTTTATACATTCTAACTGTATACAAATTATTTTTTTTGTACCTCAGAGACCCTTTAAAGAGAATGGCCGTCCGCGAACTTTGGTCACGCGCGAAATATTTACCATTATAATGCATGATGTGTATGATAAGCATAAGTAAAAATAAGCTGATTTGTCATGGAGCGGGGATATACAGAGCGGGGGGGGGGGGGGGGGGGGCTGTCCCTTTTCATACACTTGTATCCTCTTTTCCAAAATAATCCTGCATCCATCTCCTATACTGTTTTGACACCCTTCACCTAGCCCCTCAGTCATGTTGTAACATAATCAGCGTGACGGGAGCCTGAAAATTTTACGCCGTGCTCATGAGCATTGGCGGGGGTATTCAGTGTCAGCTTGAGGGGTTATCCTCCTTGAAAACTCAAGACTAAAGAGGCCGCGAGAAATATCATTAATTTTGCATGAAGTGTACATTGTATGCACTAGTCGCTTTCGCTCAGTATCCAGCAAAGAAATTTAGAAGAAAAGGTCAACCGTCGCTCAGTCCATCACCACCAAGAAGTCGACTGGCCATGAGATTCCTTATATTAATTTGATTAATTATTCTATAGATCCTTATGCTATATATACGCCACGCTGAGTCAAACTCATGCAGTTGAACAAGTGGTTTATTACAGTGAATTGGATGCACTGTAGAGTTGGGAATATAACATCTCTTCTAATTTCTCACCAATTCTCCGATGGAGAGAAAACACACCCTATACCTTGGACTTTTCAGCATTGATTACCTTATTAGATCATGAGACGGAGACTTGAAATATAACAAAAACTGTATAATGTATAGGATGATTAATATATAACCGCGATATTGACGAATCGAGTGGCATAATCATATGAGAATCCCTCCCCCACATAGTCGGGTAGTAAGTTAAGAGATTTAGCCAGCCCCCCCCCCCCCTTCCCCTTATTTCAAAATCTCGATCCGCAACCGTCTGCATTTTGATGAATAAAATTAATAGATGCAGAGAGTGGGAAGAGAGAGAGAGAGAGAGAGAGAGAGAGAGTAGACTAACAACCTTTGGATAGAAATTTTAGCAGACCACACTGAAATGCTGAAGATAAGTTACCATGTGATATGAACTGAAGCATAGGAAAGCATTCACCACGATAACAGTTCTATACCGCGAGACATAATCATTTAATAGAAATCTTTGGTTTAAATAATATTGCTCGCTAATGGCTTCATTGAGCATAATTATTTCGCTACAGAGTACATTGCTTATGTATAAAATATGTGTGAAGAATATCAAAGAAACAAATAGACTACTAAGATTAGATATGTAAGTGTGTATGTGTGTGTTTTTATAGAATTATGATATCAATTTGTATTACATCGAGTTTCATTTGAAATTTTAAAAAATATATATTATTAGCTATGAGATAAAATAAAAGAGTAAAATATGACACTTCTGAAACTTGGAAAGCCAACAATAAACATTGTTAACTACTTCTGTACATAATCGTTGCTCATTTTATTTCATACCGTCTACACAATCAACCTGAATATCTATGGCAAATTACCTTCGGCAAAAGAACCAGTAATCTAAGCGATATCTTATTTTGATTTTTGCTTCTGTTACCATGACAACGGGGAAATCTACTGTAGATATGGTGATAGTTCTGTTTATGCTGATTAGAAAGTCCTTGAATAGACCATGGACTAGAAACCATGTTCGGTTGTCTACCATATGTGTTGACCATAATCTATCCAATACATAGGTATTACCATACTCTCTTTTTGTCAATTCTTAAACAACATTAAAGATAATATAGCCAGAATGAGAACCATACATACAAGTTTGATGTATCGATAAAATACTGTCTTGTTGTTTGTATGTAATTTTTGTAAGAACGGTGATTCCAATATGATTTTTCACATGTTATAAATATGAGTACAGGTAGTCTTATTATGATTTGCTATATTTTTCTGCCTTTTTTTTTCATTTCATTTTCATGCGATTGTTAATTTTCTTGATACTATGATGCCTTATATTGTAACACAAATTGTAACACAAACAAGGTTTAACTGTTATAGGGAAGGTCGTATAGCTCCAGGGGAAGGGCACATGACCACAATCAAATGGAGAAAAGAAGACCTAGACTTAATCTTATCTCCTGTTTCTTGCGGAGCATTGGACAGCATTATATGTCTTCCATCTTGTTCGGTCTTCCGCTAAAGTCTTTGCCTCCTCCCACCTCAATCCTATTTCATGAAGGTCTCTTTTCACTGTTCTTGCCCATGTAATTACAGGAAAGAAGAAGAAATAGAAGAAGAAGAAGAAGAAGAGGAAGAAGAAGAAGAAGAAGAAGAAGAAGAAGAAGAAGAAGAAGAAGAAGAAGAAGAAGAAGAAGGAGAGAAGAAGTAGAAGAAGAAGAACAAGAACAAGAGAAAGACTGACAGAGACTTAGGGAGAAAGAAGTATGAGAAAGGGAGAAGGAAAGAGGAACCGTGAGAAGATGATACAAAGCCCTTCTATCCCTTCCTGTTCAATCTTGCATTTCATTCACCTCGTACATGTCGTAGGTCCAATGCCCCCACCCATTAAAACAACGGTTACATGTCGTTTTTCCAAAGTTTCATAATTCCGAAGGTTCGTTTTTCCGAAGGTTCGTTACTCCGACGGTTCGTAATTTCGAAGGTTAGTAATTCCGAAAAGTTATGTAGGTCTCAAATTCATTTTCGGAATTACGAACCTTCTGAATTATGAACCCTTTTTATTTTTCTGAATTACGAACCATATTTCATTTTCGGAATGATGAACGCGCTGCTGTGCTGAGAATTTGTGTTTCGGATTTACGAACCTTTGGTATTATGAACCCTATTTCATTTTCGGAATTACGAATCTTCGAATAACGAACCTTCGGAGTAATGCATCAAATGTTCCGCATTATGAACCCTATTTCATTTTCGGAACTGTGAATTTGTGTTTCGGAATTACAAACCTTAGGAAATTATTATGAACCTTTGGAAAAACGAGTACCCCCGAAACAAGTCCCCCTCACAGGTTAAACCCGTATACGCCCCAGTTTAAACGTCATATTTATTGGCATATTGTTATGTTTTTTGCTCTTTGTATTTTATAAGTTGCTTTTCGAGCCTCTGATGTCCTTTTTTGTTTCCCGTATGTCATGTAGAGTGATCTTTCTTTTAGCCTTATAAACCTTCTCCAAACAGAGGCGGTGCAACGTTGGGCTCGGACAATGAAAGTGGAGGGGCACCTTTTGTTTGGAGGACAAAAGGTGCCCCTCCACTTCCATTGTCCGAGCCCGACGTTGCGCCGCCTCTGTCTCCAAATGTGTATTATATCTGAAATTACCATGTGTTACTTCTGTTTTTGTGTTGTTTTTTTCTTAATCATGACTATAACAGCAAGTCCAGGGGTATAGTGTGTTCTATTCATTCTGTTTTTGGTCCTCGGTCCAGTGTGTTATAATGGGGTTTTTTTTTCTCTTTCAAAGGCAGTAGAAACCTTATAATCTTCAACAAGCCTGTGGTTTCACAGTAGAGTTTTCTTTCTTCCCCCCCCCCCTCCTTTTTCCCCCCTGTTTATTCTTCTTTTTTAAAAATTACAAGAAAGGGATAGTGAGAGGGCTTCCAAAACTATACGCTCTCTTGTTTTGGAGAAACGTTTACGAAAAATTAACCGGACAGCGATGATGAATAATTCCCGCTCTTGACAAATTATCCCGGAAACATTATGCGCGGCGGTCAAATAATTATTCCCATACTCTCATCTGCATTAATAAAGCAGACATTTGAAACTGGCTTAAAAGCTTGGATGCCGCCACGGGAATAGCCCTAAATTCGGAAGCGTGCCAAGGCAAGCAATACATGAGGGACAGTGGATGGGACCGCTTGGAATAACTGAGCGATTTAACCCGCTCGATCTCGCAGTTTCAATATTTATCAAAGTTAATGACATAAGAGACTCCCATGTGTACCCTGGCGATCCCTGGATATTCATTCTATATTATGAAGATGTGTGTTCGAGGTATTGGTGAGCACCTCAATGGCAGAAACCCTATTTAACTTGAAAACAAGGATAACTGTAAATCTTTCAGTTATGCTGCCCATTTATAGCATTTAACTTTTTTTTTTTTTTTTTTTTTGGGGGGGGGGGTTAAATTTTCTTAATATCTCGGATTTGTGCACCCCTCCCCCCCCCCTTATTTGATATGGGAACATTGTCAAAAAAATCACCCCATTTATTCAAAATGGCGGTTCAAAGCCAACGATATGTCGCCGCATGGCCTGGTAAATATACTCCTTCTTTAATATCTGGATTTCAGAAAAGCCATAATATTCATTTTGATTATTAATGAAATGACTGGGTGAGAATCACTTCAAAGTGAAATGAAGAATACATTCAATATATGATCGCCTTTTGTTGGTTTAGGTCACCCCCTCCCCCCCCCAACCCCAAAAAAAAAAAAAAAAATTCCATTCTTTTTTTTGG
The DNA here is from genome assembly GCA_025618425.1 of Heliocidaris tuberculata. Taxonomy (NCBI): domain Eukaryota; kingdom Metazoa; phylum Echinodermata; class Echinoidea; order Camarodonta; family Echinometridae; genus Heliocidaris; species Heliocidaris tuberculata. Next base: position 39,899,197 of record CM046834.1, on the reverse strand, counting down.
GGGGGGTGTACATTATGTGTTAAAATATGAATGAATGAGTGTAGGTCTGTGTATAAATTGGAGTTCCTTTGAAGTTCTTTTCAGGTTAGCTTTTTTCAGTATAGGCACGCGTAATTAAGTCTGTATATCATTCGTTGTTTTTGAGACAAAGTCTCCATCGATTTATCGTACCAAATAAAAACTCTATCAAAGTAGAGGAGCAAATGCAGTGTATTTGTATATCTACAGTTTAACTACATTACCCTCTTTGTTAGAAGACGAATAAAATATTTATAATTTAACGAAAAGCAAAAACTGTCTTTTATTTCCTCTTTCTGACGTTTGAAATACTAGAAAAACTTCTTCAAAGATAACATAGATCTACTATCATAATAAGCACTTCGAACGCACTTAAACAACATCTTTATTATGGAAAGAAAATCAATTATTATTGTATTCCAACCGATGAAGTTAACAATGCTATGATGACGCAATGTTTTCTTATTGAATTTTCGTTGGTCGTTATGTTTAATTTGGCAGGAGAGAGAAGAATATTTAGAAATAAACACCTCTGTACAGTAGATTTGTTTATTCAAATGATTTGATAATAAGCTGCTTGAGAATCTTATATACACCGGGATATACAATACAGAATACAATAAAAATTTATAAAGCTAAAAAACTATTAGGCCAGGAGCCTGTCCCGAAATAGTCACCCCATTTTACCCATAAGATTTGACCCCTTAAACTTACTTAGACCATTTAAGTCATTGACAAAAAGGTTGTCAGCCTGAACTTAACCGCCGGGTTAAGCCCCCAGAGCCCCCAAAAGAGACCCCAAAGTCGGGTCGATTTCACCCCATCTCCCCCATGCACCAAACTTTGTCAGTAGGAAGCAGTATGACTGGACATTACAAAACACAAAAAACTGACAAAAATTTCCATCGGGATGGGGTGTCAGACGGCCCCTAAAAATTGGGGTAAATTTTTCCCCTTGAAGGCCAGGGACCAAATTTTGTCAGAAGGAAGAGCTATAGATGTACATTCCAAAAATATAAAAACTTACAAAATTGTCCATCGGGAAGGGGGTGTCAGACCCCCTGAAATGAAAACTCCAAAGTGCCCTTGGACAATGTTTTGCCCCCCAAAATGCTCTGTATGTAAAGAAAAACCGTTTTCATACCTTCTGACTATGATAACTCAAACATGTTTCATTCAATTCAATTCAAACTTTCATAACATAATTTTGAGTATAATAGTCTTCTTGTGGTGCAATTTGGTGTTAATTGGTCTTTGGATTAATAAATTATGAAATTGTGAAAAATGTATTGCTTTTTCAAAAGTAGCCAAAAAATACTGTCAGGATTATGTAAACACACCCATTGTCGATCTGACAAGGCATAATAGAAAAGCTTGCTTGGTATCTGTGCAATTAACACATGAATAGTACATTTCAGCCTGGCAGTCACATACCACAGATACCTGAAAAGCTCTTCTATTATGCCTTGTCAAACAGGTGAAGAGGGACAATGGGTGTGTTTACATAATCCTGACAGTATTTTTTGGCTACTTTTGAGAAAGCAATACATTTTTCACAATTTCATAATTTATTAATCCAAAGACCAATTAACACCAAATTGCACCGCAAGAAGACTATTATACTCAAAATTATGTTATGAAAGTTTGAATTGAATTTAATAAAACACTTTTGAGTTATCATAGTCAGAAGATATGAAAATGGTTTTTCTTTACATACAGAGCATTTTGAGGGGCAAAGCGTTGCCCAAGGGCACTTTGGGATTTTCATTTCAGGGGGTCTGACACACCCTTCCCGATGGACAATTTTGTCAGTTTTTATATTTTTGGAATGTACATCTATAGCTCTTCCTTCTGACAAAATTTGGTCCCTGGGCTTCAAGGGGAAAATTTTCCCCCAATATTTAGGGGCCGTCTGACACCCCATCCCGACAGAATTTTTTGTCAGTTTTTTTTTGTTTTGTAATGTCCAGTCATACTGCTTCCTACTGACAAAGTTTGGTGCATGGGGGAGATGGGGTGAAATCGACCCGACTTTGGGGTCTCTTTTGGGGGCTCTGGGGGCTAAACCCGGCGGCTACGTTCAGGCTGACAACCTTTTTGTCAATGACTTAGATGGTCTAAGCAACTTTAAGGGGTCAAATCTTATGGGTAAAATGGGGTGACTATTTCGGGACAGGCTTCCAGACTATATGTAAATATATTCTTCTGCACTGCAAGAGCTCATGATGTGCTTAAAACTACTACATGGATAAACAATGAAATGAAATAATATGCTTTTAGTTTTGATTGAAAAGAATTTAACGATTGTGATTTCCTAATTTCCAGTGGTATAGGCCACTCCACAATTTGGGGGCTGCACATGCAAATGCTCGATCTCCTAAAGTTTTATGTGATGGAGTTATCAGGCATGTGATACCAAGGTTTCGAAAATTCGAAAATTGAGGACCCCCTTTTAAAGTATTTTTACTCAAGTTGTTCAGACAAACTTTAAAAAACTCCCTTATACGGTATTTATAGCCATGTTTCCAATTTACTTCTCTGTAATAATTTTTGGTGACAAATTTTGCCCCCCCCCCCCCCCCCCCCACTCCGGCTTTTGAAATGTCCCGGCGACGTCACTAGCCTTGAACAATACATTCCTACAACAGTGGACACCAAATTGAGTATTTAGCAATAATTTGTGTCCTCAACGTAATCGTCGCCCTTCCTGCTAATTCACGGAGTTACCGTGTTTTTCGTGTATTTTCTCGTTCCCTGTTCTTTTTTTTTCCACGTCGGAAGTCCTTATCTTCACCCGTGTTAAGCATTGATTGTCTACTTAATGATTAACAACATCAGATGTGCAATTTTGACCCAGAAGTGTTTACCCATTCGGGAGCGCTAATGTACGCCGATCAATCAAGAGTTGGGGCAAGTGCGAGGTCAGGAAAAAAGCGGGCCACGAGGCCTGTGCACGGATTTTTCTCGTTTGTAAGTTTTCACAGGTCATGCCTGTGCATGTGATGATAAAGTGAGCATTCTTTATCGATTCCTTCGTGTTTCAAGGGGGAAAACCGCATGGTATTTAGGTGATTGATAAGCTTTTCCAAACAGATAGCAATGAAGTATAGTCATTGGCGGTCGAGAGTGATTGCAATATCAAAGGCATCATTCTGTTCCATCTAAACATGCAATGCTGATTTGATATTTCTACCGATTCTCGTAAATGTAAAGTTTATTGTGTCTCATTCTCTAAAGAGTCATAATAAAATATTTATCATTAGTAATCTTCCCCCGTCTTTTTTTATGTTATTCATATTCAAATATTCAAATGTTTTGGCCTATCTCTATTTGAACCCTGTTTGTAGATTTAAAAAAAAAACAGTAAAAGGTATAGTCATATGTAAATACACTAACTACCCTGATATACGTCAAATGATATTAAAATATACTCGGGCAGGACTAGATCTTGTGATCTGATTTAGAGACAATACTGAAACAGCGTTGATCAAGATAAGAAGATGACTGAATAATTATAATGTCTGACTTTCTATATCGCAAACTGTATATATGCATGCACAACCTTCACTATAATCTGATAAATGTTTCAATACTAGAAGCCAAGCATCACTGGTGAGAAGTTCTCATGCATGGGGATCAAATTAAATCACTATATAATTCGATCAGTTTTCAAAGCAGTACATTATATTGATATATCTGCAAAGGTTGCATGACCCAGGGAGATCGATATCTTTAGTAAGAAGGAGTGATTATTTTGCTAATTAGTATATTGAATTTTTAACAGTTCCCCCGCCTTATATTTCTTTTTAATATCATTTTACCGAAATATGTGTGCCTAGGTTTGTTTCAAGAAGGCTTCCCTCTTTGTGGGTTTTGTTTGAAGTCTTTTTTTTTTTTTTTTTTTTGCAGAGTGGGAGGAGAATATGGAAATGTCTTTATTTCATACACATGGATCAATCTTCTTGATCTTGCATTTACTTAGTCAATTTTTGTTTTGAGGCATATACGGGATATTCTATATTTCCTTAAAATCAATCCATTTACCAACGAAATCAACGAAGCCCCCTTTCTCCAATTTGCATGTGTTTAAAACTGAAGATATAATTTTTTTTTTTTTTTTAAGTCTTCATAATTAGCATTCATTATTTCCCATTCGTCTTTGTACATTTTGTTCAAGTCTAAAATTATCATATCGTGGCCATTATTTTGTTTGTGTTTTTATTTTTTTTGGGGGGGGAGGGGGGTGGTAGATTTAACCCATGTAGAGATCCATCTCTGTCGAATTCACTGCTACTACTGTTATTGTTTGCTAGTGAAGTGTTTATTGAAAAGTAATAAATATGTTTAGACCTTTATATCAAACTTGTTATTTTTGTCTTTTTAATTAGCAACAATAATGAAGTTTGTTGGAAAGGTGAACCAGTGTGTTAATGAATGGTTTGTCTTGTTGCTGTCTTAATTGCATTGACTGCTCCTGAATGTGATGCTTACATAATTATTTTGAACTAAAGAAGAGCATGTTATGTGAGAAAATGTCTGCGACTTTCCTTAAATTGCAATTTGTGTGGATGATTACAATGATTATAGTTATGCCAGTGAATAAATTCTTCAGATGTTATAGACATTAAAAGATAACTTCAATTTGTTTTGGCAAAATGAAAAAAAAGCAGCATATGCACCCCCTACAGTTTTTCTCCTTCAATTTTCTCTTTAATCAACTGAAATTTAATGTAAGACTTAAAGAATACATAAACGTGTGTCTGATTAAAATGAAAGAAGTAAAATGCCGATTAATTTTTATTTGTAATTTCATTTTTAACAACTGTTATGCAAGAAAAGTTTACATTAAAAAATGAATTCCATACATAGAAAGAAATTGATTATTATTTTTTATTTTGATAAAGAAACGACTGATATGCAAGACTAGATAAAGCACCTTTATTTGACATTTTTAGATATTTAAGTAAATCATTTGTGTTTCTTGTTATTTTTTTATTTTGCGTTAATATTAATTTAATTCATTATAAACGACTGATCTGCAAGACTACGTAAAAATTGGTTTTGTTTAATTTTCAATCAGTTTCAATTTTGATTATTTTAATTCAAACGACTGATGTGTAAGACTAGTTTACGTTAATGGTGGATGAATTTCTATTCCTTTAATTCTATTATAAACGAATGATGTGGAAGACTAGTTAACACACCCTTCCGAGAGGAGCCCCCCCCCCCCCCCCCCCGCTTTTCTCGAAAGGGTGCGTTAACGCGCCACTCCGTTCTCAACGCAGCCTATATGAGTTGAACGCTCCGCGCCGCGCCGCACCGCACCCTTTCGAGATTAGCCTTTCTCCCGCCTCCCTCTCGCTTTTCTCTCCCTTCCTAGTCTCCACTTCCCCTTTCCCCCTCCCCCCTCCCTCTCTCTCTCTCTCTCTCTCTTTGTAACTGTCTTAATTCCCCTCAGTCTTCAATTGCTCAGTGTCTCCCTACTCGATCTCTCTGTTTCATCTCTCCCTTTTCCTATCTGCCATGACTGAATCCCTTCAAATATCAACTTTTTGGCCATAGAGTCGATATTATACGTTATAGTTTTCCGTATGGACCTTGAATCTTTATAATTATTACTTAATTTGATCAAAATAATAACAGATTTTGTGGTAATTGCAAAAACTAATTTTAAAAATGTAGTATGCCTAAAATAAAAAACTAAATCACTCTTCTCTCGCATGGAAGATAACTCTTTTTTTTGGGGGGGGGTGGGTTCATTTCTTAATTCACATGGGAACTGATTGCTTTATCAATCTCACATTTCCCGCAAAAATTGTAAATTTCAAGACAACATATCAAAATAAATATATAAAGTTATAGGTACTCGTATAGAGGCTCCTCCCGGCTGCCCCCTCCCACACCGGCTACGCCAGTGCTCTAGCAATATGATTCCCTTGAGGGGATTACTGGATCACTCGAGATTATCTTGTTACTAGGAAAGAGATGTGCTTCTTTTAGAATAATTACCCGGTGTGTGCTCAGATCCGTCTGTGCATGGAGGAGGAATAGGTTCACATCTACGCAAGATACCCATAACAGGGTATCACGACACATAGGGAGAAGGGACTGTTTATACAAAATGTAGTTTCAATCATCACCATCAGTGGATCGATCAAAGGGAGATTGGAAACATTCCCATTCCGAAGCGCTTTGTAAACATGTCAGATATCACAGACTGGTAAACTGTATGTATTTTACACTGGGGTATTTGAAGGGGGCAAGGGGGCAGCTTATCCCCTGACGAATTTCCAACAAACAAACAACAACAAAAAAAGAAAAAGAAAAAACAAAAATACAATAACCGACTTTTCAGTCCATTATTGAGGTAATAGAATTGCAAGGTAAATAATCATCAAAGTGCTACCAAAGCTCATAAATTGGACATTTTCTCAAAAATATTCTGCTCGGCCGCAATGCGATCTCGAAAAACGGCTATGTGAAGTATATGTTCAGGTCAAACTTTAAAACTAAAGAAAGGGGGGAACTTGGCTTCTTATTTCCTAACAGGAAAAACATAATAGAGAAAAAAATAGAACGCTGTTATAATTCTATGAATTAAAAATTCATCTAAAATATGCATGCATCATTTCTTTTTGTTTCCGTATTTACATTTAATACATACCTCCAAAACTAATTATGGAGAAAATGTGATTAAAAATTTTGGCTCGCTGGCTTCGTTTGCTCACTAATATCTTTTTGAAAACCGCTGTAATTAATGGCAATACAATATTGTGCAAATAATTTCATATCGAAATTAATATAATTAAATTTACAAATTAAGAAGAAATTGGTTAAAGGACGTCCGTCGCCCTACATCCCCCTACACCCCCCCCCCCCTCAGTCCACCAAAATTAGGGCCCATACATGTGATTTTCGTTCTGAAATATGCAGACATCTCCAAGCGCGTTATATCCAATGAAAAGTGCACTACATAATAGCGATGATTAGTATTATTTTTATTATCAGTAAGCGTAGAATTTGGTAACATCAGACCTTATTTTTGCACCGATGCCTTGGGAGATAACACAATAACACAACATAAGCTATTCTCATGATAATACTCTCGTTTTCCCAGACATAACAATGGTTATTCGCCACAAGCAATTATCCTTTTTGCTCGCTCCTTGACGGTTATTAGCATACGATTGTCTTGTAAGGGTAAATTAGCACCATTCGTCACCATGCGAACGTATGAAGAAACAGTGAAGAATATAATCATAATGCAGGATTCTGCAAGGATTTTCTAATTATGACAATACCCTATAGGCAAAATATGTTATGTTAATAATAAACATGATAAATTATTCACTATTATGAGGATGAGAGAGATATATTTATTCTATATCGGGTCTGTATAACAAATTTTTTTACTAAATGGCAGTTACTTCGATCTTTGTCTGTTTAAACGAAAATGAGAGAAATGTAAAAGTATTGTTTTATTTGAGTTTAAGATATCAGTTTCATTGAATTGTAAAATGTTGTTTATTTGACTCAATGAAATAGCCTATGGAGGGCTAAAAAGTTTTTTTTTTTTTTAAAGATCATGGACATAATGCCGAAGCAAAAAATAATAATAATAATAATGAAAAAAATAATAATTATGTTATGTTAATATCTGTACTGCTTCAATATTCAAATAAGGGTTCCTTACGTTTTTGTTCATGCGTCCTTAAATTACCGTTTCAGTCAAATTCGGGGGGGGGGGGGCTTTTTTAACTTTCGCTATGCCATACTTTGCACTAACAGTAAACGGAAATGAATTATTTCGTCTGGTACCCAAAGGGTTAGCACCACCTGTAATATGAATGTGCTCTTACTGTGAATGTCCGAGTCATTGATTGTATTATAATACCACACCTTTTAATTTCTAATTGAATTCATATGATGTAAATGTTGTTTATCATGATTCTTGTCTTTTTTTAAAAACTTTTCGGATGTATAAAGAAGCTTAAAATAGTATTGTGATAGTATTATGTCTATCTGCACATCAAAATAAATTATGCTCATGTGAGAATATCGAAACATCCCTCCTCTGATATATATATATTAATACTAAGCTGCAAAAGATGTAGAAAATTGTAGATCTACGTCAAGATACTTAATTTTCTGTGCTCAATTCATTGTTATCTAAAATTCAATCTTATCTCTGAAACAACGAGGATTTACAAGTTACGATCAATCTAATAATTATCCTTTCAATTCAATTCAATTCAATTCAACTTTATTTACATTCTCCATAAAAAAAAAACCATGTACATAAAACGGTAAGGCGATGTATATACAAAGAACGATACAAATTAAGGACAAAATAACAAATTATGGGAATAAGGGGTCAACACGGGCATTGATTCGAAGAAGAAGAAAACAATTGAATTTCAGAACCCTGTGGTACAAAGAGAATGAATGTCACAGTAATTATGATGTTAATACATGTATAGTTGTGACCAATATAACGAATAGTATTATCAAAATGTCATGTTTTAAGCCACACAATAACAAAACATGTTTTCATACTGTCTTCTCTCCCTTTCAACAACGCCTCTCTCTGGTGCAATTACCGTGTTGTTGTTCTTGTGACATTTATAATGTTATTACTTTACCAGATAATTTTGGGATGTTTATGAAATTCTTGTTTTCAGTTTGATATCTAAATCAACAAGATGCTAATAAGTATGTACGTAAACACCAATCATGAACTAACAAAAGTTTAATGGCGGCATTTTAAGAATTCTAAAAGTGGTGTGGGGGCGGGGTTATACCAAAGACTTGTCATTTTACATAATACCCTCAAAACGACATGGGAGTGGCGGTCTACGTCTAAGCGAAAAAGACGGGGAAAAAAAATGATCCCCCAAGCGGGTATTTCAATCCTCTGAATATACCTCAATTGACCTTTGTATAGGAGCTTACTGTAACAGGATAAGTAGCGGTATCGCCCGAAAAGGGGCGATGGCATTTTGTTAGCCCTTATAAAAAGCCCTTTTTTTTTCTTTTTCTTTTTTTAAACATTTTTTTCATCAAAGGGATCCGCCTTTGTCTCTGAATGTACTATACAGTACCAGTAGAATAAAAATGTTCTTTTTCATGCAGGACAAATGTATAAGGTAACTTTTTTAAAAACTTCTGATGAGGGTTAACAATCTGAATACAGGATTTCTCTTGGAAACGTCAATGACGTCATTTTCCTTTCGGCTACAGCCCAAACAAGACCAAAATTACACAAGGTTCTCTTACCAATCGTTACCATAACCATGTTCAATATAAGTATATTAATTTGTCAAACCATAACACTTCCGCATTACATTGAAGTCCTGGATTTCCACTATCCCAACCTTCCACGTTTCTTGGAACTTCATCCTTAGCACTCCAGACGAGTAATCGTCACTAGGAATTTAGGATATCTTAACATTCCGAGCGCAGACCTTAATTAAACAAACCCGCCAGGCCGCCACTAATAATCAGTGAGATTGGGCAATTAGGGCCAATTGATGAGTCCATTAATGTCTCCTCGTAATAAACGTAAACTCTGTTATTTAGTGATGGCGATAACGAACCTATGATGCATTTGCGCACGCGATTGTTAGACACCTTAATGTGTAGTACTGATAACTAATCTGTAAACTCATGTTTGTTTTTTAACCGCTCTTTGGCTTTGGATATCCGGATCCCAACGTGAATATATTTCCCCTTATTCACCCCGTTTTTCTCTTTCATCATGTTTTCCTTTTGTGTCGTCGTGGCCGTTCTGTAACATATAAGCATTTCTCGTTTTCTGTATATAAAGTACAATTGGACACACGCACACAGGTGTGCCACCCCAACACACAAACCGTAGTCCATAACACACAATCTATGTCCCATACGCTCATTTCGTCCGATTCATGCCATGCTTGCTAGGGCTATCACTTTAATAGAACTATTGTTATATTAACTGTAGTCGTTAAATTACGACGATGTGTGCGCGCGCGTGTGTGTGTGTGTGTTTTTTTTTTTTTTTTAATAGGACGTAGGTGGTGGTAAAGTTCATTTTTCTGTCCATCAGATTGAAAAAGTGAATTTCTTTCAACTTTTTCCTAGACAAAAAGAAATTGCGTACAACGCAGAAGTAATTCTAGTTCTTCCACCTTTTCTTCTATTGCGTAATAAAACTGTCTGGGTAATGAAATATTAGCATCGTGTATGAGTTTAGATGCCGAGTACACATTAGAATAGAACGCTGTTTCCAAGTATAGAATTTTCATTAAAAACTAGGTTCTATCCTAGTCTAATCAGCTGGTTGGTTGCCAGGGAATCGAACAAGTTAACAGATAAGATTGCAGAGACGTGTATTTGATATCTACCGCCTATGTAAATATGGGTATACATGGTTCATGCATATGCAAGGCGAGTGATCGACGTATGCGAGGCTAAACCTGTCTCTTATTTGCATACAGTAGACTTCTACACAGTCCTTCTATAGCACAAAAGGGAATTAAAATGGATATACATTTGTTGCATAATCTTGAATGGATTTTTATCATTCAACAAATCTGTGCACCAACATTGACTAACGTATATTCTGCTATTCTGGCCACATCTCTGTCCAAATCTATTCCTATCCCTCATCTTTGTCTTTCTCTTCCTCTCTCTCTCCCTTTCTCCCTCCTGCTTTTATGCATTTTTTTCTTCCATCCTCGTCCCTCTTTCTCTATGCCTTGATTAGTTATAATATAGAAAGTACTAAGCGAGTGAGAAATACATATTTATATCGAAATTTGTCAAAACATTAAATGGAGGAGTTTCAAACACACATCTGACATAATTTTTTATCTGCATTGATTTTTAAGTTGTTCAATATGTTTGTAATGCAAAGGTAATATTTTATTATTTAAACCCTACAGCCATACCCTTATCCCTAATTGATGGAATGATGCCCCCACCCTTCTTTTTTCTGGGGGGGGGGGGAGAGGGGGACTAGCGAATGCTGTTATACTCACACCACTACTCAAGATCTATACGTCTACCTCTCTGTTGTAGGTCTTCGCTTTCCTCATTTTAAAAATTGCCATACTCCCCTGGGTAAAGCCGGATGTGGAAGTATTAGAATTGGAGGATATCCTTTTAATGAGCGACCCGTGAAGGTCCTGATGAGAAAGACAGTGTATTGGTTGATTGCTAATGGTGTAGAGCCGCCATTGAATCCCCTACGGCTATTACATGATGAAGCATACAGAGGACGAGGTGGGGTCTCAAAAGGGGGAAATATTGGAAACCTAACTCTGAGGAGTTTGAATTTTGCACATCATAATCACTAGGTGAATAAATAAAGATACCCCTCTTTACCGCTTAATCATTTCAAAGACGAGTTGTGATGTCAGGACCACAATCATGACGGCAAGGGATGTAAAATCAAGTTAAACTTTGTTTTGACTCCCGAGTAAAGAGATACCTAATATCACATTAAAAATGTATAAAGCTGGAAACAATGGTTCGTGGCAGAACCGCACATGCCTGATGAGTACCTAAAAATTCACATTTAGAAATGCATATGGACCACTTTCATATCCAGTATCTATATATCAGTGATTGGAAATGAATCCATTGACAGGGAAATGCTACATGGTATTGCTTGTATAATTACTCAGTAGAGTCATTGACACATTATGACTGACCAATCTTGTCTAGTATCTCCTTGGCCTGACCCTCTATATTGAGTACCCGTGATACTTCAATTCTGGATATTTTGCCGAGTTGCGCCAAAAGCCATTTACCACCGTCTCGACCTAATGGACCGGGGACGAAATTGGCAGGCCTAATGAGCACTCAACGACCGGTTGAGACAACCAGTAATCAACGTTGACATCATGTTTGTCTTTCAGCTGGATCTCTCTCTCTCTCTCTCTCTCTCTCGTCTCCATCCTGTATGTATAGTGAAGGCGAGAGATAATATACCACTTCACTCTTTGTAATTACAACAAAAAAAAACAACAACAACAACAGCACACAAACAAACGCTTCAGTATATTATCTCTGTTTGAAATAGATTGAAGTAAGATGTATATTTGACTGTTTCATGAAAATTAGTGCATTGAGGATTTTACAATATCAAATTGATTTCTTTCTCCTCAGGCTTCAGCGATTCGTTTTCCAGCGTGTCCCCCTGTTATCGTTTATTGGACAAATGTGACCAGCCCTTAACTTCCTACATTTACAAAGGGCTATCATAAGAATTCGAGTTGCTCGTCTGTATTCTACTCGGACTGATTATTAACAACGTCGCTTTCTAAGGAATAAACAAGGTTGTTTTTAAACTGACCCATGCATGTCCTTCTCAAAACTGATCCAAGATATAAAGTTATACGACTAGAATTCGCTCACCAAAAAGAATTCAAGCAAAATTGTATGTTACGAAAATAACAATAATTTTCCAATGAAAGTTTAAACACAATCATGCAATGGGGAGGATTGCATCACCTTACAATGAATGATCTTGTGCCCCAGTTAATTATCTTCCAACCTAGTGATTTATCAATGTACTTATTCTTAACCTCTCACATGTCAACCGCCCAAGTGATATACATGTATTTTACTTCTTGTAAACTTCTGTACGACAAAGACTAGGCTTCACGTGCTCATCAAATCAAAGAGGCGATAGCGCAGGAGGGTGGGGGATATATTCCTAACGATCTTACATCAAAGCTCTTCACCCACCAGCACGGTTGTTGAATGTCGCGATGACAGTTTGATATCAGATGCATCATGATGCTGCTTGTTTCGGACGCAATAAACCTGACAGCGGCGCCTTGAAACATTTATACAAGTTCAAGCATTATCATCTTTCATTTGAACTCATTTTCTCCTCGTAATGTTTCATCAAAGTTTGGAGTGATGCGTGTTGCAGGATATTGGATGGGTTGCGGATGGTGTCAAGATGAAATCATTAAACCGTGAAAGCACGGGACGCATGAGTGAGGAATGATAATGATATTCACCGAGGGAGGATAAATTGCTTTCTTTCCTGGAGGATCTCATATAAAGGACGGACGTTCGCAGGCAATATTCTCTACCCCAAGTGACACTTTTTCCCCGGGACGAAAGCGCGTTTGATACTGATTGGATATATGCGGAAGATATTGAGGTCTTGTTTGACAACCGCTCGCTATGTTCTTCTTTAAGTACAAAGTGTGTGCTGAAGGACAGTGAAGCTGTAGAAAACCAATGATAACATGTAACTGCAAGGCCTCTCTAGGTATCATTAAAAGTGGAAACAGGGATTTATTCAAATACCACAACGTTGGCCTTCTTTCTCTCAGCTCGTCATACCTACCGCGTAAGATGTATATATTTTGCTAGCCGAACGTTATTTGAGGAATAATAATTTTAAGTTCAAGCCTCGTCGTAAGCGTAAGATTCTACTGTCTCGTACGCACAAATTATTTGCATTTGTAATGTCTGACGGAGAATCAGATATAGCTGCGTTCTTATTAGAGTCACTTTGATGTATACGACTTCATTAATAATACCATTTTTGCATGACATCAAATAAGTGACTTTCTTAGATTAAAGGAGATATTAGGCTCAAAGTGAACAGATATAAATATGTCGAGTCACGGCGATGGGGGTTCACCGACTATGTCTTCCATCTTTCGTCGTATACCATCAGTTCGGGAAAGAGCTCGCAGAGGAAGCCTGGGGCAGATTTCAGGTGGAGCCGCGATACATGACGCCGTGGCCAAAGGCAAGGTTCATCTTGCCAAGTTCATTCTCGATGCTGTCGAGGGTCAAAGTGTTGTCAACTCGAGAGATTCGCATGGAAAAACGCCACTTATCAGAGCTATGAAAGTTGACGATTGCCAGACGCGATTAAAGGTCGCTCAGCTTTTAATTCAACATGGAGGCAATGTGAATCATAGGGATAACATGGGCAGGACTGCACTGAGCTATGCAGCCGAACTGCACTACAATGACGTGATAAAGATATTAGTCAAAAACAACGTCGACCCTAACATTGAAGACAACAATGGGAATACTCCGTTAATATATTGTAGCATGGTCGGAAATGCGACGGGTATATCGATTCTCACAAGATCATTTCGAAGACTAGGTCTGGATGTCGATAAACTGAATGGTGAAGGAATGAGTGCACTGATGACTTCTGCCAAAAATGGCTACATGGAATGCGTGAAGCTACTAGCCCATGAGGGTAAGGCATGTTTGGATCAAAGAGACCAAATTAAGAATATGACAGCCGCAGAATGGGCTCGCGAAGGAGGCTGTTCTACTCCAGAAATGGAGGCCTTTTTGCCGAAAATTCGTCGCCAGTCGAAACCGATAGATTCGAGCCCAACAAAACAAAATGTTGAACAGCGGTCAAACTTACAAAAGAACGAAAGCATGGAATCAAATTGCTCCAGTGCTGATGGATATAGTCCACGATGTAATAGCAAAGACAGTTCAAGTGAAGAACTCTCTCCAAGACAGAATTGCTCGAAGGGAACAATAGCAGTTCCCACCCCGCCCACCTACCGTAAGAATCCTCAAACGCAGATGGACGCTTTGTCGCGTCGTTTCCACGCCTTACATCCGATAAAGAACATCAGTGAAATTCCTGCAGTTAGGAAACATCTCATCGAAATGAAGAGAGCCAGCTTACCGGAAGTTACAAACCCTGACGCACTCCACTACCAATATAGAGAAGATGCGGTCAGTCTCGACCAGGATTCTGATAACCGCTCGGCAACGAACAACATATTTGTAAAGCGAACAAAACCGTCTTCGGGGCCACGACGCCCACTATCTGCCATTAATCGTCATTCAAATCAGAGACAATCCAAAAGTTTTGATGGTGTCACGTACGAACGAAGCTCCAATTCCGACGAGGATCTTAGCGTGCAGAAGAAAATGGGCAAATCCTTGTCCAATCTCTACCTTGAAAATCCGACAACCAAGAATTTGCTCAACTTGTCGTTCTTGAGTCGGAGCACTGATGCACTGTCGCCAGTGTGTTCTTCTCCCGATCCCTCATCTATGCGACACAGTGTCAACAGTACGACCCATATCAATGTGGACATTGACTCGTACAAGCAGCGACCCATAGAGCACATGTTGAGGGTGGATGTACATGGACAAGTTGGTGACCAGACGCCACGCCTTCCTCCTCTTTCTCCCAAGCGGGTTGTAACAGGACAGTAGATTTTCCAATATGTTATTTCTCACTGTAATACACTATATCTGCATTTATAACCAGTTCTTTGCTCTATAGTTGTTTAAGGTAATAATACACTCATTCATAATGATGTCTTGTGCGTTTGTTCTTTTCTCCTTTATCGTTTGTAAACAGTGTATTAAAATGGTTTGAGGCTTTTAAAATGTATTTATAAATGAACTATTACTTGAATTAATTGCCTAGCATGTCTTCCTTGTATGTTACCTGTCACTTTTGGATATTTCAATTAAGGCAAACATGAAATGGCGTGGCCAATGCTCTTCTGAGTATTAAAAGTCGAATTTTTTCCACTAATTGTTTTGTTTTATGAGTCTAGTGCAATATGTTCTAAAACATACACTCATTAATTGAGTAGACAGAGCGAATGGTTAAATGATTTGCAGGGCAAATCTTTTTTTTATAGTTTTTTTAAACGAAAATACAACTGTAATTTATTATATAAATTTTGATTATTATTTTTTACATTGTTACAAACGTCAGTCTTTGCTTCATTAAACTATATACAAATAAAAATAATCACATGGTGGTGATGCTGGTGATTAAGTGAACAGAACAGACCGGAGAAATTTCCAAATCCCAATGTGACATACAATCTGTTGATTTATGTGTTTTAAATGTGCATTACACGGCTTACAGTTTAGATCAATTAAAATTAGTGCGTGTCTTTATATATGACTATAATCCTAACAAAATAAGAGTGACTTAGCTACTTTAGAAAGTTCAGAATTGATATACATGTTCATAACAGAAAGATACCCCCCTCTCCCTCCTTTATGAATGAAAGGTGAAGAACTGTTGAACTTGAAGCAAATCATTGTTGATGTATGAATTCATGACGGATTTCAGTTTATAATTTCAGATGAAAAGAAGATTTTGCACATGGTTGCTTTCGTCGATATGGAACATAATACGAATGTAAGATAAAAATTAGTGTTGTTCGAATGTATTTCTCACAACCTGAACTCACCTTTAACTTTTACTCATTTCTTACTGTGAGTTGAAGTGCTCACAATTCTTTAAACCAACATTTTTTTTTTCGAAATGGTTCGCAGATAGACCAACGTGGCCAGCTAAAGGCACGACCAGGAAAAATGTGTGTAAATACCGATAAACGGGTGTCAAATTTAATGTTGATAAGATGATGAGATAAGCATATGACGTCACTTAATATCGATCTCTTCGGTAACTAATGCTAATAACTTGACATGACTGAAAAATAAACTGGGGGTAACCTTTTCATTTTCAATTTCACTGTGGTCATCTTTAGTTTATGTACTCTCACTTCAAAACAAAATTTGTTAGCTAGTAGCTACATTTTTTCATTTTACAAAACAAAAATGAAACGGAATAGTTTGGTACTTTATCGCCACTCCTTAATATGAATTTCAAAACCCAGAAATAAAGGAGGAAAGCCAGTGTCATTATGCTTCAAACGAGTAGAATAAATGAATTGCAATGAACCGGGGATGTTTATTTCTGACATAAATCGACATGAAAAGGTGCGTGTTATATAATTTAATGAAATGTTGAAAAGGCAGCCACGTGTTTTTGTTGTTTTAAAACCATAGTGGTTGGTGGTTTTTTGCTCTGACACATTTGAAAATTTTTGAAACCCCAGAAAACCATTCGACCATTTGGGTATTTCCATTTTACAAAATTGCAATGTTTAGTCATCCATGACAAAATCCAGAAGAACTACCCGTTTGTCACATTAAAGAGAAAACTCACGCAAGCTTGATTTTTATGAAAAAATATTGGGGTAACCCTTTTTATTGGAAGGGGGGGGGGGGAGTGTTGGTTCCCACAATGAAATAAGATGAACATGGATACAAATGTATCTCACTCTCTTAACCTGTGCCTCAGTATTTCCACACGGCACGTTTACAGCACTTGAGCCACTCAGTTTGCCTGTTTTCATTTAGGAGTGTTAATTTGGTTACATGTCGTTTTTCCGAAGGTTCATAATTCCGAAGGTTCGTTTTTCCGAAGGTTTGTAATTCCGAAGTTTCGTTACTCCGACGGTTCGTAATTCCGAAAGTTCATAATTCCGAAAATGAAAAAGGGTTTATAATTTCGAAAATGAAATAGGGTTCGTAATTCCGAAGAAGAAATGGGGTTCATAATTTCGAAAATGAAATATGGGGTTCGTAATTCCGAAAATAAAATAGGGTTCGTAATTCCGGAAATGAAAATGGGTTCATATTTCCGAAGGTTCGTAATTCCGAAAAGTTATGTAGGACTCTATTGCATTTTCGGGATTATGAACCTTCGAAATGATGAACCCTTTTTCATTTTCGGAATTAGGAACCTTCGAATTATGAACCCTATTTCATTTTCGGAATTACGAACCTTTGGGAAAACGAATACCCCCGTTACTTTATTGGTTCAAAAGACATTTAGTAGTAGTAATTAATTCTTTGAGTCGCTGCAGTGCTTCCCTTGTGCATATATCATTTCTTGTTTCAGTGTGTTCCCGTTTCTTTGTCTGTTTTTATCTTTATATTCCTCTCTCATCCTCTCTTTCACCCTCTCTCTTACCTTTGTCTGCTTTTACTATTGTCGGGGTTTTCCCTTGTCGATAATTCCATTATTATCAAAGCTATAAATTTGTTTCTGTTCCCCTCTTTCAACTACATTATTACTTATAGCAGGAGACATGCTCCTTTGCGTATATTTCTGTCGTGATACGCGGTTTAATATGACTGAATAGTAATTGCGCAGTATAAATCTAAAATAATGATAATTATCATTTACGTCTGTCATGTACTCCTAGAAAAATAAAAAATACCCGATTCAAATTATTCATTTTTCAATTTATTCATAACAAGGCAACATAACAGAAGTCCTTTCTAGTGATCTGGGCCTTTTATTTCAACTCACGTAGAAATCTGTCTACTATAGTACTGTTTTTTAAAAAAAGTGTAAGTATGTACTTTGTTGGAAAGTTGAAATTTTACCAAGGAACAATTTTTTTTTATTTGTTTTTTTTTTTTGGGGGGGGGGGTCGGCAAATAAAAATAATCAGCAATATAAATTTTAAAAGATTTAGGTCTATTCTTCCTCCATTCAGCTGCTGGCAATGATGAAGCTTTTCCTGCCATTGTCATATTTCGTTACCCTGGTAACTGATTACGTAATAATTCAACTAATCGTGATAGCGAATGGAATTGTTATCTAATGCAGCAGTAATTTGTCCATGAGATAATTTAGTCGCTACTTCTTCATTTTTTTCATGACTCCTGTTGTCATGCCATTTGATGTTTTCTTAAGTTGTATGTACTATGTAGATGTAAAATGAATAATAATTCTTCATAGAATAGTAAAGACCCATTTAGACATATTGAGGTTTAATCAGCTCAAAAAAGCAACCAAAAACAAAACCGCCGCAATATATCCTGATTGAAAATAGGTAATACATGTATTATACAACTGTGAAGCCATGATTCTTCCAGTTTTGGAGTACAAGAAGGTCCACTTTACTGCGAAGGGCACGCCCAAATTGTTATGTAGCTTTAACCAAATGATTTAAATATGCGATATATCAACCATCAATCGTCTTTGTCCTGTGAATACAAAATTATATTATTATGAGTCTAACAACATAACTATGGATAGTTGCTGAGATACAATCGATGTAACCGTGTAACTTTTTTTCTTCAAATTATGACATTAAACTTTGATTATCATATCTTTGCATATATGGTAAATTAATTTTGTTCCACATTTGTTGTCAGGAATGTTATATTTCAATACTGAATATTTTATAGTTTACTATAATTCTTCTGCAAAGGTCTATGCGTTATATGAATGATGAATTATGATATGAACATTGAGTGAAATATTTTTCCAAAAGGAGAGGAATTCGTTGATGATTATGGCAATCTTTGTCTTTGTGCGTTTTCTGAATGTCTTCTAGAATACAAAGACGAATAAAAACATGTATTTCTTTTTTTCAATATAGAAATCAATAAACATATCATTACAGTTTTTTTTTTTAATTTCTCATTTTAGAATCCACCTTTTTTAAAATTTCACTTGACAATATGGAAAAAACAACAACTTAAATTTCAGTCTGTCCGACCGATTGTCATTATTGTGATGATCAAGGTTTCAATTTTTCTTTTATGTACAAAACGAATCATATATTGCTTCACTTTACAATCGATGGAAAATGTCTGTTTTTCTATCTAGACTGATGGTGTTAAATAATAAAGTTCATGTACTCTATGAAAATGAAATAACTTGCACTGATGTGTGCCGTGTGGTCTTCATTTTCTTGGTGCATCTACATGTATATGTTTTCCATTGAAAGAGACAGAATGAAAATTGAAGAGAGTCTCTGAATTCCTGCATCTGGTATCTTCAGACAGCAGCGAGTTCAAATTTATTACTGCGACAAAATACAGAAAGGAGTTATACCTTGCGCTCACGTTTAGCGCGTTGTCTGAAATTGAAATTAGGCGATGTACTATACAAACGCACACTCACACACACGCACACACACACACACACACACACGCTCACATATGCAGTACTGGTCAAAATTATTAAAACTCGTGCAATTTTATAGGAATAAGAAAAATTAATGTTCATCAACATCTAGTTCTTTAATTTCATCCTGGTTTTATCTATGTACTAGAATATTATACTACATGAAACCCCAAGACAGTTGGGATTTCCATGTTTGGCAGGATTTCAGTCAATATTTTGTATAACCCCCCTTTTGCTGATG
Organism: Heliocidaris tuberculata; assembly: GCA_025618425.1. NCBI lineage: Eukaryota > Metazoa > Echinodermata > Echinoidea > Camarodonta > Echinometridae > Heliocidaris > Heliocidaris tuberculata. The sequence continues at coordinate 39,879,200 of CM046834.1, read as the reverse complement.
TAAGCTTGACATCTCTTTGTCATAATGCCATTGGATTTCTCGTTTTAGACATGCCGTTCCACTGTGTTTAAAGGTTCCCTTCTATGAAATTCTAATTCTTGTTATTTTGTACATGATACTCATCTAAATTGAAAAATGACATCCGTTTGCAATGAATACGTATCTGAATATTTTTAAAATAATATTTCCCCCACGTATTCAGGCCTAAACGAGTCTGCTAAGCTCCGCCCCCTTTTAAACCCCGAATTCTCGTTCTTCGAGCATGATTGACGTGTGACGTCACAAACCGACATCGCCGGTGCTTGTTTACAATATCTTGCATATATATACGCGTGCAAACTAACTTGCAGTTATATACCACCTCGAAAACCACCTCTAAATCGAAGTATGCCGCAACGCTGTGTCTTTGCAGGTTGCAGCAACATCACAAAGGAGGGTGTAAGTCTACATTTATTCCTCAAAGACCCAAATATTAGAAGAAAATGGACCTCAAAAGTGAAACTAACTCGCATCAATTGGAAGGGGCCGAGTGACCGCAGTGTCCGTGTGTTCCGAGCACATTTGTGCGGAGGACTTCCTCGATAGTACGGGGCTGCATGCGGCGTTTGGCATCAAGAAGAGGCCGTCCCTGAAGCAAGATGCCATCCCCAAAATCAAACTTGATCTACGGTATCTATTGATCATATATATCTATTGATCAACTATCACTGTACCTACACTAACTTAGTCTACCGGTACTTATTATTCATAGCAGCACAATGAAAACATGCAAGGTAACAGGAGAGCTAAGGGTTTTCTGGATATCAATGTTAGAATTTACTAGAAACAAAACGCTACCACCCCATGCACCAGTAAAACCCTACCCAAGCCGCGCCCAGGCCAGGCAGGGTCAGCAGGCGAACGACCGAACGGCACGGCGTGTACACCTGCGCACGTCGAGCTCACTGCCTCGATCAGCTATCAGCTCAGCCTCATCAGGACTGGGGCATTTTGCAAGCGCAAACAAGATTCATAATTGGTGGATATGCGTAAATTAAAATTTAATCGGCAATCTAATTATCAAAAGGAATTACTAGTTATAATTCCCGAGTCTCCCGTCGATATCTTCTCCGTTATTGAAATCAGGGACGTCTCTGTCATATAATCAGAATCCGACATGTCTGGTTCAAACAAATACGGCCGTGCCCCTAATTCCTCTTTTATTTCTTCTGTCTGAAGAAGATGTTATCGTTCGTTGATATAGGATTAAAAAAAAACTAAAATGAAGGGCTGTAATGGCACGAAGTCGAAGCTAGGATCTACACGAAGTCGAAGCTAGGATCTACACGAAGTTCAATAGCCTACACACACACTTTCAGCTTGCGTGGAGTCAAGCATTCTGAGTGTGACGTCACATGACGTCATCGATCGCTGGACCGATTTTCCAAAATTTTTAGGGGCGTTCCCAATTAATTTTTTATTTTCAAGTTTACAGATTAATGAATGGAATTCAGGTAAAATGGTTGACAGATCTGGATTCACAGTAGAAAAGTCTACTAATTGAAGTTCCTTTGTAATTCCATAAAAGGGAACCTTTAAAGTTCACAACGTGATACTTTGGGTCTTGATTTCGATCTGTCCAGTTTGTAGATTTAGTAACTTTCATATTTCTTGACGGGTTCGAATTCGTGCCTTTGGCTCTAGCACTCTGGAGGTCTTCTTTTTTTTCAGAAATAGATCCTCTAGCATATTGATGAATGTTTTGATCAATGTCTTCTTAGTTAGTGGATCCCGACCTTTGGAATTTTAGCCCTGATGGAAGTCCTCGCCTTATTTGCAGGTTTGTGCGGTACAAGTTCTTGTCATTCATTCCTTGATTTTGACATGTTATACAGTTCCGGAACCGGAAAGAGCACCCCAAACATAGACATATAATATATTCATATGAAAATTATTTTCACTAAATGTATCTCCTTCACAAGACTCTCCGTTCTCTTCTGAATATTTCAAATTGGATTATTAGTCCAGACTAGTGCAAACCATTCTTTTTCGATTCAATCTTCACATTTAAATTATCGAGTCTGGCATTTCTGCCGGTTTATATCTCTGTCACAGGTTTTTCTCTGCTATAATAAAGCATTTTTCTTTTTAAAAGTTCTGACGTACTAACATTACTGTTGACAGAGAAAAGCATCTACCACTTGTTATTCACCTCCTCGCAAAGTTTCGTGTAGTTTTCTTTCATATTCTATAAGACACAAAATCCTCCAGGAATCTGTTTTGTCCTTTCTCCTCCATTACAATTTTGATCATGATAATGTGCTTCTGATCAGAATTAATGATTTCATATCTACGGAAGATGTGAAGGGGACTGTTGGGCTTCTTTATGCGTGTCTACCCTACAGTCAAGTAAGATGGCGGGAGTAATGCTTATGTGGCGCTATCTATCTAGATCTTCTATTCCGAGGCGCATAATGACAGGTGGATGATGATAGGTCTAAAATTGAGTGTCATATGCGAGCATTAAGAAAAAAGAAAGAAAGAAAAGTTTTCCAATTGAATTTTAAAAATAAAGATGTTGTGATCTCACTCGGTCATTTTGTTCCCAGAAAGGGTACTCCAGTGGAAAACGCCCTTTCGCCTCACACGACACTTATGACTTGTTCTTGGTATAACAAAAAAGCGAACTTTTAGATTCGAACATATTTTTTTTTTATAAAAACACGGGGGTGGAAACATATTTTTGTTATATACGCTGATCAATTTTTATGATGTTTACCCGTTCGTTCATGATCTGTTCCTTAAATAACGGGATAGTCCTCGGGCAAATTTAATTAGTTGGCCTGTTTTGACAGCCAGTAAAAGTTATCTCTGTCTCTACCCGGACAAATGCGTGTTATTACTGTCCTGTATCGAAGGGATAATGCTTATCATCATCTGATTGATCTTGAATTCGTTGATAGATTCAAAAATAGTGTCTTTATCTCTAGCATTGTCCTGTCTAATATCGACAGATAAATGAGATAATGTTAACTCATTTACATTAAGATAGGCATACCCAAGGAATGAAAATTCGCAACCCTAATCCGTAGCCACTGAAGCATTGCCCGTGGGAGTAATTAATGTTGCATGTGTCAGTTGCTCCATTTCAAGGTATGCCTGCATCTCTGAATATTTTGAAGAAGGCTGGAAATTAATACGGCTTTACTTTTTATTTTCATAAGAGTATACCCAGAAGTGCTTTTCTTCCAAATCACTGTCACGCACTGGTAATTAACAGAAATTGTGTGGGGGGAATTTTCACTCTCCTGCTTACATTATTTTGTAATGCAATACCAGTCCTACTACTATGTGTTACGGAACACATCTAGTGTTATACTCATGGCATAATAGTCAGATCTCGGGACAATTGGGTCCAATACGGAGAGAAAAATAGCAAGTTCTTTTTAAACCTGGAAAAGACAAATAAAGTCCGGACAACCATTTGCAGATTAAAAAGAGCAGAAGAAATTCTAAATGATACTTTAAAAGTAAATACGTATATCAAAAACTTCTACTCAGACATGTACAAAACAGAAGAACCTAAAGTGTTTAGTAAACTGTAAGTTTTTGAATAAAAATTACATACCAAAGTTATCCCCCAACCAACATGATCTATGTGAAAAAGAATTATCTCTTACGGAATGTACATCCTCTTTATACGCTAAGGCTAAAAACAAATCCCCCGGCAACGATGGAATAACCGTCGAGTTTTATTGTAAATTTTGGAACAAACTGGGGCCTTTGCTAGTAGATACCCTAAATTTCAGTTTTAGTAAAGGAACATTGTCTACATCACAGACACAAGGCATAATCACTTTAATAGCAAAAAAGGGTAAGGATGTTGATATTAAGATAGGCTCTAAAGCATTGGCGCAGAGACTTAAAACTATTTTACCATCAATAATACATCCAAATCAAGTTGCCTTTATTAAAGATCAGGGGCCGCGGAGCGTTTTTGAAAGTGGGGGGGGGGGGCTGATCTGATTTCACTCATTAATGAAAATTTTCGAGCCTCTTTTTCTATATGTTTTTTTAACGTGTCTACTCAAAAAAGTGGGGGGTTGCAGCCCCCCCCCCCCGGTTCCGCGGCCAATGAAGATAGATACATCGGAGAAGTTGTGAGAACAGTGATAGAGACCATGTTTTACTCTATAGACTTAAACGAATTGGGAATATTCTATTAAGTCTCGATTTCAAAAAAGCCTTTGATTCCTTAAATCATCAATTTCTAATAGAAGTGTTGAAATGTTTCAACTTCGGAAATAATTTTTGCAATTTTGTCGATGTTCTTTATAAGGACATAGAAAGCTGTGTAATGGATGATAAAATTTCAACTGGATTTTTTCCAGTAGAAAAAGGGGTCAGACAAAGGGACCCTTTATCCCCATACCTCTTTATTTTAGTGATCGAATTATTGGCTATAAATATCAGAATGAACCCCAAAACCCAAGGCATATAAAGCTTAGCGAATGAAATTATACTTTCCATGTACGCAGACGACATAACAGTATTTTTGTGGAATTCCGAATCATATTCTTATTTAACGGCTTTACTTGATGACTTTCAAATTTTTTCGTAATTTTCATTGAATTATGAAAAGACGAAAGCAATGTTTATAGGACAATGTAACGTACGAAACCCAGGATTTTTATTCAATATCAAATTCGTTAATGTTTTGACGATTCTTGGAATCGATATCTCCTACTCTTTTGAAGATAGAATGGCATTACATCAAAGAATTTTATCAAATATCAAATCTCAACTGAACTTATGGAAAGCCAGAAACCTTTCATCGTATGGAAAAATTCAAATTATTAAATATTTTGCTATATCCCAGTTGTTATATGTATAGCCAGTATAGTTTAACAAAGTATTATATGAATTCGTATTGGGAAGTCCAGATAGAATAGAACGTGGAGTGCTGGTAAAAGATTACAAAGAGGGAGGTTTAAAGATGACTTGAATTAAATCGATTCTTCAAGCTTATAGAAAATTAAATGGGTTACAAGACTATTTACATCAACATCTATAGGTTGGAAACACATATATTTAGAATTATTGTCACTAGTTGGTGGAGAATATCTTTTCCGTTGTAATTTTGATGTGGAATGTCTAAACATTGAAGTATCAAACTGGTTTAAGGAACTTTTAGAAAGATGGTGTCTTTTGAATAGGAAGAAAGATATTGCCAACCAATGTATTTGGAATAATAAATGTATCATATTGAACGGAAAATCCATTTTTAAATCAGAAATAAAAGAAAAAGGATTTATAAGAATTGCGGATATGTTAGATGAATTTGGACGTCCACTACGGTGGAAAGACTGTAAAGAAAAAGGACTAAAGTTCACTGAATATTTTGTGTTGCTGGACTGTTATAAAAAAGATTCCAGGAACATGGAAGCATTTCTTTTTGCAGCAAAACTATCATTGTCTACTTAAAGATAAAAATCGATTTCCTTCTATTTGTTGTGATTCAAAATTAAAGCAAATCCATAACATAACGACGAAGCAACTTTACTGTGCTTTTCTAAGATTGAATAACCCTAAAATTTCTAAAGTATTCATTCGTTTTAACGAGCTGTATAATATGGAAGAGCAACAAGTGTTCGATCATTTCACTCTTCCAGCAAGTGTTACTAATATTGACTCCAGACTCCGAATAACGCACTTTAAAATTTTGAATAATTTGGTACCAACTAATGAATGGTTGGTACGTATAGGGAAGAAAAATTGTTCACAGTGCTCGTTTTGCAATGTGTCACTCGAGGCAACTGATCATTTATTCTTTACGTGTCCAAAAACAGCAGCTTTTTTTAATGCGCTACGTATTAAGGCGTCGAATTTCAATCCCGATTGTTTTCTTTCATACGAAAAGATTTTGTTTGAAATTACTAAACCTAGAAGTTAAGCCTCTCCAGTTTTTAATGTCCTTACCTTACTCGGCAAACATTTAGTTTTACGATGTAAATACCAAGATGTCACTCCTAGTCTGAAGCAATTTAAATATTGTATTTTGTCATACAAGTCCACTGAGGAAGAAATTCTAAAAAAGAAAAACAAAATTGAGAAGCATATGACAAAGTGGCAAAATATCAATAGGTTTTTCTGCGTTTCGTAATGTGTATGATAATCTTTCTGTAAAAAATGCCCAAAAGAAATACTCTACACGATTTTTTTATACGGGATTTTATTTTCCATGTTGTGGTGTTTTGATGTACACTTTGTTCTGTTATATAACAATGAATGTCAGATTGTGTATTGCGTTAATAAACCCCGGCGGTGCCGCCGGGCCGACTACAGGCCGACCGAGGACCGACGGAGTCACTGCTGTTATAGGGGTGATGTTATTTCTCTCTCTCTCGCTCTCTTTCGGTTTATTGTCGGTCTGATGGTGGTCTCGTCGGTGCGGCTGGGGTATGCATAGAATGACACTTTTTTGTTATTGTTACAATGTAAATGTGTCAAACAGTATGATTGTTTATTTTTTGCAAAACAAATGTAACGCATAGTTTGTTTGTTTGTTTTCTGACCAATAAAACATTTCAAGATGAAAAAAACAAAAATACCAGTCATTCTACTATGTCTTATTCAAGTTGTCTAGATTTAATATGCATAATTCAACAATCGTCATTTTTTTACAAAAGAGAATTAATTGAAACCTGTTAGACATACATGTCTTTCCTCGTTACTCATAGTGAGTATATGTCTGGTTTATGTACTGTACCTGCCTTTACTATTCTAAAATGAATCGAATGCCTTTCCCCAACCCATTTCGTACAATATTACCTCTCTACCTATTACGGAGAGAAGAAGGATCTTCTGTTTTTCCTAGTTTCTGCTTCCTATGCTTCGTTTGGAGGTCCTTCATTTTCTGCTCAAATTACCAATTCTCATTATCGTTTTGAGCGCGAGTAGTATCGCTGTCGCTAACATCTATCTTGATAACATGACAAGGACACATTATCATGATTCGGTCATTGCTTTATATGTTTATCAAAACACGTTGATGCCAAGAAAATGGTATGCCCTCTAGTGGCGTATTTGAAGGGGGTAGGGGGGGGGGGACTTTTCAACCATGAAAAAAAAAATGTCTGACTTTTCAGCCTCTAAGAAGAAATCATGTTAAGGTAAATTGTAAACGAATTGCCCTTAAAACCTCATAATTATCGATAACTTCTCATACATTTTCTTGCTTGGTCGCACTGCGACCCCATGACAGTGTTAAACATGAGGTTTAGAGGGAATTAGGGGCACGTGGCAAGCCAAACAGATGGTATTTGCACGCCATTTCATGATCATGCATTGAAATGAAAACAAACAAACGTACAAATCAATGGCCTGTGCATGAATTATAATGAATAAACCTGTGCAAGAACTTTCCAAATTATATTAAAGGAAAATGAGGCCAAAAAAGGAGGCACCGAGATTTGCTATCGGAAAAAAAAATCGTAATGGAGATGGTAGTGATATTTTTTACTCATTTTAGGACGTTCTAAGCCCTAATTTTAGTATCTTCACAGCATTTATAACAGAAATTTTCACTACTATATTATAAATTATTTTAAATATATCGTGCAAACTGTGATTCAGTCGGCAGGACTCCCGTAAATATTAATATGAGATTATGTATGTCCATGCTATATTGTTCGGCATATTTATTCAAATAATGAAATTATCAAGTAGCAAATGATACACCTGAATCACATTAGCGTCTTATAATATGCCTGGATGGATATGGAAAATCAAATCACAGAGAGTTGGCAATTGAGTAAAAACCAATATCTACTCTAATTTGCTGGTGGCCATATAAAGACTAGAGTTGAACTTGGAGACAGCACCTTTACGTGGGCCTCAACCTTTGAGGTATCGTGTGTTGGTGAAGAGGTCCGCTCAGGGATGTCCCGAGAATGATGATTTTTCAAGGGGTGTCGGGATGGATGAGTTGATAGAAGAAGAAATGGCGTGTAACGAAATTTCTTCTATAGTACATTGTAGATATACACTGTACAGGATCGATCCACGTCTAAACGTGGACGTCTAAATGTATATTTATTACCAAGGCGAAAGTTAATTGATATTAATAAATTTCAATTAAATTTTCCCAGCCATAACGGAAAGAAATTGTTAGTTTTATAATGCTGTGGATATTTATTATAGTTTAACATGATAAAAAGAAACTGCTATTAGAACAACGATATTAAATATTTCTCTACACACAAAAATACTTGGTGTTTTGTTTAGATAAAGTGAAAAGTATATTTCATCTCAACTACTACTCCGTATTATCACTCCCTAATTAAGTCACAATGCACAGTATATGTTTATATCGGACTTTTTTCTGTTTAATACGTTAAGCTGGTATATAATTGAGCGGCGAATGCTTGCGAACGTAGCGAATAGACCTGTTCACAAATATATTCAAATTTTATGCATACAAAGGTTGTTCTTGACAACCTGAAAGCTTGTAAGAGGCTTGTCAGACATAGCAACAAGTAAACTGCCTTCCAAGTATTGTAGTTCATTCATTAATAACAGCTTAATGGAATACTTCGTTACTAGGTCCCCAGGAAAGAAACATCCATAAATTTGAATAACATTGTGAACAGGTCTATTCACTTGGGTTCTCAGGGTTCGTAAAAAGTTGCAAAAAAAATCGCAAACAGTTTTTATTGTCGCAAAGAAATTTTGAACATGTTCAAATTTTCTTTCAGAATTTATTTTTCAGCAAACAGTTGCAAGCGTTTGCAAAACATCGTAAGTATTTACAAACGGTTAAAGACGTATCCCTAAAGTTCTGTTTGATTCACCATTACTAGCTGCTGAATGCTGGGGAAGGTTTGCTCACAGTTTTTTTAGGGTTGGGTCCATAGATTCGCCTGGTACTTTACCAGGAGTTGGCAAAAGGTCCCAAGATTTTCGCCAACAGTTGGCAAATCCAAAAACCAACGTTCGTAAACATTCGCCGTTCAGTATAGATATCTCTACATACTACATACAGTTTTTCTGCGGACATGACCAATTGATCGCGCTTGCATGCCCATTGGAACAAATGAGCATGCACAGGCGGCGTTATGGGAGTTCAATTACCCGAGACACATCTATCCCTTAGATGGAAATGAAGAATTGAGTGCATACTCACCAGGAACGTGGGCAGATAGCTTGGGTACATAATTGTGCTTGGTATACTGAACGCACTTCAGCATGTTCTATTTTTTCTTCTTCCTTAGAAATTTACAACATCATTATAAAATCTCATGTTATTTTTTACGGAATTAATATTTCCTCCAGTAATAATAGTGACAAGACATTTTGGCTAGTTCTGGAGCTTGGATTATCATTGTCTTTCGCGAGAGTGTGTTGACGTTGCTACTTCAGGAAGAAAATATCGAACTGCTCGGAATATAGGAGTAAAGCGTAAGCTAATAAAGATATTTACAATATCTAAAACCTTCGAATCTGTACAGATGTACATGTATATTTAATTTGGAATATCAAATAACAGATGTTTTGTCTTAGACGTTGATCAGTGTCCAATATAATAATGTCACCCTAGTTTTAATGAATCCTAGGTATGATTTACGACGTGGTATTTTCCATCTTGTGTTCGGTATTTATGACATTATACCTACATGCCTCAAAGCCTAGACTTGCTTTTAGGTGGAGTGAATTTACCCAGGGCTCTAAATTTAAACACATTTTATTGATTCCTGATTATTTTCCTTGACTAGTGGATCAAAAGATTTCAAGTCTTGTGCGAGGGCTAGTTACTTGGGAATTACTGCATTACCAAAAAGCATCTGGTAGCCTTTTACGTTAGGGGAAAAACTAACCTAACCTGTTATTCAGGCTAGAATTTCCTTATTCCTTGACGATTTTTCATTTTCTGAAGATTATCTACATGTAGGGTGACATAAAAACAAATATCTTTCATGAAATCCGTTTGGAAACAGAATGTATTTGACATTGGAATCCGATTCATTAAAACAAGATACTTAATGAACAATATCGGGAATGCATCTTCATGTTTTAGTTTTGGAAACAGATATAAAAATATTTTTAAATGGATAAAAGATATCCATATCTTAAATTGTTTATATCAAAGTAAATAGAATTCATCAACAGACTATGAACAGCCTTTCATCAAATTGTACTGAATCTTTTTTACATGCACATGATCTGTTCAACGTAGCTTTTGGCTAGCAACTTTTGTTTAGCTTCAGACAAAAAAAAAAGATATTGTCAGAAGTTATTGACTCCATATCACTCACATATTTTTGAGTTTCAGAATTCAGGAACAAAATGTAGTAACGCTTTCGAATAGGCCTAGATTTTGTATACCTCTGGTGAATTTCTCTTCTGCTTTCCTGAGCTGTGTCTTGAATGTATATAGATCAACCATACCACCATCTACACAATCAAGTATGCTATAACCATTGAAAATAATGAAAGCGGTCCAATAAAGAAGCTTGTGGAAGCCTCACCCACATTGTTAGCCAATTAGATGTTGTAATAATTGTGAAACAAATTTGTCGTTCAGGGTTTGTCAAATACGATTTTAATTCCTTCATTCCTATGCGAATATCCCTTTAGCTTTTACACCGATATTATGACAGGTGTCAATTGATTTCCACACATCGAATAGAGCTATATCTTGTACTTTCTTTTGAATACTAATTTTATTAACTTCTGATTTACATGTTTCATAAAAGTAGTTACAATAGGAGTCAACTGATGAAAGAAACAGGCTGGTTAGTATCTACTACATCTTATCTAGAAAATAACCTGTTTTGCTTAGAACGGATAATAGGGATATTGTTGTGTAATTGTATATATTTCATTACATATTTTCTTTAATTGTGTATTGTATTTAGTATTTCACTATAAATGTCGTTGATAATTTGATTAAATGAGCCATATTTTGAATTCATTATTAGAACCGTTTTTTGGTTTCTCTATTGCTTGACATCTTTGTTTTGAACTCAAAGGGCGACGATAGGTGTGTGTGCTATTGTTTGTTTCGCGGGGGGGGGGGGGGCGGGGGAGGAGCGGGCTCTCTGTCTTAAGGGTGAATGAGCCGTTTTCTCTCCCACCGTCTCCTTACTGTTTGACCTTCGTTTATCAGATATAGATTTTTTTTTAAATTATCGACAATTGAACTTGATATTATTTATGCTACGCATGCTTCTAATTGTATTAACAAGAGAAATTTAAAAAATCACTTAATTTATTAATATTCACCCTTTGATTAAAACTGTGCCTCCGTCAGTGGCGTGTGCCACATATTATGATTATGTTTCTATAATGTATGAATTCCCTTCCTCTGTGATATCACAACGATACCGTATATACCTCAAATTTGATCCAATCGGTCAGTGACGTACTTTCTCATGCCGATGTTTAATAATAGTGTGATTTTCAACAAGATTACCTTCCGTTGCATGTAGTGTATACGCGGACCGTCAAAGACCATTATCTATCATTGATCAAACATTGGTATTGCAATTAGCGCAATTAAGGCGATTGGAATGATCGCCTGTAGAAGGATAGGGGTAAAGCGATCTCGGCGAAGTTTTAATTAAAGCATCAGGTTTTAGATTATAAGGATCAACAATACTCAATACACATGGGTGTTTTCCTCCCCTCTACAATAAGGAAGAGATGTACAATATGGGATGTGTCCATGATAAGAACATGAATCCTTATGCCATAAGATTAGTCAACTTCCGCCATCTACTCTCTCTCTCTCTCTCTCTCTCACTCACTCTATTTTCTATATTTCATCATTTCATCTCATCAGCTCTCCCTCTTTCTGTACACTTTTTCCGTTCCTACCCACTTCCCCTACTCACTCACACTCTCTCCCTCTCTCTCCCCCCTCTCTCTCTCCCTCTCTCTCTCTCTCTCTCTCTCTCTCTCTCTCTCTCTCTCTCTCAGTCTATCTACATCTCCGTGTCTCTCTGTTTCATCCACGTACCACTTTGGTCCTCAGATAATTAAATCTTGATTGCACTGCCTTCAGCGTGGCTTTCATAATGTAAGATGATTTATCTTACGCTTCCTGGAAACTTAAGTAGGACACATTGCCATGGAGTGGTGATACACTACAAATTAGTGCAATGTTGAACAAAAAAGTGCTTACAGCTTATTAAAAGAAAAGATTCGTCGCTCGTAACACCTGCGTGTTTCCTCGTTAGGGATCGCTGATACGTGCACACAAAAAAACAACAACAACAAAACGCGACTTAGGAAGAGAATTAATGAACACGTCCAGAATGCAACATCCTTGAATAGTACAAATTAGTGTCTACTCTATTAATTTGGGTACGACTTTCGCTGGAATGAACCTATATGCTCTACTTAGAAGAAGATCAAGATACCTGTCTACACTCACTTGAGAGAATTTACAAAAGCATCGCTGGCAGCAGCCCTCATAATTATATAGGCACACAATCTGCCATGGGCTGACATTTCTTGCCGAATATCAACTTTCCTTTTCCTAAATTTAGCGGGCGAGCGAAGTGATTTGCATAAGAAATTTTTGCCAACTTATTTATAGTGAAAACCACAGATGGTACATTGTGTATCCATTTATAGACAACTATAAGCTAGATACAAAGAGACCCCTCGTATGGTATTTTCTTAATTCTCAGGACTGCTGCCATCTCATATTCGGGCAGCGACGTAGTCTATTTGTAATTTTTTATATTTTGCCATGAAATTACATTAAAACTCTTTTCAAAAATCAACATTTTCCTCGATTGTTTCGTTGTCTCATAATAGTTATAAATGGAGGCTATTGTGAGATGTCAGCATGAATTTTATAAGAACAAAGTGCATCGAGAAACAATAACATAAACAAATCACAGGATTGAAATATCGTACCCATAAAGAGGAAATAATTCTTCTAAAGAGGCACTTGAGGAAAGACCTGAACACAAGGAAATTGATGCATCTTACCTCGAAAGAAAAGTACTTTAGGAGAGATATCCAGGCGATTTCAAGGCCAATAACTAATCTATAACCGTCTTTTTATTTACCTCTCGACTACAGAAAAGGTGACTCTTTTTTTGTTGTTGAAGGTAACCATGGTGTTCCTTATGTAGCTGTCACACCTTGGCGTTTTAGCCAGCGTATGCCGACGTATGAAAAATTTGGCGAATATGCTGGCGTACGTCGAATAAGTTATGGGTAAGTTTTGTATAAGTTAAGAGCACGCTGGCATACGTCGAAAATTGTTGTGCATGCACAAAATTTTATGACGACCTCGCCGAACTACGACGTATACCAGCGTGCTCTTAACTTATACAAAACTTACCCATAACTTATTCGACGTACGGCCAGCGTATTCGCCAAATTTTTCATATGTCGTCATACGCTGGCTAAATCGCCAACGGTCACCAATCACCAACGATATGCATAAGTTAGACTATCGTTAGGCGTAAGTTGTGAACGTCGGCAATACGCTACGCATTCGTTTGTATAAGTTATCGAAACGTTCTATATAAGTTACTAATACGTTATGTATACACCCAAAAGAAATTTTCATACGTCGGGCATACGCGGTGGCTAAATCGTCAATATGTGACTGCGCCATTACCGCTTATCTCTTGATATACATTCTTGCAGATTTCCAAATATTGTTATTTCTGATTTACCGTTATATTACTTCTCTTCAGGAGGGCATTATACATTGAAAATTATCAAGACTTACCACATAAATTGAATAATATTTACCTATACTTTACTCCTTATCGTAATTTACATAATTTTGTTTGGAGCTATCAACATGTTCATTGAGTAACAGAACATTCTGGTTACAGACTAGAATCCAAATCAGACATGTTGCAATGGGACAAGCAATCGTTTATCTCGTTTATTCACATGTTATTTATAGTCTCGAAAAGTCTATTTATAGTGTTGAAATTCTAACAAAGATGTAACCAATCGTTTTCATCCCCGTTCGTCTCGGATACGTAGGAATGTAGTCGAGTTATTTATCGAATTAAGCACACACAATCTCGTTTTAGCCTGACAATGTAACTGCAAATCAATTAACGAAGATTAATCTTTTTGAAGTGCTCCTATTCCGATTATGATTCACGTATCTCCCAACTCATGCTCTAAAGTTTTCGTGAGTCAAGATGTGAGGTGTATCGGGTTGTGGGTAATTGAATGTTTGACACCTAGCCAAGCTTTGATGACCTTGGATGAGGTTATTGATATTTAATTTAGTTTTAGCGTCTTAAAAAACTACTCTCTACAACGGCAGGAGAGAAGGCTGCATGCGGATAACATTATGTTTAAAATCATGTAGGCCTTCACACACGCGTACTTCCACCCCTGCTCCCTGAACACACACACACACGCACACACACACGCACACACATTCACGCACAACCTTCCCCCACGCACTGCCACTCAAGAAAACCCTCTCTCTCTCTCTCTCTCTGCCTCATTCCATCATCCTCCCACACACACACTCTCTCTCTATCTCTCTGTCTCTCACTCTTTCATTACTATATCTATATTATGTCTGTCCCTATTCTTCACATGTTCTCTCTTTCTCTATACATGTATATCGGTGTATCTGTCCTAATCTGTTCCCGCGTTTTTAGTATCCTCGCAATCATGTCCCCTTCTTTCCATCATACTCCCTCTACATGAATATCTCATACACTTCTTTCATTTCCTATTCTTTCTGTTTTGGGTTTTTTTTTTTTTTTTTTTTTTTTTTTTTTTTTTTTGCTCCACCATTCAGTCTTGTCTGTTTGTCTGTCTTTTCTCTGTTTTTCTTTCCTCTACAAGACCTCATTTACACCTGTCACCCTCTCTCCAATCCTCCCCCCCCCCCTCTCTCTCTCTCTTTCTCTCTTCTTCTCTCACTCTTCAGCACTCATCTCTTAATATCTGATTTCTTTGTCTGTATGCTATGTTTGCATATCTATCTATCTCTCATTTTACTTTTTTTCTTCATTTGCAATAAAGAAATAATCATTAAAGTTGCCGTGTGTATTATAACGCACCATAAAATAAGAATAGGTCTAATCACTGAAAACTGACGCGTGGTGGATGTGGACATGAGCATGATGAGTGCACGTGAGCGAAAAATACAAGTGGAGCTAGATTTGCGTGAAGATTTTCGTAGTGACATAGTATTCCCTAATGAAAACGTGTTTCATTTGGAAATGAAATGAAGTGAAGCGTAAAGATACGCTAGGTGAAAGGATTTAATCGTATGGAAAAAATGCGGAATAGGCAACGTGTGAAAGTAAACTATCGAATTCGAAATAAACATCGCCGAGAATTACAAATCAATAACGAAGTAAAAAATTGGAAAGAACGAGAAAATTTACTCTCATAAGCGTCATTCACATTTAGATGTAAAAGAAAGCACATACGTACTGAAAATGAGGAAGCTGTCTGTCAAATGACTGTATGCGTCTTGATGAAGGATATTTCCAGCTATTTTGTTATCCATTTCTACCACAATAGGTTGTTTCAAATAACTTTGTCTTCATTCTTTTTCCTTCCCCTCCGTCCTAACCCTCTCTTTTTTGCCTTCGATATTCTGTGACTTTTTTGTCGCGGAAATGCTATGAAAGGTATGATCGACCTGTAATATTACATATTGTCAGATTGTCGATATATATATATATATATATATATATATATATATATATATATATATATATTTATATATATATAATATATATAATTACCAGACTGTAGTAGCAGTATATATTTTTTTAATGATTTTCTTATCTAGGCATTTAAATTTCGAAAACGAATACAGTGTTTTTGTCCCGAATCATCGATAAGGAGTGAAGTATGCTCATGAGCTCCTTTAAAAATCTCAGCATTACCTTGTGGATATTGTTGTCGACTGTTCAAATATACATGCATGTATATCCTTCATCATTGTTATAGTACTCGCTTGGAATAAGCTGTATCGTGTACAGTTGTAGCAGCACATAATATATTTCTATTCAGTGTATATCTTGTATATATTGCGCTTGAGATAATCTGACGCGTTATGAATCGTGTCGTTTGGCATCACTTATACGCTCTTGTTTACACAATGCTGTAGGAACGATTTGTTGGACAAGTTAGCTTTCTCAAAGGTTCAATGATACAGTGGTGTTAGTAAATGTATTCCTTTTAAAGGGAAATCTTAAGTTCGAAATCAGTGGAATCGGGCAAAAGCAAAATGATCAGAGAAAAGGATTTGCAAAAGTTTGAAAAATGGAAAATGTGCGAAAATTGAGATCATTAAAAGTATATGAGAATCTCCTCCTTTCATCTGGTTTACCAGTCCTTTTCAGGACTTCACCTTTTCAAGAAAGATACTCTGTACTACTATTCTCTCTCTCTCTCTCTCTCTCTCTCTCTCTCTCTCTTGCTCTTTTATATTTCCTCTTTTCTCCTTGCTCAACTATCTTTCTGCAACCCAACAGTCAGGACTTACACACATGGTGGACTGTAAACCTCCATCATCAACGTTATAAAAATTATGTTCTTTAATTTCTTCTATCCGTCATACATGTAAAAGCAACTTTGTTACATGGTCGAATCGCCCTTCAGAAAATAGAATTTTTAAAGAAGCATACTTCAAACTGTTAGGTATAATTTTTTTTATGTACTATGATTAGATTTATAATAAAACAACCTGCATGATATCTCCGGATAAAATCTGAGGAAATACTAACCTACTCGGTTTCAATGCATTTAGGAATAGAGACAGGCGATTATTAAATGCACTTTTGATAAAGGGTCACTTTGGATAGATATTTAATTGGCTGTGTCATGTAATGATTGGACAGAGAGTTACATTATAGAAGTAATAATTACTGTAGGCCTCTATCCTAAACTTGAATAAAACATTTTAACAAAATGTATTTTGTTCTATAACGATGTTAGGAAATATAGAAAACATATATCGTTTCAGTTGCACAGTTATCACTATTTTTTTTATTCAAAATAACGTGAAGTTGTATGATCATGACCCCTTTTGCGTTCTGTTAAAAATCTCCATCTCTCTTCTCTTCTTCCTATTTCGCCCTTCATATTTTAATCCTTCCTCTCCCTTAGTTTCATCTCCCTCTTTCTATCTTCTTTTACATTCAGCAAAGAAGGTAAATTGTACGATAGTAATGTAGTATCTTAATTCACTCGTTTTATGTTAGCTGTCTCCATTAAGGTCCACAGAATCCTTACAGCGAAATCATTCATATTGAACAGTACCCATGTCATGTAATGCATGAAACAAGTCAAATCAAATCAAACAAAATTAAATCAAATATCAAGGTTGACGTGCGTGCATAAGTGCCATAGAAAAAGCTGAATCAAACCGACTGGTTGAATATATCTATGAAGTATCCTATCTGGGATAGATTCCTGGTAGTGAGTATATAGAGAAACGCTAGCGTAAGAAATTAAAAAATGTTCACTGATTAAAAAAATAAATAAATGATGTATACCGTAAAATAAACAACATCTGAGAGAGAGAGGGGAGGGGGGGGGGGGGCAAAAGGAGAGAAGTTGATTGTCCTTTCAAATAGTGCAGACACATGAGATTACATTAAAATGGATCCTCTATTATTAACAAAGTAAAAGTACATGAGAAAGGGGAGACGACCACTAAACATGCATAAAGCTTCAAACACACACACCGACATACTCACGCACACAACCTCCCACATGATAGTACACGATCACGTGCATGTACCGAATCATCATGCAAGTACACCGCACATGACAGTTACTGTATCGAAAGAAAACGGTGCATAAATAGTTAACTGGATGAAATATTTTGAATTGAAACGCTTTCACATGCATCTGTATAACGATGGTCCTTTAACGTTTCTAGTATTACAGGGCCTTTTTTACACAAAAAAATATGTCTTTCTTGATCATGTTTGCACAATTGATGAGACGTAAGGCCATTTTCCCAGGACACAAGGACATTACTGTTAAATGTAAGAATACAGCAACATGAACATTATTACAACCACCAGCAGATTTAAAGGGGAAATTGGAGATTTTTTAAATTGAAGTTTATTAAAACCACTTGCGGATTTAAAAGGGGAAATCGAAGAATCTTCTAAAAGGAATTTATTTTTAGCTTTTTTAAACTCACCTATAGTAATGGAAATTTATAGCAGACAATAGATTATACATGTTTCTGTGTAGAAATAACCGATGTAAATATTACATAAAGGTTGAAAATGCATGCAGGTGCTTATATTATTTTTGAGATCTAGGGCCTTCTCGATATCTATGGATTCTATACTACAATATTATTATTTGCAAACCATGCTGACTAAAATAGGTAGGAATAGAGATAGCTGAGACCAATATGGAACATTCTTGAACAACAAAGATTTATTCTTGATTAAAAGATTTTAAATTCAGGTGGAATATTCCAGTAAAACCTAAAATTATTCATAGTTTTTTTTTTTCATAATGTAAACACACTTGACCTCTTATTGAACCACAAGCAGGAAATTAGCAATTTATAGTGAATGGGAGCTCATGTAATTTACATTTGTTTAGAGTTAGTTCTATATATAGCCTAATAAAGAATAATCTGGGCCCTGTTTCATTAAAAATTGTTATCAATAACAAGTTACATTAACTGTTATAAACTACTGAAATCTTTGCATCTGATTGGCTTAGAGCAAATTTTTCATAGAAATGTGGCAGTTGTTACCGATAATAAGTTTTATGAAACGGGACCCTGGATTTCACTTTCTTCAAGAAAGGAAAGGAGAAAACAGGAATGTTATAGTTAATGTTAAGAATCATATATAAGCTGGAAGTTTTGCCAGATCACATCAGAGTTCACCCATGACATCTTGTGGCATTTCTCTCTGGCTGTCACTTCATTATCAGAGGTGATAGTCTGGGTTATAAAGGAGGGCGTTTATTCTTGTCCATATCCAGAGCCATCCATACACAGAGTTTGGCCAACTCGGTTTCAGTTGGGCACAACATGACGTATATTCCTTTGTTACATGCTTGCCTAACAAAGCAACAGGCCGCCATATTGTTACCCACTGGAGCAGAGTTGGCCAAACTCTATGTATGGATGGCACTGCCCATATCCATAACCTTAAGGCCACCGCACACCTTACGATCGGTCTGCGATCCGATTTCAGAAGGAAATGTAATATCATTTGACAAATCATTTAAAAACGAAAAGTATTTTTAATTGAGGGTCTGAATAGTCATACAGATAGTAAAATCGATAATACGGCATTTGCCGAGTTTTCTAGTCGGTGAAATATCCAAATCGGCTCCGAGTCGTAGTGACGTCACAAAAATCGTACGACTGCCTACGATTTGAAACTAATTTTGCCCTTATATTCCCTGTAGAAAGCTGACAGCTCACCAAAACCCTATATTTAGTATTCATATTACTTTTCAGAACCTGAATATGGTAGATTTCATTAATTTGTTAAAATGCCAATATTTAATGCCATAGCGATTTATTTCAAGAATCGGATCGCAGATCGTAAGGTGTGAGGTGGCCTTTATTGATATCAACATTTAGATATCATATTGTACCTCATCTTGGACATCGTTTCCAACATTGTTTTCGGTAGCATCGTCGACATCACTTTCGACATCGTCATCAGCATTAATGACTCATTGAATTACCGTGGACATTCTTCGGCTGGATCTTCTGGAATCTTCTTTTACCATCGGAACAACAAACTCTTTGGATTTACTACTTGGGATTTGTTATTGTGGATTAGCAGCCAACTTACTCTACACTTCAAAAACATTCAAGACTCATAATTTGGATTCGTATTATTTTGATGAGGATTTTTCCCAGCTGAGAAATTGTAAAATTTTGCTAATATTCAAAACCATTTGGAAGCGCTTAGGGACGTTATGTCATAACGTGATATGCCCTGTCAAGAATGGTTTATTATTATTATTATTTACTAATTTATTACGTAATATTTCGCTCTTGAAAATGTTGGTTTTGATTTCAAGTCATACTGAGATGTTTGTAAATAATAAGAATAAAGCTAAGTATTATCAACTGTCAAATATTTGGTTCGATTCTGATCTTTGGGGAATTTTGGATCGTGACAGATATTACAAGACCTTTTTATATCTCTTTCTTGATCATGTTTGCACAATTACTGAGACATAGGTATATTTCCCAGGACACAATGACGTTACTGTTAAATGTAATAATACAGCAACATGAAGATTATTACAACCACGAGCAGATTTAAAGGGGAGCACAACCTGGCCCGGCCGGATTGAAACATAAAAAATACCCCCATTTATTACGTATTCATAAACATTTTTTTTTCGCTTTGCCAAAGATCTTTCGGCATTGTGCCCCCTCATGTACATGAGCATTGACAGGTTCAGCTCAGATAAGTGTGAAGAATGGAGAAATACTTGAATTGTTTAATGTTCAACATGAAACTAGGATTGTCAACCTGAAGGATGTCTTAATAATCAAGTTTAATTGAATCTGCATTATTCATTGTTGATCCTTTAAGACCTTAGATGGCCGTGATTAGTATTTAGAAAGCACACATGTGGTACCCTTCATGCAACTTTGCAATAATTACGGCAGTTCTTTCCCGCCACCTCCACCCACCTGAGCTTTTCTTTGAATTTTACTTTCACTAAAGCTTCATCTTAGCAACGTAATTCTAATGTGTGAGTGGTGACCGCGACTAAACATTGGCGCATGCAGCCATCGATGGGCTCCAGAATAATTGGGGGAGACCAGTCTTACTATGTAGATGAAATGTTTGACAAAGCCGCTGATTAGGGGTGTGGGAGAGGGTCCTATCATTTAGTTTCCTTTTCTTTTTCCTTTCCCCTCCCCCTTTTCTCTCTCTCTCTCTCTCTCTCTCGCTCTCTCTCTCTCCGTATCTGTTGTTTCCTCCGTCATTCGGTTAAGGAGCATGTGCCCCTACCCCGTAGCTGCACCACTGATTGATAATGTTCATTGCAAAATAAAGAGCTCTAGTAGTGACCAGGTTGGTGGATACGTTTAAGTTTGGGCATGATTCACTGGAAGGCACGGTTTAATTTGTCGTCTCTATCGATAATTTGGCCAGTAAAGCTAAAATTACTACGCGCAACATGCATTCAAAAGCTGAAAACTGGTACAGTAAGATAGGTAATGATGCTCAAAAACACTCTGAATCAATCGCCATTTATTCAACATTATGAACGACCCGAGGGTATAACATAATGGCGCTTCACCTGCTGCGCATTACACCATTATTTTTAGGCTAATCATGATAATGGTTTCCTGTCATTATCTTTCTTTTTTGGCGTCATTTATCATAGTACGTTTATTTATTGCTCCCCGATTACAATTCAAACAATTTCAAACGGGCCTAGATCAGGTTACGAAAAGGATCTCCGGCCTCACCAAATCCAAATTTGGAAAATGAGCAGGGGTTGACGGCGAAGCTTATAGACAAACTTGATGAGAAAAAAAAATAGTTGTAGCCGATCTATAACAGAGGTACAATATGCAAAAAAACAGCACTGTTCCTGAGGAAGTCTTTCTTATTTGTTAAGAGAAATGGGAGAGGGAAATATACAGAGAAAGCATAATTTAGCCAGTGTTTATAATCCATTATTACCACAGAAGATTTGAATGTATAGTGTTAGAAATAATACTCCTATCAGAGTCATGATGAGTTTCGAGTTTTCGACCTTTTATTTCAGATCATCTTCAGGAGCTAAAACATCAGTGAACATGAATTGTTTATATATAGTCTTAAAGTTTGAGATCAAATGAACTCAATCAATTAAATTACAAACAGAAAAGGAATGAGATTTAAATGTTACCATGGTTACAGGATAATGATTGGGAAGTATACCAAACAAAATGGAATGTAAAATGGGGATAAAAAAATTGGCTACAGTAAGAATGTTGATTAGGGGATAAATACATTGTATACAAAGGGAAAGTGAGAAGACAATCTAATTGTAAAGGGTATACTAGTGAAGAGGAGGTTACAGGAGTTCCAGTAATTGAAAAAGTAATAAGGATGTACAACATTATGTAGAATGTTACTGAAGCTATGGTCACAAAGATTCTTACGAACGATGGGATCGTACGAGTCGCCCAGTTCCTACGAATTCCGGAGTTCGCAGACATTCGTGGAGGGGGGGGGGGGAATAGTTTCTTACGGCCTTCTTAGGAAGTTTGGTACGGCTGCCGTTCCATTTGCAAGAGCAACTTGAGGCATTCTTGAGAAAATGAGGTGCTTTTCTGTCGTATACGATCGCGCTAGAGTTTTTACGTTATTCGTAAGGGTGCCTTGGGATCTTCCTACGGCGTACTTACAGCCATTTTACGAATCTATTTGTCGTAAGGTGGCCGTACGGCACCCTTAATGCAACTCACTGCACTCTCAAGTCGTTGGCAGGAAGATCTTCCGGCTTTCGGCACATTTTGTAGGGGTATATAATATAAATGGCGGCCGTCCACTCTCCTAAATTCTGTGTCCGCTTGATCATCAGATCTCCTTGAAAATTTGTATACAAGTTTGTTATTTTCAAGATAGCAATAATGCCGAGAAGACTGCAGCTGCACCTTCTACCAAATAAAAATTAAGGGTGCTAATAAAGGACAAGAATAATGGAAAGATAAAATTTCTCCATGTGTGCAAGTATAATAAAGGGAAATCGACTTTAAAGATATCATGAAAGATATTTTTAAAAGTCCATTTCCCCTTTATTATTCGTGTGCACTTATTCCTAAATACTTAAACTATTATTACTGTTCGAGGTTATTTATTACTTTGATTTTTTGATTTTACTCTGAATTTCTTGATCAATAACTTTTTATCTTTACAATGGTCATTCCTTTTCTTCATTACTTTCTTTTAGAAATAAAGATCAAGACAATGTTTCAAGTTTAACAATACATTTATTGAAAAACAACAAGTTCTCACAAATACCGGGTTTGTCTTCTTGGCTTTCGGCATACATGCTTAATAATGTCAACATATATTGGAAGGTCCAATAATACTAATAACATGTTATTGGTGTGAAGCCGTAATGGCGAATAAAAAAACCCCCACCGTGCCCGTAGTTGTCAAATTACTCCACCCGTAGTTTTATTTGTTGTATCTTGTTGCACATTTTCGTAATTACGTTTTTGGAAAATCAATTTTAGTCTATTTTGTAAATAATACCTCATTCCCATATGACCACACTGTAAAAAATTTAGCCGTTTTTCACGAGAAATTTCCTGGCAGTCAGGATGCCGGGAATGCCCGTTTTTCCACAGTACATGTAAAATAACAGATTACCGGTTTTTTGTTAAATAGTAGAAACGTTAATTTCTAAAATTTCTAACAGGAAAATCTATGTAAATTAAAACGGAACCATGGGAACGATTTGTAATTTAACAGGGTAACTTGTTAAAATATGAGAAAATGGTTTTTTAACAGTGTTTTATGTCGGGCGATTGTAAATATATGCTGATTTCTGGTAAACCAACAAACTTGCTGTTGTTTTACAGGGAAAAAAACTGTAAAATTGAAATAACGGCAATAAATTGTAATTTCAAGGGCCAGAAAACCTGTAGTTTTACAGTTATGTTTTACAGTGCAAGAACATGCTGAGTGAGTACAGGTTGTCGCCAAGATGTGCTACTCACTAGTTAAAACAAAGTTAAAACACCACCCACCCTGCTTTATCTCAAACGCGTAAATTTTCAGGACTTAAAACAAAATTTAAAACAGTCTTCAGAATACCGTGTTAGTCAGTGGGTGAATTACTGCCCCAAAAGTTACGAGCTTGCACAAAATGTTGTGCATCATAAAAGTGCAGGAGATAAAACAGAAGTTAAAACAGTTTGGGTCCCATGTCTCAAATAGGCCTATCAAGCACGGTTAATTTCTTAAAACAGAAATGATATCCAATCCTGAAATTTTAAAGCCGTTTTCTTCACGAAAGTTTTAAGCAGAATAAGGATTTGTACGGCGTGCTTGGGGCTTATTCGTAAGGGTATTTGTGACCAAGGCTTGAATGAGGGAGTCATAACGAGAGAACAATAAACTCTTCTGGTTAAAAGGCTGGGGTCACTGTCAATGTTTTGTAGTTCACTGCATTGAAGTGGATGCAGAGAAAGACAAGTGCAGTAATGTATATAAAATCTACAAAAAGCATCATTGACTGATAATGGAAATAAAGGAACTGATTAGATTTGAAAGTACACTCAAATCTGCATAAAACAGTCATCCGTGATAAGCAGTTGTAAATTCTAAAGTTTCCTTGTATAGTATCAATAATAGTATACGATGTTATCTGAAAAACCACTTATTAATATGAATTAATGGTAACAACAGAACGTGAGTACATATTACCATCTTCTAAAAGAGTGTACTAGGCACTGTATGTGCAGTGTGCATAATAATCTCCTTTGTAACATTTGAATTTCATTCCTTTTAAGTTTGTAATTTAATTGATTGAGTTCATTTGATATCAAACTTTCAGACTATATAAAAAGTTCATGTTCCCTGATGTTTTAGTTCCTGAAGATGATCTGAAATAAAAGGTCAAAAATTCGAAACTCATCATGACTCTGATCGGAGTATTATTTCTAGCACTACAGCCATTGTTTGCTGTAGATTTAGGCCCAGATCTTGCCTGAGCTTCCTCGTGGTAATGTAAACCATGATTTATATCAAGTGATACAGGGACAAACAAGTTGATTGCTCTTTACTTTAGAGACCACATTCGAAATGAAGTTATACGTCCCCGGATACCAACAAAACGTGTGGTTGAGATAACTCGTGGTTGCTCGAAATACCTCAAAACTAATTACAAAAAACAAAACCAATCGCAAGATTTTCATGCATTTTGTTTTATTCAATCTAAAGTAATGCCATTTTTTACATTAAAGAAGATAAAACACCCCAGGCTCATATTATCTAAAATATTGCGTTGGCCATGCAAGGTGTTTGACAATATATTATAAATGATGACAATATTTTGACATGCCATAATGTTGCCTTCCACAAAATTGGTAAATGTTGTAATGTAATGCATTAATGATGGACAGCTTGAAACATTGTGACTTTGTAGACTTTCAATTAGCTAGTTGCTATATTATTAGTCAAGCGAGTAATTTAACCTTAGCCACCAATTTTTTGGAATGTACATGCAGCCAGTTCTTTCATTGGGAACGAAATTTCTAACATCAATTTCCCTTCTTTTCTGGGGCATTGCCCCCTGACCCCCTGGATATGCTATCACTGAATTAATTGAATTGCCTCTTCAGTCGCCTGAATAGTATCTGCATAATATCTCAGCTTGGAATCAGGAATAATTCATCAAGAAAGATGTTACTTTATTTTATATTACAGTACTACCCTGCAGTTCCATCAGATATTCCAAAACCTCGATAATTCTGTTTTTCAGTTACATAGTTTTTGCTCGTGATTTAACCATATTCCACCCATCCCTGCCATCCAGTCGATTCCTGTGAGAGCTAATCAGCGAATTTTGAAGAATGAATGTGTATATGTTCCAGTTTTCAAGATGCAATGTAAATAACTTTTTAAAGGGCATGATTCAATTCACTTCTAACCCTTTATTTTCGCGTCAATAAAAAGTATTCTGAAAGTTATCATTGAACAAACAACTAGATTCTGAAATACATATGAGGTTGACAATATAAAATCAAAGATTAATAGAAATCGGTTAAGCCGGATAAAATGAGAATATTATGATACGCATTATTTCAGGAGAGGGAAAAGCAGTAGGGCAAGTCCAAAGTATACGTCACTGGGTATTATGGCGCTGTATTATGGAATTGTTAACATGAATCGATATAAACATCATGTAACAGTCTGATCCAAGCTCTAGGAGGGCTATCAGCTTGATACAGATATTATATCTGACGACTGTAAGATTTTAGTATAATAATATTAAAATTTTAGATGTGGTCTGTAATATATTGGACAAAATAACTTGGACATGCTTATAGCTTATGGCACCCCAAAATGTATTAGATAAATAGCTTTATTGAACATTATGTTGGAACAAGATGAATCAAATATATAAAGTGTTCGTTACCTTTCTAAAGCAGTGGTCGACATCACATCATGTAGGATTGTTGATAAAAAGATAAATTAAAAACAAAATTACGGGCATCGTTAGGATTCATTTTGAGCCACAAAACATTTCAATCTTTTTAAATCTCATGTAACTAGTTTAACCTCAGATGAGGGATGATGACGAATGTGATTTGATTCGATTTGATTTGATTTGATTTGTTTCCACGATCGGTTTACATTTGTACATGAGAGAGCAAAATATCATCATATAAATCAAATGGTATATTACAAAGGATAATACATATATAATAGCAGCTCAGTATAATAAATATCTTCCAGTAGAGGTAATAAACGCATAAAGTATATACATTTGTGGGGGAAACTATTAAAAGCGAGGCTTAAATTGTCGAGTTAGGTCCCCATTTAGCAACGAAAAGGAGCTGGAAAGTAGAATTGTGAGATTAAGATGAGAAGAAACAAAGAAAGGACGGAAATCAGCAGATGGAAACAGAAGAGAGAGTGAAAGGGAGAGAGAGAGAGAGAGAAAGAGGGGGAGAGAGAAAGAGAGAAGAGAGAAAAGAGAAGAGAGAAGAGAGAAGAGAGAAGAGAAAAGCGAAGTGCAGATCGAGATCAGCAACCTGCAGCATTTTAGTACATGGTTTCAGCAAAAGATATTTCATTTTTTTTTTTTAACGGTGCAGTCTCTCTATTTCTTCAAGGTTTGGATCGAGACTGTTCCAAAATTTGGGACCTTTAAAGACGAATGTTTTCGGTGCTTAGAGCGTTCTCGTGCGGGGAAGATGGAAAAAGTTTGATTGTCTTGTTGGGTAGTTGTGGAGTGTATTGTTAGTTGTGGTGTAGACTGTGGGAAACTAGATGTATATCATAATTATATCATAATAATAATGATTTTTGATTGGGAACATGCTATTTACAAGCTCCGCTTCTCTGCTAGTTCCCTTTCGTTACCTTTTCGATTATTATTATCAAGAAACTGTGTGTAAACCTCTCTGTGTGGGAAACTAGATGTATATCATAATTATATCATAATAATAATGATTTTTGATTGGGAACATGCTATTTACAAGCTCCGCTTCTCTGCTAGTTCCCTTTCGTTACCTTTTCGATTATTATTATCAAGAAAATGTGAGTAAACCTCTCTCTGTTATGACATTTATTTTAGAAAACAATATGTAAAACAAAGTTTCATATGCGTTATGATGAGTTTCTTCTACAATGTAAATACTTTATATGATTTATGAACTGGTATCGAAAAATAAATGAATCTTGAATCTTGAATCTTGAAAGTTTTAAAATGTCACTGCAAGTGCATTTACATCTGGATCGATCATGCCTAATTTGAAATTAATAGTTTAAAGAACAACCAACAAATCTTGAATGTTTCTGGAACTGAGTATTCTTTGGTTTGTGATGAGATTGATCAATCTCTTTATTTTGGTCATAGGATCTTCAAGGAGGTGTTGCATGTCTTGTCATCAGACTAAAGCTCATAAATGCACAAGTGGTTTGATGAGTATTGACTGCTGATTTTCCCAACATCATGATGACGAGATGGTTCACAGCATTTGTATGGCGCCATATTTCTGTTAACAACATTCAAAGGCGCAGGCTCCTCCAATAAAGTCATTATTTACCCACCTGCTGAAATAGGTATGTTTTGAGGCAAGATTTGAAGTGTTCTGGACTATCAATTTCACGAAGAGGGGATGGGAGTGAGTTCCACAGGCGAGGAGCATTGGATGAAAATGCACAATCTCCATATCCCTTAAGATGTGTTATGGGTACCTTGAGAGCGAGACCATATGAGCGCAAGCCAGGACGAACATGACGAAGACAGCGCTGTTCAATGAGGGAAGTCATAATATCCAGGGGCTAGATCATGAACGTCAGTAGCAAGACTTTCTGTACTTGACTGGGAGCCAATGCAATTCATGTAGATCATGTGGATCAAAGGCCATGTTTTAAAACATGCCTGCCTTCTTTGTTCGTGATATGGATGTACCATTCATTCCACTTATTCATTGGTATATGTCTTTTAAAAAGAATTGTAAATTCACTACTTGGCAGCTAACGACTACAGCATGAACACAGTGTGTCCACAGCATGGCTACAATATGAACACAGTACGAACACAGCATGACCAGAGTATGAACACAGTACGAACTCAGTATGACCACAGCATGAACACAGTATGAATACAGTATGAACTCAGTATGACCGCATCATGACTACAGTGTGACCACAG
Organism: Heliocidaris tuberculata; assembly: GCA_025618425.1. Lineage (NCBI taxonomy): Eukaryota > Metazoa > Echinodermata > Echinoidea > Camarodonta > Echinometridae > Heliocidaris > Heliocidaris tuberculata. The sequence goes on along the minus strand of CM046834.1, from coordinate 39,850,844 downwards.
TATGTCCATAGTATGACCACGGTATGCACACAGAATAAACACAGTATCATGACAACAATATAACCACAGTGACCACAATATGACACAAAGTAGCCATATAGAGAGAATACAACATACAAAGTTCGTAATTGTGAAAATGTGCTTTCACTGTTTACACACTGTTTTCACATTGTGGAATACATGTATTATGTTCCTATGGATAGCATTTAAGCCACGTCTCACAAAATACGTTATTACATTCTATGAAATTGCACATCGATTTTTTTTTTCTTTTATTGAAATGTTCGGACAAAATTTGCTATGTGACGGGAATACATGGAAGAAATATATTCCATTTTGACTGTAGCTGTTGTAAGAAATACATTCTTGTTTCATTTAACGCGATATAATTAGAATAAGGGGTTGCTTGTCACATCTGCATCTCACTTTTTAAAAATATAACAAGACGTCTGTCCTTTCAACAAGACAGTTAAGATGAACAGTCAGTGCAGATTCATCCTCGTATGAGATTATTGTAGGTCAAGTCTTTTTAAGCTAACATTTGCAGATTGTGACCACATCTTGGGCTGAAAAACACCGTTAAAAAGTGGAGAATTTTTCATCCATCTCCTCCAAGTGGCTCCAACCCTGATGTAAAATGAGAATCACATAGGTTCTTCAGAGAATTCTATATACAGGTAGATTAATCTATTGATTTTGGTATATTCTTAGGCTATATCGACTTAAGATAACCTTTCAGAGCCTTTAGTGATGTAGTTAAGGTATCTTTTCCCTCATCTCTTGTTTGAGCTAGGTTTAATCAGTAATTCCATACTCAGTCAACGACTAATATGTGTGCTCATGAGGAATAAGAAGAAGGTTATCAAATTTTCGAGAATTCAATCATTGAGTGAATTATGTTCGCCAATATCCATCCAAGCTTGCAAATGAAGCGTGCATACCATTAAGGCAAGATGCATTAAGCATGAGTGCTTTTTGTTCAGCTCATACTCGTATCAAAGTGAAATAATTTGATTTTGTATAGAAGGAACTAAAGTCGACAGCATTCCACAATTATTTACATCTTTAAAAAATGTAATTTAGCACTAATGAACGTGATAAATGCACGAGCAAGCAACACTTTTTGCACGAAATTTCTTTAAAATGCTTTCTATTGATATGGATTTATAAACGTTGTAACATTTCTTGATTTGCTAGCAAAACTACACGTTTTTAGTGTCACATTTACAGCCAAATTTTAAAACAGCACTGTGTTATGGGGTGATGGTAATAAGTCGTCTAAACTTTCAAAAGTGCGTTTCCAGTAAATCTGTACAAGATGCAAGATAATTTTAAAGGAGAATTAACCCCAGAGTATGTACTTATGTTCAAAGGTGTAATATACTCTTAATCATTGGCCTGTATCACTTTAGAAATAAAGTATCAGAAAAGGGTTTAAATCAAGACATTCTAGCACCCGGTATCATCTGCTAACACTTTACATGGGGATGCCATTTTCTTGATGATATCGAGTTGTACATGAACCATTGGAAACCGTTCCGGTCAGGAAGATATTTTTAATCCCAGAGCTAATTGCTTCTCTTCCTTTAAAAAAAAAATCCCCATATATGATGGAAAATATGTAACAGGTGTATACATATATTCTAAAATTTGAAATTTATAAATTTCTTTTTAAATTCTGTGTGAATGCATAATTTGTCACTATTGACGTTCGGGAAAGTTATCCATAAATTTGAATTAATTTGCTCCGTCTCGTACGTCATGGTATCAAGAAAATAGATTTCTGTTTAGTAAAATAGACATTTTCAAAGAAATATAAAACACATTTTCGTTTTCAGAATATATATATACATACGGTATATGTTAAATATTTCAAATCTCAAATGGGATTTTGTATCAGGAAGAAAGACATTTTTACATTCGGATTAAAAATATCTTAATGTACACATCAAGAAAATGGCAGACCCAGGTATCGCTAGCAGACGATAAATTTTGCTGAGAAAATCTTGATTTATACCCATCTCGTATATTTTAATGCAAAACTACGTAGGACAACAAGAATGAATACATTACATCTTTGAATATAAGCACATTTATATTTTGAGGTTAATTCCCCTTTAATGGCAATATCAATTCGATCTCCATGACAGGATGCAACTCGAATCGAACACTACCGTGACAAACAGTTAAGACAGTGTTTCTTTTATTGCTCACACCATGGAAGTATTCCAAATACACACTGTGGTTGGTCAAACTGTGGTGCATACACTATGCCATTCTCTATGTAACCACAATGTGTTACAATATTAAGACTCTGTTAGTATAATTTCTTCACAGAGTCAACAGTGTAAAAATGTTCCACTATTACATGTGGTCAAACTGTGTTTGAGAGACACTGTATTCTGTCTGGCGTTCAATAAGTGGAGTAAATATAGGGGCATTGTAGCGCACCAGCTCCCGATCGAATGGTCAAAAAATTAATTGAAAGAGAGCGAAAGAAAATGGGGGGCGGGGGAGCAACGTCAAAAATTGCGATGCGACCCCTGCCGCCATTCTTGCCCCCCCCCCCCTCCCCGTCATACGTTTAATCCTATTAGTGAAAAATACAAATGTTCGGCTGGAACCATGATACTCTCTATATGTAAAAGAGTGAAATTCCACTCTCACAAGTAGTTAAGTGAGGGATAACCCTTTTTCGAGTGGAAAAAGAGTGGTCACTATTTCACTCAGGACAGAGTGAAACACCAATCCTTTAAAGGGAGAAAACTTTATCACTCATGTGGACAGAGTGGAGATAATTCACTCCTTTCTGAGTGAAATCATCAACTCAATCTCAAGTATTGTGACACCACGCCGGCTGACACGGCTATCTTGTCAGGATGCCCCCGTGCCTGGCCGAGCTCCCCGTCCGTCTGGTAAAAATGACCGCTGCAGATGGCTGGAGTTACCGGCACTCGATCATCACCAACCGTCAGCTACTGCACACCGTGACCAGACCTACCAGCAACCACTCATCTGTCACCTTTCTCGCCTCTTCACAGCAGCAGACAATCGAACACCTTGATTTGAAGATCACTCACCAGCAATCCCTGTCTCTCAGATCATCAGCCCATTAATGACCTCAATTACTTACTCTGAAGATTTGTTTGTTGCTTATAAATATATGTAGCATCTTTAATAATTATCTCCAAGTAACAGGGGATTGCCACATCCAAATGCCTGATGAAAACCTCGGTAAGATCCATCGGGCCATGATGGGGCGGATACAGTGTGATGGTTAGTCCGAAGCGCACAAACCTACCATCTGAGATAATACTACACTATCTATGCATATAACAAATCATTGACGTAACAGTTCGTAAACTAACACTTTCATTAAAACAACATAATCCCTACCGAATTATCCGTACTTATCTGAACTCATAACTATCACCCGACCATCCCGGTACTCCCACCGCTCCTCACAAGGCACCATACTCAACTATCCATCTCCCAAGATGCTGCCCACACTTAGTGACAGAGCATTTTCAACTGCTGCTCCCAAACTGTGGAATCAACTACCCCGAATTCTCCGTAACCAACAATCTCTGGATGTCTTCAAAAAGCTTCTCAAAACTCACTTATTCAGTTAATAACATTAATAACATTTGAACATATATATGGAAAGTACGCTATATAAATACAGTACTATTATTATTATTATTATTATTATTATTATTATTATTATTATTATTATTATTATTATTATTATTATTATATTATTATTATTATTATTATATGTAACCATTGATTCTCGACAAGACATTTATATTTAAATATAATATATATATATATATATATATATCAAAATGAATCATGAAAAAACTCCTATATCATTAAAATATGCGAATTATGCTAATTTGCCTGCCTGAAGCCCATCCAGTAGCGATACGTTGTAATCTCTATTGGTTTGCGCGTTACAACCGATGTGCTGTCACTTATACCAACATGTACCTCACTACATCATAGTGCTAAAATATTTAGCACTGGTTCGTTACAGTATTAACCACTCTCTTTCAAGAGTGGTGCATATATATAGTTTTGTTCAGAACAAAAAAATGACACTGACAATGAATTTCAAGCGGCTTGTCATTGGTTGCCCTGTGTGACTCGTTGCTCACGAGTGAAACTAATTCAGTCTGCATATGATATTGAGTGGAAAGCTGGCTCGCTCTGTCAGTGAGTGAGACGGCTGATGGAGGAATATCGGCATGCTCACTCAAAAGGGAGTGCTTTACTTCTCCAATATAGCAGTGAAAGTTCCTTCATTCTTTATGCAGAGTGACAAATTTACTTGTTTACATTTAGAGAATACGCCACTCATTGCAATTATGACATAGTCATGGTTTTCCCTCTCTAACATGAATTACCATATCTTCACTGCTCGAGCATTTTCACTATATACAAACTCTTTCCCGAAGTTGTGCCATTTTCAATCCTTCTGCTTGGTTTATAACTATCTCTGTACGACTTGTCTTGGTATTCAAATTCGTCTGCTCATTATACGATTTCTGCTCTTGACCGTGCTTTGCCATCACATGGTCTGCAGATCGCGTGCAAATCAATCTCGTTTTTCATCTTCTCCCTCCAACAAAAACCTCAAAACTTTGAATCCGATTCCACTTCTATTAACATATCTATCCTTCAGATTTTCTATTTCTCGCCCGAAACACAATATTCTTATTTCTTACTTAAGGGGAACGACTTGTTTGTGAAATCCAAGACATATCGTGGAAATGGAGAGGTCTCCCAGGCCTCTCTACTCGTTATTCACTCACGTTGCTACGCATACTAAATTCGATGAATTGATCCCCAACTTATATATATATATATATATATATATATATATATATATATATATATATGAACGTTTTGAATGTATTTTGTGCACAAGTATAGTAGAGTAATCATGCAATTTTAAAGAAGATATCACTTGCCTGATGATCGCTTAAAGCGTGAAACTCTGAGTAGCAACCATGCTCCATTAGTCTGTCTTATACCATAATATATATATATATATATATATATATATATATATATATATATATATATATATATATATATATATATATACATATATATATATAGTGCGGCCTGGTTCCACCTATCCGATGACGATAACTTTATCTACATATATGATTATATGTATTAATTAATTAATGTATTAATAATTTTTGGATCAATTTCTTAATGGATTGTGCAAGTTCGAACAATAGCCACTTTATGTCATCTATACAATTATGTTGGCAGCTGATCACTCCAGCAATCCTGGTAAACACTTGTGTACTCGTGGGACTTGGGCCTGCAGCCCCCCCCCCCCCCCCCCGCTGCCCCCACCGCCCCTTGCAAATCAAGATGTTAACAAATTCCTTGAAAATATATATATGTTTCTACCTGAACCGTCAAGCCGGTATATTAGTTTATTACATTTCATCAATATACAATATAGAACGTAACGGTACCCAGCATTAATCATGAAATACAATTGCTTGGTTAGAATGACCAATGTTGTAATAGGGGCATATGAATAGTTGCCACGCGAGTGGGGTCTTCAGGTCTTGGGGGCCTTACCTGGTTGTTCTGACTAGATTTCCTTGGATCTCTTCTCGTAGCCTGACCAAACACTAGAAAACCATATGTATGTATTTATTCATTGAACTTCATTGACATATCCATCAATATTTTGTTCGAATATAACAGCAATAATCAGAATAATAATGATAATAATAATATTAAGAGTAACACAAGTTATGACAAAAACAGAACAATATATCGTGAGTATAGCATTCGAAACAAACAAAAACAAAAACAAAATACTCATAATTGATCAACTAGACATGCTCTTTCATGAAATATAAATTATCAGATTATTTACAAGTAGTGTAAGGTGATGAGAAAAAGAGCCATTGAAAGTATTATATACATAATAATATGCCTATTAAAGGTTACCACGTTGATCAATAGTATATCGCAAAAAATTGGCAAATTCTTTTATGAGAGCGTCTTCTTCCATGTAGAATACCGCAAAAATAACCCCGCTGTAAGAGTGTATATACAAGGAAACACATGTGACGTTTACATGTAGAGAGAATGACAAAGAAGATGTAGAGCGGAAAGTGATTTGGCAGGCGTACATGCGACGCAGGTTATACAGATGGTTTGTAGGATCATTACTGTAAATCAATGTGATAAAATGCTGCATTTCCCGCTTCCCATCGAGTTTATGACTTTTATGTGGTGACCCCCCTTTCACTTGGCTTTTCATTTCCGTCCCCCCCCCCCCCCCCCCAACCCATCCCCGTCCTTTAAAACAGACGAATGAAGAGGCAACCATGTCTGAACCATACTTTAAGACGTTTCTACAACACTAGTTAGAGAAGGTAGAATACTGAAAAATAAAATTATATCCATGCTCTATGATGGGCAAGGTTGATGCTCCATAGACATGATAGAGCTGGAGACAAGAGGAATGTTTGGTTGTCATGGTTTTTGTTGTCTGCTAGATTTCGTCCATGTCCAGACCTGAGTTTTCCGCCATTCTTATTACGAGAAGGACCTAATTTGACACACGAAATGTGGAGTCTTTAGTATTTCTGTTTTGAACTAAGCAAGGCTGTATTTTCTACAGAAATAAGGATAAAGAGGATTTTGTACTTTTTAAATCAGTAACATTTCCTCCGAACATATTCTTTTCATATTTTCTGTGTTTCGTTGATTCAAGCTTCACATCCGCAGCTGTTTCAGTGATGAAGAAGAATATTTTCTAGAGGTTAATGATGCTTTGTGTATACAAATATCACGGACATTTACCTTCTTGATTCTGACATGTGATAATGACATGGATCTCGAAATAAAATTATGATGATTATGAAAATACACGAAAACTTTACGTCTGCAGACTCGGCCATACATGCAGCCTGTTGATTTCGAGGGTGGCACTCGAATTCCACCAAGAGGTTTCTTTTCCTCTGCCCCATTCTTTCCTTTACATATTTCTCTCTATTTATCTATCCTTTCCTCTTGTAGTACCTCTACAATTCCTTTCTGTTTCTCTCTTTGTCTGCATCCAGCCCTTCTCGTTGTCCATTTCTGACAAATGCTCCTTATATCCCGCTCCTTATTCTACATGTTTACAAAAACTACACTTTTATTTGGAATCATCATTCATAATCAATGTAATGTTTTCTTGAATTATCATGTTAATGATCGACATAGAAAACCAAATCCCTCCTGTACTCTGTTGTTACGTAATGTGATAGTAATATTTCATACACATGTATATTACTTAGTGGATCACTCGACAAAGTGAACAGAACGCCGCTCTTTAATTGGATAGGTGTAATTTTATTCAATCTGCAATCAAAGAGAAAATGCAGATAGAAATCTTGTGTTAACATTCAGATATTCAGAAGAATACATCAGTTATGCATATGATATCTCAATAAATGATTTACTGAGAATTAAATCAAGAATGAGTAAATGTCATTATTTCAAGTTTTTAGACTTATATCTAAGAGTTGTTTCCTGCAAACACACTGACTTGAATGTAGCTTAAATCTATAATGTATGATGAAGATACAGCCATATCAAGAATTTAACTTTTCTCGAAAATCCTACCAAAAAAGAAACAACTCAGTTTTAGAGTATTTGCATATCTGTCTCTATGTGCACACCGCTTAATCCAGTAATAAGTCACAAAAGGTCAAAGTGACCTTCACAAATGAATGACCTAATTAGTATGCGCTAAAATAAATTTGATTTCTTTTGCACAATTTCATATTAAAGCTTCTGCTTCAATTAGACTTCAAAACCTAAGGATATTTTCTGTAATCGTTTCAAATATGAACCTCCTTTCATTTCAAAGTTACTAATAAAATCCTCCAAAATCATTCTTCAGAAATTCATACCAATGTAGCATATAATTTCTGCATATTAGCCTTTTCTTTCAAACGCTTTTCATACGTGCCTTATACATCCAAGATACAAATTGTCTTATAGGTTTTTTTATTTTGCCAAAATTGACAGAACCTGTAAATGCTCTTCTGACATTCTTTTGTCTTTTATGAACTCATACAAATAGCATAGTAATCTCTATTTTACCATAGATTTTACTCAATATTAAATCTGCTTGAAATTACATAATATCTGTACATATAGTATTTACTTTCTTCAAAGGAGTAACTCAAAGGAGTAAAGCATACTCACTTTTGTATAAAACTAAATCCTAGATTCAAATATCACTTTAATTTATGCATGACCCTAAAGCAGTGACCTAGTTTTGTAGGCCAAATTTTCTTTGTTGTGAAATAAAATTCCTACTTATCAATTCAAACATAGTTTCCCTTTTTTAAGGCAAAAGACCAACATACATAACATTGAAATCTAGTTTCATATAAGTCTATACTCATTTCATCTCACATTTATGCAATACTTTGTGTCTCTGTGTTTATATTGCAAATTCAGCTGGATTTACAGCTTTTCCTTCAAAGCACTACTAAAATTGCAATACTTCAAGCCAAAGTAAAATCTTACAAACACTGCCCATTATTTTATCAGGTGCAATAGCCTAATTTATGCTGCATGCAAAAACCAAATCAACTTGCCACACTTTGACACAAAGTTTTGCACTCATATTTCAGAACTGACTTAAGTACACATTTTAATACTTCAGAAAATGAATAATGAATATTTCATGATTTAAACTCACTCTTTTGGCGGCGTTAAAACTCAACGGAAATACCAACTTTTGGGACATTCTTGTCCCACTTGAAGACAGTAACTCTGCCTTTCTTCAGGACAATATGGCTGCTGCAACACATGGTATGGTGTCTTCTGAATTTTAAATTAGCTTGACAAATTGAAGAAAAAATCTAAAAGCAAATTAATCACAGAAGCTCCTGTTTCACTGAAACACTTAGGCATATTGCTAGAACAGTATTAAATATTTTCTGAGCCAAGGTAGGGATTTTCTAGCATTTTGTAATCAGCTGCGTATATAGCAAGAGTTCAAATCATGAAGGTGGTATCAGCTTGTCTTCCAGGTCGTTGAAAGATGAGGGAGAGGGGCGACCGATCGGGGAGGGTTTGGAAAGGGGTCTCACGTTCGGCCACTCCCTTCACTTTTTATGCTCTCTCTCTTCCTCCCCCCCCCCCCCCCCCCCCCCCCCCTCTCTCTCTCTATCCTCGGGGAATTCGATCTTGGGCAAGTGCCCGAATCCATGCGACCCCGGCTCCAGTGATAATCATGCAATTGTACAATTTTTAACAAATCTACTGAAAACTTTTCCAAATAATTTTTTTGTCGATAGGAAGCCTCCCTCTGGAAAGTGTGCTATAGTCGACCACGATCTCCCCCATGCTGGCTTGGTTGGTTTTGGTGGACGTGAAGCGAGAAGACTGTGCCCGTATCGTCTTTCTAATTGAATTGAAGCATAAGGTCCAGGTGATGACTAACGCCTTGGCGGTTGCACCAAACCGCAATATTGAATTCCAAGTGCCTCTGTACTCTGACTTTCGTTTCCTCCATTTTATTTCCTCGATTACCCAGAATTCTTGCGTATCTAGGCTCTGAAACAATGTGATTTCATTTCCTCCTTCAGTGTTGTAGACCTTGCAATGAAAGGAAGACTGATAGGTGGGTCCAAATTCATTCGAAATCTATCACCTCCTTCTCCATATAAAAATAGTGATAATTTGAAGACCGAGAAGTATTATAAGGCAGACAAAAATAGGTACAGTGGGAATTAATTAAATCAATTGAAAAAACATGCGACGACAACATCTTTCTCTCTCTCTCTCTCTCCCCCCCCCCCCCCCCCCCCCCCCCCCCCCCTCTCTCTCTCTCTCTCTCTCCATTCTCCCCTTCTTTAACGAAGGTTATAGGATGGGAAACATTGCTTTTTCAGGCGTGTGTTTGTTGTTCCATTAAAAGTATGTCAAGTTTTCGACATGAAAACAAAATAAAATTGCACATGAGGACACCGCAGCATTTATATATATATATTTTCACAACGAATCACTATCAGGTGCTGACTATGCAAATCCAAAATGCCTGAGAAGTTTGTTCGTCGAATCCTAGGTGTCTTACAAGTAGGACCAAAAACAAATAATATGGAGAATCAGGCGCCATGATGCTGCATAGAATATCTCGTTTGTCTTGCCTGCATGCAAGCAATGAATCTTAAGGAGCTGATGTAGACATATCGAGTGTCCGTATCTGGTATTGCGAGACACGTTGAGCTTTTGTTGAAGCTTTCCCAGTGTGCACAAATATAATGTGAACACAAGGATTGCAAGGAATATAATTTCAGGTCCAATCCTTCCTCGCTTGAGCTCCTTATCCCCGTGTCTTTTAACGTGGTGTGCATTTTCAGCTTTGAGAAATATGATAATACTGTATTTGTAAAGCTGTGCCCATTCATGATGAAAAATAATTTGGCCATTTAACATACATATACCAAAGTTATCAGACTAATTATTAGTAGTATTACTTTTCTTCAATTTATTTTATGAGTGTTTTATTTTAGGAATCTAAATCTAATCTTCTGACAATCTAACCATTTGGTTTGTTTTGGGTATTATTTCAGTATAGTGGATGTAATGATAGATTATACTCATGACCTCAGTTTGATATTAATGATAACGTTTTATTCTCTCCCCCCCCCCTCTCTCTCTCTCTAATGCTCTTTCTCTTTCTTTCTTTCTTTCTCTCTCTGTCTCTCCTCTCTGTCTCTCTCTATCTCTCTCTCTCTCTCTATAACCCCCCCCCCTTTTAACCGCGAGTACTCCCTTTTTCTCTCCTCTTATTCTCTTCCTCTTCCTCCTGCACTTTCCACATCTGCGCCTCTTCCAAACCGACAGTATCTCGATCTCTCTCGACCCTTGAAACTACGTACGTACTACACATCTCGTTTGCTTGCCTGCCTGTCTCTAATAGTATCGAGCATTATCCCAGTGCAAGTTTTACCATGAATCCAATCAATTTCGTTTAAAGAAATTAATGAATCAGCAGTAATCTCCAATACAATGTTCACCCGAGGAAAAATGTAAATTTAATCAGTATCTCTATATTTAGCAAAGAGTGAAAGAAAATGGACATCAAAATCGACGGTTCATCAAATAATGGGGCAGAAAGGGAGCAGTTGTCCCTAAATATATCGACGGGATTAATAATTGTAGATCATAATTATGCAAAACAATATGCTTCGGTCGAGTGTATCCTCTGACAAAGAAACTATCAAAATGAGCCATGATAAAGGCTCCCCATATAATTTGAATGTGCGAATTATGCAAATTTTCCTGCCTTAAGCCCTACAAGTACCAATACGTCGGTTGCTGTCAGCCTGCAAGCCGGTTTATGTTAGCCTGTGCGCGATTACTCTCTTGAAACACGTCATTACGGAGATTTTTAATTTAAGCAAATTTACGACACAAGCTTTTCTTTTTCTAATTCATTTCATTTCTAGCTTTTGAATATTTAGTCTTACTTCATGAGATATTGTGACATAAGTGTCAACAATGCTGGTGTGGGTATTCATGTAAGACTAATACTTCTGATCGAAGGTGCAGAATTCAACCTTACACAATTTTGAACCCCGGTTTCTGCAAAGCGCACCCGTAGGGGTGCAAGATTCCAACCAAGTAGATATACGGGTGCTCCGCTCAAATTTGCACCCTAAAGTGAACCCTAATTTCTTAGTGTGGACGCTCCCTGAACAACCGTTGAGTACCGCCATTGCAATTGAACAGAAACTGTCTGGAATTTTCCGAATGGATGATTGTAGTGGTTAGTATCAGCAGGTCCAGGATTCTCTTGCGGGGGGGGGGGGGGGGGGGGGGGCATAATTAAAAAAAAAATCTCTTAGAATTTGACACAAAAAAGTGCTCACATTTTCTGGTGCCTGTTTAGCCTCGCATTCTCGGACAAACAAAAATTTAAGGGAAAAAAGTGCATCTTTTACTCGAAATATCTCTGACAAGCAAAAGAAAAAAAAAAAAGGAAAAAGAAAACAGTTATCATCCGCATTTCAGGTGCCACCCCCTTCCACCACTGGTGCTTGTAGAAATGATCGTGCATTATGGGTTTCCAGTCAGTCCGTAGCCTCTTGTCGAGGCCCTGGCGCTGTTGAAATCCTTGGCGATATGGAGGCAAAATTTCTGGCTCGCTTCGCTCGCCACCAGAAATTTTGCCTCCATATCGCCAAGGATTCTAACAGCGCCAGGGCCTCGACAAGAGGCTAGTCAGTCCGCAGCCCGTGCGTTAATGAGCCGAAATGCTGATTCTTGCAGAGATTTCTCTTCACTGCATATCGAGTCTCATTTAGAGATATTGTGAAATTTGGTAAGATATTTGAAAGGGTTCAAGAAGGTATCTCTCAAACGAAATCAATGCAGAAATTGATCCACTATGCTAGAGGTACTTCTCCGTGACATTTCGCTCTTTATTTTGGTATATAACGTGATTATATTCGTTTGGATTTGGATATATTTTTCCTTTCCAAAAAAGATGAAATTTCGGACTTTAGCCTTTAATTGCTTCCTCCGAACTCTGACTGTTATAAAAGCTAAATCTTGCTGTTTTTAGTCAGTTCTGAAAGAGTACTTTTCCATGATTCTAATGATCTATATTTCCTGCAGCAAGATATTTTATTAATATTTTTTCAACCTTTTTCATGGTTACGTCGTTCATTTTCACTCCTAATTGATCTATTCGTTTAAAAAAGTCTGCTAGGTCAAACTGCTAAGTTTGAAGTTAGAATTATCATTCCTCTTTCATTTGTGACAAAAATCGTAAAAACCCGTTGAGAAACAGCGAAGTAATTGGCACTTTTCTACCACAGCCAGGCCTACCTTTCTGCTTATATGAATATTCATAATCCTCGCTCCAGCTTGAATACTGCGGACTGTTTTAGATCATCCACGTTAATTTTTATCAAACTGATGAAATATTAATGAAAATCACAAACATTGGAATCCACTATAAAAACAATGCCTGTGGATGAGAGAGAGAGAGAGAGAGAGAGAGAGAGAGAGAGAGAGAGAGACAGACAGACAGACAGACAGAGACAGACAAACAGACAGAGGGGGAGGGTGTTTCCCTATATCCCCTTATTCTCCCTGGATTAGCTGCTGATGAGCTAACTTTCGAGACAACCGCTATATGCCTTCAGTTCTGTATATCAATGAAATATCCCTCTTTATTTGTGGTAAAAAATTGAAGATGGCGCTAATGCTCGCCAAAGAATCTGCATCACGAGTTATTTTGGAAGCATCATGACGGATGGTTTAATCATATTTGATGGTCAAGATATAAATGAGTAATTTTGAGGAACTATTGTGGGTCAGTCTAATAAGGCCTGTTGGCTTGTTCCATGGCAAAACAATCAGAGGCAGCGGCTATTTCAAAAAATCATTCTCCATTTTTTTTTCTTCCTGCAAAAAATAAGAGGAAGGGGTGGCCTATGCTGGATACGCCAAATCTTAGGAACAGTAATAAAGGATAAGATTATCACTGTATTCCAACACCTGTAACTCAAAAGCAGAGAAATACGTTTCCGTCGTCTGATCAAAGTAATTTTTTTAAAAGGGATTTAAAAAAAAAAAGTAGGTCTACACAATAAATGGAGAAGTATACTCGGCACCGATGACATTACTCATATAGGATGATCTCTGTATCAATAATGATCCCAATTTTAAAAGTATAACTTCCTTTACAGTGTGTGGTATTTTTCTCCAGGGATTGCCATGGCGTAAAGGTAATGCTGATTTATTCAAATAATTCAAAATAATTAATTTATATACACCTTGATTTGCTGTAACCATGCATTGCTCGTTCCAGCTATCTTTTTTTCTAAAAAGACCACGCAATCGTATTACCCACTTACAAGCATAGCTTTCTCCTTAGGCTCATACATATTTCACTCTTCTTTTCGCTTAGTCTGAGATAAATACCTTCTGTATACAGTCTCTGACAATAGAATAATTTCATGTTTGTACCATTCATTTTGTGAAAAAAATTGTAAAATGTGAAATGTGAACTTATAATCTGAAACTGAAACTGAATTTAACAGTAGAGAACCAGTGTGGATTTCTACTATGCAGATAAGTGTCAAATTAGACTCTGTTTTCGCAGACTATGCTATTTTTATAATTATTTCCTGATAAAAAATGAAAAAGATACTGATGAAAAATCTATGTTAGGAAGGAGACCTCTCATGCTTGCATCATCACTAGATTATCTTTACTTAATTCGTAAAATATATTGGCTTATTCTACTGCTGTATTTTCTTTTATTTGGCATGCTTTCACTTTTGTGTAGATGAATATAGGTCTCCCATAAGATTTCCAGCTGTCCAAAATGACTCATGATCTAGTATGTAACAATGATTTTATGTGATAATTTTTTTTTCACTATTACACCATTATTAGTTGGAGGAATGTGTTCTTGATGGGAGTTTGCGCAATCATCCGGTACCCGAGCTTTCATGTACATGTAGTTATAATTGCGTAAGCTGAGCTCACTGATATGACAGCGAGCGAATTTCTTGTAATGTTGGAAGGGTCGCACTTTCTTTTTGTTCTTGTACTTTTTGTTTCTTTTTTTTTCCTGGGAGCGATTTTTTTTGACGGGGATGCTGACGGTAGAAAGATATGTTCTGCCAGTGGCGTATCGAGGATACTCTGGTGGGAGGGGATGTAAAATTTCGAAAATCATAGGCTCTGACAAGCAAACAATATCAAACCCCCCCCCCCCAAAAAAACAACAACAACAACAACAAAACAACAACAACAACAACAAACAACAGCAACAACAAAAAAAAAACAACAACAAAACAACCTCGAACATACACAAACAAACAAGCAAATAGATAAATCATATTTTGTGTGCCTTTTCGCTTCTTATTTTTCTGACAAACAAGCATGAGAAAAAAATACTCATATTTTGTGTGCCTTTTCGCTTCTCAATTTTCTGACAAACAAGCATGAGAAAAAAATACTCAAGGCGTGTGTGCTGCAGCACCGAGGCTGATCTCAGGTCCTGAAAAGTCGGTAATTTTTTCTCAAAGATCTAAATACAAAGACAGTGATAAGAAAGTTAATTATCTAGGATATCGTCAATCAAGATCGCTGCAGCTCAACTATCCCTCAGATTTCAATTAACATTGTAATTTGTAAGGCATAATAGGCATTGCAATTTTGCAGGTTTGTGTTGAAGTATAGAGTCTGCGTTTGCAGACTAGGGTGCTTGATGATATTGCGCAATCTCCGGCTTACTAGTATTGGTACATGGTTTATTGCCCGGGTTTATTGCGTAACGAGCTAAGCGTGTGGAATTGAGAGCGAGAGGATTTCATGTGGTGTTGAGCTTATCTCAGTTAGATCTTCAGTTATCTAGTATATATATAGTATTGTTAGAGGGTTCAGTAGTCATTTAACAGCTCAGCCACTACGCTCAGTTTTTCATTGCATTGCTTTGTTTGGCGTTTGGGCCTGCCCTAGCTTGCAAAGTTGCACGGACATCAACACCCACAGCTCAGCTCAGCACACATACAACTTCCATTACCAACTTCTCCCTGTTCCTACTCCAGCTCCAGTAAAACATGGACGTCCGACTGTCTAAACGTCTCTCGCTGGTTTTGAGGCATAGAGCACTAGAGTTAGGCTTCAAAATGTACCCAGGTAAGCAGGGAGTAATTGGTTGGATGAATCTAGTAATGATATGGACAGCACTAATAATGTCAACAATCATATACAAATTAGATCGACATAAAACTCATATTTTAATTTAAAGAACAGAATGTAATGAAGCTACAAGATACATGTTGTATTTTGACTAGCATTACTTAGCTTTATTTATTATTATTATTTCTTTAGGGGATTAATGCCTTAGCTGTCAGGGGCAGATCCAGGACATATGAAAAAGTTTAACCCTAAAACGTGCATAAAGCGCTACACGCACCGAGAGTCCTCCTCTCCATTCAGTAGTGTAACCCCGTCGCCTGGGGGGGGCCACTCAGGTATATTGGTGTACACATGCGCGTCCAAAAAAACGTGTAAAAAGGGGTCTTTTTTTCATCCAGGACACGTAACGAGCATTACGTGTTAAGGGGTCCGAAAACGCCGATTTTCAACAAAAAGGGGGTGCCAAACGCGTTTAGGGGGTCATTTTCATTCCGGCGGCAATGGTACGAACAAAACATTTTTCAGGAACTTGAACGCCCTATGAACGGTTTTTCAAAAGTAAGCAAATGATGATCGTGTATTAAACCTAACGGAGTACACAGTTTGAAACCTGTCCTACATAACTGAATTAAATAATAACATTTGTAATTTAACCAACAGCAGTTCCTATATGTGCAGTTTATTTTGTTTGCCTTGTGTGAAGAATTTATCCACCAAAGGTGAAGAATATGTCAGTTTGCAAAAGGTGATCTTGAATTCAAGTGGTGTATTTTTTATATTGGTTAAGTTAATCTTGTTTAGGGAGTAATATTTAAGACAAACTTGTTTAGGGGGTAACATTTCAATCAAACCTGTTTAGGGGGGTAATTTTTATGAAAAACACGAAAAATCCTCGTTAAGGGGTAATTTTTACGAAAAAAAGCACGCAAAATCCTTGTTAAGGGGTGTCTTTTCACCAAAGTATGAAACTTGTTTAGGGGGCATTTTTTAAATCCATGGACACGCATGTGTACACCAATATACCTGAGTGGCCCCCCCCCCCGGGCCCCGTCGGCTGGCCTGGGCTACGCTGGAGACACCGGTGCGGTTAGCGCTAGTGCAGTGCAGGCTGGTGTGCGTGTGTGTAGTGCTCCCAGTTATAGCTATACCTGATTGGATGCTGAAAGTGCAACCATTTCCTCTTGACGAATAAGAATCATTGTTACATGAACATAGAGCTGAAAATATCTATTTTCAGAAACCGTGCGAAGAAAATTGATACCACACACCAGTGATATTTGGTAGGCCATTGATTGTACCAACTACTCCCCAAGCTGAACGTCAAAAGTGCAACTCTTTCCTCTATTAGAATAATAGCAAATTTGGTATCATTTTAAGCAAAACATTTCAAACTTTCAAAAACCATCCAAATTTTTGTGAAAAACATGACTTATTTTACGTAATTACAGTCATTTCATCAAAAAGCACTGTTTTTGATGTTCATTTCCCATGTTAAATGGGATTCAGCGGGGCGTACGGAGCAGATGTGCTCAACTTTTACATACGTTTGTTAAAGAGAGGGCCGAAGCCAGAAAAGTACACAATTAAGGAGGCAATTTTTTTTTTATTGTGTACTTTAGGTATGCCAGTTGGGTTTTAAAAGGGGGAGATGCTGCCGATTCGGCCCCCCCCCCCCTGGATCTGCCCCTGAGCTGTTGATCAAATTATGGACTAACTTTCAAAGTTTTATATGGATTGTAACCATATCAGTCAATTCTCAGATCATTCATATGAGTATTATTTAGTAAACATGGTGAGGTTGATTCAGTCACAAATATTTCTCGAAGGTCATTATACTTATTAATACAAAGTATTGGTCATGAATTTGGTGAAAATGTATTTCTTTGGTTCATCTATGTGGCCTAAAATTAAATTGATATTGATAAAAGCTATTTCTGTATTATGAAGATACTTACAGTAAATTTTATTTCAAATGCCTTGACAACTATGAGAGGACAGAAAAAACGAGCCTTAAAGTTCACTGTCGGGCTAGACAAAATTCATTTCCCCTTTAGATTGTTTCAGTTTTCTTTATAGAGATTTAAAATGCTGAGAGAACCTTATCTGTGACTTCTATCTTGTAAGTTCATATAAATTCACATGTAATTGATATAATATCAGTTGTAACTTGTATCCAGACAAATTTATAAGTGAATGATAAATTGTACAAAGTAAACACTTAATGTGTATCAATCACCTAAAAAAAATAATTTGTGTACAGCTAGAATGTATAAAATTAAATTTCCTCAAAACACTTTACCTGGGCTTCTATGGGTTAACCGTTAAAGAGTATGAGGAAAATAAAGAATCACATAAAACCCCCTTTTCACGGAACCCAACTCCGCGTTCGGTTCTGCGCGGGCCATATTCTGTGCGAGCATGTACAGGTGCGTAACCTAGTCTCCTCACAAGTCGCTGTTATGTATATTGAGAGCGTGTTTCAACTTGCAATATCTTTTCAATCAACATTTGAAGCTTGTATTCCTAACATACAGAGCAAAATATTTTTTGGTGATTGGTACACTTTAACATGTGACTTCTTAAAAGTGCAGGCATTTTTAAGCAAATGTTCGCTGTTTGAGACTCACACCTACAATAACATTAGTCAACAAATAGAAAAAGAAAATGTATCAGTTGTCACTACTTCAACATTAACACTACTATTTAAGTTTTACCTTTTATGTTCTGTGATCCAAATATAAATGTACTCTTCCAAATGTTACTTAAGGTGGATACGTTCTAGTCAAGGATCTGTTAGCACATAAGATGTTCAAGGGCTTTACAGAGGCTGGCATTCGAAGGGTTGTCGCTAACAATGACAAACAACGCTTCTCCCTGAAAGTCACTGGAACAGGTGAACTGCTGATCTGTGCCAACCAAGGTCATTCCTTTGAGGTGAGGCTGTTTTTTAGATAAATTAATTCAGATAAAGAAAAGCGATGAACATTGTCCTAGTATCAGGGCTCGAAACTAGACTAAGTATTTGCTTGGATGCTACTGACCACCTAAAATCCTCCTGCCATTGTTGCCTGTGTGGCAATCATGATATCACAAATGTTTATTGTTTCATATGAATGTTTTATAGTTCACTGCCTGTGACAACCAAAAGTTGGAATAGGCAGCCATAAGCAGTCGTTTTAAGTTGGTTGAGCGGCAATTAACTCAAAGAAAAGGTTGAGCAAGAGCCCTGAGACCTTGTTTCTGAAACTAAATTTTTGTGACTTAATTACTGTACACTCAGAAATTTGGTGTGCAAGAAACTTTCACAGATTTTGTGAGTCCTCAGATTCATGACATTAATGAATCATAACATTTGATTTCTATCATTTTGGGCATAAATGTTTTTGCTTTATTATGGGGTTCAAGATCTGGACTGTAGCCAACTGTAAATCAAGCTTTTGATTTCTATCATTTTGGGCATAAATGTTTTTGCTTTATTGTTTTTTTTATTTTTAATATGTTCATTTTCGGCCATAATTAACAAGCGAATCCCCCCTCACACACACACACAAATGCACCCATACTAACATACTGTATGTAATGTATGATAAACTACTAGATCCGTGATTCAGACATTTAAAAAAAAAAGAAAATTAACTTGGTTCTGAATACTCTTAACTTGAAGTTTTACAAAAGTGCCACAGACAGACTGTTATTACACATATTTTTCCAGTTGGTATCAATCCCTTTGTACTATTATCTTATTCCTTTCACGCTGAATTTTGAGCTTGTGTTTTCATCCCCCAATGTGTTATCATACATTTGAGAATTCTTGACTATCAAAAGTCCTACAACTTAGACCGGAGTTGCTATTATTCAGACTTGCAACTTGACCTGTAACTAATTAGCATAAACATGTATATGTATTGGCTTGTGACTTGAGTTGCACATTCAAAATGTTAGTACTTGATGCCACTTTTGATGCTTTTGTTTGGAGGTGGTCTAGTGGATAAATCACTGGACTATGAAAGTTATGGAACAGGGTTTAAATCCCTGCCATGGCACTAATGTCCTTTGTCAAGAGTAGGCATTAATTTTTATTTGCCATTCTCCACCCAGGTGAAGTAACTGGGTACCAGGTACATGTAAAAAGAAATTTCCTGAATGCTTAAGCACCTTGTTATGGTAGCTCGGCTAAAGTCTGTGTAATGATATTATTGCAAGGTCCCCAGTTGAACAGTATTAATTTGATACTGATGAGGCTACCCTGGGTAAACAAGACATACCTGTATGATTGTTGTTGTTGTACTGTAAGGTATGATGTTTCTCTTTCAGATACCTGATCCCGAATTGGAACCCATCACAATTGCCAGTCGTTTTCCGACAGTGGTACATGGAACTTATTTCCGGCATTGGGACCAGATCCGTAGAGAGGTACCATGATTATGATTGCACTAAGATCAATGCCTATATTTTTCAAATTTTTGTAAAGATTATACAGTGGAACAATATCCTACAAACCGAAAAATTATAATAATGAAGACTATAATAGTTGCAAATCTCTGTGTTTTCAGGATTTGCTATTTACTATCCAGGACACAAACTCCAGTTTTCAAATGGACCCATTTTGTAGATGACTTTGGCAACAATTAGCCCCAGTCAAACATGATGCAGTAAGCCACTGCCACACCCCCTCCCCCCCAAAACCCCCCCCCCCCCAACACATCAGCAAAATATGAATCATTTTACACATAAAATGATGGATAGTGGAGGCCAATGTTGCAGCATTCATGAATGGCCCCTATTCATACTCTTGGATGTATGTGTTATGATCGGTAGATTTGTGACACACACTACACCTGTGTCACTTTGCTTTGCCCCAGTATTTTTTGTTGTTGTTCTTGTTGATTTTTTTTTTTTTGGGGGGGGGGGGGGTGGGGGGTTGGTTGTTGTTGAGGTTTTTTACTCCATCATGTGTGAACAATAAAAGATGTCTCTGAATTAAGTTTTCTCTCAACCAATACCAATTTTTTTTTTTTTGGGGGGGGGGGAGGGGGATATTGGAAGTCACCTCTGTTTGTAGAGACATAGAAGATTTTTTTTGATTATACCTAGCTGTATGTAATATTTGTACAGATCATGGTGCTAATGCACAGTGACATGATGAACATCAATTTTGATCATACAAATTGTAATAGATGTGTATCATTTCTAGCTTTTCTTCATCTCCTCTCTTTTTGTTTTCATGTGTCTTTTTCTACTTTTTCTCTCTCTCTCTTTGTAATCATTGCCTCTTTTATTCTTTCACTTTCCTTCTCCTTTTTTCCCGTTCTATCCCTATCTCTTTCTCTCCCACTCATCTCTCATCTCTCTCTTCCTTTCTATTTTCTGTATATTTGCGTACGCATCCTACATTCTCTACTCCCTCTCCTGTTCTGCATGATAGGGACTAAAGAGGATGAACAGAACGCACATTCACTTTGCCCAGGGTGTGCCCGGAGCTGATGGAGTTATTAGCGGTCAGTACCTTTCTGTATCAGGATGACAACCCCCTGGACTGTCACCCCACAGACAACTACCCTGTAACTCTAGAAAACTTCCTCTAAGAAATATACCCCCAAGATGACTATTTAATCCCTACCCCCTCCTTCCTGGACAGTTTACTTCTTAAAAAGAAAATCACCTCAGTTATACCCTCTGACAACTACCCAAGAGTGAATGAAATCAGGGGTTGTTTAATTGTCCAACGGGTTATCCTAGTTATAGTTATCCAAGGGGTGGGGGATTGTTGTCCTGGAAGATATTTTTCAGGGGGGGGGGGGAATTATTTAAGGGGATTGTCTAAGGAGGTAATTTTGGGGGTTTCTTTTTTTTTTTTTGGGGGGGGTAGTTGTTCAGAGAGTGATATTCAAGGAGTAGTACTTTACATTGTAATGGTGGAAGATTGTGGAGCTTATTGTATTACTACATTTTGTTTCTGGACCATATACATGTAGTATGTTACCTATTCAGTGGCCCGAATTCACAAAAGAGGTTTATTATAAACCATGGTGTAAACCTCTATAAGCATACACCCACATGTCATCTTATAATGGACGGACAGTAATGCGCTTATATACGCTTGTTTACGCTTAATTTAGTCCATGGCAGAGATTAAAACCATAGTTTCGTGAACTTTGGCCATTGAGTTGCTTTGCATAGATTTTCTGCACTACTTTGATGATTACTAAGGTTATGAAGGGTTTTTGAGTACTGTAAACAACAGCATGTATTAGAGACCTGGGGGGCTTTCCATCAAGCGTCTTGTCAGTGATTTTTGCCGACAAATTTGCTCTCAGCCAATCAGATGCAAGGATTTCAGTAGCTTATAACAGTTATTGCAACTTGTCGTTGATGACATGTTTTATGAAACAGGGCCCTAAATGTGTAGTGTCTCCTGATTTGAACCAGACATTGTTGGTGCATTGGTGATAACATACATACACAAGTAGTCCATACGATACTGATTCGCAATGATTTTATGCTGGCTGCTAGTCCTGCTTATTTTTTTTTTTTTACTTGATTATTTTCTCAAAGAATCTTCCATAACTCTTGAATATCATATTTCAATGCACTTTCAGGAATGCGGAGGTCTTGTGAAGTTATGATATTCATTGATCTTGCCACAGCATTGAGAGGTAAAGTCATAATTTGCTCCTAAATAATTCTTATGAAATTTAGTATTTCAAACTTGTTGATAATTAAATCATACTTTGTATCTTAATATGTGGTTCTTTTGATTGTTTTAAGATGAGCAGGAAAAATTGTGGAAATTATGTGTGACTGACTGGGTCATTTTAGCATCTTTATATATTTGTAGACTTGGTTGATATTCAGAAAACTATGTAGTGTTTTATGTAAATGAGAGAGATGTTAGTTGTCATAACAAATTGAAGTTCAAGAGACACTCTTAATTTATTGCACAGATGTATCTCTGAACTAAGTACCTGTGCCCAGCAATCTATGCACAGAATCAATGAATGATTTGTCCTTATTTAGATTTGTTATAATTAAAATACTTCTCACCCAGTGGCGTAGATACGAACGTACTTTCTATTGTTAGTGGGGGGATGATGAATAGATCACCCCCCCCCCCCACTAACAATAGATAATTATGCATGTCTACGCCCGTGCTCTCACCAGTATATCAAAGATAATAATAGTTTTTTAGAATTCATAACCCTGGGTTGTTAGGGTTTATTTTTGTTCACTTGATGCATTTGGGGGTTATTTTGAAATGTCTTGCAGATAGAATCTGGCCTATGGGCAGTCTTTAAGGTTCACTGCATTGCTCTGTAATGGGTGAGATATATATATATATATGTAATGTTTCTACCATGTCTACGTTTGAAACTATTTAATATGTTGCTTGACCTGTATACATGTATGTGTAGGTTTCTGATTGTATTAACCATATAAATATAATTCTAGGACATTTTATTTTGGTTACTGGGTCAACAATCAGTTATAAGTTTGTGTCAATTTAGTGAAAAATGTTGATTATTGACCATAATGTACAGTAATTCTTCTACTTTAATGTCCCAAATCTAGGGGGAATCAAGTTCTTCTTGTCCAAGAATGGGGTGATTTTGTCCCCAGGGGACAAAGATGGGATTCTGAGGACAAGATACTTCAGTAGAGTGATACAAGTTAAAACAGGTGAGTTGAACATTCTTTTTAATATCTATTAAAGAGATTATCCTTATTAATTTGCATTTTTCAGAGGAGTAAAAGGATTTCTGGATTATACACAGTCAAACTTGCTACAGTAATAGTGAAATCATTACTAGCTATACCAATCTCCACCAAAAGGAACACATTTTCCCCTTTCCTCTGTCATTGCATTGTTGGTCAGGTAGTGGAGTCAATTGATTACCTTTATTTCAATAAAGGTTTGATGATTTATACTACCTGACTGCTAAGAAAGCATGTGTATGCTTGTAAGTAAGCAACCAGGGGACTGAGGGCTTTAAGTCTCCTCCGAGGGACTTATTGAGGATTAATGCTTTACCAAAGGGCACTAGCGCATCCACTTGGTTCGAACCCGGGTCCTCCAGTTACGAAACCACTGCTCTACCACTAAGCTTTCGCACCTCTAATATATATTTAATATAATATAATATAATATGATATAATAATCCTGTTTAACAATAATTATGTTTGTAAATATGCATATATATTGTGGGTTTGTTCATGTGTTATTTCATATTTTTCAATACATTGCAGGGCAACAGATTCCTTTTGAGAAACGCTGAGACAGCTGCAGTCACCACTTCATGACAGTGGGAAAGATTATGCAGATTATATTTAAGAATATAGAGGATAGTATGTAGATGTTCTATAGGGTGCAGATGCTTGCCATACAACTCTACCCTTTATGGTTCATTTGACAATTCTTCACATGTCATTATATATTTTGTTGTAATATTATGTATCAGTTTGTTTACAAAGCACAATCAAACAGAGGCTGAATCATCAGTTTTATAATAACATATGTGCCTTATAAGAGCCTTCAGTGGGTAATTGCTGTATATGTCATATATTTCGCAGACATAATATTTCGCGAATAGGAGTAACCAGACTATTTTGCGAGTGGTTAAATTCGCAATCAGGAAATTCTGAAAATCTACAAACAGCAATGATGATGCACTTTCGCAGAGTGAAGTAGTGAATTTAGTAAGCTTCTTCTACACAGCCACTCTGTGCTATTACAGCAGTGCTGAGATCAATACCAGTACTGGTAGTACAGCTGGCCGGCAGTGTACGGATGCCCACGCCAGACGCACATCTACTGTATGAATTATGGCAATATTTTAGCGTGTTGTTAAATTCGTAACCCACACGCTACTCGCGAAAATGGTGTATACAGTATTTGAGTGAAACCAATTCAGTGTCTATCGCATGTGCAATTTCCATTGTGGGGGAGGCAGGCTTCTAACCCTTACTGAGCCTAGGTCCTGACCCTGACACTGAGACTAGCCCTAATCCCAACCCTAACCCTAATACATTGTACATACTGATGTGTGGTTGGGTATTCTGTTGTTAAGCCAAATTGCTGACCCAAATCTAAAGTTACACCATTCATTCTCCACACTAGGGTGGTGAACATAGAAACTTGATTAATAAGTATTTTTATGCTGCTGAAAAGAGGAGGGAATAGTGTGATTGTAGCAATACTCTGTCTTTCATTTTTGTTAACTTTATTTTCTTTCTTTATTGATAATGCAAAAATCAAAGCACTGCAGATGCTTTTGTATGAATATATTATGTAAATCTTTATTGTAGTCCTGTCCATGATTGAGACCTAAGTAAATAGGATTCATGTTTTACTCTTCAGCAAACCATTCTAAAGGACATTGAAAATTCAATGATGCAGGAACGATTTCATCAAAAAGGCTATTCTCAAAAAAAGTGTGCAAGAATGTTATTTTTGTGTCGCCAGCATATTCATACAGTTTAAATCACTATTTTGTCTTTCGGAAATCAACTTTTTTTGTTTAATTCATCCTAGAGGTTTGACCTCTAAAATATATATCAATAGAGCTATCAGGACACCAAGGATAATAATAAATATTATAAATACAAGCAGTAGTTTGATATTATCTTCAGTACCCCATGTCACCAGGAAAGGAAGTGCTCATATAACATATCATTCAAATCAAGTCTTTTGTATGTCATTCCATTGCCACTTAAGGGCCTGAATGACAAATAATATTACATAACAATATGAGGGTTTGACATTTCTCTTGGGGCTCATTTAGACCATGTCGCCAAATTGCAGTCAGATACGTTACCCTTTTTTGTGACTCTAAAGAGAAGGTCAAAGTAATGCAGCATAGCAGTGTACTTGAACGTGTTAAACAAAGTCATTCTCAAGCATATATGGCACCATGATATATTCATAAAATCGCTTGTTACAAAAATGTATACAGATCCAACCACTCAGAAAACTTATGTTACAATGAGCTGATATCAGTAACGTTACTTAAACTTTGCTTCATTAAGAAAAAAGTATGCTGTAAATAAACGCAAAGCTCAGGTACTCTTGAATACTTAAGCTGATGTTTAATCACACACCGGAAATTACATAAGAAAATTATTAATTTTGTGAAAATATTGTGAGAAAGGAAACGGCACATCACTTACATTACAATCAAATACGTTACTGATTAAATGTATCAGGCAGCATGGTCAACGTGATGCACTTTGGCGAGCAGATTTATCCTTTTGAACAGCGTGCTCTACTTTTTGTAAGCATGGAGGCTTCCTGTCCATCTGCTTGCAGAGCTCTTTACCCAACTGGATACGGTAATGTATCTGATCAGATTAGTGACTTATCTGAGAAGATATTAAATTTCTCATTTGATGCGTATTGATGCGTATTATTTTCATATCTTCTCCAACTTCATTTTTACCATCTTATGTAACTGCAAATTTCAGAACTATATCAGAAAAACTGTAGTTTTATGTTTGTTTTTATTCATATTTTCATATATCTCGATGTTATGGAGAAGTATCTAATCACTTATCTATGTAAAGATCGTTCTTCAAGGTTACATACAAGTATGTTGTTTTTTATGAATATAGTCATATTTTGATGTTCTACAAGTTAGAATGCATTTATTGGTGTTGGGTCTGTTGTTTTATTATGTATGCTATGGAACTTCCGATGCGTCAGATACGTTACCATACACCGTTCTTCTTTGCATCCAGAATTTATTTAATCTGGCAGAGATGTTACGTGCCATTTGTTTTTTATCACAAGTGCAATACCTATTCATGACATTTCATACATAATCAATGAGATTGATATAATTGAACTACAGATAACACTCAATTTAGGGTTACCTATTTCAAGCAGAAATATATATATGTTCTTGCCTTTTGTTTAACCTTCACTTTATAAATTACAATCATTTTTATTGCAGAAAAGATCAGGGTTGACTCCAAAATGTTTCCATTATGTTTGTACATGTTCAAGCTTGTAGTTTACATTAAGTGTTGACATTTTAAAGCAAGAATTAAGCAGACTATCAAAGGCTTTTTAGATACTACCTCTGGTAACGAATCTAAGATGTGGTTTTAAAATGTTTAAAAGGTCACCGAGTTCGAAAATATTTCTTGAAAAAATGTTGGTTGTCAGAAATCACCCGTTGATTGTTTTGTATTCTTAAGGGATTAAAGTTACTGAATTCATAAGAATTTAATGAAATCTTTGATAGTGAAATTTTGTCTTTTCTACAACTCTAATTGCACACTTTTTCGGAGAATGGCCCAAAAGAAAAATGACAGTAAATGGTATATATTTTTGAAAGTATTTCATCTCATTATTGTCCCCGCCAAACGAAGTTCGCGAGGGGACTATGAAACGGGCTCCGTTCGTGTGTGCGTGTGTGTGTGTGTGTGTGTGTGTGTGTGTGTGTGTGTGTGTGTGTGTGTGTGTGTGTGTGTGTGTGTGTGTGTGTGTGTGTGTGTGTGTGTGTGTGTGTGTGTGTCCGTCCGTCCATCTGGCCGTGTGTGCTCAAATGTTAGAAAATGCTACTTCTCCGTCATTTCTTGGCCGATTTTGATTCTGATTGTTTTATCTGATAGGGCTTGGTGAGGGCTTCCAAACTTCTACACAGAATCGTGAAATTCATTAATTATGCAAATTCATGCAAATTTATTCAAAAGTGACGAAAAATGTTACTTCTCCTCTATTTCACATCGGATTTTGATTCCGATTGTTTTATCTGATAGGGCTGGGTGGGGGCTTCCAAACTTCTACACGGAATTTTGAAATTCATTAATTATGCAAATTTATGCAAATTTATTCAAAATTGACGAAAAATGCTACTTCTCTATTTCACATCGGATTTTGATTCTGATTGTTTTATCTGATAGGGCTGGGTGGGGGCTTCCAAACTTCTACACAGAATTTTGAAATTCATTAATTATGCAAATTTATGCAAATTTATTCAAAATTGACGAAAAATGCTTCTCTATTTCACATCGGATTTTGATTCTGATTGTTTTATCTGATAGGGCTGGGTGGGGGCTTCCAAACTTCTACACAGAATTTTGAAATTCATTATTCATGCAAATTTATGCAAATTTATTCAAAATTGACGAAAAATGCTACTTCTCCTCTATTTCGCATCCGATTTTGATTCCGATTGTTTTATTTGATAGGGCTGGGTGGGGACTTAACATTTTGAAATTCATGAATGTGTTATTTCAAATGAACATGTCTTCTTTTCTTACACACAGAGATGTAAACCTATATTTAGAACCTAAGGCCTACGCTACACAATATAAAGTGCAACAGTGCAATAATTTTTATGATATATCTCTTAGTGATATATCTCAAAATTTGATAGTGTAATAAGTAATCACATCTGCAAGAAGTTGACATAGTGTTATCAGAGCCTTTTTTAATCTCATAATTCCATACAAAGCAGACATACAACAATATACATGTAATAAGATCTCAATCTATAATTTCATATTTATGTATATACAGCTAAGTGATATATAGAACTGTATTTGTTTAACTGATAATTTTACACTTGTATACTGATATATATAGCTAGAATTTGCAATGAAATTTTTTTTGTGAAGAAAAATAACAATACTGTTAGTACTGGTGTGATTTGTTTGCGTTGGTGTGTGTGTGTTTGCTATGGCAATCATGAAATTTGCTATACCAACGAGTTGTCTTGGGATCACTTGAAATGATGTGCAACAAAGGCAAAATGACAATCAAACTATTGTCCCATTATTAAATAGCCCACACTAACCAGATGTAGTAATGTAGTGACTAAATAAAAACCCATCTCAGATTTCATGCTTGCATTGGAACAATGGCAATTGAAACAAACACCAGAAATTCCATTTTTAAAGAAAATTTTCAAAAGAAGAAAAAAACAAAAAGCAACCGATCCGCGTCTCTTTAATTGAAAAAAGGTATAACCACTATCCATTTCTTAAATCTACCAATAATGGCAATGTCTGCAGTTAGTTTTTGTAAGATTCATAATTGGAATGAACTTTTTAAAACTTGTCTACAGGCATTCTATTCTCATTACCACAACTCTCCAAATAAAGTACATGTGCCATATCTATACAGTGGAACCTCAATATAACAAGGACCTTGGGACTATGAAAATTACTTTGTTATATCAGGAATCTCCTTATATCAGGGTAAGAAAACAAGATAAAGATCTGGGACCAGCAAAATTACCTTGTTATATCAGGAATCTCGTTATATCGGAGCTCTTTATAATGAGTGTCCACTGTATATCTTTCCTAGCAGAGTTAATAATGGCTTCTCTGTGGAAATAGGCTATCATTTCATGAATATAATCAAATATGATGTAAAATAGCTTTTGAAACTGAGAAATTTAAACACGCTAACAAAATCTAAAGATGTCACTTACAGGAAGGGTAATATGATATGGTGACAAAGTTGTGTTATACATTCAAACCTGGTTTGAAAAATTTGTTTAGTTTCTTATTTTGGTGGGGGGGGGGGGGGGAGAAGAACAAAAAAGAACTTAGTTGAAACTCTCATGGAAATGTCCTACATTATGAATACAACCAACAACAAAAATTATTTTTGTGCTATTTTGCTATGAGAATAAAGATACAATCTTCAGTAATCTTGAATACAAAATCATAAAACAGCAAACAAAAAACAAGGAATGCTAACATTTTGTAGGAAATCAAGATAAAACAACAAATGTGACCCCCCAAACATTTGGAAGAACTGATGTGTAGTGTCCATGTCGACGTAGGTTAGTAGACGAGCTTTCCTGTTAATTTCCTCTACACATCATATGTCTAGTAAGAGATGCACAAGGAGAGCTAGTGTAAACTGGCATAATAATGTTAATAAGAGTAATAAGAATAAGAATAGAAATAATAATTCATATTGAAGTTTTTATACAAATGTACTCAACTGTCTGTGCATATTGATAGTGAGATGTGTGTGAGACATAACTGCATTTCACTATTTGATATTGCAGGGTACTTTAAAATTTTGAAACTCCATGACTTACATGTATTATGTTTTTGGAGTTATTTTGCATTTGCACATATACATGTATAAGCCATTGAGCCTGTATTGTGAAGAGACAGAAGAAATAGCTATACATCCATTATATAAAGTGTCAAGATGTATCTAATTCATCCATAAATGGATGTTGTTCACACAACCCAAATGTTCTGACGACCCACGTTCCAATAAAGACTACAACACAGCTAGGCTATGTGAGTGCAGAAATAACATTCTTTGGAGTAACAAAACTCAGTAAATTCCTATACATGTACAAAGTGTCACAAAATAAGGTCATCTGGACATTGGGCAACAAGATCTCTATCAACCCATATTACCCCAATGACATATCAAACCTTGTACGTACAAAAGCATGACTTTAAGGTTGTATTGAGGGTTTAAATAAATGCAGATCATCGATTTCTAAATAAGTGCTAGAATGGCAGATTTCACAACCTTGTGAAAAAAAGGTGTTTAACAATTACAATTATACAGAACAAAAAATGGCAAGTTTTATGAGTGAGTGCTCATCTTTAATTTAGACCTGTCCATTATATCTACAGCATATTGCACACAAAGAGAATTAAATAAATTGCCACCATCAAAATGTAACTATTACTGGATATCTCAGACATGTACAAATGTAAGTTTTTCCAGTACCTATAAATTGATATTATCCACAGTTTTTTCTTCAAATGGAACAATGAGCAAGAGATGATGTTTGCAAAACTTTGAAAAGCCAAAATCTGCCTTCATATGTTCTTCTTTTTTTCACTTTCACATTAAGAAATAAAGTCAGCATTCCAGGTGACTTTAATTCACTCCATTTAGAGAAAGCACAGAAATGTACAATTACATGTACATTAAGACAAACAAATTTTACATTTGTTTCTAGTATTATTCTAATACTCTAGTATTAGTAACCTCCCAGTCCAAGTGGTAATGACATACATGAAAACTGTACAGTGGGTATATCAGTTGTTATGTAATGAATTCTCAAGGAAACAGACGTCACACCTAACAGTCTGAATTACACCACTTTAAACAAGGTACAAGGGCAAACCATGACCAACTCCAAGAATATCTAATGGCTGAAAGTATTACACATGGGTAAATTAGATAATTTTCAAGTGCCTATTACAACTTGTTTCTCGATCAACGGAGTCCATCCTGTAAAAGTTCAATGTAGCAACCCACCCTCACCTCTCCCCTGAATGATACAGCCCAGAATGGTTGAATAAATGAGACGGTCTAGACACTACCCCATTCAATAAGACAAGGTGAGGAGAGGACCAAGGCTGTGTCATGCTCTTGCACTGTGGAACCACACCACACCACTTCCTTTCCTGTACAACATCAGAGTGGCAACTCAGAGTTGTCCTTCCTTGGCATTGCACAGACTGCACACCCTGACTGGCATGTCCCAACCTCTTGAGGGCACTGGTCGTCTGCTGGAGGAGCATTCAGCACACACGCCTTGTCCGCAACCTCTGCAGTGGTGGATCTTGAGCTTGGGGTTGAACTCCTCCTTGCAGGCAATGCAGTGGCTGATCTCACTATCTGGGATCCAGTAGGCAGGCCTAGCAGCTTCTATTAGCATGCCTGGTAAAAAAAAAAGTAATCAAAGAGCATACATTATTAGTTTGGATGACCATAATGATATTGTCAATTTTTCATGCTCAAATTTATATGAAAAGTAGCTGAGTACTGTTAACATTGCAGTACTAGTATAAAACACTAAAAAGTGCAATCCCATTTTAATAGAAATGTAGATCACAAACAAATATTATATTAATCCTGAAAGTTTCATCTATGAGGAAGATCGAGTGCAATACCCAGAACATGCAAGGTATTCTGAAGAAAACTTCACAGATTAACCATATCAATCATATAAGTCAATGAAATTCATCATTCAATCAATGTACTTTCCAATCAAACAGTCAATCAATCATTCAATAAATCAATTAATCACTCACTTCACACAACTCATCTGCCAGATAGATCACAACATTTCCCAGGACACCCAGGGTGTCTGAGGGCTCTTCAGATTACCTTGATCATTCTGTAAGTCAATCAACCTATTTTGTAAAATGACTCACCTGCAGGGTAGTTGACTGCAGTACCTAGGACACCCAAGGTTGTCTGAAGAACTTCTCCAACCTTTCTGGCTATGACTGGCTGTGGCTCATCATTCATGGCACTCTCTATCTCAGCTTGGATATCATCCATCGGCATCTTCCCACCACCAACATCTACATCAAAAAAATTATTTAAAAAAAATGATATTTCATGATATTTATTATTTATATGTTGGCACTGTCTACAATCTTTTTTAGTTTACCATATTGCTGGCTGTAATAAGTTAGACAGAAAATGAATGAAGAAGAGATAATAAAAATGCTCTGATATTGAAGAAATGTTTTAAATATGGATCAAACATTCCTTAGTTTGAGTTCAAGCCACGACCCTCACAACATTTGGCAAGTGTGACTCAGGAGAAAATGGGTTCCTGTGAGGATTGCTGACAGCCAATATGATTGTCTCTGCCATTGCCCTGCACAAATGCATGTGAATGCTGCAAATTATGGCAGGAATATTCGCTATAAAAGGAGTGGAGATGGTGGAGATGGATATGCACCTTTTTGTGTAGACTGAAACACAGTGACAAGTGGTAATTTTGTAAAGAGCATCAAAGTATTCATGTAATGCACTATAAAATTTTATTGCTATTATAAGAAACCACACACATTGATAACTAAATTCTTTCCTCTAAGCTTCCACCAAGCCACGATCCCGACAAGAACTGTATGCCTTTGCAGAATGTCCCACCTGATGTTTTCTTTTCATAGCACCCATCACACACTCTGACAGGCTTAGGTCCCCATCCTCTCTCTGGTACGGGCAGCTGATGCTGGGAACACTCATCACAGAACCCCTCCCCACAGTCTCTGCAGTGGTGGAGCTTCTCAGTCTCATCAAACTTCTTGGAGCACTTACGACAGGCCTGAGAATGCATTGGGAACAAAGGGATACAGCTTAGATGATGAAGAAATACATTTATCACATTAATCAATGCTTCTTTTTCATGGATCATACAGACCTGGTGGAACCATCTGGAAGATAAAAAGTGGTATTAGAAGAGAGAAAGCTAAGGAACATTTAAAGAAATAAACTTTAGAAGGAGATAATCTTGAATGCAAAAAAAAAAAAAAATGTTACACAAAGGACTCTGGATTATTGATCCATAAGAAACACATACACTGCTGTCATAAAGAAACCAAAATCTGCAGTTTCTGGAAAATCTGAAGCTGTATCTTATTTTAATCTTTAGTGCATCTTAAAACTAAGGCAGTGAAAGCAGTGTAACTTTGAAATTGACAATGCACTTTTAAGTTTTAACACATTGATACTCTATTTAAATTCAGTAATTCACTGTCCCAGACACATGCAATTAATTAAAGTAATCATCTTACAGTGATTTCAGCATTTGGTCTCCAGTAGGGTGGTGCAATCTGATCCATCATCCACTGTGACATCATAGTAGTAGGTTTGGCACTCACACTGCTGACTACATCCACCACTTGATGTATGCCATCCAGCAGGCGTCGTCCTGCATTGTGCGTCCCTTGCAAAACTGTGCTACCCTGCATGGACAACAAGATGATGCATACAATGAATCAAGGATAGTGCCGAGTTTGAACTTGTCTTGTGTCATTTCTTGAAAAGGGAGATGTAAACTAAAACAATATGAACCATAAATCAATTATTCTAAGAAAACAGTTGTAAAATAGAGATTTTGTCAGAGGCTTGTTAATATAAATTGAAAAAAATAGACATGGACACATTTTCAATATTTTAATGCCATTTTAAAATTAGAAAGTGAATATCTATAGAAAGGGGAACTGGTCCGTTGTAGAAAAACATGTTCATTTCACAGATTTGGTTACTTGCTAATTTACAGGGACTGAAGTAACTGAAAATACAATGTTATTATGCTTTATTACTATTACAGGACTACAGAACCTTTTGTGGATTGCTTTAATCAATTACTTTTTAACCGAAAGCTCTGGTCTGATCTGAAATAGCCATAAAATTGTCCTGTCATGTTGAATACTTTTCACCAAATAAAACACTTTATAATATTTAAAAACTGCAAAATATCCCAGCTCTATGCAGAACATTAATTGGTGAAAGACATAACGGAGACACTTACGCCTGGCCAGACATGACGTATCTCTGTTCTCACTGCCTCCATCTCAGGTTCCTGGTTGCCATACCAATACTGACGACTACGATAGATGACACCACAATGAGGACACTCTAATACAAACCTTTTAAAATGAGGAAAAAATAACTATCATAAATTTCAGATAATTGTTGTCGTTTAGAAATACACCCGAGATGGAATTTCATGCACTCAAAGGTAAAAAAAAAAAAAATTGGTTTGGACATGAGGTTTAAGAATGAATTACATGTACATATAGCTGACTCATAGTCATTGTTTTGGATATTCAAAACTAGCAGTCATCAACAAGCCTTCAGAAAGACCCCTTCACACATTTTTGAAATTTTCTTCTGTGGGGGGGGGGGGGGGGGGGGGGGGGGGAGGGAGGGAGGGTATCACACATTTACTCCCTTATGTTTACCTCCTGCAGAGTATCAATACTGACAAAATATGGATAAAACAATTTCATGATTTTATTTTCTTTCAATTACACCATTATTCATGTTGGATATTTCTCTCACATTTCATTATTAGTGAGAATATTATTATATTATTATTATTATCATTATTATTATTATTATTATTAGTGAGCATAGTTAGTTTGTGCATACAGGGATCTTCTATCCCTCTTTCAAGCAGACAGAACTCACCCAGAGACAGCATATTTGATCATGCCCATCCATGAGTTGTCTGTAGCTGAACACATCTTAGGTACTACCACTACCTCTTGGCCACCCTGGTAGCAACTCTGGAAAAAACAAAAAATTAAAATATAGTTTTCATACTGCTACATGTTTACAACAGTCTGTTACATGTTTACAATACAAACCCCAGCTGAAATCAAAGTTCTAAATTTCCATTCCCCCCCCCCCCTCCCAAATTGGACCATAGTGTGGGTCGCATACAGTAACTGTAAACATGTATAGCTTCAATAATTTGCAATTTACAGTTTTTTCTTCATGGCAATGAAAATACACATGTTGCACTTCAATAACACGTCCACAAGTATCACAAAATCAGATTAAAGTTTTTGCATTTTCACATTATTGTCAGCTGTCTGAACTGTAAACAAAATTAACTCTCTTACAATCACATCCACTATGTGGTATAAACATTGATTCCAGTCACCCACAAAGGAGAAAAGAAAATGATGTAATTGGCCTATTGATATCAATACACCATAAAAAAAGATATCATGTGGAACACCTACATGTTGCCTACTTCATGTGTACATTAATCATTGTTTACAAATTCAGCTCACATAAGATGAGAACTTATCATCAGTGTGTGTACAATGACCCCAAGGTCACCTTCAAGTACCTTAAACTTTGGACTAGCACACACACAGAGTGACCCAGTACCCTTTATCTTCACAAAGGAGCTTCAAGCAAACATTGTTTACCTTTTACATGATGTCATCAGACAAAACAAAATATTGCATAAGTCTTTATAAAATGTATATTACACAAGAAAAATTACATTTCATATGGATGAAAAAAAAGATATATACATATATATATATATATATATATATATATATATCTGTGTCCACCGGAGTGATATGTTCTGTTTGTGTCTCTCTCTATTTTAAATCTCCATGGTAGAACTTTTAAACTTTATTTAGCATAAAATATGTACATCACATCTCTTTACAAATCAATGTAGCTGATGTCTTAGCTTTAAAAAAAATGAATTATTGATCATCATAAAGATCCTATAATGAATTCCTAACAATGGTGCTATGTATAGAGAAAGCATCTATGAACACATTTACTGAAATGTCTTAAAAACATCTTGAATGCATTCAAAGTTCATTTATATCAGTCTACATCATACTCCTATGAATATCCCCATTGATTGATGGTTCCTATATCATTTCTAAGGGGAATGAGAAAATTCATTAGGAAACAGGTTTAAAAACTTACTTTACAGATGTAGACCCTGTTGTCAAACTGATGTTGGTATTTACAACGTGTCACATTCTCATGTATGATGTTATCTTGGATGTGGTTCATAGTGTTGGTGCAGCGAGCGTTGCATGATAGACAGCGGGTAGAGCAGGTGAAATACTCATCAGGAAAAGGAGAAGGAACATCCCGGTCGATTGTACCACTGAACTTGTCATTCAGTCCCTAATAAAGGAGAAGAATATGATATGTTTTGTTCTTGTGGGGTTATTGATACACATTGGAATAAAGTGAATGAAATAATAATTTATGAACATATACACACATGTAACATGTATTTTTTATTTTACAAATTTTGCTTAGTCAAAATCTTGTGGAAACACATACATGAACATTGTATGGGTCTGAAAGTTACTGTATTATCTAATAATAATACCATTCTCATCAGATTTTCAGATTATCAGATCTATTAATTTAATTACAAGGCACAAAAGGTAGAATAATTTGTGCATAAATATAGTATAATTCAATAGTCCCTACCATATTTTAGTACTTGTACATGAAAGAAAAATACCTACAGAAACATGTCAAATTCAGTCATTATGTGAACATGGTATATGGTATTATTGTGTACATTCATGAGCAAACCACAAACATCAAGCTTTTTTTTTTTGGGGGGGGGGGGGGCAAAACAAAATTCATTTTCCATGTTTATAATCTTGTACAGCACTTGTACCACTGTTTACCTTCAGAGCAAGATACACAACTTGGGGAGACCTTGGCGATCTCACAGTGCTATTGTAGACATGAGTCAGGATGGCCTCTTTCAGTGTCTTGAAGTTGGTCGGGGGCTCAATAGTCTGGATACCGATGTACTGGACACAGCTGAAGGCATCCATGTTGCATCCATGTTCCTTGAAGCGTTCTTGAAGGAGGGTATCTGCTGACTTGCGCCCTCCACTGCTCCTCTGTGGCTGGACTACAAGTATTTAGAGAGAAAGATGAGAATTTGGAGTCTATCGAAGACTGATTATGCTGATACAGTTCAAAACAATGGCCTAACTATCTGAGACAAGTTTGATATCCAGCTATTAAATCAATAGTACCTGAACTAGAATTACACTTGGATGTTGGAGCAAGGAATAGTCAAACTACATGCACATGTATAAGAATATATCACTGTAAAAAAAACAACAAACAAAAAACATATATATATATATATATATATATATATATATATCACTTTCAAGGACAAAATATGTTTAGTGTTTAATTCTGTTTTCATGTATCTAATACTAATTGTTGGTAAATTAACTGCATAACAAACTTTTTGTTTTGTCCCAGGGAGGTCAGGATCTCTTTACACAATAATGTCCTCCAGTAGAGCTAACAAAATATTTAGGTCAGGATATCAAACAGTTATTCTACATTATAAAACGGGTTCAAGAATGTAGCCATCCTGATTGGTCAAATAACACCACGTGACCGTGCAAAAAAAAAGTGATAACGCACGGCGAGGGGACTAACGCACGGCTAATCCGGATCAAACACTAAGATTGTAAGAAAACACTAAGATTGTAGACCCGTTTTATAAAACTTTTAATACATGGTTGTGAGGTCGTGCATTAGTGCGATCCAGCAACACGCAGGTTTTTATTGTGGTGTCTAACACACTCGGCTACGCCTCGTGCGTTAGTACACCACGATAAAAACCTTTGTGTTGCCAGATCGCACTAACACACTCCCAACCATGTATTAATAGTATACTAGTCTAGATTACTCACTAGCTATGAGACTTGATAAAGAATATGACCACCTGCTATTTTTCTCAGGCAGAACCCATCCCTCATTATGTTTACAATTTACACTTTACAATTTTATTCTTCAAGTTGTCTGTACAGATCTATCTGTCTTTAGCCTTTTAAAAAATTTAATTACATTTTTTTTCTCATTCAGTAGCCTACTGGGTAACATCTGGTGTATTTGCAAACTGGTTTTAATGGGTCTAGCATAATGTCATGTGCAAATTTAGTGATAGCTTAAGGCTGGGGTCTTTGGAAAATATGTGTGTTACACCTCAGCAAAATTGTATCCAATGAATTAATACTACAAATAGATGTGGTAGTTAATATGTTTAATCATGTAGGCCTAAAGGCATCAAAGTTGCCATTTTGCTTTTGGTGTTCCTTGATTTGCATTTTGCAAACCATCATTTCAACTTCATATAAATTTTCTAATGTAAAACTACTTTTTAATAGAAGCTTATAGTGACACTATAAGCTAATTTCATATGCTCTCAATACAAGATAGGAAATTATCACTACTATTACACTCACTATCATGAAGTTCCTATCATATTTATCAGTATTATTATTATTATAATCATCATTATTCATTTTTCAAAATAATCATTATTGATTATAATTATCATCATCAGCAATGAACCATGCAGAAATAAATAAATAAAATAAAAAAATAATCATCACATATTCATGTTCAACTTAAATAAGCCTTTAAACTGTCAGAATCTTTCAAATGTTGAAATGATATAATGAAGCTGAATTTTAAAAAATATATATATACACACGCACACACACACAAGTGTAAGGAAGTAACATACAACAGCTTTGGCAACTCTCATGGAAATAAATACAACATGAAAGGAAATGAAATGAAAAGGAAAAGAATGGTTGTGTAGCTTAAATGAAAGTTCCCCTGAGCTGTCCTTCCTTTCGAAATTTTTGCAAAGGTTGTTCAAAACTCACCTGCCCCCAACAAAGGAATTAATTAAAGAGGTTGAAGATTTGTCAATCTGTCGGTCAATTGAATATGGTGTAACCGAAAGCCCTGGCCAAACTCCGTGGGTAATGGTTAAGGCAACTGTGTTCTAAGCCAGTGACCCGCGTTCAATTCTTGGCGAAGACATTTTTTTCAACCTTCGCAAAAATGTCAAAAGGGAGGAAAGACCTAGGGAACTTTGATTCATGTTCATATACGCAACCATTATATATACGTGTGTGTGTGTGTATATATATATATATATACATGCAAATTTTCAGGAACAAAGAGCAATTATATTTTGTATAATACTAACCTGCACCTAATGGTAATGTATGTGTGGTCTCATGGAACACAATCACTGCTGGCCCAAGGGTTGACACAGGTCCTTTGAAGTTGCACTTTTCCAAAGTCAGTTTCAGCTCTGGAGTGAAATGCTTCAGGTATGCTTTGGATGCATCCCCAAGGAATTGGAACAGATCCCGATGCAACCTATCAGCTCTTGTGCGATAGATGACAACATCCGAGATGGCTATCACCTTCAGCAGGAGCCTTGTGCGCTTGTTCTCGTTGGTGGAGACTCCCAGCAGGCCCTCAGTGTCCACAACAATGATCTTGGTTCTTTCATCGTAGGCTGCCCACACACCAATGGTACAGGATTCCTGGGTTGGTGAGGTGTGAAAGACCTCTTGGCCTCCAAAGAAGGTGTGGTTTAGGGTGTGGGATTTGCCATCTCCTGTGTTCCCAAAAATGGAGATTACTTTGACAGGAGTCTTCAACTCGCACTGTAACTTCTCAACCAAAGACTCAGCAGATTTCACCTGGATGGAAAATAATTGAGTGGATAGATTTCTTTCAAACCCTCATACACAATAATAACAGAATACACAGAATATTAAAATTATATAATGAAGCTGAATTTTTTTATAATATATAATATAAACACAACAAAAAAAGTAACTCCCCCCTTAATCAAAATACTTTTTAACGAAAAGGTTTTGAGC
Source organism: Heliocidaris tuberculata (assembly GCA_025618425.1). Taxonomy (NCBI): domain Eukaryota; kingdom Metazoa; phylum Echinodermata; class Echinoidea; order Camarodonta; family Echinometridae; genus Heliocidaris; species Heliocidaris tuberculata. Next base: position 39,811,157 of record CM046834.1, on the reverse strand, counting down.
AAAATAACTTGGCAGGAGTGTTCCTACACTTATTGACTCACTTTTCTGCGAAAATGAGATTGATCCATTGAGTCATGCATGAGTGAGCAAACATTAAAAGCAAAACTGTCACTTTTCAAAAGTCACAAGGGTCATTTTGGGGATTCTGTGAAAACAAAATTTCAGCAAATTCGTCCTCTGGTGCATATTTATGTGTTGTTGTTTATTATCCATCGCTTGACCCCCTCACACCTATCCAAACACTTTTCTCATTATTATGGTTGGGTGAGCACAATTTAAAAAAAAAATCAACCCTCATGAATTTGAAATTGCAAAATCCATTCAGCTTATTGAAAAAAAAATAATAACTTCCAGATATATTTACCAAAATGTATGATCACATGTTGTGTGAACATAAGAGGTTGTCATCATGTCATGGTTGAGTGAGCACACTTTAAAGAAATGCTCTACTGTTAATACAGCATAAAAAATGACCCTTGTGACTTTTGAAAAGTGACATTTTTGTCCACTCATGCATGACTCAATGGATCAATCTCATTTTTACAGGGATATTAGTCAATAAGGTTAAGAATACTCTTGCCAAGTTATTATGCTCACACTCTTTCGTTAAGAAGTTACGCCAATTTGATTAAGGGGGGGGGGTACTTTTTTGTTGTGTTTGTATACACACAAACAAACAAGTGTAAAAAAAGTACATATACAACAGCTTTGGCAACTTGCACTGTAACTTAATGACTCAGTAGATTTCACCTGGATGGAAAATAATTGAGTGGACAGATTTTTTTCAAACCCTCATACACAATAATAATAATAATAATAATAATGATAATAATAATAATAATAATAATAATAATAATAATAATAATAATAATAATAATAATAATAATAATAATAATAATAATAATAATAATAACAACTACTACTACTACTACTACTACTACTACTACTACTACTACTGATAATGATATTAATATTAATAATAATAATATTAATAACAAGAATGTATTCATATACCATAGTGCATTTTTCATATTAATAGTCATTCAAACATTGTGTATCCACAATAAATTTGTTGAAGCAAAATGCTATTCAATGATAAAAAAATTATATTCAATGCCAGGATCATTTTTTTTTTAATGAGTAAAAAGTCTGAGTATATTTTATTTACATACATGTGGACTCTTGTGGAGGCGTATTGTTTTGCAGCTCAGATTATAGTATCTTCTAATTATTCATCCTTCTTCCATGTAGCTTGAATCACTAATTCAAATATGTTGAATATCTAAACTGAATATTACCTGAAGTGTCTCTGAGTCATCAACAAGCAGAAAGCCCTTTGCATGATCAGGATCAACAAGATCAATTTCATCTTCAGCAGCATCCAGCTCTGCATGGCCCTTCATTGGTGCTGGCGATGCAGTCTTCTTTTGCCTCTCCACTCTTTTCTCTCTTGGAGATGACGGTACTGCTTTTACACTACCAACAGGTTTAACAATAGCTTCCACTCTTCTTTTTCCTCCAGAAATTTCTAAGCTGTGTGACAGTGGCTGAGGAGGGGTCCACTCTCCTGATCCTGAATTTGACCGGTTAAAGTCCACAGAATGTTTGTAACTTGAATCTTGACTGTCATCTGTTTTCATCTGGATTCCATGGATTCCTGGAGAATCCCCTGGTGTCATGATTTTCTCCCCATGATTCTGCAGATCACCCTGCACTGCACCAGGTTTGTTGACATTCCTACCGCTTCCGGGTTTGCTGTGAGCCCGTGTTGTTCTATGCGTCACTGTCATGCCACCTGAATTGATATCTGGAGTCTTGGGAATGGCTATTGCACTCGATTGCGCAACAGTGGGTCTCTCTAGACTCTCGAAATGCCCCGACAGAAACTCCAAAGATTTTGGTCCACTTTCCCTGCTCATCTCACTTTCTAAAGATATGAATTCATCCCTTTCTATGTCGTTATCATCTGGAGAAGACAGCGAAGACAGCGAAGACTTTTTATCACCGTCTGTCATCGTCAAACTGTGAAAATCGGACTCGAGGGTTAACTCGTCTATCAGGTTGAGTCCCGCGGAAGAAGATGAAATATCTCCTGTAAGGATTGTAGTTTGTCTTTCCTTAATTTCACATGGTGTTGGTTCACTGAGAGAATCAAGAAATGGAGAAATAGGCAGACAGTTTTCTGGCGAAGATCTTGAGGGGTTCATTTCGCTGGTACAAGCCTTTTGTGGCGTTGTCTCGCAATCGTCTTTGTTCTGTTGTTTTTGTTTTGGTAGAAGAGTGCGGCGATGCCCGGTTAACTTTCCCCGATGATACTCTTTATTGCAATCCCTACAGATGACAGTTTTACACTCCAAACATGAATATTCTGCGGGTTTATATGGGCACAGGGCACATTCGACAGCGCAAGGAAGTTGCTCGATTTTTCGTCTGATATGACTCGCAAATTTCTGCCTTTCTGGTTTGTGGAGGAGTTGTTCGCAATGTTCACACTGCCTTGTCCCACAATTCAGGCAATCATAACTCGCATTCGAGCCGTCGCAGTCGAATTTCTCCTCACAAATCCGTTTAGATTTGTATTTCACAGGTGCTGAAGATTTAGATCTGCTTGCCATCTCGAACTGAGAGGAAATAGACTACGGAATACATGTTTCATAAGTAATCACAATGACAAAGACCTGGGCAAAGCAGTATATTGTGCAAGCTTTCATATAGTGCTATATACTCCGCCGGTTATATTGTATGCACTATAACCTGTGCCGTTTAGACCACAACATACTGCTAGCTGCGTTGCGCTCGTCCCTGCTATACAAGGGTCAGTGGTCGCCTCTGAACTATATACCTGTACGCTTCCGCACGTGCGCGCGAATAATTATATATCTCTCACAAAATAATATTCAGGTTCAATCATATATCTCCATCTTTTTCTGCCTTTCCTTTTTTCTCCCCATCCTACAACAGAATTAAACCGTTTTATGAATTGTTCTGAATAAATAACATCTTTCATCTTTTACTCAGTATGTTTTTCACGACCAATAACTACCTGGGAACATAATATATTAAACAAATATAAATGTTATCATAATAGCGCTAAAAGATTTATTTTAAAGGAGAATGAAACCCTCGGGAAAAATCAATTTTAATGAAAAGAGAGGATTGAGAGAAGCAATTTATAAAAGGTTCCATCAAAATCGGTTACGAAATGAGAAAGTTATGAAAGTTTGAAAAGTCTCAATTTACTTTCTATGGTGATCCTCAAATTGGCAATGTTGCTTCAAAGTGACAGGTTTAGTAGTACAACTCTCCATATGTTTTGTACACAAAATTTCATATTTTCCCCATTATTTCTCAAGGTGCAGCTTGTCTCCTTCTTAGCTCAAGATATATCATGGGAAAATGTATTTGACACAAAATATGTTCAGTTCACAAAAAAACAAGCAGCATCTTTAGAGATAATGGAGAAAATATGAAATTTTGTGTACAAAACATATTGAGAGTTGAACTACTAAACCTGTCACTTTGAAGCAACATTGCCAGTTTGAGGATCACCATTGAAAGTAAACTGAGACTTTTCAGACTTTCATAACTTTTTCATTTCGTAACCGATTTTGATAAAGGAGAATGAAACCCTGGGGAAAAAAAATCATTTTTAATGAAAAGAGAGGATAGAGAGAAGCAATTTTAAAAAAAGTTCCATCAAAATCGGTTAAGAAATGAGAAAGTTATGAAAGTTTGAAAAGTCTCAATTTACTTTCTATGCCGATCCTCAAATTGGCAATGTTGCTTCAAAGTGACAGGTAGAGTAGGACAACTCTCCATGTGTTTTCTACACAAAATTTCATATTTTCTCCATTATCTCTAAAAATGATGCTTGTCTTTTTGTGAACTCAACATATGTTGTGTCAAATACATTTCTCCATGATATATCTTGAGCTAAGGAGACAAGCTGCACCTTGAGAGATAATGGGGGAAATATGAAATTTTGTGTACAAAACATATGGAGAGTTGTCCTACTAAACCTGTCATTTTGAAGCAACATTGCCAATTTGAGGATCGCCATAGAAAGTAAATTGGGACTTTTCAAACTTTCATAACTTTCTCATTTCTTAACCGATTTTGATGAAACTTTTTTCAAATTGCTTCTCTCTATCCTCTCTTTTCATTAAAAATGATTTTTCCCCAAGGTTTCATTATCCTTTAAATTGCTTCTCTCAATCCTCTTTTTTTCATTAAAATTGATTTTTCCCCAGGGTTTCATTCTCCTTTAAGGACAATCACCAAAACAAATATATGAACCTTTTTAAAACGTTCTTGATTAAATTTGAGCAGACCCACCAGGGGCGGCTGGGCACCAACATAAGGGGTACTTTTTGGAAAAGGGGACACCTGTTTCAAAATACCATTTGAAACATTGGTATATCCCCTACATTCTAATTAATACACTATCGAGGATCATTTTCCACACATTAATGTTTCTATCCTAACGTGGTTCTAGATAAAAACTACTTTTGCAGTTGTGTGTTATGGTTTGATTATTCATTTGCGAGCGAGCGAAGCCAGCGAGCAAACAATTTAGGATTTTTTTCCGTTTCTGAGATTATGAAGGCCACAGGTGTTGCATTATATAAAATGAAATAACAAAAATAACAACCGCAAATTCATTTTAGGGGGGGTAACCTAGCTAGTCATAAGGACCGCTATTTATAAGGACCACTTAATCATAAGGATCGCTATCCATAACGCGTGACTAAATGAATAGCGGTTTTGTATGAATAACGGTCCTTCTAAATGAATAACGGTCCTTCTAAATAGCGAGCAAATCATAGACAAATTACCTCGCTATTCATAAGGACCTACATTCATAAGGACCACTATTCATAACTATTCATAAGGACCGCTATTCATAACGCGTGTTAAATGATAAGCGGTTTTCTATGAATAGCGGTCCTTATGAATAGCGAGCGGACCCCCATTTTAGGGCCATATCATGTTAACTGCTCTGCAGTTGTTTTTCTTATTGTCTTAGCAACAAAAAGACCTAATTCCAATGCATTTGTGAGGTCGCACTGAGACCGATCAGATTTTATTTGAAAAAATAACCAAACTTGATGGAGTTTTAAGGACAATCTCATCATAAATAGAAGAATGGATAATAATTGAAGGTAACACCCCAAAAATCAACATCCTTGATGAGATTTTCATAATAAGAAGACGATATTGTAAATGCGAGCGAGCCTATAGCGAGTTTCTTTAATTTAGGGGTAATGTTCAACATGATAAAAACTATTTTCGAAAAATCAACTGAAGGCAATTTCAGTAGCCCTGTCTATCACCTTTAGAAATGTGCGAACATTACAATGGCGTATTACGTAATCCGAACCTGATTTCTATGGGGCAGTACAATAGGCCTTTGAAATTGCCCTTGAGTTTATTTTTCGAAAGTAGTTTTTATCGTGTTGTTCTTTCTTGTATAATTTAGGGTAATGTGCCCCTCCTGTGCCCTTCTCCACTGCGTCACATTGTGGTGATACCAGTTTCGTGATGGGGCAATCTATTATGAAGTCTCTCTGATTCTTTGGAGCTGTAGGTATATAATGGCTCTTTTGTGGACTTTAGGGAACATATTTGTAAGTGATATGGGGATATATGCGGTAAAAGGGGCACTGACCAAAAAGTAAAAGGAGCACCTAAAAATGGGCACTTATCAGAGGTCAAAAGGGACACTTATTAGAAGGGAAAATTGCACTATCAGAAAGGAAAATGGGAACTAATCAGACGAAAACAGGGGCACGTGATAGAAAGAAAAAGGGGCACTTATCAGAGGTGAGAAAGTGCATTTATCGCAAAGTGAAAATGGGCACTGATTAGACGAAAACAGGGGCACTTATCAGATTTTAAATGTTGCCCTAATATCTCCAGGTTAAAAGGGAACTTCTCAGAGGGTGAAAAGACCCACTTATTAAAAAGAAAAAGGGACACTTTTTGAGTGCTTGAAAAAGTGTGACGGGGCACTGTGACCCCCCCCCCCCACCCTCTCCTCCTCCGGGAGCGCCACCTCTGAAACTCACCGCGATGATTTTTCATTGATATTGAGCCCCCGATATATGGAAAATTGGAAAGCGTCTTTAAGGTTAACATTTTTTGAAGAAACTCTAGCCCTCAGTTGCCATGATCCTTTGCGAATCTAAAATGTATAAAAATGAGAGTAATCTACCGCTTATTCGCTTTGCTTCGCTTATTACAATAATTATTCAGCAAACTTGGGCTACAAAGTAAGGTTAAGTGTATAAAAATAATCATGCAGTCACTTGCAGTGCCATAATTTTAACCGGAATTCTGAATTATAAACTGGAAATTTTGATTTTATAGCTTTGGCGGAGGGATACCATTGCTTGCCCGCCCGGGGAGCCATGCATTCCTATTGGTCACTGAAGTCTGAAGATACGTGAGAGTACTGTGTCTGGAGTCAAAGCAAAAGTGATCATTCTGCATGTTTGGATAAAGACGAGACAAATTCTTTACAACAGCGGTCACTCTTGAAGTTAACTGCATGAATTACAAAATGTAACAAAAAGAAAACTTGATCTGCTTACACTCACTTTAGAATTGATTATGTAAGGTACTAAACATGAGCCTATAAAATAATTATATAGGCCTAACAAATCCCAAGAACTGTCAAATAAAAATGTTCAACTATGACAAGCTGGTGCTGGTTTGATACTTTGTGACTTTCATTTGATATACAGGGAAAGTATTTAAATATTTTTATGATAATAGATGACGCGGTATTATACCGGTAGCGCCATGCATATTCAATTCAGTAGGCCTATAATAATAATAAACCGTTCTTGTATAGCGCATATCACATTATGATATAACGTCCCTATGCGCTTCCAAAGGGTTTGGATATTATTACCCTGGCCTATAATGAATCAGGAATATAGGGAAGAAATAACTTTCCTGATTTTCAGCCGTGGCGGCGGAAGGGGGGGGGGGGGCCTTGTATGCCAGCATGTTCGTGGGCAGTGAAGTGGTATCTTTAACTTCATATAGCCTACACTTCTCATTACAAAGTTTCAGTATATTACTATAGCTCCCTCGCAAATAGTTGGATCAGGAATAAGACGACAGCCACGGGGGGGGGGGGGGGCAAAAAACTCTTATATTTCCCCCAGTTGAATTCCGCCACCCCTATAATAAGGTTCCGGAAGGGTAAGGGGTGGGCGAGATGAAGTGACCTTTGAAAAGAACTTATTTTTCTTTTCTCGGCAATATTTAGGGCAACTGTTTCACCCCCCCCCCCCTCCGATCCGCGTATACTTTATCCTATCATTTTTGTAATTTGATATAATAAATTTTTCAAATGAGATTCAATGGTTATTTTGAGTTTTTGACTACCTGAAAGTGAGGCGTGCTTTTTGTCACGTGAAGTCTAGCCCTTTCATGGTCAATTTGAAAACCTTTTCGTTGCTGCTATCTTTGGGACTACCATACATACACAATTTCTTCAGCACGTTATGATCTGCTTGCTTTGTGCACGCGCGCATTGACTTGCATGTAGAGAGTTCCTAAATTTAGCCCACAAAAATTCAGGTGGCCGTATACCGTGGCGATGTACGCTGTACGCGTACGGTACATGGATGTATGTTGCTGCAACAACGTCCGTCTCAGCTAATTCTCGGTTTGTTTCACTGAAACTGCTTCGAAAGACTTCATTATCTAATCATTTGATGAGTGATCATCCCATGCACAATGTCGAAACGTAAGAAACTGAGCAGAGCTGTAATTAATTCTGATAGTTCAGCATCGGAAAATGAATCGGATCTGGAAGAGGTAAATTCGCCATTCACTTTGTACACTCTTAATTTTTATCTTGAATGCGTGTGCCTTGTGAGTGACTGTAGTGTGTGAGTCTGTCTAACTTAATACAACTACAGTGAACTGCAACTGAGAACTGTGTCTCAATTTCTTATCGTGTCTGACTGTGTTTGACTGTGTTTGGGCAAATAAATAATGCATCTCTTCTTTCAAACACCTGTAATTGTTATACACGTCATGATGTAACATTCATACATAAAAGTATACATTTTCTTGAAAGAAAATAACAGAATTACAAAAATGCACTTGAAAATAACAGGGTATAATTAAATGCTCAAGAGTTATGGAACTCAAATACGAAAATGCATATGAAATATTTTGATATTTTGATGAAATCAATACAAAAATTTGTATATCCTACACAGCTAATTATAATTCTTGCATTTTGAATGCTTCACAGTAAGACCTTTCCATACATATTTGAGTTTGAGTTTGAGTTTATTAACAACATAATACTTATTATTTTATATACATGTACATTTTGTAAATGTATGTACCACAGTACTGTACATAGAATACATAATATGTGAGTATATGAAGAATAACAACACACAAAAAAAACAAAAACAAAGAAAATACAAAACTATGTACAAGTATCTACAAAGTTTAGAAGTTGAGATTATCCTAAATGTTATTAAAAGGAATCAGAAGGTAGCATAAATGCTAGTTGAGACTGATTCCCTCAATCTACTACAGAATGATGAACATTTAAGGTTAATACAATTTTATAAGAAATTTATGAAACTTATGTTTTGTCACAAAAATAATATAAATTGTTGTATTTTTAAAGTTTCAGGTAAACATTGTTGCAGTGAGTAAATACGTTATCAATTCCTTCCTGAAAACACTTCTAGATTTTTTAACTCTGATTTCATGAGGTATACAATTCCAAATTTTTACTCCAGTGAAAGATATTGAGAACTGACCTTGTGTTGTTTTGCATTTGGGAAGATGTAACTGACCACACTCTTTTGCCCTTGTAGCATGTCCATGTTCTACCACTTGGCAATATTCAGTAAAGGAGTGGTATATTTTTATTCAGCAAATCATAAATAAAGATGGAGACTGATAAACAATGAAGTTTGAAAACATTCAAAATCTGCAACTTTTGAAATAGAGGATCAGAGTGAGTATCTCTCGGGCTAAATGTTATTGCTCTCATGGCCATTTTCTGAGTCAAGAATATAGAATTTAAATTCCCCTTGTAAGTGCTCCCCCACACTTCAATACCACACAAAAGGTGTGGCTGGATCAATCCTTTGTATAACAACAGTAAAACAGTTTGAGGAACAAAATGCCTTAGTCTGAATAGTATACCAACTTTTGAACGAATGTGTTTATTGACCGATTTGATGTGTTCAGTCCATGAGAGGTGTTTATCGATTTTCAGACCAACGAAAGATGCATTATCAACCTCAAGTAGTTTATAGCCAGATAATTCCAAGGCACCATATTTTTCGACAGATCTTCTTTTCGTTCTTATGATCATGTAATTTGTTTTACCTTGATTGATTGTTACTTTATTCGCATTGCACCATTGTTGTACCTTAAACAGTTCCTTACTTGCGTCTTGCATATCGATACAGGTTTGTCCAGTTTCAGAAGTATGGAACAAGTTTGAGTCGTCTGCAAAAAGCCTAAAGTTGAAGTATTTTGTTGAATTTGGCAAATCATTTATGTATAGAAGAAAAAGAGTCGGCCCCAAAACTGATCCCTGTGTAACACCACATGATATTTCCCTGTAAGGGGAATTAATTGCTTTGTATTTTACGAACTGAAATCTGTTGGTGAGGTAATCAGCAAACCATTGCAGTGCAATGCCACGTATTCCATAGTGGGAGAGTTTCCGAATTAAGATTTTATGATTAATTGTATCGAAAGCCTTCTGGAAATCAATAAATATTCCTAATGTAATTTTTCCTTCATCGAGTGATTTCGATAGAGCATTACATAGATTAACAACAGACAATTTTGTACTGTATTTCTTTCAAAAGCCATATTGATGTGGTTCCAACACATTATTTACTTCTAAGAAATCCATTAATCGCTTATTTACAATTTTCTCAAAGATCTTCCTAATAACTGGCAATACAGAAATTGGTCTGTAGTTACCAGGGGCATCTTTTGAACCTTTTTTGTAAATAGGCGTGACTTTTGCAATCTTGAGTCCATTTGGAAATTTACCTTCTTTTAGGGACATGTTAAAAATGTGACACAGTGGATTACTAATATAATTACTTGCATCTCTAATCAACCTCGCTGGTAGACAATCATAACCCGAAGCTTTTTTAGCATCTAAAGCAAGAATATGGTTCTTAACTTCTGTCTCAGTCACTGGTTTCCAGAAAAATGATTTCACATTCTTAGGTCCTAAATAAGTTGTACAATCAGTACCAGTCTTGGGTATCTTATCAGCTAGACTTGGTCCTATACCAACATCATCAGTTACAATCTTATTCTCTCTATTTTTATTAATAGTTAATCTTTCTATGTCAGTATTTTGGACTGAAGGATTTTTGCCACGTAGTAATTCATTGATTGTTTGCCATGTTTTCCTGGTATCGCCTTGATTATCTGTTAAAATACCACTGTAGTACTTTCATTTTGCATTCTTCAACACAACAGTTAAAATGTTCCTGTATTTCTTATATTTATCTCCCAATTGAGGATTAAATCACGAATTTTTGTATTGTGAATAAAGTTTTTGTTTCTTACGTATGGATTTCAGTATACCAGGAGTAATCCACGGCTTTTTTTGGAGCATTGTTATTCTTCTTGGGCTTTTTAGCCATTACGGGTGCATGTTTATCACAAATTCTTGTAAACAATTCGCGAAACATAATATACGCCTTGTTTATATCCTTTTGTTTGAAAACAAGATCCCATCTGGCAACTGCCAAATCATTGCTAAAATTTTCCTCATCATAATTCTTATAACTACGAAAGGTTATGTTCCCATTGCTTGATTTTTTACACCCTTTGATACAATTCTCAAAGATGACAAAGACGGGAAAATGATCAGATACATCTGTTTCTATAACACCTGCATGTAACATCATAGGGTTCAATAACATCAAAATGGCTTTGTGCAAGCCTTTTTAAGAGTGATTTTCATGCACTAATATTTCTAACACATTTGGAAGTATCAATTTCATGCACGAATATTTCTGACACATTTGGAAGTATCGATTAAGTTTCAGTGATGACCTTCACATGTCCTTAATTTAAGAAAGTTATCGATTATAATTCATTACACCAAATTTCCTCTTATTTTTTGGTTGGAAGCTACGACTTGTACCAGCTGACATTGATATTGAGTCTAAACACTCCTAATGGAAAATGCAGTCTTGTTTGGGATACAGAATTCATTTTTTATAAAAGTCATACTCATTAATACATGTAACTGATTAACAATGAAATACTTCAAAGGTAATACTAATAGATAGTTTTGGGAAGCCCTCAAAAACTTTTCATGAGATTTCTTTGACTTTACTTAATAATTAGCAGGGTACTACTAACATAACTAAGATGCTGTGAAGTTTTTTCCTCCTCAAGTGAAATATTTATCAAATGAGAGGTGAAAAGTAAGAAAAATCCCTGGCCCAAAAAAGAGGGGATGTAAATTCAAACAACGGCCATACATACTCACATGAGGATTGCTGTGTGTTATGGAATATGCTACACATAGTGCGAAGCGCTGGGTTTATTGTGTGGGGAACCTTTGGGTGGATATGGTCTTAGCGTGAGGCAGTGAAAAGCCGTTACCAAGCGTTTCTTACAGGTATTTGCACTAAAATTCGTTTGAGATCGTGAATGGAATGTTCAATAATCTCATACATATGATAAAAGGAGAATAGTATGTGACTATGTTAGATTTAAGTTTCTTGTTAGTATGATTTTTGCTACCGAGACTGTCTATGAGCTTTAAATTCATGCAGATGTAACCCTATGGTACACTGCATACAGGTTGAAGTTACAAAATTTTTTTTAAAAAGAACCCCAGACTTATCATACCAAGGGGAATATCCCTCCACTAATTAGACTAATTAGAATGATTAATAAATATTTTCTTAGTTACACTTCAGGGCCCCCGTTGCATAAAACTTACCATTAATGATAACTTTGCCATCAACGGTAACTCCTATGGAAACCTTGATTTTGATTGGCTGTTGAGTGATGTTACCATGGTAGTTACCATTGATAGCAGAGTTACCATTAATGGTAAGTTTCATGCAATGGGGCCCAGTTGTTTTAAAATCTTACAAAACTATTTAGTTTGAGATAATATCCTGTAAACAGTTATGAACTTCACCTAAATGACACCCATGAGGGGTAATGAAGATGTAAACTAAAGTGTTACCTTGATAACATGGTTAATTAATAAGAACTAATTAGTCCCAAAATTACAAGGATTAATGATTAATGAAAATAGAGGCAAAGTGGATAATATTATTCTACAAGTTGTTTTATTCGAATAAGCCCTGATGAAGTATTCAATGAGAAAATTACAAAAAATAGGTGCAAAGCTCTCACGCAAATGTGACAGATCCTCCTATATGCTGGCCCACTTCAAAACACCTGGCCATAAAGCAAATCACCAGTTTGTAACCTTGTGCCTGGCTGAGAGGTCTGCATTGGATGAGTGGTTTGAGTAGGTGACTGAGTGTTATTATGAATTGGATGAACTGATGAATGCAAATTAGACTTATGAGTATTACAAGATACTGTTCATATGATTTATGTCCCTCATTGATAATGAAATGCAAGAACATTATTTACATATTGTACATCAGTTCTTTAAAACAGGATGAATTGATCAATTTAGTTTGAGTAGAAACAAAAATGTGAGTTCTTCTTTTGACATTCTTTTGACATATTTTTCTGCATAATTTGTGAAGCAGGCTCTTTTCATTTAATTTCATATACATCTAGATTTATAATGAATAAAGGAAATGAAAAGGGTCTTCATCTTTCCTGGAGATGAAATATTATTATCAAAACAATTTCCCAATTTATGGTCTTACTTTCTAACTATTCACCCTATTTTATCTCTTTGGTGTTATGGATACTTAAAGGAGAATAAAACCCTGGGGAAATATCCATTTTAATGAAAAGAGAGGATAGAGAGAAGCAATTTGAAAAAAAGTTCCATCAAAATCGGTTACGAAATGAAAAAGTTATGAAAGTTTGAAAAGTCTCAATTTACTTTCCATGGCAATCCTCAAATTTGCAATGTTGCTTCAAAGTGACAGGTTTCGAAGTACAACTCTCAGTATGTTTTGTACACAAAATTTCATATTTTCTCCATTATCTCTAAAGAGGCTGCCTGTCTTTTTGTAAACTCATCATATGTTGTGTCAAATACATTTTCCCAGGATATATCTTGTGCTAAGAAGGGGACAAGCTGCACCTTGAGAGATAATGGGGAAAATATGAAATTTTGTGTACAAAACATATGGAGGGTTGTACTACTAAACCCGTTATTTTGAAGCAACATTGCCAATTTGAGGATTCCCATAGAAAGTAAATTGAGACTTTTCAAACTTTCATAACTTTCTCATTTCGTAACCGATTTTGATGGAACTTTTTTAAAAGTGCTTCTCTCTATCCTCTCTTTTCATGAAAATTTATTTTCCCCCAGGGTTTCATTCTCCTTTGATTTTATTTCAATACGTGAATTCATTTACTTCACCGAAATAGTACAGAACAGAACGAGTGCTGCTATGTATTTGATTGTAACATTGAAAAAACATGATAGCATTATAACTTTGTCTCTCTTATGTTTTTGCCAGGAACTGTTGACTTTGGCAAAAAGAAAAAAGATTGAACACGAGCCAGCCAAGGAATCCACATCACAGAAGAGTAACTCGGAGTCGGAGACATCAGAGAGTGATGATGATGTAAGTAGAAATAATATTATGTTTACAGCATTAGGACTTCAGCATATGTGTATATGCATAGCTAGCTCTCCCTGCCCATTTTTTAGATTTGCATTTTTTTTTTCCCCTAGAGATACAGACAGAGGCAAATTGGTAATGGAATCTTTCATCTAATAGATCACACAACTTTGCAAATTTCATAACTTTCTTATTCTTCACAGTATTTTCTTCTGAAGGATTACAAAACTTGATTGGTTTTCTAATATTTTTTCTGCTTTTATGAAAGCCAGCTTGATTTTACCAGTTATGCTTGTTGAGGGTGGTACATTTTCATTTATATTAAATCTAATATTGATGTCATGCCCAAGGACATTGTTGTCATGACAAGGGCTTGAACCGGGGATCATTTTATCAGCACCTGGACAGCTCTCTATTAAGCAGGGTACCATCTTTTATTAATTTTTTGCCATGTCTCTGAAACTTCAATGATCTATACAATGTATATTTGTTCGTTAAATGTTTCTGAATCTGTCATTTTACTTATTTCATATGTAGTGGACACTTGGTGGCAACAAGAAGAAGTCCAGGATCAAGAAGAACCCTAAGAAGAAGGTAGCTAGGTCAGCATCTGACGGGTCAGGGGTCATCAGCGACTCGGACAAGTCTTCTCTCGAAGAAGGTGCTGTAGAATGTGAACTTTCTTTCTATCCCATTTCCAAGATTTGGCAAGTCTATTTATTCCCTTAAATGCTATGAAAGAGCTTCCAAATTCTGTTTCCTTATTAGTACTGTCATTTGTATTTCTTTTTATTGTTATTGTTGTTTATACAAAGGCAATATTTCTGTATAATTTTTATCAAAAATGTCACCAAAATGTCATTCAAGGGCATAAAATATGATATGCATGTGAATATGTTATCTTGTTAACAGCATTTTGTTTGGAGATTTCGATGTTATTATTCTCCCCATCATATTTTTGTGAAATAACATGTGAGAAATTATGTCGATCTTTTCCTCCTTTTTTTATGAATCAAAAAAAGGCTCATGCTTCTTTTAAATAATCAGGGTCACATAATCAGTTTGAAATTTGATTTGCATTTTCATATTGCAAGTTTTAAAATGACCACTGAATTTGAGATTGATATTCATGGCTCTATACCAATCTGTTTTTTACTTAGGTGAGGTATCCGATTCTGAAAGCGATGACTCAGATTCAGGTTCCGATGATGGGAAGTTCTTTGATGGCTATGATGAGAACTTCATTGGAGATGAGGAGGATAGGGCCATGTTGGAGAAGATGACAGAGAAGGAGAGAGAACAGGTCATCTATAACAGATCTGAGAAGAGAGATGCTCTGAGAACAAGGTCGGTTTACGGTTAACCATGGAGGTGTAGTTGATTGGCCTGTTTGGATGTGAACTTTTTAGATTAATCTATAAGAAAGAGCAGGTTCAGAGGGAAGTTCACGAACAAATTTTGAGGATGAGGGAAAATTAACGGTCTTCTTACCATGGCCTGTTTTTGAAATAGTTGCGACTGATCAGAATTAATTGCATGTCTTCCAATTCATCACAAAGTTACATTCTGCCATTTCTAATGTTTAAGAGTTGCTATTGATATCAAAGTTGAGCTGCAATCACAACTCATTATAAGATGGGACCCTGGTAAGTGCTTTGTTACTTGCAAGATATGAAGTCAATAAAGTCTACTACTACTACTACTACTACTACTACTACTAGGCAGCGGCTAAAGTGTTGACAGTATGAAACATGATTAGAACAAGAACAAGCATCCCCTAGCAAAATCTATTTTTTTTTAGAATTTGGAGTCTTTTTTTATCTAGTGTACCTTGTCCATCAATTATTAGATGATGTATTTCGATCTAATCTGCCTGTCTGAGATTGATAGTAAGATACTTGCTTTTAGTCAGTAATGTATTGGTATTAACATTTATGCTAATATCATCTTGTTACACATTTTAAAAGGGATACTTACATCTAAAAATAAAAAAAAAAGTGAGTCAATAGCCTAATAGGAAACTTGGCACAGGAGTTGCCAATGATGATTGTTCAATACGTGAATCTAGAATCAACATACTTGTAGCAACCTGTAGCATGCATCCACTGCATGTTCCGAAAGAATAATATTGATTAAAATTGGATTTAAAGAAGAGATCGTGACACAACAGGGTTATTTTTTGTATGATTCATTTGCAGGCATGAAATAGAAAGGAAGCTGAAGAAAGAGAAGAAAGAGCGCAAGAAGCAGAAGCGTGAGGAAATGATGAAACAAGCTGCCAGCTCTACTCCTGTTGCTGCTGCTGTTGTTACACCAGCCCCCAACAGCACTGTCAGTGTGTACAATAGCTCTAGAGAGAACCGTAGCAAAGAAAGAAGGCAGACCATCGAAACCAAGTATGACAAAAAGCAAAGAGCTATAGAGGATCTCAAAGCCCTCAGGGAAAAGAAAAAGAAATCAGGTAGGTGCCAAAGTGATTGTTATCCTCAGTCTCACACCATAAAGTGTATATCATAGATATTATTGTAAAGAAATTTGCGTAACCATTCCTGCTGCATTAACCCTATTGCTTAATGTATTGAAAAGATATTGAATGAATATTGCAGTGAAAACTGATTTTCCAAATTAAAAAGGTTTTAATGCATTTTTCCTTTTTATTTAGGCCCTCAAAAGTGGGACAGGTTCATTTGAATGGGTGACAATTGTTTCTTTCATGACATCATCTAGTAAGAAGTTAAAGAATGTTAACATTTAAGAAAATATTTTGCTCCTAATATATTCAAACATCAGTGTTGTCCATCTCATCTTATTGCAGTTGAGAATGCACCATCAAAGAAAGAGCTACTGAAGGCCAGTGATGTATATACAGACGATGAGGATGACGATGATGAGGAGGATGAGGATGATGATGATGATGAGGAAAGGAAGGAGGAGCTGAGATCCTCTGATCAGAGTGATGCATCTTCAGAAGCTTCCGACTCTGACAGGGACGAGTAAGTCATGTAAACCCTTTGATGACATTCTGCTAATGTTCAGTTATCATAACGAATTTTTGTGCGTTAATTCTGTTTCTGTGTATACGAGATCTAGAATATTGATTATTTCCCTTTAGAACAAACTTCACAATGCTTGTTTTTGTTTTTATTTATTTGTAGTTCAGGCAGTATGGTATGAGAGTAAGATGCGATCCCAAACTATACATACTCATAGTATTTGTTTGTACTTAATGTATTAATACCTCATCGGCAGATGATATAGCCAAGATTATTGTTCCCCGACCCCAAGGTGGTTTCATATACACATTAAAAAAAAAAAATTCTTTAAATTAGAATGTGCAAAGTTATTAATTCTACATGTTAAAAATTTGTTTGTTCCACCCTTTTGTGTATGTGTGTGTGTTTGTGGGGTGTGGGTTGTGTGTGTGGGTGTGTGTGGAGGGGAGGGGAGAGAGCAGGTGGATGAGGAGGGCTTTCTTTGTATTTATTCCTTGTGATTTTATCATGTGATTGCATTTATGTAAGTATTTTAAATGGTAGAGTGATTTTTTTGTACCTTATTGGAATACGCTTCATAAGATTTTATGGCTCATTGCTGTTCACAATGTTTTGAATTGTTTCAGTGATGAAGATGAACAGATGACAATGTATGTATCCACTAAAGAGGAGTTGAACAGGATCAGACTCTCAAGAAATAAATTAGAAAAGTAGGTATTTCACCTGATAAAGTGTACTGCGGTGACCTTTTATTAGAGAAATGGTTTCATTTGGTAATATTGCTTATCAGGAGCTGTGCTTGATAAAATACTTCCACTCTCTCTTTTTCTCCCTGTCTCTGTTTCTTTCTTTATCCTTAACCCATTTTGGGCCACCACGTTGTGTTGACAATTGTTATAAATGAACCTGCAAGAGTGGATTTTGATGTAAATTGTTTTGTTTTATTGATAAATTGGGCTTAAAATAGCTTCTGTTGATAAACACTTTATGATAGAGGTTTCTTGAAGAAAAAAGTAGACATCCTTTGTCCAAACACATTGTTAAACACTTCAGTATTTGTGTACGATATGCCGCTCATGGCATTAATGGTTTAACTATTCAATATCACCATGTTTAGTCACCTCTACTCAAATTTTTCTCTTTCTGCACCCTGCTTGAGTACTACAGTAGAAATGATCATGTAATAACCGATGGAAACAAAGAGAATATATATATTTTAAGTTTACATGTGTTTATGTTTAATTTCAGGTGGGTTCATATGCCCTTCTTCCCCCAAACGACCGTCGGTTGCTTTGTTCGTATCGGTATTGGGCAGAATAACGGCAGACCTGTCTACAGAGTAAGTTACTTTTTATCATGCTTCCACTCAACACCCTCAAACAAGGCATTTTATCTACATTGCTCCTCTCCACCCAGGTGTTAAATGGGTACCCGGTAGGATGCAAACGTCATTGTGGTTGGATTAGCATGTGCGCCCTTGGAAACAGGCAACTGGCTGGAATGCTCCCCAGAGGAGTGGAGAATGTGCACTGTAATGTGCAGAATTGCAATGGAATCCAGTGACCGGAGGAATAATGCTGTAAGCACTTTGGTTGGTTACATTGTAACTGTTAAGGTGCTATACAGTGCATCCCAGAAAAAAACGAAACCGAGATTTATCGATGTTTGATCATATCTTAATGACAATTATGATTAATAAATGAAACATATTTGTAAAGCTTGGATCCTCTTCTTTCGTCTGAGGCCACTCATGTGATACATACTTCACGCATGAGTGAATAAAGACAATATGAAACAGGGCTACCAAAAAAGGTGTTTGGCCAACGATATCTGAATTTCAAAGAGATAATCTCAGTAAGTTCTTTTTCTGCCCTTTCATATGACACCTCAATCAGGGAAAAATGAACCAGGGATGACAAAGCTCTGTTGGTGTAAAGTGATGCTTGCATTTCCATGATTTATTAAACGAATCCATTTGCACTGGCTGCCTGTCCTAGCAATAAACAAACAAGACAAAAGACTTCATGCATGGCTGATCGTCAAGAAAATGTAGTGCTAAGTACAAAATGATAAAAGCTGATTGATGGTGAGGTACGTTTTCATTATTAAACCTACTTGACCATGCAGTTAACAACAGAGCAACGAGCATTTCTGGTAACAGAATGGAGACGATCTGGGAGCCTTTAATAAATCATGGAAAATGCAAGTATCAATTTACACCAACAGAGCTTTGTCATCCCTGGCTCATTTTTCCCCATTGCGGTGTCATATGCATATGAAAGGGCAGAAAATGAACTTTCTAGAATCGTTGGCCAAACGACTTTTTGGTAGTCCTGCTTCATATTGTCTTTATTCACTCATGTGTGAAGTATGTATCATATGAGTGGCTTCAAATGAAAGAAGAGGATCCAAGCTTTACAAATATGTGTCATTTATTAATCATAATTGTCATTAAGATACATTAAACATCAATAAATCTTGGTTTCGTTTTTTCTGGGATGTTCTGTACAAGAAACAGCTATTATTGTATCCCCCGGCAGAATGCCGGAGGATACTTTGATTCAGTAGCGTTACGCCGTCGCCGCCGCCGCAAGCCGCATCATATTCTTGTGTGCGCTCTAACTGCCACATTCCTTCGCAGATTTCTTTCATATTTTGTATGGAGGTGTATCTTGGTATAATCTACACACCTACAATTTTTGGTGATGCTGCCCCCAATGTTCCATCTTTTATAGGGTAAAAGGCCATATTTTTGTGAATGGTTTGTGTGTGCTCTAAAGGCCATATTTCTCAACGGATTTTGTTCGAATTTCGAATGAAGGTGTATCTTGGTATAATCTAGAATCCTATAGATTTTGGGGATGTAGCCTCTAGTGTTCCGTCTTTTATAGGGTCAAAGGTCATATTTTGATAGATGTCTTGCGTGCACCCTTATGTGCGGTCTAAATGCCACATTTCTCGACAGATTTCTTTCAAATTTTGTATGGAAGTGTATTTTGATACAATCTACACATCTTTACTTTTTGGTGATGCTGCCCTCATTGTTCCATCTTTTATAGGGTCAAAGGTCATTTGTCCCTTTTGTGCACTCTTACTGCCACATTTCTTGATGGATTTCTTTCACATTTTCTATGGAGGAGTATCTTGGTCCAATACGCATCTTTAATTTTTAGTGATGCTGCCACAAGTGTTCCGTCTTCTATAAGGTCAAAGGTCATATTTTGGACGATGTCTTGTGTGCGCTCTGCAGGCCATATTTTATGATGGATTCCTTTCAAATTATGTATGGAGATATATCTTGGTACAATCTACAAATTTTTACTTTTTGATAATGCTGCCCTCATTTTTCCATCCTTCATGGGGTCAAAGGTCATGTATTTTGTGCGCTCTGACTGCCACATTTCTTGATGGATTTCTTTCAAATTTTGTATGAGTGTTTTAGTAAAATCTGTTATATAAATAGTGCACGGTCTATCATGCACTATACTGGATTATGTGCATGACAAATACTAAATTATCCTGAGTGCAGTTTTGTTTCATTGAGGCCACAGGCTGAGGTGAAATAGACCTGCACGAGGGATAATTTAGTATTTGGAGTTCGTATAGTCCAGTTATGGTGCATAAATAGAACATGCACCAATTGTTATAGTAAATAGACCCCTATAATGACTCATCCCCTATTCATTTAAAGTGCACGATTGTGCACTATAACAAAATGTTTGCACGTCACGTGATGCGAATCCAGCCAATCACAGCATGTATTATACATACACTATTTACTATATATCTTTAGTGTTTGGTGATGCTGCACCTAGTGTTCCACTTTTTGTAGGGTCAAAAGTAATATTTTGGTTTAATACTGTCTTGCATGCACTCTTGTAGTCACATTTTTTGCTTGATTTCTTTCAGATTTTGTATGGAGATCCATCATAGTTTACTCTAGACCTCTACAGTTTTTGTGATGCTGTCCCCAGTGTTCTATCCTTTACAGGGTCAAAGTTCACATTGTAGTGGATATCTTGTGTGCTTGCAGGTCACATTTCTTAACAGATATCTTTCAAATTTTCTATAGCGATGCATTATACTCTAATCTACACACATGTCGTTTTGGTGATGCTTCTCCTAGTGTTGACAATAGTCCAGGCCACTGGTGGCAATCTCTATGTCATCCTTCTGTTTGAGGGAGGGGAGGGGGGACGTTCTTTGTTCCTTCTTCAAAAGGATGACACAAAAATCGCTGCCAGTGCCGAGGGATACATTCGCATTGCGCGGCAAATGACTAGTTATTACTTCTATACATATGCGTATCTAGTTAAATGGCTTTTCAGTCAATAAGAAACTGTTTAACAAATTTGCTATTTTGTAGAATTCAGTATTTGATAATCCCATGGATAAATTCATTGACTCGGTCATTTTCCTGGAAATTTTTCTTAATGTTATAATCTTGTTTCAGGACTTTAATATTCCTATATCTTTCAATAGCTCATTTTTCAGGACCACTAGGAGAAACGGAACTTTATTCTTGACTTGAAAGAAGAAGAATTGTTGTTATCAAGAATTAATTATGAATGAAATAAAAGTGATCATTGTTTTGTGACGTTGTATGCATGGAGTGTATCTTGCAAATTATACTGGACTTTCTTCTTTGTAGGTTGCAGAAATCATTGATGTGGTGGAAACGGCCAAGGTGTACCCCCTTGGAAGCACTCGCACAAACAAAGGTCTAAGACTCAAGTAAGTAGTTGAATCACTCTTTGTCAGTATTAGAAGAACCTCCAATCCATTGGTAATTCTAGACTGCACATTATTGCTTTATTTGCCAGTGTTTGTATGACAGCAGCTAACATGGGTCAAAATGCAAATCGCCCCCTAATTAAAAAAAGCTGTACTACCCCCTCGACCTTTCTCTCTCAGTTATTTGGGGGGATTTTTGTCTTTGAATTTTCAATAATATCCAGTGGTGATCATAATGATCATAATAATGTATAGTGTAGGTTGATCTTCATGTTCTCAACAAAATTTATTGATTTGATAAGATATTTCATCACATGGAATTTTATTTTGTGAATTGTGTATCTCTGACTACCTCTTTAAATACAGATATGCTTCACAAGAACGTGTCTTCAGGCTGGAGTTTGTTTCCAACCAGGACTTCTCAGAGACGGAGTTCAAGAGGTGGCATGAGGATGTAAGATTCACTTTAGGTTCCTTTTAACCCATTGCATAGCTGCCAACATTTTGAAATTTTAATTAGTAACAAAAGCATCATTTTGGATTTTTTTCATTCGTAGCCAAAGAAAACGCAAACATGTGCACGGCACCGCGGCACGGCATGACAAACACAGGCTTGCCTGCCTTTCCTGACACTTGACTAATACTATTCTCCCATATGACCACTCAGAGCTCTGTATGTTGCTGATTTTGCTCTCTTCAGGAAAGTTGAGTCAAATTCTCTCATGTAGCAGGGTCCTGTTTCAACTCTCTTGCATGCACCGACTGGTTATCATATCCGTTCACTCACATGTGTGTTGACATGTAATACTGCATGTGCACGTATTCAATGCATCTTGGTGTGTTAAGCGAATGGTCTTTCTCTCCCAGTTGAGTGCGGTATTCAATACACTATTCAATACAAACTAGCGAACGTGCGTACGGTTCGTTGCGCACTTATATACGATATTAATATCATTGCAGCTGCAACTGCTGTGTATTTCCCACCCAGTTGGGCTTATTATTATCGGGCTGGCGAGTTTGAGTTTGTACATGTTTCTATGTGGTTCACATTTTTTTTTTGTCAGATGCCGCGGGTTTGTGAGGGATTTTCGATCAAAATTAGGCAAAATTCGTAAAAATAGATAATTCATAATTTTGTAAAGAGGTTCAAAATTTGTAACACTTACAAATTTTTCTGAACAGTTGGCAGCTATGCCATTGCCTAAGAGAACCCAGTGATTCCTGTATTAAATGTAGGAGAAAGAAAGAATTCATAAGTCAACGTGTTAAAACAAACTGATTTATGTAAAACTTCTCTTTTAAAACATGTTTTTTATTGGTGCATTGCTTGTGATATTCCTTCTTTTTCTTTTCGGGAACATCAGTCTGCAAGTACAAACCTTGTCAGTCATAGTTTACATCTGAACTTTCAATGTTGAATTCGACAATGCACAGACTTTGCCTCAGATACATCCACTTTTGGGCTGATATTGACTTAGCTAAAGTTACCATGAATTTTGTGCTAGTGTCAAAAGAGAATGGCAATATGCACTTGCAGGCTGCAGTATTATTACACAGTCTGAGTTGGGGTTTTGAAGTCTGCTAGTGGTAGGCATGCAATGTCAATTTGATACATTTTAATTGAGAGCTGTTTATTGACTCGGTGTTTGTCAATTTTCTTTTTTAGATGATCAATGGCGATTATGACCTCCCCACCATCAATGATGTTGAAAACAAAGAAGCAATTATCAAGAGAGCACTCAACTATAAGTATAAAGAAGAAGACATTGAAAAGGTAACAGATCATTGTTGATTTTTATATAGAAATAGCTGTCCCAGCTATGTTTGGAATATAGATTCTATGACAGATAAATTAAAAATGCAGTCAGAGAGAGAGTGAGAAAGAAAAAAAAGAAAATGAGAAAGCGAGTGAGAGAGAGAGAGAGAGAGGCAGGCAGACAGAGAGAAAGAGATGGACTACCAATGGTAGAAAATGTGCAAATAGAGATTACATGGCTCAAACAATCGTTTTGTTTCAAATTGTTCAATCATCTGTTTATAGAGTAGAACAAACTCTCTCTCCCAACATGTTATAAAATAGCTTTATGTGGTTTGTGGAATGATTCAATTAGCTCACTGGTATGTGTAAAGCATTTCAATAATCATCAATGCTGTAGTCAGCGTTGGTCAGACTTGTGTTGTCCACTTTTGCCCATATTTGTTGGGTGACTGTGTTACTAGTCATTAGAAAAAGGGTATCTTTTACTTGTTACTATGTCTGTAATAAGCTTTAGCTAATAGCAAATATTTTTTGCTTTGAATACATTATAATTTAATTTCTGAATTCAAATAATTATGGGCTGGACTGCTTCATCAGTTGAGAATAAGTGGATTGACAATGAAAAGTGTTGTAAACAATTACTGGAGTGGATTTTTTTTGTTTTTTGTTTTTCTTTCCTTCAGATTGTGATTGAGAAAGAAAGGTTCCGGAAAAACCCAAGAAATTATGCCATGAAGAAGACAGAGCTAAGAAAAGCCAGGGTAAGATCTTGAAAGGAATCTCTTGTGCAAGGTGTTCATTACATGGATTAGGCAAATTTTTTTTCTGTCATATGATTCTTCAAAAGTTGGCACATGATTTTATTTACAGAGTTGATTTACTGGATAAGCTTTGTCTGTTTTTCATTCCTTTATTTTTGTTTGCTAGTTTGTTTGTTTTTTGTTACAATAACATTTTGCGAATATGGAAGTTGTACAGATTTTCACAGGCATGTTCTTATAGTGTCAATATCTCTTTACTTCCATTGGTGGTGAGAAGAAAGCTCACTATTTGTGCTTTGAAATGTCAAAATTTTGCTAGCCCTGCTGGGGTTCTGCTGAACTTCATAGATCAACACTTGTGTATGATCTATATCCAGATTATTTCTTATATTAATAAAGATCTGGTCATGTGATTACTTTGTGAAATAAACTGTCTCAAAGCAATTGGGAAAGGTTGATCATGTCTACCTCAGAATTTGTGTATACTGTGAGGTTTTGGAATCATCAAAATGATAAGAAATTGACCCAGTCTCACTGAAAAGCATATGTATTGCACACAGAAATGGATATATGGGACTGCACACACATGTGGCATGAATGGTCGCCCGAACACTTCAGCTATTTCTTGTCATATTTCGAATATGAAGGCATTTGAAGAGCAATCATTTTCAGGGGACATTTCTTCTATGGTGTTCCTCTAAACTAACGTGAAAAGAATGAGAAAGCTCGCAAATTATTTTCACCTCTCCCAGAACTCAACCTTCTCTTTATTTAAACATCCCTACACTTACATATTGATTTAACATCACTACCATTTGCTCCATGTGATTGACATTTTAGTTGGTATGTCGTTATAATCCATTTCACCAATATTCTCATCTTCTCAGGACCAAGCATTGATAGAAGGAGATGAAGATAAAGCCAAAGGGCTGTCTCAGAAGCTGACAGACCTTGAAGAAAGAGCACAGGAACTAGATAGGATCCGAAACCGTGAGGTCAATGCCATCACGTAAGAAAGAAACATCAACTCTTTATTTGTTGTAATCATAATTTAAATGTTGCAAAATCAACAAAATTGTTATTAAAGCCAAACTGTAATGAAGCTTTCTCTACATTAAAATTTATCACAATTCAAATGTACATGTATGTTGTACAAAGTTGAATTTTTTCATGTCACAAATTCTCAAACTTTTATACAATTTTAAATTTCATGCCATATTTTTACTTTTTTTCCTGTTGTTCAATGTCATTTTTTAAATTTGAGGTCCTTCTTTATGTTCTTCATATTTCAAAGTGAGAATCCATTCTCGAGTGTCGCTGTACTAGAAGTATAATAAGCAAATTATTTACATGTATATGAAGACACTTCACTTTTTCAGAGATGTGCATCCTGTAAACAGATTTGTATAAAAGTTGTTGAAACAGAAATCTATGTTCATCTGTAAAATATCCGTACAGTACATTTGATCTAAGCCTACTTTTGGTTTTGTGAAAACTTGACAGGTATATCAACCAGAGGAACAGGAACAGGAATATTGCAGAGTCTGAGATGGCTATGAAGGAAGAAATTAAAGAAATTGAGAACGCCCCACCAGATCCTTTTACACGCAGACATTGTAGGCCACAACTAGTGACCAAGGTAAGGTGTACAATCTCTTTCATATGCTCTTTTGGTCTGTGGGTTTGGATGGGGGTTATTTCAGGGCTCGACCATAATAGGGTTCCTGTACACATAGGCCCCAAATTTTAACTCAGGACCCCAATATTTTGAAATTTAAGCAAAGGCCCAGTGCAAACAGACCTCTGTGAAAAAGTTAGTGTGAAGCCCTGGATATCTTTTGTGAAATTATATTTTTCACTACATACTTCTTAGTCACTTACCCATAAAATGCTTCATCATTTGTTTTAGGGTAATTTTACATTTACAACTGGTATATAAATGTTATTTGGAATGTATTCTTTAATCTTTATTCAATTTAGTTATGGAAGTGTGAAATTTTTAAGGACTCTATGTGAATTATATCACATAAGATATGCTTGTTTTAGCTATTGGGCAGCATATGGTCTTTATAGTGTTGTAACCTTTTAGAATCCTGTGTATGTATTTTATTGGCATGAGAATGAACTGTGGATGCATATAGGAATCATACTTGAATTATTAAATGCCATCACCAATTGTTAAAATACTTGTTCATGACAACCTCTCCCCCTCTTTTTCACTCTCTGTCTTTCTCTCTGTATCTCTGTTTCTTTCTCTCTCTCTCTCTCCCTCCATAACCATGTCTTTGTCATTGTTAACTACTACTAATAATTGTCCATTTATATAGTGCAGCTACTATGCACATATACTCTGCTGCGCTTTACAAAGTATCATGTTATTATCCTGGCTTTAGCTGAGCAGCCATGATATGGCGCTGAAGCATTCAAAAAATTTCTTCCTGCTGGGTACCCATTTACTTCACCTGGGTGGAGATTGGCCATGGCAGGACTCGAACCGTGACCCATGTGATGCACAGTCCAGTGACGTTTCCACTAGACCACGACACCTCCACCTTTACTCTTGTATTTCATTGCAATCCCTCATGTACAGGCTCGTGAAGATACAGCAGATATCCTCAAGAGGTTGGAAGAAGAGAGGCTTATGCAGGAAAGGGCAGAAATAGAAAAGAGAGAAGAAGAAGAAAGGAAGAAAAGAAGGGTAAGTCATCATAACAAAAATTATCTTGCATTCCGTACCTTTTGCTTTTTGTTGCATATCCTTGGCCCTTACACATAGACTTAGAAGAAAAGAAAAAGTAAGAGCAAAACAAATTTGTATTCAGTTTATGCCAGTCATTGTCCCTCAAACATAAATTGTTATGGCATTGCTAGACATTGTGCAACAAAGTATCAACTGACCTGTCTATGTCCGGTGAGCAGTTGTGTGGTAATTATAGTTTTGACCAAGAATGCTTAAATTGAATCAGTTTAAGTTGCCTAATATTATTAATTTTGTGTAAATTGCTGAAGGTGAAATATGAATACATGGATATAGAAAAACTTTTGTGATTTACAAATGTCAAATTAAAGAACTTTATCTAATGTGAAATGTGCTTCAGTGTTTTCACTTTCTATTACCTAAAACATTATAAAAGAGTTGAACACAGTCTTTCTAAATTTCTTATGATAAATCAAGATTTGAATTCTAAAACATTCTTTGTCTGCAGGAAGAAGATATTATTGCCTCCCTGACCCAGGAAGCAGTACCAGCAAAGGTGACAGACAGGAAAGTCTCAGAGGATCTCTTCCAGGCCCATGACTTTGACATTAAAATTGACCTTGATGTTTCTGTACCAGGTAAGATGCCAAAAGTAATGTGCCAAAACAAAGGATAAAGATAATTTGAAGTTTGGGTAAGAGTTTTTTAAGATTACTTTCTCTTTCTGATGACAAAAGGTTGACACATTGAACATTCTGGAACTGTCGCTCTGAAGTCTTATCCAGTTTGTAACATTACATGTATTCAATGGAAAAGGCCTGTTTAAGGAGAATACTTACAACTGTCCTGTGATCACCCAGTGTCAATAGAGAATTCTGCCTTCACTATTGGAAAGATGGACTGTAATTGGTAAATGCAGAGTTGATTTTGTTTGAAAACAAGACTATAGATGCATTTACAAACAACATTGTTCACTTCTTACCTGCACCATCAATTTTTTTTTTAAACGACACAAATAATATTTATTGTGTCAAAATGTACATGGTGATGTGCCCCGTCACCAACAATCTGTCTTTAAACTTTAACCTCTAGTCCTTCTGACACTACTAGAATCGTGTGAAGTCAGATTTCTATCCACGTAACCTTTTCTTCATGTTCTTGTTTGCACAGAATCCCGGCCCATCTCTGCTGTCAACTCGGACAGAGATCCACAGGGTGCTCCCAGAAGGTCCCTTAACCTTGACGAGTACAAGAAGATGAGAGGGCTCATCTAGCACCCGTCACCTCCCAACCACTGTTCACATTCATACATGATCAGGGACCTGTGCTCTGCAATAAGGATAAAGCGAAAGGAAGTTAACGTGATAGGTTTGCTTTCCATGCAACTGTCCCACAGAGGAAAAAAAAAGAAAACTCTTCTCATCTCACGATGCTTCTAAGAAGCAGGCTTCTCGGCAAGACATTATTTACCCTTGGTGCAAATTGAGTGGTATATGCTCTTGCAGCATCCCAGGGTGAAGAGGGAGGATATGAGCAGTTGTGTAGGTTAAAAGCATGCCCTGACAAATTTATATTTCATGTTGGTTACCTTGTCAGGGAGAATTTGCCCTGAATTTTTTATATTTTCTTAAATCCTCCATCTTTGATATTAGCACCATGGACGTTATGCACCGGACAGAATCCTACTAAAAAGACATGATGGACTGTATTCTATGCATATGAAGAAAAATGCTTGTGAATCCTGCATCTGTGCAGGCTGCTGTGTGTACAAAATTGCTTTGTCATAAAACATAGAAGCAAGGCAGCTAGATTTAACAAATCTGTGAGCATGGGAAAAATCATCAAGAAGGTGACAAACAGTGATCCCAGAAGAGGCTGGAATACTCTCTGTGGCTTCCCTTCACACTTGCTCTGTGGCATGTATACGAGGAGTAGTCCAAAGCTGTTCACCCATACCTCTGCTAACTGTGTACCCTTCATGCTTTCTTTTAAGAATTAAATTCAAACTTAACCAGGGTTTTAGTACAAGTCATTTCACAGGACATATGGTGAGTTTGGATGTATTCATTTACCCCTTATTTGTTGCCAGAGGAAGGCTTATAGAAGTATTTACATGCATTTTTAAAAAAGATTTCATTCTACTCATTTTATTGGAGGGGCTTTGCATGAATAATCTTTCTAGTATTGCCACATTTTATCCATGATAGTTCACAATTAATTTTCCTGTGTGCAAATTATTTTGTTTATTTGAATTTCCATTGTAGATTACTGAATGTGTATGAAAAGGTTTGCTGCTACTATTTTACAATTGAAATATCTGGTGCAAATCTTCCTTCCGTTTCAGGAAGGTAATTTGCTGTCTGCAAAATGCTACCACCTTATAACCTTGGTTCTCATACTTTGAACAAGATGGATTTTTGTAATGTTACCAAATCAGTTCCCATGAAGAATTTGTCTTGCAGTAACACCTGCGAGTGTCTTGAAATGAGGGGAAATATGAGAGTAGAATAAGAGATGGAGCAGTGCACCAGATGCACCAGGAATATCAACTTCAGATGAGCTTTGAGATGAGCTATGAGATGAGCATGGGGACAAGATGCTCTAAATAACAGAATTGTTATGCCTCCACCACGTGGTGTTGTGGGTGTTATTTAACATGCCTTAAACCAATGAGGACTGACATTTCACCATCCATATACCCCTTCACCATTCGTAGCTCTGACAGTTTGAAGACCCAGAATAGTGCAGGTGAAAGTTCTTTGTAGATTTCTTTTCTCAAATCACACACTATTAAAAGGGAAATGACAATGCATCTGGAGAGACCACTTGTTACTCATATTCCATTCCAACCTATCAAATATCTGATATTTCATCCTGTTACTATGGATACAGATGAAATGGATATGGTTTATTGCAGAGAAATGTTGTGGGGATATAAAAATGTCATTCAACAAAGGGCAATTCCCAGTAGATAAAAGGACAAATTTTCTAGCTTACTGACCATACAAATATTTGGCGAAAAATTCTTCTGCAAGTCATGAAAAAATATAAGTCAATGGTCATATGGAGTGAGGATTAAGCACTCTAAGTAACCATTGACTAATATCACTATGGTAGTACTTTATGATTGCTCCAAACAATCTTTTATTTTCAATTATTTGTATGACTTGTTGGCTTGAAAATGCCAAAATATCTGTTTTAAAGTAAGCAGTCACCCCAAAGCATGTCTGACATCACATTTACAGTCTGTACAGTCTGAACAGTCTGTGCAATGAAGTTAGAGGGAAAAAAGATATATAGCACCTCGGACCGACTGTCCTAGCATGATCTACTTAGCTCCATTCACTTGTGTGTGTTTGTAGGGGTCATGTACAATGTAATATTGTGAGGAGGGCAAAGGTACCAGATGAAACTTCACTTGTAGCATGAAAAATCTGTTGATAACATATATTAGGAGATTACCGTCCAAGTTGGAGTATCCGGTGTGAAGCAGTTTTGTAAATTTTGTAAAGAAAATGGAAGTTGCAGTTTGTTACTCTTTTTATTACCGTATGAGTGAAGTATATATTATCAGCATAAGAAAAATTTGAGTATATGCCCATGTTGAGGAAAGGAAGTCATTTCGATGTGCTGATATTGGTTTCCTTATTGTGAACAAATTGCGCCATTTATAATAAGTCAATCTTTGTATTTGATTTGATGAGAGTCAAGGTTCGTAGCATTATGATGTCTCCCGTTCCTTTTACTGTGCAAAGAATGTGACAATTGTGGTATGTCCTGTATCAGTGAATGTCTACTGGAGTGTACTGTACATAAATTTGTAGAAAATAAACCCATTGTTTTTATATGAATTTATTATGTGTGCATGTATATTTTTGCCAGAGATGCAGTATAGAAAGAGAGAGTGTGTGAAAGAGAGAAAAGAAGAGAGAGAAAGAGATAAAAAAGAGAGAGAGAGAAAGAGATAAAAAAAAGAGAGAGAGAAAGAGAAAAAAAGAGAGAGAGAGAAAGAGCTAATAAAAATTAGAGAAAGAAAAAGCAAGAGATAAGGGGGGGGGGGGAAATACAGTGCAACCTCATAACAACAAACTCCTTGGGACCAGCGAAATTACCTCTTTATATCGAAACCTTTTTATATCAGGTCTGGAACACAATAGAATATATTCCTAATCAATTTAATTTTTCACCATTTACTTCAATAATGACAAAATCATCAAAATCAGGATGTACATATATGTGCAAGACACTGCGACAGGGCCCATAAATTTAATTAATCAGAATTGAGACAGTTACATGTACTTTAAGTTCACTACGAAATATGCGTAAATAAAATTTTCTCAATTTTTGTGACAACAAAATTTAAGATACAGTTGGTACCAGATTGGATTAAAACAAAGATTTTTACCTGAAAAACAATGGTATAAAGATAGCTTTCAAATCTTTGAGAACATAATACTTAGCTCTTTGTCCTAAATTTATACATTATACACTTTTTGCACAACAGTCTTTCATGATGGTGCTAGGAGAAACAAGTGAATGAGTAAATTACGCAATGCGTAATAAATGTCCCCGCCGGAAGTGCAGATCTGTGGAAATTAACTAGCCTGAACCTTAAAACTTCAGTGAAAAACTTTAGTGAATAAAATAATAATGTTACTGCATGCAAAAGAAGAGAATACCAACAATGCATGTATACAACTGAAATATAAAACATGAAAACATTATGAACCTTCAGCCATTTTGAATAAATTTGCATAAATTTGCATGAATAATGAATTTCAAAATTCTGTGTAGAAGTTTGGAAGCCCCCACCCAGCCCTATCAGATAAAACAATCGGAATCAAAATCCGATGTGAAATAGAGGAGAAGTAGCATTTTTCGTCAATTTTGAATAAATTTGCATAAATTTGCATAATTAATGAAATTCGAAATTCTGTGTAGAAGTTTGGAAGCCCCCACCCAGCCCTATCAGATAAAACAATCGGAATCAAAATCCGATGAGAAATAGAGGAGAAGTAGCATTTTTCGTCGATTTTGAATAAATTTGCATGAATTTGCATAATTAATGAATTTCACGATTCTGTGTAGAAGTTTGGAAGCCCCCACCCAGCCCAACAGATAAAACAATCGGAATCAAAATCCGATGTGAAATAGAGGAGAAGTAGCATTTTTCGTCAATTTTGAATAAATTTGCATAAATTTGCATAATTAATGAATTTCAAAATTCTGTGTAGGAGTTTGGAAGCCCCCACCCAGCCCTATCAGATAAAACAATCGGAATCAAAATCCGATGTGAAATAGAGAAGTAGCATTTTTCGTCAATTTTGAATAAATTTGCATAAATTTGCATAATTAATGAACTTCGAAATTCTGTGTAGAAGTTTGGAAGCCCCCACCCAGCCCTATCAGATAAAACAATCGGAATCAAAATCCGATGAGAAATAGAGGAGAAGTAGCATTTTTCGTCGATTTTGAATAAATTTGCATGAATTTGCATAATTAATGAATTTCACGATTCTGTGTAGAAGTTTGGAAGCCCCCACCCAGCCCAACAGATAAAACAATCGGAATCAAAATCCGATGTGAAATAGAGGAGAAGTAGCATTTTTCGTCAATTTTGAATAAATTTGCATAAATTTGCATAATTAATGAATTTCAAAATTCTGTGTAGAAGTTTGGAAGCCCCCACCCAGCCCTATCAGATAAAATAATCGGAATCAAAATCCGATGTGAAATAGAGGAGAAGTAGCATTTTTAGTCAATTTTGAATAAATTTGCATAAATTTGCATAATTAATGAATTTCAAAATTCTGTGTAGAAGTTTGGAAGCCCCCACCCAGCCCTATCAGATAAAACAATCGGAATCAAAATCCGATGTGAAATAGAGGAGAAGTAGCATTTTTCGTCAATTTTGAATAAATTTGCATAAATTTGCATAATTAATGAATTTCACGATTCTGTGTAGAAGTTTGGAAGCTCTCACCAAGCCCTATCAGATAAAACAATCAGAATCAAAATCGGCCAAGAAATGACGGAGAAGTAGCATTTTCTAACATTTGAGCACACACGGACAGACGGACGGACGGACACACACACACACACACACACGCACACACGAACGGAGCCCGTTTCATAGTCCCCTCGCGAACTTCGTTCGGCGGGGACAATAATACCAAATACTTTGTGAAACGGTGGGAAGTCATTTATGTATCATCAATGTAAACTGAACTGAAATATGACAAAGCAGACAATGAAATCGAACGATGAAAATGTATTGATCATGACAATCATCTCATACCTGTGAAAACAAATCTTTACTTAATCTTACCTCATTTGGTCAGTTCATGTAATAAATACTTTAGCTTACAATGATCACTAACCAGACACTTGAAATACAGTTAACCTTGCATAACTCGAAGTCGCATAAGTCGAACTTTGCCTAAGTTGAATAAATTTTTCTGACCAAGCTATGCAAAACATGTGTTATTTATATTTCCTAGGTCAAATTTTGCATAAGTCGAACTATTCTCTGTGGTCCCAACAGATTCGAATTATGCAAAGTTAACTGTATGTATTTTCTTCTTACTCCACCAGTGTTTCTGTTTTAATCAAATACCTCTGTCATGCTAATTCTTTAAAATCACATTTATTCATTTTTTTTTCATTCATTATAATTTTTTTGCATATTTACTAACCATTTTATTTACTCCTAAAACTAACTAGCTGAATCTCCAGCTTCACATGTCCCAGAAAGAAAAGGTGTCCTGTCATAATGCATCATTGTAGCAAAATATTTCTCCATTGCAGACCTCCATTAAAGGGAAAGTCCACCCTGATATCAAAATGGTTTTAAAAGAAGCAGAAAATTAAACAAACAGATCAGTGAAGGTTTGAGCAAAATCCGATCAGAAATAAGAAAGTTATGAATTTTTGAAATTGTAATCAATCAAACACAAAGTGGCAACTCTGACATATCTTGCAATCTCCTCTCCCATTCGCCCTGTACCCCCAAAATCATTAATTTCTATTTTCTCCAAAAATATTCAATCATGCATGCACCTTAGATATAATCATTGCTTATATGTTTTTACACAAAACCTGTACGAAACAAATCTATTCCTTCATCAAAAATTTATGAGATTTTCTGTACTGAGCAAAAGGGAGAGGAGCTCGCAAGATACGTCACAGAGTTGCCAATTTGTGTTTGATTGATTACAACTTCAAAAGTTCATAAATTTCTTATTTCTTAACGGATTTCGCTCAAACTTTCACTTATCTGTTGCTCTCATTTTTTTCTTTTATTCAAATCAACATAATACCAGGTGGACTTTCCCTTTAAGGTGCTTACAATGCCAAAAAGTTTCAATGGCAATGAAATACATTGATGCCTCTTTGTCGATTACACTGTTATGACAAACTCACAATATAACAAGGTAATTTAGCCCGTCTCATTTCTGTACCATGTTCTATTGCTTTGTAGCCCCAGGGCTCTGTCATACATGTACGAAGAGTTGTGATTGATGCAAATGGAGCGCAGCAACATTTAAGTTTGATTTCAACTACAACTCTGTACATTAGAGATAGGCAATTGTATTTTTTGCGACTAATTTCAGGACTGAAACAACAAAGTTTCATTATAACAAGGTAATTTTCTTTGTCCTAATGAGTTTTTTATTACATGGTTCCACTGTACTAATGATTATGCAATAAGAACGGAAGATTGTCTAAGGCTAGTGTCCCATTATTTGCGGCAGCGGATCAGACCTCGTAATCTTTTCCGCAATCGTTCTTTCTCTTAGATCTCTTTTATATTGTTTGATTTCGGATTTCTATCATTCTTAATCTGAGTACAAGACGATAAGCATCAAGAAAGCTATTCCTCAAAAATTGTTTTTCAACATATGTCATTCTCAAACACAGGAATTCTCCTCCATGAGTGGCCATACCACTTGCTTAACAAACTCCTCGGCAGTCTGACCTCTCTGTAGGTACTCATGACCTTTCACCTCTAACCCTTCAAGATGTATATCCGATGTAATTGCATAATGGGGAGTGGATGGAGTGTGGATTGAGGACCTGTACATGACAAAGAAAAGGGAATTCCTTATTGAAAGTATGTGTCTATTGTTATAAATTAAGGATTATCTGTTAATTTCTTTGTGTCACTTCATAGCTTCATAGCAATATTGTTAACAGCAATACAGTAAAAGCTAATATATTTTTGCTCAACTAATGTTTTATATTGAGCTTAAAACAACAGATCTGTAGGGTCTCAAATTCTGTAAGTTGGGCTCTCAGACATGCACACCATATGTAAAATTCATTAAAATTACTACATTTTGTACAAGGATCACATCAACAAGATTTCATGATTGGCAATTCTGCACCAGCAATCTTACCTGGTTTCTGCTATACTGAGATGAAGACAGTAGCCTCTGCGTCTGGTTCCAAAAGACAACCTTGGGACAGGATTAGGACACGTGACAGATCCTGCATGGACTGATGATAGTCTGACATTGAAGAAGCAGTCGTCATCGGCAGAACAGTCTACATACATGTACAAATGATCAAGGTTTCCAATTTATAATTTTTTTTTTAGTACAATAATATCATCCCATTGGAAGCATTAAATATGCCATCTTGAAGATTTTGAGGTTCTAACAAGTATCAAATTATAACATTGCAAACAACATCATCCAAGTTACAGAGCACACATCATTACTGAAGACTGTATAGTAACAAAGCTTGGACTTCATACTTTAATTATATTTCCTCCCTGCTAAAGTCAGGTTTAGATAAAAATTAACATAGCAGCACATTTAAAAAAACAACAACAAACAAACAAACAAACAAATAAACAAAACATACCTATTCTTATTCTGAAACATTCAACTGTAAGTACACATATGATAATCTATCAATCTAAAATTAATTTGAACGTTAACCTTTACCAGTTCATTGAATTCAACAGCCTTGGATTTCTTAATTATTTGCATCTCAAAATAATATGGCTGACAAACTAAAAATGGGAAAAGAAACTCACTCAATTGGCAGCTCCTTTTCTGAACATGTTTCTCCATTTGATGATACCACAAATTTAACATACTTGATGGATTAACATCTTCAGGAACATCTTGGATCTCTACAAGGCCTGAGAAAAAAGGGAAAGAGAGACAGAAAGAGAGAGAGAGAGGGAGAGAGAGAGAGAGATAGAGAGAGAGAGAGAGAGAGGGGAGAAATCAGAATTGTTGACTCGATCATGCTTATCACTGCCTTAAGAAAAGAATACATGGTTACTATTTGTTTGACTGAATTAAAGCAATAGAATGGTGGCACAGTTCGTATGAATAAGCTTTTTTTATATTCACAACAAATGTACAAGACTGCTATTTCATTATCCTTTTGTGGTTCGACATTATATCCTTGCTGTGAAGTCCCAAAAAAACTCTGTCCTCTCAGTACATTTATCATTACTACGTCAAGTCTGCTGGGGAGAGTCATTTTTGCATTAAGACTTGTGACTGAATTCAACTGCCACAGACACGTACCTTGGAGTAAGTGACTGCAATCCTTTTCTTCACGTAGAGCCTTGGCTAATGTCACTTGTTCCTTAAGCTCTAAAATGAGAAGTTGTTGATGGTAGCAGCTATCCACAAGCCCAAATACATTATCAAACCTGAAAGGAATTTTACAAATTATCTGGTTAGAAAATTTATTGACAACCAAATTTTCCCATGCCATGTGTAGTTTTGGTAAGCCCAAAATATCTTTTAGTCAAATTTCTTTGAAAGTTTGAAGAAAGTAATTATTACTCAAAAAAGGCCTACCAATTTGATTCATGTCAGAAACTGATTTATGAATAGTAAATAAAGAACATAAAAGCAGCTTTTCAAAAATATATTTCAGTCTGCAGCACAATCTTGGTAGATCACACAACTATTCTTTGTCTACTTAATCCTGACTCATACATGTTCTAACTGAACACCCCCTCACTCCCCCCTCCCCCCCAAAAAAAAGAAAGAAAGAAAGAAAAAGTACCAATGACATCCATCCATGAAACTTGTTAGTTGTTCATGGACAGACTACTGTTACACTTATAAAGCTAAATAATGTTAACACTTTTTTTCAATACATTAATATTTCTCACGTTTTCTTAGCTTGTACATCAGGTAGCTTTTCTTTTGCTGTACTGACGATCTTCTGTCTCTCTTCTATTTCTCTATCACATTTTCTCCTCATGAGCAGAAGGGCTTCTTTCTGGGCCTGAAGTTGACACTCTGTTTGTTTTACCTGTGGATAAATGCAACATGAAGTCTGCATCATTCAAACCTTTCTGCATCAATGTAATCACTTAAACCTAGTCCAGAATCTGGCCGATTTTATTGTAAGGGCAATCTCCCTGTAACCTATGTGCAGTCAGCCGAAGATGGCATCTTCTCGAATTTGTATGCCCAGAGGAAAAAAGCAGGGGCAGTGTTCAAAAGGTTACTTTAAGAAAAAAGTACATAAATTCTAATTGTTGCAATAAATTATAAGGAAAGCTAATGTCTGCACTTAGGTTGAGCATATACTGGTATTATGTAGTTCTCACATGTGTCAAAGCACTGATGAAAAATATTAATTTTCTGCCTTAATTAACTTTCTTATGATATTAAAAAGATAAAAGATGAAATAGGAGACAAAATTATTTTCAGAAAGATCATCCCAGTTATCTAATATCCATTTCCCTAACAAAGCAACAATCTCTTAGATTTCTTGGATTGTTGGAGAAGTACCTAAAGTATCCATACATGCACTCATGGGACCATCACTATATAGGGCTGTGTCAATTTCTGCCTGTCACGACCTCTAAGTTGAAGAGGTAAAAACACCAATACATTTTAGAATGATACAATATCTAATTTCATGCCAGATCCTTTGATAGGATCTTTATCATCTTGATCAAGTGAAATTTTCGAGGCTGTTTTTGGTCGGTGATCTTGCTCCCCTCCTGCACACATATGGGCAAGATATCACACACTTGCCTATGGGAGGCAATTGCTCATGGTATGAAGGTACTGAGTACGAGGTTATCTCCAATAACCTCGCATGTGTTAGTGCCATACATGTAGGTCTGCATACTTGTATGTAGCTTAGGTCTATCTGGTAATGGTATACTTTCATTTCATCGTCATTTGGAGAAAAATGTCTACGTTTTTACAGGTAACTTTGAATAAATATCTCAAAAAGAGCTCTAGAGGTTTAACAATAAAATATATCAAAATCACTGCTAGTTAGAAATTTCAATTTTCTGTTGGCAAAGTGTATGCAGCAACAGATGTGAAAAGCTCTTGTGAACAAAAAAAGTAATGTTCACTAACAGTTACTTTTTACACTAAGTGAGACGAGTCATCTTCCTCCTCCTCCTCATCAGTCATCATCGTCATCGTCATCATCATGCATCATAATAATATGCACCATCATCAATCATGCACCACAATCTTCATCATCATCACTCTTCATCATTACTTCTTCTTCTTCTTTCTTCTTTAATAATCTTCAAAGGGCTATGCAGCCTATCACGAAGATGAAACTTAACTTTTGTGCACGTTATGAGGAGGAGTGTAGGGTATTTTCAAAGTGATTTGTTAAGAGTCTCTGAAAACTTTCAAGTGAGACTGCATTCACCACAGAACTTGGAAAAGAATTCCACTCAGGAACAGATCGTTGAACAAAGGCAAACTTATCGATGTTACCTCTGGAACGATATGTTTGGAAGCACATATTGTGCTTTTTCCTTGTTATGGATGTGTTTGGTGTGAAGAATTTATCAGGGGGTATTGCAACAAGGCCATTCACGATCCTGTACACCATGGACAGTCTGCCAACAGTCCGTCTTGTAGACAAGCTAGGCCATTTTAGATTGTTGATCATATTGGACACGCTGCTTGTTCTTCTGTAATCAGTAGTGACATAACGAGCCGCTTGTCTTTGAATCCTTTCCAGTTTCTGGATTTCTGAGATGGTATACAAATGTAAGGATCCCAAACGCTGCAGCAGTATTCCAGGTGGGGACGTATGAGGGACTTGTAGGCTGCCACTCTGAATGATTGTGGCAGGAACCTTGTGTTACGCCGGACGAAGCCAAGCTGTTGGGTGGCTTTCTTGCAGATTGCAGAGATATGAGATGACCACTTGAAATCATCAGCTAGGGTAACTCCGAGATATTTTCCACTTTTACAGGATTGAAGAACAGAGTTATGTATGTGATAACTGGAGTTGAGTGAAGATCGCGAGGAGCAGAATCTCAGAACATGGCACTTGCCAGGATTGAAAGACATCAACCAAGTTTTTTCCCACTGCTGGAGTGCATCAAGATCTTTCTGTAACATCTCAGCATCAGAACTGCAATTGATTTAACGATACAGCATAAAATCGTCAGCGAAAAGCCTGGTTGTAGATGATACTTGCTCGGGAAGGTCGTTAATGTAGAGAAGGAAGAGCGTGGGACCCAAGACGGTTCCCTGGGGAACTCTTGATGTGACAGTACTCGTCTTGGACATTGCGCCCTCAAGAACTACCGACTGAATACGGTTGGTTAAAAAGCTCAGTATCCACTTCAGGTTGGTGTCTTGAATACCATAATGCCTTAGCTTTAGGATGAGACGTTTATGCGGAACCATGTCGAAGGCTTTGGAGAAATCGAGCATAATCATGTCGACTTGCTTCTTGCTCCTGTACGAGTCAGCAAGGTCCTGAGATGTTAATAACAGTTGTGTCTCACAGGAGTGTTTCCTTCTAAAACCATGTTGAAAGGGAGACAGAATGGAATGAGCATCAAGATGCTTCATAACCGATGACACCACAATATGCTCCAAAGTTTTGGAGGCTATGCTGGTCAGAGAGATAGGACGGTAGTTTTCCGGTAGCGTCTTGTCACCTTTCTTGAAGACCGGAGCAATGAGTGCCCTCTTCCAGTCCTTAGGAAGGACACCGGACTTTAATGACTGGTTGTATATGTGGGTGAGGATAGGACTAACTTCTGAAGCTGTCTCTTTTAGGAGGATGGCCGGGATGTCATCAGGACCAGTTGCTTTAGTGGGGTCTAAACCCCTCAGAAGCTTCTCAACACCGTTGACCTGGACTGTTATATCCTCCATAGATGGGTATTTGGATGGTAAGATGTTAGGAAGAGGGATGTTACCTGGTTCAGTAGTAAAGACTGATTCAAAATGGTGACCTAGGATATCAGCCTTA
The DNA here is from genome assembly GCA_025618425.1 of Heliocidaris tuberculata. Lineage (NCBI taxonomy): Eukaryota > Metazoa > Echinodermata > Echinoidea > Camarodonta > Echinometridae > Heliocidaris > Heliocidaris tuberculata. The sequence goes on along the minus strand of CM046834.1, from coordinate 39,771,201 downwards.
TCTTGGCTAGAGGATTTAAGACATCCTTTGGAGAGAAGTTGCTGAATCCCTGGGCTGTGGAGTCTTGTCTGAGCCTTTTTACATAATGATAAAAGGCTTTGGGTTTTTCTCTTAAGCTAGGACCAATGACATCATTCAAATACTCCCATCTAGCAGAACGAAGAGATTTCTGAACTTGGGATCGAAGCTTCCTGAAAAGATTTCAATCCTCCTGAGACTGCGTCTTCATAGCTCGGTTGTACACACGATGCTTCTGTCTGATTTTACACTTGATATCCCTAGTAATATAGGGTATGTTGTACCTAGTGCTGCTCATTTTGCTAGGTACGTACTTCTCCTTCAGGTATAACAATTTGCGTTTTAAGGCATCCCAGTTCTGGTTATGCACATTAACATCGATCTCGTCATTACCTAACTCCAGGGAGCTCGAACGCGTAGCGTTCGAGCTCCAGGTACAAATAACCGACGTCTGCATCGCCATGAGTTTGGTTAAATTCATTTGTTAGTTTTTGAAGGTAAGATGAAAATTTGTACTTACATGTCAGGATAATTACTTTATATATGCAGTAGGCTTTCAGATTTCACGATTTGACGATCATTTCGATGAAAAAAAGATAAATTTCCTCTCCGAGCCGATCTTTCCCCGTGTTGTATCGTCGATGCAAATGACTCGCATTCGCAATGCGCATGCGCTGAATTGCATGCGCACCGTGAATACGAGTCATTTGCATCGACGATACAACACGGGGAAAGATCGGCTCGGAGAGGAAATTTATTTTTTTTTCATCGAAATGATCGTCAAATCGTGAAATCTGAAAGCCTACTGCATATATAAAGTAATTATCCTGACATGTAAGTACAAATTTTCATCTTACCTTCAAAAACTAACAAATGAATTTAACCAAACTCATGGCGATGCAGACGTCGGTTATTTGTACCTGGAGCTCGAACGCTACGCGTTCGAGCTCCCTGGAGTTAGTCATTACCTAGCATGCCTAGCATGCCTAGTGGTAACCATCATCATCATCAACAACATCATCATCATCATCATCTGATCATCATCATATCACTCATCATCATGCACAATAATGGCCACAATAACATTATCGTCATCATTACCACCATCATCATCATCGTCATTACGAACCCAGATAAGCTAATTCTACATGAATAAGCGCCTCATTGCATGCCTTTGTCGATTAACTCTGATCAGTGATCTTGTGAATGTGAGCGGAGCCGCCGGCAAGGCGGCGGCTGGGCTCAGGTGCTCCTGCATTATCCAAGACCCAGACCAAGGCCCAATTAATTAGGCTGGAGTTTCTAGTCAAGCTACCTTAGTTTCAAACACACGGCCTGATCAAGCATAGAAGTATATTGGCTATATTCTTACCATTTTCAATTCCTCTGCCGCTAATTCCTTATGTCGCTGAATTTCCTCTGTCATGTTTAATGCCAACATGGTTTAACTTGTCTGCTGGCGCGATCGAGCCCATTGTTGTTTGTCGCCATCTACGTTCACAATTATTAATAATAGCGTTGTTGATCCAAGAAGCGAGCGGCACCAATAAATTACCGGATAGAGGACTCAGGTATGTAAATTTCACTTTTTTGCAGAATCAATGAATATTTGATGATTGCATAGTTTGGTGATTTGTAGGGTTATTTTCTTAATACCTTCGGTTAGAGTAGAGGCCTTATATAAGTCGATATTCCATGTTTAAACTACAGTAATTGTTGTATTTGCGACCTTCAACTGTTTCACATGTGTAGAAATCGATGCTGGGGAGGTCCCTCGCTGAATTGAATTGAACGCTTGCTCAGTGAGGACGCGATGCTGCTTTCCGATTGTACACGGCACTAGCACTGAACTGTGGTGTGCAGAGCCAATGCAGTGATTGTGCTGTGTTTTTGATTGTGTTTGATCTGTGAGCGTGGGGGTTCTTCATGGCATAGCCAGTTAGGGTGGCTGTACTGCCAGCTAGCTTGTTTCCTTACATCATGATGAATAAGTGGTGAACGTCAAAAACAATATTTTTTTTCAAGCAAGCCTGTACTTTCCAAATTTAGTCATTCTCTTGGGCTCAGCTCTGTGAATGATGAACAATGAACAAAGAAATAAAAACATGATGGTTGATTTGCCTGTAGTGTGGAATCTATCTGTTATATGATGGGGGGGGGGGGGGGGGGGGGGGTTGTGTGTCCGGACACTTAACAAAAATTAACCGGTCAAAGTTGCCATTGGATTTTACGAAAAATATTCGTCATTCCATCAAAATTCAAGTAACAGTTAAGTCAGTGAATTTGTGCGTTTCATATCATTGTCGACCTAATCTCTTGAAAGATTTATGACAGTTTGCATGAAAAGTTGTTCAATTTATGGTTTAAAAGTGACCTATCCTAATAACCAACCTGTCTGGACACACAACATCTGGGTATACTGTAAGGCATTACCGGTATTAAATGAGAAAAGAAACTATTAGTTTCTTGTTGAATTTTTTTTTTTTTTTAATAGGATGTGGATGTGGGCACTTTTTTTTTTTTAATTGGAAGTATGATGGGGAGCCCCTTGTCTGCGCACCTAACATTTCACTTGAAATTGATAAGCTTTTCCTTTGGTATTCCTCTAATGACTGACCTCATTTTAATCCTCATATCCTAGAGTGTAACTGTGCCGAAAATCTGATTAAAATTCGAATAAGAACAATTTCATTTTCACAAGAATAGGCGACACTGTCATTTTGACACTAAAAAAGGGAAGGTTCCCTTGTCTGCGCACTCATTCACTTAACACACAGTTCGGGATATTTTGCATGAATGGTGGCATTTTCAAGGCATGTGAGTAAAAATGCATAAAATAGACGTTCTTCACCAGTTTTTCCTCATTTTTTCGCTGATACATATCACTAAAATTGATATGAAGATGATTGTGTTCATTGCGTCTTTTGTGATGTTAGAATCGCGCAGTTACGCGTTTGCGCAGACATGGGGCACCAAATCATATAATGGAATTATAAGTTAACGAAACTAAAATATGAAGAAAGAAAAAAAAACAGGATGATTTTACACATGGCATTGGACAGCTTACCAGTATCAGTTTCACAGAATTATAGCATCATATGATAAATATTGGACAGTATGGACTCATACATTGTTATGAAAGACTGCAAGAGAGGTAATTGCCATCTGAAAGAAAGTGCTGATAGTGAAAATCACTCAGATATTAATTTTTTGTTTTTTATTCCGCAAATATAAAAAAACCCCACCCTTTTTCATTGCAGCAGCTGAAACGGGTGTGAGTGAGGATGAGAAACTAGTAACTCTTTTATTTAGCCTAAGTGTTCTAATCTTAATACTGGATTTATTGACCACCATGTGAAAATGTCAATTTAATTAATAACATTCACATGATTTTCTGTGCAAATACATTAGGGCTATAAAAATATAAAGTTCATTGAAATTAGTTCAAATTGTTAAAGAAAGCAAGAAAAAAAAATGAAATATTTCTCTCAGTCATTTGTTACATTGTGTGGCATATTCTCAGTTTCTTTTTAAGCAAATGAAAAGAGATGGAAATTTGTTCGTTTTAAACATCTTTTTGTGTGAAACTTGTACACTCTGTATGAAACCCTTTATAGGAAGTAAAAGGTCTGGTAAATGGTACTATTAATTTTTAAAAATCTGATATTTTGATAGCCCATACCACTATTGATAATCGGTGATGTACTGTAGTCATGTATTCATAATAATAATTCTTCCATTTGTTTTGTAACCAAATATGTAAGAAGTCTCTTATCAATTCTTATGATAGAACAGGCATTATTTTTTTATAAAGAACATTGCATTGTGAAAAAAATCTGCTGTGCCTTTTACTGCTTGTGCATCGAGGTTGTGGAACGGTCTTCCTCAAATTCTTCGCTCCTGTGACCAGCTATCCACTTTCAGAACTCAACTCAAGACATACCTATTTCAGATTGCTTACAACTACTTTCCCAGTTAGAATCATGAACAGACATTTGGTAGTTTTTCAGTCTCAACAGCGCCTTTGATTAGGCAACTAGATATTGGCGCTTTATAAATACTTGGATTGGATTGCAGTTTGAGAGGTGACATTATTGCTTACATGCATAACTAATTGCCAATAACAGATTCTCTGTAACAGTTACATGTACATGTGATCTCAACTTTGAATAAAAAAATTGTTTCTTATATATTCTTGTGCATATTTTCGCATACTTATTGTTTCTCTAATGTTTGCTATTTCAAATTAAGCCAAATGTTTAGTCAGGATTAATGCCCCTTTAATGAGATATTACTCTTTCTTTGATACATTTGACAGTGAACCTTGTAAAATTTCCGCTTAATCTTAGTTTTTGAAATACACGACGAGACTCTTAATTTTAGTTCTTATGACATTTGGTTACTCCTGGACAAATTCTGAATTTCATCGGGAAGTTGTGTTGTGAACATAATTTTTGGTTTTAAAAATGCTTGTATTACATAAATTACAGATTTGTAGATTTTAAATTTACTTTGTACCTTTTCTGTAGTATAGATGGAATATGTGTAAGACGTGTATTTCTATGAATGAGAAATTTTGTTCATGACTATGAGGTTAGCTTGAGATTTTGCAACAGCTCCCCCACTTGACCATTTCTGGATCAGGGTACTATTAGGTCTACTACATGTATGGACCAACATGTACTCTGCCTACTAAGGGTAGCCACGTGAATCCACATTTCTTTTGTTGTACCCTTACTGCCGTTTTGATTTGGCAGGTTCATGGGATTAAAAGTTTCAATATGTCTAAATAAGATGTGTATACATACATGTACATGTACATGTACATGTATGTTTGCACATGTGTAGGTGATGATCACAATGTTAGTTGGAATAAATCACATTTCATGAAATGAATGAGAAAAGTGCAATGCTTCAGCTGTCACCATGCTTCGCTACATTTACATGAAATACATGTAACTGTGGGTTCTCATGGATAATTTGAACCATTCAGCTATTTTTACATTCTTTAATAAAAATATGATAATGGATTGTAATTGTGTTTTACATACATGTTTGTCTTTCTAATGTAGTTAAAAAGAATGGAAAAATTTAGCTGAAAGTTTCAAGCCAAATGAAATGGTCACAGGGCAAGTCCAGTTGCGGGAATAACCTGTTTTTACTCAGCAGAAATCAGACAAACGGGAAAATTTTGATAACTTTTTGAATATATGAAAGACATGAAAATCACTTGACAATTTTGGTTTAGAGTTTGTATACAGTACATGTATAATTCTGATATCATCAGTTTTCAATTTTTTTTCCCCCAAGAAATGTATTTTCCTCATGCCTTTGCCCAGGTTATATAGTATGTTATTTCAAGCATACAGTCATTGGAAAATAACTCATGTGATTATTATTCAAAATTGAGAGTATTTTAATAATATTGTAATTCATAAAGTTCTGTTTTATGTTCCATATCTTTAAAAAAAAATCTTTTTTTTTCACGATTTTAGATTTTTAACAGAAAAAAATATTTACTCTATGTGAGTGCATGCATGCAGAAACCTGTTAAAGTACATGTAACTGGGGTAAAGATTATGAGGAACTCAGATTCTTTTTTAAAAATCACAATGAAAGAAGGCTTTGACTTTTTAGCATATTTTGAGAGAAAGATATAACAGCTCGCACCTTTTTTTAGGCGGAAAGTTAGTTCGACGCCCTGACTGCTTTTCAATTATTGGATATACTGCACTGTACATATGGGGGCAATTCTACATTGACGGAAGGACACACACAAACTGTATCTGAATGTCCTTCCGTTACCGTGGCATTGCCAGTGGGCGCAGAGAGGGGGAGTTTTCTCCCTCCTCCGCGAAGCGTGAAAGCTTTGACGTTTTAGCAAATTTTGAGAGAAAAGTACTGGCTTCTACCTTTTAAGGCTTTTTTCCTCTCACTTTTTTTTTTGGGGGGGGGGCTGCCCCCCCCCCCCCTCCCACCTGGCTTTGCGTCTGCTTATTGCTCGTACTTACATGTACCACTGAGTGATATGCTTGTAGCATTTCATAAAATTAATCATAGTAGATTGAGGAGAAAATACATGTAGCATCATTTTCAGATCCCTTACCTCTTACTGATCTTCAGGTACATGTAGATGGACATGTTGTTATAAAGACTAGATCCTCCATATTAAGTTGGTTAATGCAGCAATTAAGAAAAATGCAGTGGATGTATGTGGGAGAAAGCTATCTGTGATGTAGGTCTGGATAGTTTAAAATAGAAGTGTTACATGTATGTTAAAAGAAAAACAATATAGCCTTGCTACAAATCAATTGTTAAAAATAAATTGTTAAAAATAAATAGTTAAAATAATTACACAAGACAATTTACCAAATTTGATAGTTCAGAGGTAATTTATTCACTTTAAAAAAAAAAAAGATGGCCTTCATAACCCTTTCTTGAATAGTTGCAAAATCTTAGGAATGTCTAACACATGTGCATTTTCATAAAAATATGCCTTGATGCCATGCCTGGACCAGGATATGAATATTTCTAGAAATTCCAGGAAATTAATATATTAGCATTTCCATTGTTATGCAAATGAGGTGAAACTACAATTATTGTTCGCCACAAGCTAACAATTAAAAGTATTCAACCAATGCCCAAATTCTACTAATCCACCTTTTATTCTTAAGAAAAACACAAAAGACTTCAAAATTACAAGGGTTATGAATAATTGTGTTGTTAACTGTATGCAAACAATTTTTTTCCCACACACTGTATTACAGATGTTTTACTGGACATTTTGTCTACATGTATGTATTCCTATGCATGTACATGTACACATTATGATGATTGCACATATGACCTTTCATTTTGTAGCAAGTGTGCAAACAAGATAAATGTTGTTTTATGTACATGTATTTTCAAAAATGGAGAGATAAAAATGTATATATAATGCAATAGATATTGATGTAATATGATAGATGAAGGAAGAAATACTTTGCTGGTTCATTAGAGTACAATGTACCTGGTGTAATTTATTATAGGCTAATGTGATCAACCTCTGTTGAATACATAAATATGAACAATATACCTGGACATGGTGTAGAAAAATATTTTTAGCATGTTTGTCATAAAATATCTGAAAATCTGCTACCACTTTGTGAAGCAAAGCAGAAGGCAACTACATGGATGTGTATTTTGTGTTTATAAGCAGGGGGAAGTATGTAAAGTAGCTTTTGACCCTTATGACCCCAAATCAAGTCATGCCACCTCAAAAAGTTTCATCATTCTTTGTGCAGTCTTCTTGTAGCCTAGACAATTATTTTATCTTTCATCTTTAATACACAATTCTGTATACTATATGTTCTTGTAGTGTATGGATCTTTTTTTCATGAAGTTTCGGTTTGCATGCAATTTAATGTTTATCTGATTGCATTTTTAAAAACTGCTTTGTGATTATGATCATTATGTTTTCATTGTTCTCAATTGAATAGAATTTATGTCTTTTTTGTATTTTTAAAAATATGTAGTGGCTTTATATTACAAACTATGTGTGTATCGAAATGATTAAGCCTGCTTTTTTTCTAAAAGGGGGAGTGGTGTTTTGCAAATAGAGACATTTTTTTACAAGAAGTGAATTATAATTATTACGATATACAGTTGAATGTGAGTATACACACCAGCTATGAACTTATCAATATTGGACTATGTCATGAATAATAATTTTATTATACATGTATATATATATATATTTATACGTAATTCCTACTTAAGGCGTTCTTTTTTTGCGAAATATTCGACGGAAGGGGGGCTTAACGTTTTCGGCACTGTTTTTTCCCATTTCCGTAGGGGTAGGAGGCATTCTATCGATATAAACGTAGAGGGCACCAAATTACTACAAAAGTTTGTTTGGTAGGGAGAACTCATTTTCGTATAATATAACGTGGAAAATCTATATATGTATAACTCTTGGGTATCTACGTCCTAAGTTGGACTTAGGGCGATGTCTGTTTTTCTTGATTATATCAGTAGTTTGGGGATTTACTAAAAATACCTTATCGCACACAAAAGGTAGTTATTATACGATTCTTTTTGCCATAAATGCAAAGTGAATCAAATTAATTCTAAACATATAAATTTTGAATCCATTAATTCTCTGTAACGTCATTTCACGCTATATAAAATTTTTTTAAAAAAAGTTCACCTTTTAGTTGAATCTAGGTATATTATGTATATCTGTATGTACACTGTAGGGCAGAAAAAATGAAGATTTACTCATTTGATCTACATGTATGTTGTATGATTGATTAAAGGGGAAGTCCACTCTGAAAATAAGTTGGTTTTATTAAAACTAGAAAAATGAGAGAAACAGATTGGTGTAAGTTTGCAGAAAATCAAATATGAATAAGAAAGTTATAAATTTTTAAAGTAGTAATCGATCCAACACAAAGTTTTCTGTCACATTCTTTTTGAGCACCTTTTGCATTAGCTTTGTAATAATTCTTTTTTTTTTTTTTTTTTTTTTTTTCATACATGTAGTTTTTGATGAAGAATTAGACCTTTTTTACATAGGGAGTGTGTAAAATGATGTGTCTAATTATATATTTTCTTCAGAAAAAAAAAAAGGTAATGTCACAGAGTTGCCAAAGATTAAAATTCAAAATAAATTCTAACTTTATTATTCCTGATCGGAATTTTCCCAGACTTTCACTGATCTGTGTTCTCATTTTTCTGTATTTTAATAATAAAACCAACATACATGTATTTTCAGGGTAGACTTCCCCCTTTGAAGCAAAATGCATGAAAATAATTCTTACATGTACTTTTTAAGAATGTTAGGGGAAAATTTCTGTTTGTGTGATAGTACTATCAGTATTCTTGATTTGTGAATGAATAGGAATTGTAGATGTAGGTTAAGAAGTGAGGCAATCATGTGTCACTACTGTTGTCATACTGCAAACAGTTCAAAGACATGTTTGTGCAAGTGCCTGGGACAGTGGGAGCACAGAGCCCAATTTGAAGCTTGGTGTTTAATAAATAAGGATCACTTTGTAAGTTAAATAGAATAATGTGAAGTATTTCAGTTATAAATTTGTAACCTTTGCAGAACTCTATGGACCTTGCCCCTATTATAATGACTTGTATTAATGTACATTTACGTACATTTTGTAGATCAAATGATCAATGTTGTCTAATGTACAACATTATTCACATGACTGCATGTACTGCATCTGTTCTGGTGGTGGAACGAGCATTCAATCACTAGAGATTTGCCAGCCTTGAAATTGGCACCACGCCAATATATATGTAGTCAGCCTATAGCCAGTCATTACGTCAGAGCTTCAGGTTCAGACAGGCAGGCTGAGAGCTCGAGAGAGACTATTCAGAAATATTGAACTTTGTTATTTGAAATGTGGGCATAAGTGGATATAAATGCCGGTGGGTTGTGGCAGCCGGCACATAGCTGTTTGCTGCATTCATGCACTACAGCAGACATCGTGTTGAGTTTATATCAGTTGCTGATCACAGCTTTCATTTTTAGAAGGAAAATTCCTTGCTTTTGGGGGTTTTCTCAATCCATTTTCTGGAAGGTGCAGAGAGGGGAATCAAAAGCTACTGCTGATTGTTTCAGTGGATTATTTCTTTCTGCGGTGAGATCTGTTTACACATTTGATACGCCATGACTCGTGGTATGTGGTTACGACGTTCTACAAGCAGAACCAGGGTATGTGCTCAGTCTTATGGTAAAATGTGATATGTGCAGTATGTTTTTGTACTTTTAATGCCTTATTTTTGAATTCCTTTATTATATATTTTACTTTCCAAATGACGTACATGCAAGGAAAAGTTAGTAATATTCTTTAAATGTATATTTTGTACAGTGTGACGACATGTTATTATATTTTTGCTTTTCTTGTGCCATTTAAAAAGAAACTACTGTTAATATTCTCTTCTAACATACATTGTGTATTTCATCATGATTCTCAACCGGGAGCTTATTCATAGTATATTTCCTGATTGAGATCAGAATGATCAGAAATGAAGTACACTGTACAAGCCTCCCAAAGTGTCTGTGAGTAGTTGTCTGCTAGGATGCAAGGTATTCACACCAGAAAATTTAAGTTGTGTTTTTCATTGTATTGCACATGGGGTAAGAATAAAGGATAGACAAATGATGTAACATACAAGTTTTGGGGAGGTCAGCATACAACTTACATTTTGTGTCAGCTTACATCATTTATATGTACATGTACATGTAGGTATTGCAGGAGTGTAAAAAAAAAAACCCAAAAAACTAGCCAGTAATATCAGCGAATACTTATGATACTGTAAGCCCTGCTCAATTAAACCGTCTTTGTTTGACAATTTTCATACAGACAATGTACTGTACCCTGTTTCTCGACTGAGTTTTTGTCTGAACCAATGCTCAAGCCGCTATTTTGCTGTGCAATGTTTCCTTATTCATTGTTCATTTGAGAAAAAATTATTGATTATACGTGTAGTATACATGTACACAGTTGAATGACTTACACAAAAAATGTATGGTCATAAACCATGATCCCTCTTTTTTCTTGTGTTTATCTGCACAGACGTAAATGATTCCCTTTAAAGTATTTTTATCCATTTGCAAGCTAGGTCACAGGTATGTAATTTGATGTCTTCTTTATGAAAAAGTAATGTAGGATCAAGAGAAGTACATTATAACGATGAAAATTTGATTTCATTAAATGTATTCTCACTGTCAGAGATGACTTCACAATTTGTCTAGTGCTTGTTTCTAATTTTTAAAGAAATGTTTTGTTCGGTGTTTGCTGTTCAAATGATGTTCGTGGGGCTTAAACAATTTTATTTTAATTGAGAACCCTCTTATTGGCCAGCAAAAAGCCTGACATACATGTATAATACATTGTTTTTTATATATTCTGGGACTCAAGGTGAAAGTAAACTCTGGTGTATCATTATTCAACATTTACATTGATGAGGTATTTTTGCAATAAAGTCCAATTGAATATGCATTCACAATGGAATATGTCCTCACTAGCGTGTTCTAAGTGAGCTGTGTATCTGTAGAGGGTACAGTCGTGTAGATAATGTCCAATGTACACTACATTGTAGGACTGTCGTGTGCTTTGTGAAAAATTGCCTACTGAAAGTGGGCAGACATTGCTATTTTTTAAGTGATTGTACAATACACTTAAGAATTGAATACTGAAAGAAATAAAAACTAAGTATCCATTGTTACATCCATTCCACTTGTTGATGCAAGGTTTTTTTTAGAAATCATCTCTCTTTTAAAATTGAATGACTTACATGTGTCTTACAGTGTACACATGGCACATGTTCAAGGCCATGTACTCTGGCATACTGTAGCATGTCCACATATTTGTGTGCACATACAGGTATGCACTAACAATTTGCACCTGTAGGTACTTATCTTTTTATCAAATGAAAGATTGCTATACTTTACCCCTGATAATGGGCAAACATGTACATTGTTCCTCACGTATGTACTTCTTCTTCTTTTCTTTTTTTTTGATGGCAAATGTTTATTCTCCAGTCACCATATGGGCCATGTGTAGTAGGCATACTATTACTTGTACTAGTATTTTTTTTTTTTTAAGTTTAGATCATGAATGCTTCCAGTTAAAATATATATAATATGTTGTCTTTTGAATTCATAAATCAATTGTTTCTTTATTCTCCAGTCACCATATGGGCCTATACATGTACATGTGTAAAAGGCATACCATTACTTGTACTAGTATATTTTAAAAAAAAAGTTTAGTTCATGAATGCTTCCATTTAACATATATATATATATATATATATATATATATATATATATATATATATATATATATATATATATATGTTGTCTTTTCAATTCATGAATCAATTGTTCCTTTGTACCCAATTGAGAGTTTCATGAAACAACATGAATTTATGTCGTTTATGTCGTTAGTTGTAAATTGTTTCATTTTTTTATTTATTAGACGTGTAGCAGTACCTTACTATATGATTTACGTCCTTAGTTGAGAAACCAAAGTATAAAGCTAATCATGGACTTATTTATAGAACTTACCAGACTTGGGGTTGAAAAAATATTTATGGTTCAAGTTTTGGTTTCTCATAATGCTGAGGTTATAGAGTGCTCAGATTGAACAGTGACATTACATTCAGACAGTGGACTGTGTAATATATCTGACAAAAGTAAGCTTTCTTTTATTGTTTCCCATTTTTTCTTTCTTTTTTGCAGAAGAGGAGGAAGATGGCTGATGATCAAGAAGCAAGTACAAGTAGTGCTGCTCCTCCAAAGGTATTTTCTGTTTGTTTTATGCGTGAAGCTAACTTTGTATATATGATAAAAATATGTTATACATGTAGTAGATGTTTCATGCATAATGCGTACATGGACCTAACAACAACCTAATACACAAACTCTGGTTATTTCGTGGAACATAGAGAACCACAATTACATGTTGATACAAGGATAATATGAATTACACAGCACATAGAAACCAGAAGTGATTCTGCAAACTATTTGATTTTGTAGATTGTCGCAAATTTCTGGAGAACAGTACATGTCAATAATTGGTTAATGTCAGTCTGTAGCAATCTGGTTGCATACATGTATATGCATATGGTTATGAAGAAAAAAAAATCTGCACGAGGCAGCATCAGTGAAAAGTGTTTGGTCAGTTTGATTTCAACATACATTAAATGACCTGTCACTAAAAGAAAAGATTAAATAATTTCTAGTTTATTTATAAATGCTGCCTATATAGTATTTCACCAGTTTTGTACTGGAAAAGTTGTGCCCCATGTGAATAATGATATTGCTAAGTAGAGCAGTGGTAGAAAATGAATTGATATGCCATGATGGTAGGCAGGGGCGGATCCAGGATTTTGTAAAAGGGGGCACACAAATCTCAAAAAACAATTGACAAGCAGGAAAAAAAAAAGTTTTTCAGAATTGTTGGGTCCAGCTTTCCTCAAAAATTCTCTGACAATGTACACTTTTCTTTCAAAGGGGAGTCTGGCACATAATTACAAACTCTAAGCCTTACACTCATTCAGATCCTTTATTTAAAAAATGAATTTATTAACTATATATGATATTCATAAATATGTAACCTGCACATTTATGTATCAGTATATCAATAACACCTTGCCGAAATTTCTGGATAATTGTTTTATTAAGAAAAATTATATGTATAACATTAGACAGAACAATAATTTCTATGTTCCTAATTATAAATATGATTTTTCTAGATGTACAATCAAATACTCAGGGCCGATCATGTGGAACAATCTCTCGAATACCTTGAAATGTTGCCAAAGTCTTTCAATTTTTAAACGAACATATAAAAATCACCTTTTAAATTTACGTTAATTTGCCTTCTCTCTTCCTCTCCTATTCCCCTTTCCCACCCGTATGTTTTTTTTTATATTGTAGTTCTATTTAGTTGCTGTTTTAGAGATTGACCTTAGAAAGGCCTGTAGGCCTATGTCAATCCCACCACTTTCTGTTATATTATACGTATGTTGTATTCTTGTTTTTTCTCTTGATTGTTATGTATTTTTTATCGGATTGTGGAAATAAATAAACTTAAACTTAAACTTAAACAGGCCAGAATTGCCAGACTTTAATGCAAAAGTCAAACATTAGAAAGTGATAACAATTCTGTTGCAGTCTATTGTTCTACAATTCTTTTTTCTATGTATTTCATTGTTTTTGAAACTATCTTTTTCATTGTTCATTTAGTTCTCCTGTTTGAGGATGTTGTCTAAACCAATGTTCAGTTAGAATAGATTCATTTTGTACACAAAACTCAGAAATTCTCTGTTTTGGGGGTTGACAAACAATTTTACAAATGGTCTTGTGATGCAGTCATGGTATAACAAATTTACATATTTTTTGTGTAAAATATTGTACAAAACCTGAAAGAAAAAAAAAGTAGTATGGCTTGAAATAGGCAACAAAATTTGTCAGGAGAGAGGGTTTCTGACCCCCCCCCCCCTCCTTCCAGTACAGTAAGGGTTTAAAAAGGAAGAACCAGTATTTGAGTGTCTAGATAGTGGTTATAAAAGCCAATTAGACAGACCTTGCCTTCTCTCATCATATATTGAGTTGCTGATGTTCATCAGATGCTGTATACACTTTAATTAGTCTGCCTGGAGCACTCAAAACACTCATGTCTACCATGGCAGAAGGGTTCCACGATCATGTTTGCACACTGTTGTCATGTCATGATCTTAACTGTCTTTTAAATGAGGAGTAACACTAAACGATAAAAATAATTTTGGATTTATGTTGCTCATAATGAGCTCGTTAGTCTGTTCAAATTTAAAATTTATGCGATGTAAAGTAAAAGAAATTTAATTTAAATAATATTTTAGCTAGTTGCATAATTCACTTACATGTAAATGCAGTTGCTATTATATGTCTTACATTCCTAGTTAATTTATGATCACTGACAAAGGTACTTTACTTGATGCAAATTATGACTGTGGAAATTATGGATCATGATACTGATGTAGTTATAAGAGAGGGATGGTATAAGCAGGATATCAAAGGACTGTTTTTTCAGTTGTTCAGGTCTCATGCCTGTATTTGTCTGTAATATGTCTGTAAAGTACTTAGAGGCATTATAGATGTATTATGTGCTATATAAATCCAGAATATTATTATAATTTGTCAAATTATTTAATTTTTTTATCTTAGACTAATTTGATATTAGACCTGTATCAATTTGAAACTCATGTTTATGTGCATTTATCTGTTTGAATTACATGTACTTTGTTTTCCCTTTTCTTCTTTTTTTTTCAATAATTTTTTTTTTTTCTGTTGACATCATCAGAAGCGCTCCTCCCCGGCCAAGTCTGACAGTCCGCAGCGCAGCCCCAATGTGAAGCGAAAGCGCACGCAGGCCGACCGCTACCAGTCTGATGTGGTGGAAGCCTTTTCCAAGCCTTCCAAGACCAGGACCCCTTCATCAGCCAAAAAAGAGGTCTACTTTGGAAAGGGAGCCTATCTAGCTGTGAGAAGTGAAGGTATGTTAACAGTTGGAGAAAGATAGGGTTAATAGCTATGTAGTGTGTATGTAATTATATCATAATTTAGTAGGGGTGGTTTTCTCCTTCCTCTTCTTCTTCTTTCTCTTCTTTATTCATCAATAAGACAAAGTGATATATTGAATCAAACCATATGGCTGTAAATTTCAAATAATCCTATTACAGGTAAATATTTATAAAATACCAAATTGATGTAAAGGGAACTAATATGTTTTGTTGTAAATTTCAGATAACCCTATTATTTTTTTTATAAAAGTCCAAACTTATGTGTAAAGGGAACTTATATAATATACTGTGTGGCTGTAAAGAAATCTTTTTTATATTGGTATTGTATTCATAATATGAGGATTTCTATGAAATAGTTCATTGTGAGCTGCATGGCTGAAGTTTGGATGATGTCAAGGTGCAGTTATAATCAAAATGTGGACACATAACCCCAAAAGAATAAGTGGGTTAAAGTGATGGGAGGAACTTTGAGGTGAAAATATATTGAAATATGAATATCTTTTTAAAAACATACTTTGGAGATACTTTGTTTTATGTTTTAGAAGTATCCTAGAAAGCTGTCACATATTTTTTTTTTTTTTTTTTTTTTTTAATGATACTGGAGCACATTTTCATTTTTTAATATACATTGTACTGGGGTTTTTCTAATACCATCCCCTTAATATATTATTCATTTTGGAAATATTTTAACTATGGCATGTCCTCATTGTTACATTTACTGTAGTATCCATAAGTTAGATATACCATATGTCATTTCCTAAAGATATTACAGAATATATGTAGAAACAGTCAAATTTAGCATACCCTCAATATTTCGTCTTTATATCCACAGGCGGTTTCTTCTTATGCCAGTCCTTGAAGATCGTCTACGATGTCAGCCGTAAGCTTGCCATCCAGTGGCTGGAGCAGACCAAGCCAGGCATCTACAAGATGTCCTTCTTGGACTTTGTGGACCGTGACAGTGTCCTGACCCAGGTTCAGCTCAGGCCAGCTGGCGAGAAAGGGTTGAAGAAGCTACCAGACTCAGAGATCTCCAGGATTGATAAGATTGTCAACCTCTCTGTTAAGAAAGAAAAAGGACAACTCAGTGAAGCTGATGGTGAGTCATCTCATTACTTATGTTTGTTTTACTTTTTTTGACATTTTGAACAATGGCAGCTTGACCTTAGCTTACCTATGATTATTGAAACAAGAACTGGTGTATTTATATTGAATACATGTATTATCATAATCTGATGTAAATGACAAAGAATTTGAGAGGAATGTGAATATTTTCTAAAATCAGATTTTGAACCACTTTAGCGATTTCTAGGGCCATTGCCTAGTTCAATAATATCCATATGAAATTGATCCCATCTTTTCTGGAAATGAGGGAAAACCTGGAAAATTAGTCGCCTTTTTTCCAGTAAGGGAAAAGTCAGGGAATTTGAAAAAATCAAGGAATTTTATTGGCCCAATAAGAAATCAGTCAATCTCTTATAGTTTGTCTAGTGTCCAAACAGCATCGGCTGTGATGGTTTTAGTGTATAAAATGTCTCCTTTGATGATCAAGGAGTTGTGGAACTCTATCATGGAAAAAATCATTGAAAAATTTGGAATTAGTTTGCAAAATGCTAGGAACTCTGTGTATCCATTTTGAAATTTTGGCATGAATACTTGTATACACAGAAAGACACTTTCTCACTAATATCCCAACCTTTACCATCCACACTTTCAGGCCGTGCCTCCCTAGATCAACTATCCGAACAGATTGCTAGTTCTAAGGGGAGGGGGAAGAAGGCTGCTGCCACCACCCCAGCCAGACCCAAACAGACCCCCAACCGCAGGAGGAAGGTTCCAACCAAGACCAGAACAGTGGCTTCAAAGATTCTCAAGAGTGCCAAGGATAGATCTACAGGGAGGAAAAAGGCTGCTGCAAGAGGTAAAATTTTAAGCGTTTGATGCTTTACAGTGTTAGATATTTTATGGCATTCAATGATTGACAGTGTCTTTAAAGATGTACAGTGTTTTCTGTTGATTATTTTTGATGTGAGATGATTTACATTTCATGATAGACTATTTGCAATGTTAGGTGTTCAGTGTTAGGTGGTTTATTGTTAGATACATTGTTTATTAAATGAAAGTGTTTGGTGGATCATTTACAGTATCAGATGTCATATATTTTTAGAGTTGATGTACGATGTTTAGTAGAAAATCTACACTACTAGATGATATACATTCGGTGATAGACAATATGTAATTGTTTTAAATGATATATGAAGTTAGCTTGATGATGTACTATTTTATAGTGCTAGATAGCTAGATGGCAGTCAATTGAGAATATACATAAAGAAATAGGACCTTGATCTTCTTAGAAATAATGTAAATTAATGTGGTATTGAGAATGATTTTCCTTAAATAATTGCTTGTCCTCCTTCAGCAAAGAAAAAAGCTAACCCCAAGGGCAGAGGTGGGAAGAAAAAGGAAGAAAAAGTCAGCAAAGGACGGGCTAAATTAGACCCCAACCGGAAGCTGGTCCCCAACACCAAGATAGAACTGATCAACAAAGATCCCATGTTTGAAGTCAAGTAAGTATTGGTGGAGTTAAAATATCGTTTAACCTGTTGACTTTTGAAGTTTCTCATTTCCTTAGTCTTGATACAGAAACCAGTCAGTTCCCAAAGTCAATGGATTATGATCTCTGGTTGCTTTTCATCTTGTAAGGAGTTTATTCTTTCACATTTTTAATGTACTGGTATTTAAATTTATTTATATTGCTTCAACAAAGTAATTGTCACCATTGTTTTAACGTGCTGCTATGACATCAGTTGTAGCTATGTCACAGAAGAAAATGATATCAACAGATAAATCATATCTAACCCAGAACTAGGTCTAGCCGACCTTACCAACTTGTCAGACCCTGTGTGTTATCTTACATAAATTTGAAGACTAATTTGGATTTAAAAGAAGCAAATTATTGTTTTGGTCTATGACTTATATAATGATATCAAGTATCCTTTGCTTATAATGTATCTTGGACCTTTGCCACTACAGTAGTTTACCTTTAAAGAATTGGAGACACACACTATGATCAACTCTGTTCAAAATCATAGTTGTCACCATAACCTGTATACCTTGATAAAATCTGTGGTTTGCATTTACAGAAATGAGAACAGCATGCCTGAAGTGTCCAAGGTTGTCCAGTGCAAGCGAGCCATCAGAGCTGTCCTCACCAATGACATGCCGCTCTTGAAACAACTCCTGACAGACACCAAGCGAGTGCCTTCTGTCTTCCTTCAGAGAAGTGTGGCTGTGCAGGAGACTGCTCTGGGATATGCTATCAAGGTAATAGTGGAACTATTTATTAGTAGGACATGTTTCTGCTTTCTTTTTATGTTGCCGTGCTCCTTTGAATTCATATTTTTGTTAGAAGGCAAGTCTGCCTTTTTTCCTGTTACAGTCTGTTGAGGATCTTCCCAAGTAATATAGATATCGATGTTATCTTAAATGACAAATTAGTTATTTAATACACTATGATTTGAATAAAGAATTATTGTATTATGTGAAACTGTTTAAGTGCATCTATCCATGCTCAGTATTGTGCATAGATTAACATAGTTCTGTCTTGCTTTAAGATTTGTAAGTTCTCAATTCAGATTGGAAGAATAACACTGTCACAGTGGCAACTTACTTTGGAAAAATTACGTAGTTAATGCAGTCATTTGATGGAATATCTGTCATAGTCAGTTCAAAAAAGGAAAATATCCTTGCCATTGTTGTGCAGGCTAATAGTCAACCATTCATCCGGGCATTTCTGACTGAGCTGAAGAACAACCCAAGTCGTTGTGAGATGCCTGTTCACAGTCTCCAAAAAGAAAATACTGGCAGGTGAGCTTGTTTAGAGTGCAATAAATAATCAGGTACCATAATGTCACCAGTCGTGGAGGGGTTTGACAGTTTGGGATTAATGATTTTCGGAAAATACCATGGTTGTTGAGGAATCACCCACCATTTGATGCCAAAAATGCTTGTGAATAAAATCCACCTAAAACATTGCATCTTGCTTCTACGGCGCGAACGCTACTGCGGCGCTTCTGCCGGGCTTTTGCTGCTCCAGTGTCCCCGCACATTGCACCAGTAGTGCTGCACCCTTCGCAAATGATATTGTGATGGAAGGATTAATCTAAAACAAATCACTCTGTTGTAAAAATTTCGCTGAGTACACGGCGCACTACTAAACCATACGCAGGAAGCTATCTGGCTATCGCATTGTCTTTGCGGGATTGCGCATGCGCACTGTGTTATGCGCTTGTCAGGCTGTCTACGTCATGATTTGTGTGTTGTAGGAATGGCGTGTCATGACTGGAGCACAGGAATTCTCGGCAAGACAGCCAACTTTGAAGAAAGATAATTTATTTCCAAAGTATTTTTCATGCAAAAAAATTTGTCTGGCCAACATCTATGTAACTTAAGCTCTGTCACATCAAAAACAGAAAATATGGTACATATTATTTATTTTGTTTTAGTCTGCTAAAGAGGAAGTTCTTGTTTTACAAAAAAATTAGCAGAACATAAAAAAGCCCCATAGATAATTCTTTTTGGAAACGAACTTTTCCTGCCGTCATTCTTTGCGCGATCAGCAGCGAGCGAAACACCGCATAGTTGTTCCTTATTTCTTTTGGTACAATATCTGCTAGCCAATCGCATCCGTTAATTTCGCTCTGAGAGAATAGGGCAGTTGACACAGGGTGTTGCAGCAATGAAGCTGTATTGCAAGGGTCCGGCACGACTGGTGAAATTACAGTAGATAAAACATATTTAAATTGTTTGTTATAGCCTGTTTGTTTTGCGCTTGGCAGATTGATGCTGCTAGGTAATAATCAGTGTAGATGATGACCAATTTGGTATCAATGTCCGATTGGAATTGTTTGATCAGTTTTTGTTCCTCTTACAGTTGAAGGAAGTCAGATTATCATTTTCACATCTATATCCTGATGTACAGGATGTGCAGGATATGATTACATTATCCTAATATACCAGATTGTATGAATGCTTTTCTCTCTCTCTTTCTCTCTGTCCCCCCTCTGTCCCCTCTCTCTCTCTCTCTCTTCCTCTCTCTCACTCTCTCTCTCTCTTTTGCTCTGTCTCTCACTTTCTCTCTTTTCTCTCCCTCTATCAGTTACAACTACATGAGTCTTGGGCATGCTGTAAGGTCCATCAATGTATCACGAGGAGGAAGAGAGGGTCAAGATGCATTCCTCAAGGTAAATACTGGAAATATTCTATCATCTAAACCTGATATGGACATAAAATTCATTCCTATTCTAAGAGAATAAGAAAACATATTTCACCGTATCAAACAGGATAAAGTATTTTGTATGTACCGATAGTTAGGTGATTTATGCATGATGCAATTCACCATTAATTTTGAAAGGAAATGTCAAAGTAGAGTCTGTGCACAACGACTGCATGATATGTTCCAAAGAACAAAGAAATATGTGGTGAATACATGTAATCCAAGTTTTTATTATCTTCATTCTTTTAGATTATCATCCTTCATACTATCAATCTCTTCTTTTTTGGTTTTATGTATTACAGGATGGCTTAGCTCAACGTGAGAGTGATTCAAGCATTGCTTATAAGCTTACCGATTCAGATGCAAGTATGTCGACAGTGGATCTCATATGTAAAGAGAGGCAGGGTGTGAGGGTAAGTAGCAATAAAAATCTTTTTTTTTTATAAAACCATATTTATAATGCTAAAAAGCTTCTTGCCATTACCTTACATGATCATTGGTCATACAAATTGTAGATTACTGGAGACAGAGAAATACGAAATAAACATTCTCTCTAACAAGAGTAATATGTGAATAAATATTCACAACCTTTAGAAATTCTTGGGCCCTCACAAACCCTCCTTTTGCTATGCTGCAGTCTGAAATTAGTCAGTTGGACAAGAGGTTTAAAAATAAATCTAGCAAGGAAATTTATGTTTCTATGTCTATTACATTATTGTTTTAAAATCAGCAATCTTAGTCATAAGGCCTAATTTATTGTCAGTTTTTAATTTCATAATTTCTAGGATGTTATATTACATTTTAATTTGATAGATAATGTGGCTTTTCTCCCAGGTGATTATTTTCATAGACTGACTTATTTAATTAACAAATAAATATCTTTACGGAAAAACCCCCAAATAAACCAATTGTAAACTCTTTGTAGATTCAATGTGTATTCAGTGTAATTGCATGTTAACTTTGTTTTTTCTACACCTATTTTGAAATCAGAGAAGTGTAATATTTATATCTGTTTCACCCTTGATATTCGTTTTTTTTTTTAAACCCAGAACACTGTAGGAGGTACCATTCAGAGGTTAGTAAGAAGAGGAAACAGGAAGGTGGCTGGAGAACTCTTCAAACGTTATGATGAAGAAGGTGGATTCGGCTTTAACAAAATGCATTCAGAGGTAAGAAGATGTTGCACAATAATCATCTGTTTGAATCTTCATATTATTGAGTATAATGAAGACTTGTTAGGACCAATTAGTTATTTTTTTTTTTTTTGGGGGGGGGGTGGATCTATTCATACCTACACCATTGGAATGTCACATATTGCGAAGTAAATTTGATTTTAGTAAAAAATAATAAAATAGTAGTGCATTTCATGGATTAGTTAAGCTCATCATTACAGATTTGGTATGTTCGGTAGTAAGATCTATTCAGATGACATCTTTAACATGTAGTAAGAAAACCGCATATGCCTACAATCTGACTGCGATCAGACTTGGGAAGATTTTGCAATAGCATTTGATATGAATGTTCAGACATGAGAAATCTTAATGATCAAGTTTCTGAATAGTCATAGGAAAAATAGTATTCAAAATTTCAAGGTATTGCAAGCTTCCTTGTGGGAAGAAAATCTGAATCTGCTCTGAATCGTAGCAACACCGACCATTTGTGCAATTGTCTATTAAGATTTGAAGCCTATTTGGCCTTTTCTCCTATTGGAAGGCTTGTAATGCACAAAATCTTTTATTTTTAGTATTCATACTATTATTCAGGACCTCAATCAGGAAGATTATATTCATATGATGCAATTGCAATTTTTTTTCAAAAGTTAAGATTGCAGTAGGGTTGTATAGTGTGTGATGGGCCTTTAATAGTCTCTTCTCACTGATGAATGTGAGGATGGTTGTACTGATTGATGGTTTTATTGCAATTTTTTTCTGTTTGTTTCTTCTGCCTGTTTTTCTTATTAATTCAGTGTTGTTCTTATATGTAGGTGCTGCTGTGTGATAAACCAGAAGAGCTCTCACCATTCAAGCCAGTCTCAGTCAAGAAGAGACCATACACATGTGACAGGGTAAGATTAGGAAACTGGACCTTTGGACCCTTTGAAAAAAATCTCTTGGAACATCTCCTATGCCCCCCCATATCATGTCCTGAGAGCCAGAAAGACATTAGATCATAGAGTTAACACCTGTCTACCTCTCAACAGGTAATATTCTTGTCTGCAAAACAGAGTATTGCCGAAATATTGGGGACTCCAACATAATAATGAAAGATTCACATCCAAAAAAGGTATTGACTTTTTCCAGGGGGTATGAATAAGTTTAAGCACAACTAGTTCGATCAAAGCAAGTTGTATGTAGTGACATAACTCTCCTCTCTCTCTATATTCTCTCAGATTATGCCAATCCATTGTGCCGCCATCAACCCCAACCCCAAGATCCTGGAGAAATTGCTCAATGCTGTGCCAGAAATGAACCTAGCCGATACTAAGGGCAAGAAAGTCATCCACTATGCTGCTGCCTGCACAGGCTCTGGTCCTCTGGAACTCCTCCTTCAAAGGTTGGTACTTCTTCTGTAAAGACAAATGTTTATTGTTCTGTGTCTTATAAACTCTTTAAGGAAAAAGGCTATTGTAAGAACAGCTTAGATGGTGGGGGGGGGGGGGGGGGCTGATTCTTTAATCAATGCCAGTGGTGAGATCCTGCAAAAAAATGGTTTTATACTGTGTTAGAGGTGAACCTAGCTGATAAAGTTGTCCACTATGCTGCAGCCTGCACAGGGTCTGGACCTCTTTAACTCCTCCTTGGTACGTCTACTATCTTGACAATACTATGCGACAAGTGTTTATTGTTTCATGTCTCTTTGAACTCTTTAAGGGACAGGGTTATTGTAAAAACTTAAATTTGAGGGGCTTTGATGGGGGGGGGGGGGGGGGGGGAGGGGGTGGGCCGATTCTGCTATCGATTCCAGTGGTAACATCTGGAGAAATTGGGGCAGCACCAGAGATGATCCAAGCTGATACCAAGGGCAAGAAGTCATCCCTCATGCTGCTGCCTGCACACTGTTTGAACCTCTGGAATGAATTAGTATTCTAAGAAGTTAAGACCAAGTGGCTTTTCTTTGTGTGTTTTAACACAACCAGGTCTGCATTTGCAGAAGAAACAGATAACCAAGGGAACACACCTCTCATGATTGCCGCCTCACTCAACAGAACACAGAACATTGAGGTCCTTATGAAGAAACTCAAATCAGGTAAACACCAAATTTTAAGTAGCAGATCAAATGTCCAAATTTCTTTCTCTAAGATATTATTTGGGTATTTTTCAATTTTTGAAGTGCAAAGGATATCAGACAATTCTACTTGAATTTATTTGAGTGAATATTTGGAAGAAAAGGAAGGTTATCCTAACCCCCAAATCAAATATTTGTTTCTCTCTTCGTATATATAATGGTGTGATTGATTTAAAATGCACTGTTGTTTGAATTGTAATTTGTACAAACAACCCTTGTGTTAAGTTTTTACTTTTATCAATTATCCCAATGTTTGTGCTATGTTCCTTTACGTGTGCTCACAATTTCTTTTGCTTTTTTTTTTCTCTATGTAGATTTGTCAAGATATTCAACTTGGCATTGAAAAATAATAATGGCCACTTGTATAGCGCTCATATCCGTCACGCTCATGGCGCTTAGACATTATTACCCTGGTTATAGCCGAGCCGCCAAAGTGACTAGCGCTCAAGCAGATCAGGTACCCATTTACACCTGGGTGGAGAGTGGCAAATGTAGATTAGAGTCTTGCCAAAGGACGTTAGTGCCGTGGTGGGATTCGAACCCCATACCTTGTGATCTGCAATCCGGTGACTTATCCACTAGACCACAACACCTCTACATAATATAATAGTTTCTTTACAAAGTATTTTCTTAGTCTCTCTCTTTCTCTCTCTCTCTCTCTCTCTAATGAGATATTCCATTTTCTTTGAATTTTCCCTGTGTACTCAGATGACAAGGGTGGAGTATTCCGTAGAAATACATTTGGTCAGACACCCCTTCATTATGCTGCAGAGAATGGACATAACGTGAGTACATACTTTATCTTGTGTATACATATAAACTTCTTAACAAAATGCTTTTTGAAAATATCTATCAGACTGGGCTTTTACAAACTATAATCAGCTAAAGGTGGATACATGGAATTATATTCAATATGTGAATACATTATTTAGACATGAATGTATTAATAAGGTGGGATATGTGAGCAGCAGATTCTGAAGCAAAATTTGTTTTAGCTCCAAATCGTCCGTTTTCACAAAGTGACAGTAATGAGGAAAAACACATTTTTTAACTTTTGAGTTTTTTGCATTTTTGGACATCATTCACTAACATCTTGAACCTCACAAAGTTTCAGATCATAATAATGTATAATTATGTAACTATGGCGATAACGTCAACAAGAAAATAGCTACATGTGGTAATAGGATTTTCTGTTTTCACGAAGTGACAGCTTATAGCTGTCCCGTATGTTTTATGTGCGTGGCTGAGATTCGTCATTTCGTGAAAACAAAGAAGAGTGCATCCTTGAATTGACTTTGTGTTTTCACGAAATGACAGTTAAAAGCGCGGTGATCAAGTCCCATATGTTTTACACGCACGCTGCTGTGATCAATCACTTTGTGAAAATCCGTCACTTCACGTCCTTGAATTTTTTGTTTTCACAAAATGACGGTTATGTTTACAGCTCATTTTCCCCCCAAATATAAACAAATAGGCAAATGATTAAACATAGAAATAAACATTGAAATATGATCTATCCCAGGATATAAAATTCATTCACCCTTCATACATTAAAGAGGTTGAGATTATGCTTAAAACTTTGAAAGTGATTTATTCAAAACTAACTTTCTTTTAGTTGCGTGCTCATCCGTCACTTCGTGAAAACAGTAACGAAATGCGCATCTCTGGAATTTCAAACGAGCAGATCTCAGCTAAAATCATCTTCAAGCTTTGACATTCTTTGATCCTACCCTCAATACAGCTGTCTTGATGTATTTCTCCTTGTCATATAAACTCTTATCTTGACTTCAGTTTATGTTGATAACAAGATTAGCCAACTGGACAGGGGAAGGTTTGTCTACACTTCAACTGACTATGAAATTGATTCTACATAATCCCAAGATATGCAATATCTACTCATTAGAAATTTGGTCAAGATTTCCCTGGCATTTCCTTCTATTTTTGTTTCTGTGTTTGTCAGGATGCTGTACGTGCACTCCTCAAGCATGGCGCAAACCTCCAAGCTCCCTTATCAGCAGGCAAGAACAAACTCACTCCCTTCATGGTGGCTTGTGAACGTGGTCACCTCCAGACTGTCAAGATCATGGCCGACCATGGAGCCATACTAGATCACAGGGGTAAGTCATTCCCAGTTTATAGCAACGCATACAAATTGTACTTTATTCATTTATGTATTTTATAACACATAGATACAGTCAAATTGACCCCCCCCCAAAAAAAACAACAACAAAACAACAACAACAACAGCAAACAAAACAAAACAACAACAAAAAGACAAAACAAACACACACACACACACGCACACACACACACACACACACACACACACACACACACACGCATACCTGTGCGCGCATAATAACCGATGACATCTTTTTCAACCTAGAATTTGACCGCATAACCGATGACCTGTGTGTGTGTAGAATTCAACCGCATAACCGATGACCCGTATGAAATGTTTCTATACAACCGACGACTTGTTCGCGTAATACTAACTGATGACCTACCCCTATATGCAAAAGCATGTAATTTGGGTCTAACTGCGCAGGTCTGCCAACCGATGACGTCATCGGTTCGCTGTGTGTCATCGGTCCGAATGTAAAGTTCATGCCTATGTCATCGCTTTAAATGGGCGCACATACACACACACACACACACACACACACACACACACACACACACACACACACACACAATAATTGCATTTTTAAACATTTAGACTTGTTAACAGTTTTTTTTTCACCAGCATGACATTTGGCTTCTATAATATCATGCACTATATCATTCTACTTTCACATTCACTTCTTAGATAAATTGAAACGCACTCCCCTGATGCTGGCTGCCATGAATGGGCACGTTCCCATTGCTGCATTCCTACTACGCAAAGGATGTGACCCGAATGCAAGCGATTCCTCAGGGAACACCCCTCTACACTATTCTGCTGCCTATGGTTGGTGGTTCATGCTCAGGCTTCTCCTCTCGGCTGGTGCAGACCCCAATGCACTCAATGATTGGAAAGTGAGTAGACCCGAACTTACTTTAATCATTAATTTTAATTGATTGCTTGCTTTATTAGCTACACTTCTATCCAGCGGACGTGATAATTTAGGATTTAAGACTTTCATATCAGCATTAGCACCCTGCATTGGTTTCGACCCCAGGTTTAGCCCATTTCCTAGATGATCACTCTATCCACTAGGCCGTAACATCACTTCAAATTTTCTTGCCTGATTATATTTGCAGATTAACAGATTAGCGGGGCAGTGATTTAAAGATAAAGAGTATTTTTGTGGTAGCAATAATTCCGTTATTTGATACAGGACTGGCATGATAATGATGAACAACTGCTGATGCTCTGATCTTTAAAAATATATTTACAAAGAGAAAATATGAAGGGAGAAGGAGAATTGTGTGTATCCAAATAAGAACATGAAATTCGTACATGAAACAATTAATTAGCGAGCTAAAAGTAAGTTTGATGCTGCAAAATTGTTAAAATTCTTTATTTAATATGATATCTTTAGCTGTTTTTAGCAAATCAAGAGTAGGTTTGATACAGCAAAATTGTCCAACTTCTTCTGTAAATATATTTTCAGCTGTTCTTTTTTGTTGATTTCATCCTTTGAAAAATCTATCACCTGACTTGACCTGACTACTCTCCTAGACAGTACTGCACTGAACTAAACTGAACCCAACTGAGTTGTTGACTTCATTGCAATTGCTTTGTCCTCAATGAAGGTACCACCCCTGGCCATTGCCTTCATGAAGGGGCACGTGGGATGTGCTGATCTCCTCTTGGAAGACTCCAATGCGGATGTGAACTTCCGCGATGCTGACGGATGGACGATTGTGATGCTCACCGTGAGCCAGTTGACCCCAGAGATGTGGGAGCAGTTGAAGTACCTGGTGGAGGAGAAGAACGCCAGTGTGACCCTCAAGGATGCCAACGATTGGACAGCAGTAAGATTTTCTTTCACTACTCCCTTCCTATCACAGTCTTGATCACAGAAATGTGCTGCTTGCTTTGGAGTGCATTTGCAATTTGAACCTGTAAAATACTTTTCGTGCAAAAGCCATTGCAGATAATTTTATCATGCCGATGCAAGTCTTCAAAATCTTAATGTAGACATATTATAAGCTTGTAGATATCTAATGACTTTTGTGTACTCCATCCTTGTAAAACACGTAAGTTTCCTCAAGTTGGCAGGATGAGCATCTATTTTTTAGTTGAGAAGTACTGAGCATTTGTTAGTAATTAGGAGGTATCATTGAATCCATTAATTCAAACTGACAGGAATATGCACAGTTTTAAAATAGAAAGATTTAACAATATAACATGGCATATATGTTGGCCAGTAATTTTGCTTTATTCTTACTTCATTTTCCCCATTAGCTTCATCATCTGGCAGCCGCAAAGTTTCATGAGGTTAGTGTTTATATGCAACAATACAGCAAAATATTTAAATCATTTTTATTATGAATAACCAAGTAAGTGTCAAAAGGACAAAAAAAAAAGTAAGCAAAGATATTTTTATGTAGCTTGTTGGAGTAAATTTAACCTGCATTGTGACCTCAAATATTTATCATGATTGCATATGCGGTTAAGAGATGTTTAGAAAAGTTGAGAAATGGATAGAGGAGGAGAGAGAGAGAGAGAGGGAGTGGTGGGTGTGGTGGGGTGGGGTGGGGTGAGGGAGAGGGACAAAGAGAGGAAATAGGAAGAAAAAGAAATATTGAAAAACATATTAAAAAGAAAGGAACGGTTGTGGATTGACATGAGATAACCAATTCAACAGATTGAAAATAAATGTGTTTTAGTTCATTTTTCTCAGCTACAAGATCTGTAACACTACTATCACAATTTTTTCCCTCCATCTGTCTGTTATTTAGGGTCCCTATGACAAGAGGGATGAAAGGAAAAAGATCAGCATTGACATGGCAACCTTCCTCATCTCCAAAGGATGCGATCTCTATGCCAAGACATCTGATGGAGAAACAGCCCTCGACATTACAATGAAGAGGGTAAGAGTAAACGACTAAAAAAGAGGTTTATCTCTAATGCCCTGTTTTGCTTTTTCGTGTGAAAAATTTAAAGGTACACATAGATCAATTTGATTTGCAGATGTGAAAAGCTTAAAGATGGGTATTAGAAGATAAATCAGTGGCATGTACATATTTTCCATTTATCTTTTGGTTGTTTTCTGAAAATATGTGCAACCAATTGTTGTGAACAGTATTCTAAAGTTGAGAAAACTTTACTGTAGAATTGTTTGATATGTATTATGTAAACTGGTTGTAACATAGAAAAATGACATTTTCTATCTTTAATAATAATAATTTTTTCTTTGTTTCATTTCAGATGAGATGTAATGTAGAGAAATGCCAACTCTGATGGCTTTACTTTTTCTTTCTATTTTTTTTTTTTGTGGAAACTCATAGAATACAGTCAATGCGGACATGGTCAAATTCTTGCTTGAAAGAGGCAGCAAGCTGACAAACTTCACCAATGATAGGAATGAGAACCTTCTCCATCTGATGGCCCATCGTTCCATTGACATTGACCAGGTTGAGCTCTTAAACGTTGTGGTAGACAATGTAAGTATTTCAATTCAATTCAATATTTTATTCATTTCATAAGAATCACATGAGCAAATATATACATTGAGAAGTGTGCAGGATCTAACACCCTTAAGAGCCAGTGGCTTAAGATTTAAGGGGGATCCATGACATAAATGACTATATAATGATGAAGCAAATAAAAAGGTATCAAACAAGTGATAAAGTTATAATACAACATAATTTTATAGTGTATGCTTGATATTCCAGAAGTCATGTTTATTTGGAAATGTGTTTTCATGTGTATCTTTTTGTTTATCATCATTATTTGTCATGTAAATAGATGGTAATGATAATACTAAGAGTTACATTATAATAAATTAAACTTGTTTTTGCTTAGTACTGCTATTTCTAAGCACTTTGCACATTATTATTGGATATGTAAGTGAATAATTACTTATTGCAAATCTTTTCATTAGTCTGATGCTCACTTTAGATCTGTTGATGTTATCCCTCTATGCAATTGCTGATATATGGATATTATCATTTTGTCTTTTTTCTTTTTTGCACTATATTTATCTTAACTTTGATTTTAGCCTTTTCAGTACTGTGTGCAGAAATGCCATTCATAAAGTCAGTTGTACAAGTACATATTTTAGGCTTTTTGTCACAAGACTAGGGACTGATGTATTGAATGATTTTTGTCTCGCCCACCGGAGGTGAAGGCGAGACTAAGGGATCCAAATGGCGTCCGTCCATCGTCCGTCGGTTGTCCGTCACAAATGTTAAAGTTTACCTGCAAGACTCTCTTAGGACGCATAACTTGGCAACTGTTGCTGCAATGGCAACCAAACTTGGGTGATAGAAGCACTAGGGGTATGTTCATATTATGGTGTTGTCGGAGGTCACATGATGTGTAATGCGCTATATAAAAATGTTTGATTATTATTATTATTATTATTATTATGATGACGTCAAAGGTTATTTGAGGTCATATATTAAAGAGTACCTGCAAGACTCTCTTTTCATATGTTAAAGTTTACCTGCAAGACTCTCTTTTGACAAATAACTTCACATCAGTTGCTTGGATTACAACCTAACTTGGGTCATAGATGCATTGGGGCTACCTTCATGTTACGGTGCCGTTGGAGGTCACGTGATAAGGTCAAAGGTCATTTGAGGTCATATGTTTAAAGTTTACCTGCAAGACTCTCTTATGACACATAACTCGGCACATGTTGCTGCAATAGCAGTCAAACTTGGGTGGTAGATGCACTTGGGGTACATTCATGTTATGGTGCCTTCAGAGGTCACATGGTAAGGTCAAAGGTCATTTCAGGTCAAACGTTAAAGTTTACCTGCAAGACTCTCTTATGACAGATAACTTTGGAACCGTCACTCACTTTTCAACCAAACTTGGATTGTAGATGCACTAAGGGGACCTGCATGTTATGGTGCCGTCGGAGGTCACATGATAAGATCAAAGGTCATTTGAGGTCATATGTTAAAGTTTACCTGCAAGACTCTCTTATGACACATAACTCTGCACATGTTGCTGCAATGGCAACCAAACTTGGGTGATAGGTGCACTTCGGGTACATTCATGTTATTTTCGCGAGTGGGCGAGACACAATATCGCTTAATATGCGCTTGTATTTACAAATGTACATTACAGTGATGTCTGTGAATAGTTCATTTCAAAGTCTTTTGGGTTTTACATGCATTCATGCATTTGTTCCTAGATGAAGAATGAACCACTTGTGAATGACACCGATGCTCAGGTCCCCGCAGCCCAGACCAATTCTTTCATCAAGCAGCTTGCTCAAGCCAGAGATAAATATGGATATACTCCACTCCTGAGATGGACAATCACATACTTCTTGAACACAAAACACAGGGTAAAGATGATTATGTTGTGATGATGGTGGTGATGATAATAGTAGTAGTATTTTCCACTTTTTATGATAATAAGTATTACCTGTATCAGATTGAATGTGAGACTAAGAGTAAATTGCTCTCATATTGCTAGCTGGTTCAGCATACATGTCTATGCTCGATAGAGGTCTGATAACTTACAAGTTTTTTTCAGTAAGTTTTGTCAATCATATCACAGTTCAAATCATGTAATGAATACAGTGCATGCAGGAAGGAAAGATATGAAGGCAGTACTTGTGCTGTTGATAATGAACTTTGGTGAATTTGGATGTGATTTTTGTACCTTTGAAAGTAACTTTAAAGGGAAATCCAACCTTAATAGCAAGTTGCTCTGAAAGGAAGAGGAAAAATCAGAGAAGCAGTTTGGTGAAAGTTTGAACGAAATCTGACAAGCAATAAGAAAGTAATGAATTTTTGAAAGTTGTAATCACTATGCACATGGGAATTTCAAATTGGCTGAATAGGTAATGTCACTGTGATGTAGTTGTGGACAACTCCCCCATTTGCTCTAATACACAAAATGACTAAAATGTCACTTTTTTCCAAAATGCATTACTCAGTAGGATTTTTTCGTTCATGAGGACCTATAACAATACGCTATCTCCAATATATTTTGAGTACTGCCCCGAGAGTAAAAGCGGCTCAAAGAAAACCACAAATTAATGATATTTTTGTGTACGACAAATGGGAGAGTTGTCCACAGAAATGTCACAATTGACTCACCAAATTGCCAATTTGAGATTCGCATAGATGTAGTGATCTCATTTTTCAAACATCCATAATTTTCTTAGTCCTTGTCCGATTTCTTTCAAACTTTCACCATCCTGTTTTTCTTATTTTTCTGCTTTCACACAAATCATTTTATTACCAAGGTTGGATTGCCCTTTAAAGAAGCCGCAGTCACTGAAGTTTATGTTTTCAAATATTTATAACTTTACTATATATGCGCACTTCAATTTACAGAATGATGAGCAGCTGGAGAGATGCAGAGCTTTCTTGAAGGTAAGAAAAACAATCTGCAAAACACTCACTTTTTTATTGGCAGTTGTAATTGCATCAGTCAAATACACACATAGCCATTTCATTGTGTAGGGAGTACACAGCACCAAATATCTTTTGTGGGCAAGTGCCACACTGAATTTTATAATGTAAATATCATGATGATTAATTTTCAACTTTTATATTTATGCATGGTCAAAATACGTGTCATTATGTTCTTTTTTTTTTTTTTAAGTACTTTTTTGGATCAGAAAATGAATCCAATTGCCCTTACCAGAATTTCGAACAATATTCTTCATTACTTTTGCCTAACATAATTTATTTGATTTTTTTTTTTAAATTGATAATTCATATATTTTCTAATTAAGTGAAAAAGTGTGGAGAGTCTGTTATTGAAAGTCATTTTTTGACACATAACAATTTTCCTATAGATTTCATACAGTGAAGAGATAATCCAGAATTCTTAATCCTGAATTGTTTTTGAAAATTTATGTATTCTTGTACTTTACAGCGTTTGCTTGAATTATCAGATTCAGATATCAATGCCAGAATACTAACAATGGAAGATGAGACAAATGCCTATGGTATGTACATATATCTTAGTATGCAATTTCATTTATGTTCTGATAAAACCATATAATTGCCCTGTATATCATGATATAGAGTACATACTCTAGTCATGTTGAAAGTGTGTGATGGTTGAACTGAACTGAAGAAAAATTTATTACCGAATGGTATAGCAAATGCCTCAAAACAGCCAGTAAGACCTTCAAAGATAGGTAAAGTAAAATCTACTGAGGAGCGCATAGCCTCGTATATATTTATCTTAACTATTGCACGAAAACGAAAGGTCCTGTTTGCATGAGGACATACCATATCGGATCTATGACATTTGCTCCTGCGACAATTGCTCCGGTCTAACTTTGCCATGCTAATCCTAAACTTAAACCTAACCTTAACCCTAACCCTAACCCTAATCCTAATCTTCACATTGTCCTGAACAAAAAAACAAATCATGACCTTGACCTTAACTTTTGACCTTTCGAGATATGGACTGTGGAGCAAATGTCGCAGGAGCAAATGTCGCAGGAGCAAATGTCGGTGCCCCACCAGATCATACTTGCTAAATTGGATACTGTCCAGAGATGATGTAAAACGTGTGTCCATTTATCAAAGTTAATACATACTTAATCCTAAAAGATGGGGATGTCCCCCCCCCCCCCCCCCTTACATTATAATGTACAGGTCTGGCATAAAGAAGTAAGCAAGCATCTTCATCATATCTCATATAAATTATGATTTTAAGGAGATATTATTTTTGTATTAGACATAAAATTTTTTGAAATTGTTAGTTGCAAGGCACAGTAGTTGCTGCTCCTGTCAAGTGCCCTTTAGGTGTATGTCTCTGAGTCAGTATTCATCTCCAAACTCCAAATCAGTTCCTTCTTGTTTCTATAAAATCGTACACAGCTGAGAGGACGGTGCTCCACCTGCTGTGCGATATGACAGAGAAGGCAGCTGGGGGTACAGACTTCCCCGCCCTGGACATTTTCCTTGCATACAAACCGGACATCAACACACGAGATAAGGTCGGACGCACCCCCCTCCTCCTGGCTGTTAGGGCAGGCCGAGTCCCACTTGTACAGAAACTTGTAAGTCCTCTTATTTTGTATGTTGTGATAGACCCAAATCTTTGTTGTAAGACTTCATTTGCATGCTAAGGAGTCCTGAATGATGCCGAGATTCTTGAGTCTAGAATTTACATGCAGAATCAAGTTTGATTTTTCAGAATTTCATTGTGGAGAACCCTGTAATTGATCCTGTTGTATCTGTCACTGTATCAGAATTGACGCATATCTTATTTCAATACAACAAATAACATATAGAGTAATAGACTTTCACATCAACAACTACTGATGTGACAGAACAGTGCACAAAGTCAGAGGAAACCTTGGTAAGAAAAAAAAGGTGCTAAAGTCACTTCTTTTGATAGCATGTTGCATCAATTGAACAAAATTGTATCAGTGTAGCCCGTCCTCAGAACTGTTTTATGGTGATATGAAGGTGGCACATGTGTCTAGCTATGTCATTGTAATCATAAATATGATGATGGAGTAAGTCGTCGCAGATGACAAATCTTTTTCCCTGTTAGATAAATATGCATATTACGTGAATTGCCTTTTTGGCTATTAAACGTTGTACGTATTATAAGAGGGCATTATTGTTTGTTATTAGGTCAAAGAAGGAGCAGATGTTAATCTGAAATCTCTGGAGGAGCATGACGACAAACTGGCCACACCTCTCATGCTTGCCTTGAGGTAAGAACACAGATACAAGATGAATCTGATAGATGGCATGTTGTTCATATGTCCCTAATACGATTTGTTAAATACATCATTTACAGTTGATCAAAATAACATCCCTAACTAGTTTCCAATTATGGTCTAGGCTTTAGATGTAAATTGTGAATATGATGATCATCATAGCTGGAATCCGAGTTTTACATAATTAAGGTTAGCTCTGTGACACAAATGATTATGTTTGCTAGTTAATCTGAAATGAATTATTGGGATGGAAAGTAACTTGTGATGGACAATTTTAAAATGAAGTATAATTATGTTGGGTCCTTAACGAGCGCCTTGTGGGCATCCTTATGGTGACCATCAACCAGTGCAGATCACAATTACTACTAGACCATGTTGTTTTAAAGAGCTGTCATATGATGATTTCAGTATTTCATACTTTGAAGTTTGAGAAGAATACTGGGGGTTTCATGCAAAAAAATTATTTGGCTGATCTTGTTTATGTGTAGTTCTATCTGCTATTGGTGACAGGTGTGTAGCTGTCTCACATTTCTGCTTTTGGAACCTGTGTATCTTGTTGCGCAAGCAGTTTTAAAATGTCCATTACATTATCGCTCTTCTCTGTCTTTGCAGGAAGGATATCTTTGAGTTGGTTGATGTCCTCGTCAACCCTTCCACTGTGAATGCTCCCAATGAACCTAACAAGCTGACACCTCTTCACTACGTTGCCATGTCACATCACAGTAAGTCTCTTATGTTTATACCCTCATTTGGGTACATATTACTTATGAAAAATAATGATTATTCTGATGATTATCAGTTTATATACAGTGAAAACTTGAAAAATTCAGTAAATATGTATGTTTGTAAAAAGGAGTGGGAAAAATCTGAAATTTAGGCGTGAATGCGATTTGGAAGAAGATACCAAAACAACTCTTCAAGTGCTACAAGTAAATCTACATGATACCAGAATACATTATTAATCAATTGAAGAAGAGATCAATTGGAACCACAATAAACCTGTTCAAGGAAGAAAATGATTGATATAAAGTGATAAGTTATGAAAGTTGATTTGGACCCTTCTACACACTTGCCCAATGTGACTAGTTTGAAGAATGCATTAAATTTGTTCAAGAAATTAATTTAGTTTAATCCATACAGGTAATAAACATTCATGTAATTTTTTTCCAGTTTCAGATGATCTTGAAAAGGCTCAAAAGCTCCAACCTTCTTCCAAGAAGGAACCCAAAGCTTTACAGTAAGGGAAAACTCACCTAGTAACAGATATTTTCACTGATTGTGTAATACAAACACTTTTTTCACTCTATCTTCCCTCCTTCAGACACGCCAAACCTGACGGTCTGTCAGGTCATGAAAAAGCTTCTGGACAAGGGAGCCAAGATCCAAGCCCGAGATTGGAAGGGTAGGACACCCCTGCACCACGCATGCAAGACTTACATCGATGACAGGGATCCTAGCACAGATGCCCTGGAGCTCCTTCTCGACAACAAGGCTGATGTCTTTGCCGAGGACAAGGAAGGACGACTGCCACTGCACTACCTCTTCTTCAACATGGATAAGTATGTGTGATGATCGATGGCCTCTGTATATTTGCCTAGTTACCAACTCTCTCCTATTTTGGAGGAATGTTTCTTATTTTTTTGCCTCAAAACTAATATTTTGAATGGTAAATTCCTCTCTTTTTTCTGAAAAGTTATGTGTAAAATGTTTGCAAATTACACTGAATCCCTAGTTTGCCTTGAAAGATTCTTACTGCTGCTGGTTTGTGACTACTCTATATTAGGGATTTTTTCCAAACAGGCTCGAAAAACAATTGCTTCGCTGTCAATTATTAAAACTAGTTGAACCTATAACTTCAACCCTGGCCCCCACACTAGGCCTATCCCTAATCCTCACTCTGACCCTTAATTTAAGACCCATATTATCTGAAATTTACTGATATCATTCACTTAATGTATTATGTGATCTCTGATTGTCGTGATGTCAACCATATGCAACATTTTTCTCACTGGAAATATTTTTCATTGAAAACCAATATTTGGAAAAATAGTGTGCAACTAATTTTTTTACCCCTCCAAGGACTCAACCTTCTCTTTCAGTAGCAGCCTCAAAATTTGTTATTTTGCTCTCTTTAAAAGTGTACCAGTTGAGTTGATATTTTTATTTTAAATTGATTTGTTTAAATGAATCGGTTTTATTGAATGTTTTCCTCTTGAAAAGTAGTCCAACCCCTTTATGATTATCGGAACAGTACATGCATACAATCAATACTTGATTTTTAAATGTCCCTCAGTTACTGTATAGATTGATAAAGAATCATAGTAACAAGCTTTAGTGTACATAAGAGATATGTTCATACTAGCCACACAATATTGTTTTTTTCAGTGCCAATGACAACTCTGAAATCGATCCCATTGAGGCGTCTAGTTTACTGAAAGAAATGATGAAGAAACAGAAGATAGGTCACCCAGACAAGCAAGGTCAGACACCTATCCATGCTGCAGCACTCAGAGGAGCTATCATCTCACTCATGGATCTTGCTGAGGTAAGGAATACTGCCATTCCAAATGGATTTGATGTATGTGAGGTTGAGTGCAGTTTGTTACCCAACTCTGAGGCTCGTATTCACAGAGGTGGATGAAGTTAACCCTTTCAAGACAATTGACCACATTTTGTGGTTTGGCTCAATAACTTTTGATTCAGAGCTCTAAAAAATATACCAGATGCAGGAGTAGAAAAAGCAAAAATTTCTACACACATTGTGTCCATTTTTGTTGATGACCATATTGCGTTTGATGCCAGGAATTTCAAAAAGGAGAATAAGCTTCATAATCCCTAAATTGGCAACACATTGAGAGGTTCAAAATCACTATTTTTTTATCAAAATTGGCAATTTTTTCAACTTTTCGACTAAGTTTGTAATGATGTATATTGTTTTCAAAGACATTGCATTTTGTTAGAACCATGTAGCACTAAAAGAAAAATATTACTGTTGCCAATTTGAAGAATGAAATGTGATCAATTTAGCCTTTAAATAATTCCTGTCATGAAAGGGTTAATATGATTTTCATTTTTTATGGGAGGAGGAAGTTATCACTTGGCACTCCTTAAATCAGTGGATTAATTTGTTCACTTAAACTTGGATTAAATTTAGTACTAACATTTTCAGTCTAACCTTTTCATGTTCTTTGTTGGCATTAGATTCAAGCTTATCGGGAGTTCTGGTAATGGAATTTCATTTCTAGAGAAACTGGTTAGAAATGATTTTGAAATGTTTATCATGCAGTAGTTGGGTTGTTTAGACCACCAAAAGGTTCTGCAATATTCTTTTATTTTCTGAACTCATTATATTTGAATTTTGTACCATGCAAGGTTATAAATCTCTTTTAAAACATTCATCTGTTATTGCTTTAAAACATTCATCTGTTATGGTAAATCTTATTGTATTGACATTCAATTGCAGGCAGTGATGTACATGGTATTATGAAAACATCCATAGTATAGTTTATGTGGCAATAAAGGTTGCTGAATATTCTCTTTCTTTGTTGGCAGTGTGTTAGCTGTGTGGACATGAAAGATTCTGTTGGAAACACTCCACTATCAATGGCATGTATGGGAGAGCATATCAGGTACGATGGATCTCTTCTACAAAATCTTTTCTATTTGTCACTTAGTGTACCGAAAGCCTTTGTGAATGATCTTTTGAGAGTCAATATTCTCAGATTGAATTTGGAAATTCATTATCGTGCTAAATAAGTTGTTTCATGCTTATACTTGGCAAAGAACACCATCTTAAAAGCTTTGCATTATGCCATGAATAATTCTCCTTTTTGTTTTTCAGGCAGAGAAGGCTATTTTTATTCCAGTCATATTGTATAATGCAAGATTAGGTGCATGCAATACATAAGTGCTTATCTTGATGTCATCCAGTGTAATGTGATGTCTATGTTACATTTTAGTGTAAACATACCATTATCTTTAAAATGCATTGCTGCACCAAATTTAGTATTAACCTGTTTTATTGCAATTCTCCCTCTGTTGCTCAATCATACTATTGTGCCAATTGGCCTAGACTATACACACAAATCCCATAGAAGAGTATTTATATGGCCAACAAAGAGTTAAGTTACTTTCCAAACACTAACGATTTTATCTAACCTTCCCCCTATGCAGTGTGGTGATCTTCCTCCTGCAGCAAGAAGCGAACATCTCGGCGACCGTGACCCGCTTGGATCCTCTCAAAGATGAAGAGGAGGAGAAGGCCAGGAAGAAGAGAGAGGAAGAGGAGCAGAAGAAGGAACATTTCTGGATGTGGAAGCCACTCAAAGTGAAGAAAGGCAAGACGGTCATGCCAACCATCGCGGAGACCCTCTTCAGAAGGGTGGTCAAGAACGGATGGCAAGGAATACTCTTCCTGCTCATGGACAGATTGGAGAAGTTCAAGGTTCCATACATAACACCTATCAAGGTAAGCACAGAATGACCTAAGATCCAGTTTTCAACATTTTACATGTATGTTCACAAGCATTATCTGAATAATTGCATTTTTAAGACAAGTAGTTGGAAATAGAACGGCAGAGCACTGAAGTACATGTAGATCCTAGGGACAATGTTCATCTAAAACTTGGAATGACATAAAAGTGTCTACCATAAGAGACCTACCAGAAACTTTGACAAGCACCTGTAGAATTATACAATTATCCCCCCCCCCCTTTCCAAATTCGAGAGATATTGTTGCAGGAGTTAAGCCAGAAGTCATCTTTACAGATAGATAGTTTTTGTTTTCAAATGGAAACTAGTACATCATTAATTTTAGACTTAAAAAAACAACAACAATTGATTACTTTTAGGTTTATGGATTATATCCTGTATATAAACAAAAATACCAAGCCTTCATATAATTTAAACACAATTAGAGCAAGGATGACGGAGGAGGAATCAAATCTCTGTTATGGGTGAAAGTGTAACTTTTTGAATTATTATGATTTACTGAACGATAAGCATTTCAACTGTGATTTTAGGCAGCCATTGAGGAGCATAGATTTCAGATGGCCCTGAACCTGATCTCCAAGGCCCGTGGACACCGGGTTGATGGTTTAGCTGCGAAGCAACAAAACCTCCTCCACATCTTGGCCTTGCAGCCTGTTGATAAGCAAAGTAACAAGGTAAGAATTTAGGTATTGAAGGTCTTTAGCACTAGTAATGATGAATATGCAATACTTAGAGAATCCATCAAAATTCATACTAAGTATGTAGATTTAAAGTCCAAAAGGTTCTATCTGCCCAATTGATTTAATAGAGAATGTATAATTGATAAGTAATAGGCAAAGCAAGTCTTACAGCAAATTTTCATAATTTTTGCTTTACGTACATTCATCATTTAAAGGGAAAGTTCACCCCGAAGATTACTTGAGTTTAAAAAATGCAGAAAAAATAAAGAAAAATATTGGCGAAAGTTTGGACAAAATCTGTTAAAGAATAACGGAGTTATGGACTTGAAATTTTGATTTTGTGACGTCACATGCGAGCAGCTCCTCCATTATGTAATGTGATAAATATTCCATAAAATACAGTTTTCTCAGAAAATTTAGAATATTTTCGTCTGTGCATTTGATATATTGTCAGAAATGATATTCAATACTAGATTCTGAAAAGAAACAATATTAATTTATCGTGGAACGTAAAAAAAATGCGAATATATGGAATATTTATTACATGACCAATGGGCAGCTGCTCGCATGTGACGTCACGAATCCAAAACTTTAAATACTCATAACTCTTTTATTATTTGACCGATTTTCATCAAACCTTCGCCAATATTTTTCTTTATTTTTTCTGCATTTTTTAAACTCAAGTAATCTTCAGGGTGAACTTTCCCTTTAAATTCCATGATTCAGAAATGACTCCTGTACACATTCTTTTTTGAGATTATAGTTTCATTACTAGAACTAAAAAATTATCATTCTGACAAAGGTCCATGTTAAATGACCTGCTTTTCATTTAGCAAATTTTCCTTTTAACCCTATATTAACCTATAATAGAATGGACATGTTCTGAAACTTGTGAAATACAGTCCATTTTTCCCATATAATTGTTTTTTTCCTTGCCTTTATGGTTGTCATATCTAATATCATTGTCAAAATAATACAAAACATAAAAAATATGAACAATAGAATACAAAAGAAATGAAAAACAAAGGAATACAAAAGCAAAAATATATGCAAATTTCATGCATGCTTTTGTAAATATGTAAATAGAGAAAAACCATAATAAACAAAGTAAATACCTAAATCTCAAACTTATCCATGTCTGTAATTCATTTTGAGTCAGTATGATACTGTTTGTTATGTTTTTCTTTAAAAATTAAGAAAATTAGCAAAAATTAGTGTACTTTGGTAATTGTCCCCGCCGAACGAAGTTCGCGAGGGGACTATGAAACGGGCTCCGTTCGTGTGTGCGTGTGTGTGTGTGTGTGTGTGTGTGTGTGTGTGTCCGTCCGTCCGTCCGTCTGTCCGTGTGTGCTCAAATGTTAGAAAATGCTACTTCTCCGTCATTTCTTGGCCGATTTTGATTCCGATTGTTTTATCTGATAGGGCTGGGTGGGGGCTTCCAAACTTCTACACAGAATTTTGAAATTCATTAATTATGCAAATTTATGCAAATTTATTCAAAAGTGACGAAAAATGCTACTTCTCCTCTATTTCACATCGGATTTTGATTCCGATTGTTTTATCTGATAGGGCTGGGTGGGGGCTTCCAAACTTCTACACAGAATTTTGAAATTCATTAATTATGCAAATTTATGCAAATTTATTCAAAATTGACGAAAAATGCTACTTCTCCTCTATTTCACATCGGATTTTGATTCCGATTGTTTTATCTGATAGGGCTGGGTGGGGGATTCCAAACTTCTACACAGAATTTTGAAATTCATTAATTATGCAAATTTATGCAAATTTATTCAAAATTGACGAAAAATGCTACTTCTCCCTTATTTCACATCGGATTTTGATTCCGATTGTTTTATCTGATAGGGCTGGATGGAGGCTTCCAAACTTCTACACAGAATTTTGAAATTCATTAATTATGCAAATTTATGCAAATTTATTCAAAATTGACGAAATGCTACTTCTCCCCTATTTCACATCGGATTTTGATTCCGATTGTTTTATCTGATAGGGCTGGGTGGGGGCTTCCAAACTTCTACACAGAATTTTGAAATTCATTAATTATGCAAATTTATGCAAATTTATTCAAAATTGACAAAAAATGCTACTTCTCTCTTTCACATCGGATTTTGATTCCGATTGTTTTATCTGATAGGGCTGGGTGGGGGCTTCCAAACTTCTACACAGAATTTTGAAATTCATTATTCATGCAAATTTATGCAAATTTATTCAAAATGGCTGAAGGTTCATAATGTTTTCATGTTTTATATTTCAGTTGTATACATGCATTGTTGGTATTCTCTTCTTTTGCATGCAGTAACATTATTATTTTATTCACTAAAGTTTTTCACTGAAGTTTTAAGGTTCAGGCTAGTTAATTTCCACAGATCTGCACTTCCGGCGGGGACATTTATTACGCATTGCGTAATTTACTCATTCACTTGTTAATATGTGCATAATTTACATATTTAACGAAAACATGAACGCGTCGCTAATACTTCAATGTACCTCCATGCAAAATTTCGCGTGAATCGGACATTTGATCTCCGAGATCTTGGAGGGGGTCAAATTGACCCCCCCCCCAGTAAAAACCTGGTCTGAAATAGCCCAGTAAAAATAGGGTTAACATCAAAATTATTTTTATACGAAATATAAGCCTTCTTTATGATTGTCCTACTTTCTTATGGAATTGAATCTGTGTATTGCATTTGCAATATAATCCTTAATCTTTCTTCTTCCATCAGGTTGCAGAGAAACTCCTTTCAAAGGGAGTAAGTCTCAGCTACGACCAGTTCAAATGCACACCTCTTACCTATGCCGTCCTTGCCGAGAACATTGAGCTCGCTAAGCTCTTGTGGGGTAAGCACTCTAGTGGAATATTTTTTGAAGTGTGCCTAGGGGTTCGTTTGTTTCAAACAATGCTTACTTTTCAATTGTGTTAGTAAATAATTGCAAATAATGTGTACAAAAGAATTTAATGCCTTCTGTGTCCAACACATTTTTTTTCTTCTTCATTTTATGTCAATAATTGTTGTACAATTAAAGGGTCTCTGAGGCCAAAAAAAAAAGATTTGTTTACAGTTAGAATGTATAAAATTAACCCCAAATAACTTTACCCGGCATTCTACAGGTTAGGGGTTAAGGACTTTGAAGAAAGTAAAGGACAGCATAACGATCGACGCAGCTTTCTATGCGTGTGTGTTTTTTTATGCGTGCACATTCGGCGAACACCAAGACGCGATAGTGGAATTATTGCGATCTCATTATTGCTTTGTCGTCTGCTGTGTGCAGCGCCGGGGCTGACAAATACTTGAAAATTGATTTGGGGCGGAACTTACGGATAATATTCAACACTAATGAAACAACAAATAAATGAAGGATACAACGCAAAATGTTTTTATCAAATTGGAAATTGATTTGGCGCGTAACTTATGGATAATCTACAACGCAAATAAAACAACAAATGAATGAAGTCATAAAACGGAGAATGTTTTTAAAGAATCAAAAATTGATTTGGGGCGTAACTTACGGGGATTCTATACCCCAAATAAAACAACAACTGAATGAAGTATGCAACGCAAAATGTTTATATCAAATAGAGAATTGGTTCGGCGCATCAATTACAAAGAATCTACAGACCAAAACGAAACAACAAATGAATTAGAACTAAGATGCAAAATACATTTATCGAATCAAAAATTGATTTGGCGCTTAACTTAGGGATAATATACAACCCAAATAAAATATGAAATGAATGAAGTATACAACGCAAAAAGTTTTTATCGAAATGAAAATTATAAGTTGGTGCGTAATTTATGCATGGAGAATCTACAACCCAAATAAAACAACAAATGAATGAAGTATTCAACACAAAACG
Source organism: Heliocidaris tuberculata (assembly GCA_025618425.1). NCBI lineage: Eukaryota > Metazoa > Echinodermata > Echinoidea > Camarodonta > Echinometridae > Heliocidaris > Heliocidaris tuberculata. The sequence goes on along the minus strand of CM046834.1, from coordinate 39,727,698 downwards.
TTTATGTCGAATATAAAATTGGTTTGGCGCATAAATTACAAAGAATCTACTGACCTAATAAACTACAAATAAATTAGAACAAAGACGCGAAATACATATATCGAATCAAAAATTGATTTGGCGCATTACTTATGGTAATATACAACCCCCCAAAAACATGAAATGGATGAAATATACAACGCAAAATGTTTATATCGAATAGAAAATTGGTTCGGTGCATAAATTACAAAGAATCTACAGACGAAATGAAACAACATATAAATTAGAAATAAGACGCAAAATACATATATTGAATCGAAAATTGATTTGGCGCTTAACTTAGGGATAATATACAACCCAAATAAAACATGAAGTGGATGAGTATGTACAACGCAAAATGTTTATATCGAATAGAAAATTGGTTCGGCGCATAAATTACAAAGAATCTACAACCCAAATGAAACAACAAATAAATTAGAAATTAGACGAAAATACATTTATCGAATCGAAAATTGATTTGGCGCTTAGCTTAGGGATAATAAACAACCCAAATAAAATACGAAATGAATGAAGTCTATAACGCAAACTGTTTTTATCGAACTGAAAATTCAGTTGGCGGGTAATTTATGGAGAATCTACAACCCAAACAAAACAACAGATGAATCAAGTATTCAACACAAAACGTTTAAATCAAATAGAAAATTGGTTTGGCGTATGAATTACAAAGAAGCTACAGACCAAATGAAACAACAAATAAATTAGAACTAAGTCGCAAAATACATTTATCGAATCGAAAATTGAAAGTGAAGACGTTCCTGAATCGATATATCGTTAGGTGAGCTATCGTGATCGATCGACTAGTCTTTCCTCAAGTCTTATTTATATTCATTTTGGGGGGTATTTTATTTTCAAAAATCAATAACTTCTGTATGCTGTCACCGTTGAATGTCGTGTTAAGTTTTCTGGGGTTGATTTTATGTAAGCTAACTATACACAAATTATTTTTTCAGGCCTCAGGTACCCTTTAAAATTAATTTACTTCAAGTTATGTACATTCTGTACCTCATTTGTTTACTACTATTTGAATTAAAACCGAAAACAATATCCTATACAAATCTGCAAATTTCTCCAAAGTCCTATTCTGTTTTTTAAAAAATCTTTGATTTCCTGTATTTATAAATACGTTTATTTTGGAATGATTTATGTATAGATCATATGAAGCAACAGGATGGTAAACAGGCACTGACCAGTACTGATGCAAAGGGACGAAATCTGCTGGCTACAGCTTTCTGGAGGGGTCCTAGCTTCAACACAGATCTAGTCAGGTAAGTCAGAGAATGGCAATTCAACAGTCTAGATTTGTTCCTCCGTACCAAGGAGAGTTGATTTTTTTTTTTTCAATCTTGTTAAGTCTTCTTCTTCTGAGATAATTTCAATTTTAAATGAGAATGATTTGCTCTATAAAATTCAGATTGACGGTTTGTTTCATCTGGCTGCCAAGAATGCAAGCAAAGTGTTTATGCTTGTAGAGAAGCTACTTGTGCCTTTAAGCCCTCTCTGAGGGAATTAGTGATTGATTAATAATGCCTTTATACCAAGGGCAGTTGTACATCAACTTGGTTTGGTAACTGGACCAATTGGTTACAAAACTTCTGCTCTACATTTAGAATAGGTTCTGCCTATTATAGTCATGGCCTGACATTTTATTTTTCCTATATACAGCTGGCTGGTGGAGATTGGGGCCTCCCTGAACGTTTCCATCCCTGTCCCCCTCTGGGAGCTTCAGGGAGCAGGGCCGGAAAGCATCCCAGCCGACAAGGTGGAGGAGTGGTTCCATCACCGTGACGACCATCCGGTGGGCCACCTCACCCCCCTACTGGCTGCTCTGCGAGTGGGAAACTTTATGCAGGTGAAGTACCTCTTAACCAAGGGAGCAGATCCCAACTTCCCTGGAAAGGATACTCGTACCCCCCTTATGTGTGCAGTCAAGAAGGTGAGTGGTAGCATGTTCAATTTCTACTTCCACCCTTTTATTTTGTTAACGTGGTACACAACTGTGCAGTTCTCTCTCCCAAACAAATTTATTATAACAACAAATATACTGTATGTCATTCTTGTGTGTATGCCCCCTTTGCCATATGGTTATTGTACATGTTTCCTTAAACATGTCACAAGTTGTGTTTCTTATTGCAACATTTTTTCATCCGATATGTATCTTGTGTGTATGACCATTCTGCTGTATGGTTATTGAATATGCTTCTTATTACAACATTTATTCATAGGATATGTAGCTTGTGCATATGCCCCTTTTGTTACATGGTTATTGTATCTGTTTCTTTATGATAAGAGTGAATAGGCCATATGATGGAACGGAAGACCATCTTGTGAGTACAACATGGGATCAAAATCAAATATAGTTTACAGTCAGAACAACCCCTTGTTGAATGGCTGCTGAATTTTCAAATTTTTTTTCTTCTATTTATTTCCTTATTTTCAGAATGACATCAGTCTTGTGAAGCTTCTCCTGAACTATGACTATGACCCTTTAAAAGACAATACCATTTCTCCAGCAGCTAAGAAGGCTCTAAAGACTGCTCCTAAGACACTAGGTTCCTTTGGGGTCAAGCAATGGAAATGTAAGCTCACTTGAAACTCCATCTGTACTCCAAATCTGTATTTCCCTATAGAAATATTTAATGGTACATGTAACCCTAGATATTACTATTGGACATGTGTTTTGCACAACCCTTGTATGAAATAGATCTATTTCCTCATTAACAAAAAAAAAGAAGAGGAAATTTATGACATTTTCTGTACAAAGCAAATGGGAAAGATGCTTGGGGGTTCCATCACATAGCTGCCACTTTGCATTTGATCAATTACTGCTTTAAAATTCATAACTCTTGTGAAGCTTCTTTTTTTTGGGGGGGGGGATTTCCCTCAAAGTTTCACTCATTTGTTTCTGTCATTTTTTTTCTTGTACTAAAACTAGCTTAAGATATGAGTGGACTGCCCCTTTAAAAGTGAAATATTGTCTGTTTTAGAGTCAGAAAAGGCATTAACTCATGTAATTTAACATAGATTTAACACCTTTCTGGCTCTCAATAGATGATGTGATGTTGTGTTCTTTAAACCAACTTAATAATCAGGATGGACTTGTCCTTTATCCCCAGCTGGAGGCAATGCCCTCTACAATGGAGAGGACAGTGATATGGAGGAAGACGAGGAGGAGGATGAGGTGGATGAGGAGGATGAGGAGGATGAGGACGCAGAGATGGATGAGAATGGAGATGGAGAGGATGAACTAGAGGAGGAGGAAGACATGGACCTTGATGGAAGCCAGGAGAATGGAGAAGTCGCGGAGGATGATGACAAATCAAAGAAAGCTAAACCAGCTGCAAGTAAGGACCATGAAACCATTGGCACCTGCAGATTATGTATACCCTAGCTATTGACTTACCGGGAAGAACCAGTAGGTTGTACACTGTTCTGCATGGTCTCAGACAGATATGCAACTTCACAGTATGCCGATTCAGTGCAATCTGTCCTGTACGGCACATGTCTTTTTTCACCATATTTCATCCAAAAAATGAAGAATCTCGTGACATGACCAGTGAATAATGGTGCTCTCTGGTATCACCATTTATGTTCACGGTCATATCAGGCAATTTTTATTTGTGAATGAAAAAAAAAATTATGGATAAATGTCATATGTTGTACGGGACACTCTGCGTGTAATCGCCCAGTAGCTTCGTGAATTCTATACAGAATTGACCTGAGGAATTTCCTGTAGATAATGGACACACAATGTCGTTGTACAAAACCCCAATACTTTCACGTTAGAAAATTATAATGTGCAAGAAGTTTCAGGCAGATAGTGTACAAGTAGTTTCAGGCAGATAGTGTACAAGTAATTTCAGGCAGCTCAGGAAGCGATAGAAGGGGATTTCATTTTTGGCAGGTGCTAAAGCCATTGATATTTAATGCAAATAGTAACAGAATATGGATTTCTTTGGTTTGAATCGAAGTTCATCTGCTCACCTGTTCCTCTTTGACTTCACGCAAAACAGACTTGCCCAAGGCATAAGATGTGGAATGAGCCTTTTTCATGTGGTATATGTATATGGCCGTGCACATGTTTGAATCATGAAAACAAATGCAATTTCTAGCAAGTAATCATTTTGAAATGTTGCAATGTGTTTTCCTCTACTTACTTCATTCCGCTCCGCAAGAATGAGTCGTGTCTTAACACAAGCCTACATTTTACATCTTTCTAAACAGAAGAGGAGCCCTTCACGAATACCAGCCAGGTCGACCTTTTAGCGAAGGACTCAAGAGGGCGCACCATCATTCATCACATGATGCGTACTTGCGAGTATGGCACGTATCAGAACGAGGCCATGCTGACGCTGTTCCACGGGTTGAGAGTTCCCCTTGACACCAAGGACAGTGAGGGAAAATCCCCATTGGACTATGCCCTGGAAGCAGGCTCCCACATCATGGCAGAGCTGCTACAGAGGCTGCAAGACATCAAGAAACCTCAGATGGTATGTTGCAATTTCTATGCTAAAGCCCTGTTTAGAAGTGATGCGATAAATCATCACTGCATGAAAGTGCATGGCAAGAGGCAAGATTTCAGGGGGTAAGAAGACACAGTTCGCACAACAGCAGCCCCTATGTGTATGCAATATCTGCAGAGAATCCTGTATGCAATGTCCCTCTCCTCACCTTGCTGTTTACTGAAAGTTCTTTCATTCACTTCGGTGTGGGCTTTACTGTTTACTATTACTGCTCTACCTGAAGAGAGGGGCTATTTCTAGAAATAAAATGCATGTATCGTGTAAGATAATTAGTGCAAGCCACAACTCCATTTGTCATCCTGTAATATAACTCCTGTAAACAACTCAAAATTGAAATTCATAGATTTTCTTCATAATTACATTCATATATATATATATATATATATATATATATATATATATATATCAGTGGAAAGCTTAAAACCCCAAGAATAAAATGATTCTATTATCAAGCGTTGACATAAAAATAGTAAAGCGAAATATGCACAGTAAAGATAGTAATTCTGGAGAAAAATAATGCAGAAGGACCGCCGATGAAATCGGTCTCTCTCCTCTGACGTCATAGGATGGACACACACTGGTCTCTACTGCATATTCATTAGCATTCATGCAGTAGTTGTGAGCGTGCTTCTGCAACAGAATATATAGCTCGTAAACTTTGTATTTACACTGTTTTATGCGTTTTTAGCCACTTCTGCAATTTATCTTGCATACAATAAAGCTTGATTGATGTTTTTCTGTGATTCTTTTCTTCTCTATTCCCCGTAATTATTTAACTTTATCATATTTTGGATGCATTTCAATTGCAATGCAGCGATGTTGGGACAATTTCATCGGCAGCCCTTCTGTATTTTTTTCTCTCCATAAGTACTATCTTCACTTTGCTTTATTTCTCTTTAATACTTGGGGTTCCATGCTTTCCACTGATATATGTATTGTAATTATGAATAAAATTTATGAATTTCAACTTTCAGTATCCCAAGTTTTGATGTATATTGGACCTGAAATGTCTCTACATCATTTCTGTATTTTTCTAACATTATAATGCAGAATTTTTAGAGTGTCTATACAATTGATGTTTACTTTTCAACCAATTTTGAAACTACTTAATGTAGCAGTCTGTGCGTGAATTAAGATATCAGCAATCTGTAAATGTATATTCTTGAAAAATTGACATGTTACACAAGAATGCCATAGAATTTCTCTGTATATATATATATATATATATATATATATATTTCCTTCTGATTTTATTTCTTCGCTGTTGCTTTGACATTATAATTGTTATTGAATTGTTGAAAATCAAAACCAGGGCCTAATGGAAGATGACCACTATTGGTGAAAATGTGTAAAAAGATAGCAGAAATAAATGAATGAAATGAACACTTATGCTCCCGATAGCAAACTCCTACCTTGAAAAAGAGTACTTGGACAGATGGCTGCAACTGGGCAGGAGAGCCCAGCATTGACTTCAGGGAAGACGCCAAGGCACTGCTGAATAAAGTGAAAGAAGCGGAGAATGCAAAGAACCAAGAGGAACTGCCAAAGTACCCCAAACCCAAGGTTGACAGTGATGCTCAGCTCAAGGAAGCAGGGTATGTAATGGGTGGTTAGGGTGGTGTGATGTCATTGATGATGTCTCAGTAAATGATCTCAAGGTGTTCGTGGATGTGAGCGATGGAAGAATAGTGATAGTAATAATAATATTGATACTTTCTATAGCATTCATAGCCACCATGCAAAGTGCTCGAGGCACAAGAATCTGATAAATCCTGCCTCTTTTGTCTTGGTATGTGACAAATTTGATGTTATGGTAAATAATGCGTATGATGTCTTATGATGTCTTTATAACCTAATGTTTATGGTGCTCTACTGGGAGGAAACAGTGTGGTTAAAATTGTCTGTCTTGGTAAATGGCACATTTTGCATTTTGTCCCTTCTGCTAAAGTGCATCTGTTTCAGTGATGGATAAAAAAAATTACTGATTTCTTCTCCTTCACAGAGAGGTGTTGATGGACACAGAACAAGACATTCCATATGATATATTGATGACCAAAGTTGATATCCGATATGGCCAGTATGGCATGAATAACTTCTACAAGATGCAGGTGAGTACCTCAGCTTTTCAAGCTCTTGTACATCCTTACCCGAAATGTAGTGACTTTATTCACAGTATATCTGTGTACGGTAAAGATAAGGTCGATAGTCTGTGCATTATTATCATGACATATTCCACAAATAATAACAGAGGTATATTGCTGTTGTTAAACCCATATTACAGTTCACATTAAAATGATATGATGCACATTTCCTAATAACATTTCCCAGAATGTATGCAAATTATATCATGTGCCATATTAATTTTTACCACTTATATGCTTCTAGTTGTGAACAGTACCAGTGGTATTCAGAGTAATTATTAGGCTCTAAAGCAATTTACTGTAATTGCCCTAAGATCAAGTAACAGTTGTCAAATCGACCATATGTCATTTTCAGGTTGTCTTTGCCAAAGGAAAAGACATGTACATTTTGCTGACGAGATGGGGACGTATTGGGGACTCAGGCCAGTTCCAGCGTACCCCCTTTGGCAGCAAGGATGATGCTGTGACAGAATTCTGCAAGATCTTCAAGGCAAAAAGTGGCAACGCCTGGTCCCAGGTCAAACAGTGAGTATATGTAGTGTCTTCGAGCAGAGGTTGGGGATTTGATGCATTTGATTGCTCACTGTACATTGCAATCATTCAGAGTCTGGAGTCACAGAAAATACATGGATTGTAATTTGAACGAAATGGGTCCCATCAAGTTTCCTAACATTTAAAGAGTTAAAGGCATATTTTACTGAACCTGTGATTTCTGAAGAAATTTTCTTTTATGAAGTAGAATTCTAAATGAGATCTACATGATGTACATTCTTGTTTGCAGATTCTCCAGACAACCTGGGAAGTACAATCTCGTCCGAACTGATCCATACTTTGACAGGAGAACAGTAAAGAACGTAGAGTTCAAGCTCAAGTCAGAGAAACCCTCCAAACTGCACTCAGGGACTCAGGAGTTACTTCAAACACTGGTGAGTCTATTTTGACTCTCCTTAGGTTTCTTGTTGTTGACATTGTCTCCCAGTATTTGCACCAAGGAAAAGGTTATTTGTATTTGAACCAAGGAAGAGATTATTTTGTTAAGCGGGTTTTCTTTAAATTTTTTCTTTAAAATTGTTCTTCTTAGTAATGAATACATGTAGAATTAGTAGTGTTACCAATAGCATACTTTACTTGGAAACTGTATTTGGGGGGGGGGGGGGGAGTTGATAGAGTACCTTGTAGAAATTCTGTTTGTGAAGTGGATATAACATGGAGGGATGTATGTGTTCATTGAAGTTGATAAGATCACATCTTGGTGCAAGTAATATGGAAACAATAAGCACTGACCCTTAGTATATACGATCTTGTTTTATAGACCTCACCAGCGTGGTATAAATAATATATTTAGCATTTTCATTCATGTATTTTAGACCTCGCCAGGCATGCTGAAACATGCGATGAAGCAATGTGGTGCATCAGAAAGATACCTCCCCTTTGGTCACTTACAAAGAGAAGTCTTAGACCAAGCTTCCAAGATACTACAGGAAATTCAGTGAGTGGGACCAGTTCTATTTCAGTCAAGCTTACTTTAATATGTAAACAGATGAATGCAAATAATACAAAATGCACGAAGAAAGGAGATCTCTCTTGTTATTTTTTTCCAGTTCAATGAGAGTTGAAATATGCAAATTTACCATTAAGAATTTTATTCTGTACTCAAAATTACATGATATTACATATGCATGTTCTTGTTATAGGAAGAGAAAAAAATTTGTCACTAAATTTGACTTGTAATTAAAAGTCAATTTAATGGATATAGAAATATCAAGTTTTGTGGTACACTGTCAGGAGGGAAAGTATTTGAATTGATGGCAAATAAGGATGGGAAATGTTTTCCAGTGAATTGAAAATGATATTAACAGAATGTAGGCTGTGCTTTTAGGGGAAAAGTTTTTAAAGGAGGTGGTCAATTTTGTTTCCCATTATCAAGGATATTGCTGTTTTGAAATAACAGTAATTTTCTTTTTTGTATCCTTAGGGTCCTCCTCAAGAATTTAGAGAGTGTTACAGCTCTTAAACAGAGAATTGAAGTATATGACAAGGTAAGTATATGTAAATCATCATTTAAGGACAATCCATCCAATGCAGCAAGTTTGATCCTATAAAGCACGCTGTATCCTATGAAAGCAGAAAAATCAGGGAGACAGCTTAGTGAAAAAAATTGGACAAATAATGAATGTTTAAATTTATGAATATATGAAAGCCGAGATCACTAAATCGATTGGATTCTCAAATTGGCTAATTGGACATTGAATTGTGACATAACCGGGGGATAACTCTAGTGTATGGAGCTTGGTTTATGTTGTTTTTGTTTGTATTTTTGCTGAAAGTTGCCATGTTTGTATTCTCTTCTCAGATGGCTTCATTGAGTTCTGAGTTCTACATGCTGGTACCTAATGACTCCTTCACCTATCAGAGCATGGAGCCCATCAACGATGCCAGTACCGTAGAAACCTTGATGCAGCATCTAGCTGATATGGCAGACCTGGAACTGACTGGGAACTTGATGCTTGGTGCACAACATAGAGTCGCAGGTTAGTTGACCCCAAAGGGCCTTTGAAGACTCATAGAATTCAAAGATGATATGTAATTGTCCAAATGTACTCATTGCAGGGAATTCATTTGTCTTGCTTATGCTTGTTTATTTTTAATATAAATTCTGCTTGTAAGTAGAATTCAAACCTGTTTTTTTTTTTTTTTTTGCGAATATACTCCATCAAGAGAAATTATGTTTCTTTCTTTTGATTATTTATTTTTGATAGAGCTTGTTTGTGATTGACAATGCATCAGTGCATGTATATTTTGGAGATTTAAAATACCATGTCTTCTATACCATGATTAATTGCAATGATATACTCTTTTATGTCTGTGTTATGGAGGGTATTATAGGAGGCAGTATGCTGTGGAGTCTGTCTGTCTGTCTCTATTATCTATATTTCTGTCTATCTGTTTCTCTGACGGGGGGGGGGGGGGGGGGGGGGGGGGAATTTTGTGATAAATTGTATTAAAATCTTGTAAATTCAAGGCTTACATTTTGCTCTTCTATTCCTTTGTTGTCTCTATGTCTTCCTGTATATTCCTCCTTCCTTCTGCCCTTCATTTAGTTTTAACGTTGAAAATGCAGGTGTTTAAATTCTCTTTTTATGTTACCTTGATTGTTACAGATGTTAATCCATTAGACTACATCTATCGAAGCCTGGACTGTGAGATTGAACCTCTGTCAGAAGATGATGTCATGGCACAGCTTATTCTCCAACAGATTCACCAGACAAGTGAGTCATTCTCATCTTGGAGTAGTTTGTTGTCCCCGCCGAACGAAGTTCGCGAGGGGACTATGAAACGGGCTCCGTACGTGTGTGCGTGTGTCCGTCCGTCCGTCCGTCCGTCCGTCCGTCTGTCCGTGTGTGCTCAAATGTTAGAAAATGCTACTTCTCCGTCATTTCTTGGCCGATTTTGATTCCGATTGTTTTATCTGATAGGGCTGGGTGGGGGCTTCCAAACTTCTACACAGAATTTTGAAATTCATTAATTATGCAAATTTATGCAAATTTATTCAAAATTGACGAAAAATGCTACTTCTCCTCTATTTCACATTGGATTTTGATTCCAATTGTTTTATCTGATAGGGCTGGGTGGGGGCTTCCAAACTGCTACACAGAATTTTGAAATTCATTAATTATGCAAATTTATGCAAATTTATTCAAAATTGACGAAAAATGCTACTTCTCCTCTATTTCACATCGGATTTTGATTCCGATTGTTTTATCTGATAGGGCTGGGTGGGGGCTTCCAAACTTCTACACAGAATTTTGAAATTCATTAATTATGCAAATTTATGCAAATTTATTCAAAATTGACTAAAAATGCTACTTCTCTATTTCACATCGGATTTTGATTCCGATTGTTTTATCTGATAGGGCTGGGTGGGGGCTTCCAAACTTCTACACAGAATTTTGAAATTCATTAATTATGCAAATTTATGCAAATTTATTCAAAATTCACAAAAAATGCTACTTCTCCTCTATTTCACATCGGATTTTGATTCCGATTGTTTTATCTGGTAGGGCTGGGTGGGGGCTTCCAAAGTTCTACACAGAATTTTGAAATTCATTATTCATGCAAATTTATGCAAATTTATTCAAAATGCTGAAGGTTCATAATGTTTTCATGTTTTATATTTCAGTTGTATACATGCATTGTTGGTATTCTCTTCTTTTGCATGCAGTAATATTATCATTTTATTCACTAAAGTTTTAAGTTTCAGGCTAGTTAATTTCCACAGATCTGCACTTCCGGCGGGGACATTTATTACGCATTGCGTAATTTACTCATTCACTTGTTTCATAATACTTCTTGATTAAAAGGGAAAGTTTAGTATTTTTAAATTACGAGAATGCCAGGAAGTGATGTAAGGAAGTTAAGGGGGATAATAATAATAATAATAATAATATTCCGCTTTTATGTAGCGCCTAATACATCGGAGATGTCTCTAAGCGCTTTACAGATATATTATTACCCCGGTCATCGGATTCTGGCTTGCCCGCACACAATGTATGCACATTCTCCACTCCCTGGGGAGTATTCCAGCAATGGGCCATGGCGCTCACATTGCTAAGCAAACGACATTAACTTTCGCATCCTACCGGGTACCCATTTAACACCTGGGTGGAGAGTGGCAAATGTAGATTAACGTCTTGCCAAAGGACGCTAGTGCTGCGGTGGGATTCGAACCCCGGACCTCGTGGTTCAAAGTCTGGGGACTTATCCACTGATTCACAACACCTGGGGCTTCTAGACACGCCCATTTGATCCTGGCTGGACAAAATTTGCCATGAACTTTGAGAATTGCATGAAGATGAACTCACTGTTAATTTCTTTGTAAAATCACTTTTTGATTTCATATTTTATGCAAATGTTTGCATAAGTATGTATTTGTATTGATAATGAAATGAAGAAATGTCTGAGATCCGATGTTGTGCTAGAAGTTCTTTGTTAAACTTTCCCGCAAATATATATGAAGGAAAATTATTTAAAGTGATTTGATTTCTTATGTATTCTTTTGTTTTGCAAGTCTAAAAATATTTTCTGTTGTTTTCGTCAATCATTTTTTATTCATTTTCCACAGAAAATATAAAATGTTTCTTTTATCTCTTGATACAAGGTAAAAAAATATCATATGGTTCTTCTGTGGGGCATCTGATATTAGTAAACTTATAGTTTATTGTTAATAGATGTACAAAGCTTGAAAGAAAAAACATTCTGATGATTTTGGGATCTGGTTGAAAAGGATGACAAGATTAAATATTTTGGATGTGTTTTCTTTTTTCAGAGGAAAGTCTTAATGTAAGTGTCCAAAGGATCTACAGACTGAGGAGGAAAGGAGAAGAAGACAGCCTGGCATCATGCAACTTGGACAACCATAAATTGCTATGGCATGGGACTATGCCATTTAACATCCTCAGTATTCTCAAGCGAGGCTTGTTGATGACACCTATTGGAGTACCTATAACAGGCATGCGATATGGATGTGTAAGCAACTAAGATGTCAAATTTTCTGCACTTTACTCAGTATTAATTTATTTGATTTTTAGATAACATTGATGATATGTATGCCTCTTTTGAATTTACAAAGGAAAGTAATGAGAATACCTCTCTTCTTTTCTAACTTGCCTCTTCCTCCTCTCTCTCTTTCTCTCTGGTATATTTCTCTTTTACCACTATTTTGCAATCTCTTTATCTCTCCCCCCCCCCCCCCCCCCCCCCCCCCTCTCTCTCTCTTTCCCCCTTTCTCTATCTCACTTATCTTGCTACATCATTCTCACTTCTCCCTCTTCTCTTTTATCCTCTATAGACCTAATTGCACACTATAGCATTCCAAATATTTTCAAGCAAATCATCTCTGGAACCTCCAAATTATTTGCACTACTTTCTACCTTAGACATGAGTCATTAATATGCTTCCTATAATCCATTCTTTTCTTCTTTTCTCAGGGTATATACCATGCTGATATGTTTGCCAAGAGTTCTAGCTATGCTGACAGCTATGGTTCAGACTTTAAGAGCCGTTTCCTCTTTGTTGATGAGGTAAGTCTATCTGTTGTTCTGACAGTATGGTGATGCTGTAAACTGCCGAAGGAAAAAAAAATTAAAAAGTGGCTAAGAAAAAGAACAGTTTAGCCCACTGCACACTATACGACGAACTGCGATCCAATTTGTAAGTAAATAGCAATAGCATTAAATATGAGCATTCTAACAAATAAAATCCACCTGATTCAGGTTCTGAACAATATTATGAATATTAAACATAGGACTTTGGGGCATTGTCAGCCTCATACCCAGAATAAGGGCCAAAACAGTTTCAAATCATAGACAATCGCAGGACTGCTATGACATCACTATGACTCGGAGCCGATTTGGCCTTTTCTCTGACTAGAGGGCTCGCAATAGGCCTTATTTTCGATTTTTATGCCTCCGCCCACCAAAGGTGGTGCCGGAGGCATTATGTTTTCGGGTTGTCTGTCCGTCCAGCTTTCTTGTTCTAGCGATAACCCAAGAACCACATGAGGTTTGAACTTCAAACTTGGTGCTAGTATGTATCACCATAGGAAGACGATCTGATTAGATTTTTGGGTATGTAGTTCAAAGGTCAAGGTCACAGAGGCCAATTTTTCTGAAATTTCAGGTGTTGGGCTCATTCTAGCGATAACTCAAGAAACCATTTGAGGTATGAACTTCAAACGTAGTGCTAGTATGTATCACCATAGGAAGACGATCTGATAGGTTTTGGGGTACGTAGGTCAAAGGTCAAGGTTACAGGCCAATTTCTGAAATTTCAGGTGTTGGCCTCGTTCTAGCGATAACTCAAGAACCATTTGAGGTATGAACTTCAAACTTAGTTCTAGTATGTATCACCATAGGAAGATGATCTGATTAGATTTTGGGGTACATAGGTCAAAGGTCAAGGTCACAGAGGCCAATTTTTGACATTTCAGGTGTCAGCCTCGTTCTCGCGATAACTCTAAAACCATTCGAGGTATGAACTTCAAACTTGATGGTAGTATGTATCTCCATAGGATGAGGATCTGATTAGAATTTGGGGTATGTAGGTCAAAGGTCATAGGTCATAGAGGTCAATTCTGAAATTGCAAGTTTTAGCCTTAATTTGATATCTCAAGAACCATTTGATCCATTAACTTCAAACTTGGAGCTAGTATGCATCACCATAATGAGACGAACTGATTAGATTTTTGTTCACGTAGGTCAAAGGTGACAGGTCATAGAGGTCATTATACAGGTGTATGTGAAATTAATGTTTTTTTACCTTTGTTATAACCATATCTCAACTATTTTGTATTCATGACTAGGAGGAGATAAAGTGATCAGACTTTTGGATTATAAGGTGTAAGGTCAAATGTCAAAGAGGTCATTTAACATGTAATTAGAGGCTTTTCATTCTGGTTATCACAAGATTTCAAGAACAGTTTGAGCCATCAACTGAATTTAGGCGGAGGCATATAGGAGACGCAGTCGCATTCATCTTGTTATTATCTGTTTGACTATTCAGAACATCAATCAAAAGTAGTTCATGTATTTAAATGTATAAATCAAATGCTATTGTATTTTCTTCAAAAATCGGATTGCAGACTGATCGTATATTGTGCAGTGGGCTTTACATGTAGATGGATGTCATCTAGGGATATTAAACAAAAGTAGCTGAGCACAACAGAGACCTCTACATGTATTCACCTATCTATGTGAAGTGCTCTGGGATTACATCATTTTATTTTCCCATCTCATGTGTGATTGAGGCTTTACTAATAGCCTATGATTCTTCTCTTCAAGCTTCATAGCACATTACAAATGAAGAATTTTGATACTGTGTGTACATGTATTATTTGATTGCATCGTTAACCCTTTTTTGTGAAGAATTTTTAGAACAAAGTCTTTCCTTTTGCATTACTTTTCATATTTTTTATATTTCAAGAATCTGTGGTAATGACTATGAGTGTAATCAAATTGCACATTTTTTTGTGTGAGTCTGGTCTAACCACTATACCTCATATCTCAGAAATATGTTTTTATGTACAGGTAAATTGTGTTATATGTATGTGTGAGATAAGTAAACCATTTCTCTCTCTCTCTCTCTCTTTCCGGTTTATAGGTTGCTCTGGGTAACATGCAGAAGGATGAGGATGAATTGAAGAAGGGATTTAACAGTCTCAAGAGCAACGGACACGAAGAACCAGACCCAGCCCAAGACCTTCTTATTCCTACAGGTATAAGAAGAAAAATTATTTTACTCTGTGTCTTTCAAAAAATCTCTTGTACCATCCCTCGCCCCCCACCAAAGTCCTGTTGTACTATTACCAGTAATCGAGGAAAAAAGATAGTGTTGTACATAATAAAGGGCTGGTTAGATATCACCGAAAACGGTAACAAGATTTTCAGTCACAGGTACACCTTACAGCTGCCCTACTATTAACATACACAAGCACACTCGCATGTACACACAGTATAGTAGGATGTACCTTTAATTGAAAATCTCATTATCGTTAGCGATGAGGTCTGACCAGGTCTGGCCCTTAAAGGGCCTATTCAAAGAAAATCACATGTATCATGGCAAATAATAGCATGGACGGTATACATTCCCTCTTGAAATGCCAAAAATGCAGCACTGCTTGCAGCTGAAAACACTATGGCATATTATTTCGTTTTCAAGCGACTGATTCCTTTATTTTTTTAACACTGTATTTTTCATCAAAATGATACCGTACACGAGTTTAGAGTGAGGCAACAGATTAACATTTAGACTGACGCTTGTGAAGTAAGAGAAATAAATGAAGAAGAGATGACAAAACAGGCACTGAAAATGTGTAAGATGTTATGGGACATAATCTTCTTAGGCAGGATTGGTCTCTGGTGTGACATCACATATCTCAGCAGCGTTCGAAGAGCTCTTCGGGTGCTATAGCGGGGCTGTATTTTACCACTTTATAATTGGTAAATAGTCATTATTTCAAATGTTTCCATGTGTTGAATTTGGATAAATTTGTTTAATCTAGGCTTCACCTATGCAATAATAAGAATTTAATAAATATTTAAAATCACTAGACTTCTACTTTAAGACTATGATGGGGTTAGTAAAGAGGGTTTATTGCGCACTGTTGAATTACTCTTGACTGGAAGATTTCACAATATTGTATATAATTTTAGACAGTTAGGCAATAAAAGTTCCACAGTAACACTGTCCCTCCCCCCCTTAAAAAAATGTGATCCATCTAGGAATCACCAGTTATGAAAAATCACATGAAAGAAGAATTTTTAGCATATTTAGATGGATATCTATTGTGTATTTGTCGCCAATTGAATTTTTGTATTTTCTGTTGTTGCTTTGTTTCTTAGGTGCCGTTCTTCCACTTGGGAAGCCGACAAAGATCCCCAAGGCATATGGCTGGGGCCATAACGAGTTTGTGGTCTATAAGGAGGACCAGGTCTGTCTTCGCTATCTGGTCCAGATAAAGGCCTAAACCAAGCTATGTCAGTGAAAACTATGTTCACTCAACGAAAAGGAGATGTGTCTTCAGGTTGAACTTGGGATCAGATCCCATGTTAGAACTGGACCTGTATTCAAACTTATGAAATATGATTTGTTAATGCAGTATTTCTGATAATTTACAGTTCAGAATTTCTAAATAGCCGACTTTGTTTGTGTCTGCAGTAGAAACGTTGACCATGTTCATAAAGTAAGGGAATTCGGTATATTATGGGGTGTTTCTTTTTGAGATATTTACAGATTTTTACAAAAAATTGTGTACATTTAATGCATTAAGTGCATTAATTGAATTGAAGTATTAACATTCATGATGATGTAAGATGGCTGGAAATTTGTTAACCATTCTTTTCTTTTCTTAGAAACAAAATGTAAAAGAAAAAAAAAAGAAAGTAGGGCAGAGCCAGGTATTTTGGAAACCTCCATGATTTATAATTGCTGTATTTTTTTTTCTTAACCATCTGGCTTGAAGACCAATGAATGCAGGAAAGAATAAAGAAGGGAAAAAAGAGGCAAAACAGTCAATGATCACATTCTTCATGTCTTCTATTAAATTGGGATGAAAATGAAAATAAGTGTACAAAAATGTAGTCCTAAATTGGAAAAAAGTGAAGAAGGTGTAACAAAGTGTAAACTTTGATTGTGTGTGTACAGTGTAATTATGGTTTGTTTGATACATCAACTTTTAATATTTTGCCATTAAAGGGATTTGGTAACTTTGTGGAGGCTTGATTTAATAAATTGTTGAATTTTGATATCTGTCTTGTATAATGATGTTCAAAAGGATAAATAAATAGCCAGGCATAGAAAGGTTTTCACATATATAATGCTATTATTAAGATATATATGACTGAATACTACCATTTACGAAAGCGTATGGCCATACACTTTAGTATAACACTGAGTCTATGGGGGGAAAATGAGTCTGGCATTTCCGGTCACTTGCATATGTTTACTTTTGTGAAGCACATAATGATTTTGAAGTGCAGTTTTTTTTTCCTGGGCTTCAATTTTACAACATATTACATACACTGATAGCATGTAAGGCCAGGCAGCTCAGATTTTATCAAGCCTCTACAAAGTTATCAAATCACTTTAATGTGGAACTTTACGAGAGTAAATTGGTAGTTGTCAGTATTAGGTACTGAAAAGTAGAAATCTGTTTCAGCTTTCAACTCTTAGATTTGATGTGGACAAGGATGTGAGAAAACATCTCTACTTGTGAAATACAATTGTTCACTTCTTGTGTCTTTATTTATAGCTTGCTTTTTAGTGTATGGTGCTGTAGTACTTGGCAGTAGCGTTTTGCAATAGAACTTTTGTTAAATTTCTGAATTAGTTGACTAACTTGTTAAAATGTAATGCTCGATTTTTTAAAAGAATGCTTTGGAAGTCCCACATTTGGATTTCTAATGTATGTAAATAAGCTTTGCATGAATTTTTTAGCCATTTGAATTGTTTTTAGCCTGGAATTGGGTTTTGTTGTAGATTATTGAGGTTTTCTCATGAGTTATTCACTTAATGTACATGTATGAAGGGGAAAAAAATGAATTTGAATTCTTTGAAATATGAGAATTTCATTGGAATGGAGACTGCATATTCTCAGAAAGCCCATTTTTTTAGAGGGAAGCAAAGGTTGTACATAGTTATATTTTTCTTGGAACAAATTTCTGAGTGGACTGTGTACTAGGTACAAGCTCAACATGATTCCAGATTATTGCATATTTTCGACATTTGCAATTCTGCTGGAATTTTGCTAAACTGTACTAAATTACCTCCCATTATAAAATACAACCTGGAATATGCATCACGTGTAACATAGTAAGCTAGATAGTTCCTGTATAGGTGTAAAATGAAATGCAACTCGTCATCCGCAGCACGAGTACAGTCACTGACAAAGTGCTCATATTGTAGTTTAAACCTGTAGTTTAAACCTGTCTGAATTTCTTGATGCACATGCCTATTAGTTGGCAAAGTTAGCTTCTGTGCACATAAATCATTTCATAATTGTGGGAATGGATCCATCTAGCATTTCGGACTTTCACCTAGGTGATAAAGTCGGGTAGATGAAAATGAAACCTTCGTATTTTAAAATCATGCATTTTAATCCTTCAAAAAATGTTTGTATATACTTAGGTAAATGTTTTTGAATCAAATATTTCTTTTTTTATTCAAATGTCCTGCCATTTAATGAATTTTTAGATTGTTAATCATGATTGTGTAAATTTTAAAGATATTCTGCCAGTGGATATGATCATGAGGTGTATGATTCAGTCAGAATGCTTACAGTATAGGAATACCTCCCGCAATATGTTCATGCTAGTTTAAATTTGAATTTCCAATGTACTTTCAATAATGCATTGAAAATAAGACTGTTTTGTAGTGAAATGTAAGTGAAATGAATTCAAAATGAACTACATATTGTAACTTTGCATGTTTTACTTTCGCTTGTGAGATTTCTTATCAAGGTTACACAATGGATCAATAACATCGTGAACAATTTGTTGGCACTTCTTAAAGGGCAATCCAACCTTAGTAATAAGATGATTTGTGTGAAAGCAGAAAAATAAGAAAAACAGGATGGCGAAAGTTTGAAAGAAATCGGGCAAGGACTGAGAAAGTTATGGATGTTTGAAAAATGAGATCACTACATCTGTGCGAATCTCAAATTGGCAATTTGGTGAGTCGATTGTGACATTTTTGTGGACAACTCTCCCATTTGTCGTGCACAAAAATATCATTAATTTGTGGTTTTCTTCGAGGCGCTTTTACCCTCGGGGCAGTACTCAAAATATATTGGAGATAGCATATTGTTATAGGTCCTCATGAAAGAAAAAGATCCTACTGAGTAATACATTTTGAAAAAAGTGACATTTTAGTCATTTTGTGTGTTGGAGCGAATGGGGAAGTTGTCCACAACTACATCACAGTGACATTACCTATTCGGCCAATTTGAAATTCCCATATGTATAGTGATTACAACTTTCAAAAATTCATAACTTTCTTATTGCTTGTCCGATTTCGTTCAAACTTTCACCAATCTGCTTCTCCGATTTTTCCTCTTTCAAAGCAACTTGCTATTAAGGCTGGATTTCCATCATGCATCTGTGCTCTTAGAATCATCTTGAGCCATAATGATCACTTCTTATGGAATCATTTGTTATAATATGGGGCTCTGGGTCAATCATTGAGAGATAAAGATTACCATGGGCATGCCTTAGGCTTTTAGACTGTTGTATTTGACATTGAAATGCAACCGAGACATTCTTCATCATCAGTTTACAATGTCCTTGTCACTTTGTCCCCTCATGTCTATATGTTCCTTTGAAGTGGAAATATTCTTTTTTTTTTTAATCGTTTTTAAAGAAGGTTGTTTTTATTCTAATCAAAGACTCGTCTTTTCTGTCTCTGAAATCGTTGACTGTAAATGAATGTTGTTATAGCATTTCTTTTTTAAGTATGTGAAACTTGTTTTGTCATTAAGTCTGAAACCTGAACAAATTCCTGATATTATGACAAGTTTTTAGGAAGATTTGCATAGCATCTCAAAGTTCTTGCTCTAAGTACTAGCATTAGACAATTTTTTTTTTTTTTGGAAGAATACCCCATGGATATTGTTTAATCATCTATGTGAAAACATTATTCTTGTGAATATGAATTTCAACTCATTTTTGTGTGTTTTTTTTTCTTCAATAACAGCTAGAACTTGTCTGTATTCTAAGTTCTCACAGCAAGTTATGTCTTGAATAGCCAATAGTATGAAGTCAACATTTTCACATTTCCTTCACTGAAACCTTTTTATACTGATGTTGTCTTGTTGTAATCTCAAACAATATATTATATTGCTTGAATTAATACACAATTTGTTCTGGGATTGTTTTTATTTTGTACTGTGGACTGATGATCAGTCTGTTCTAATTGTTGATCTGTACAAGTGGTTTTATACTTGCTATAAAGCTATTCTGGAGTTCTGGTAATGGAAATACATTCCAAAAGAAACTTGCTCAAAGTAATTCTCTGTTGTTAGCATGCTGTAGGTGGGTTGTTTTGACCAACAAACTATAAAGAATGTCATGAATACTAACTTGGAAACCACACTCACTTAAAAGCACTAGTGACATTTTCTCATCAGAAACTGTGTTATGCACATGGGACAGGGCTAGTAGCTTGAGTTCCTGATGCTTTTTAGGTTACTACTTGGCCATTTTATAGTTTTAGCCAACATTGTTCTGCTGATATTATTTGTAGTCGTGAATATTCTAGGATTCATTGATTTTGAGAGAATGTATTTTCAGTGCTTACCAGAACTCTAGATTACCTTTAAAATATATTGAAATGAACATGGATGAAAGTGGACCTTCATTAAGCTGAATGCAACTAAGTTGTGTTTGAGGTTGCCCTCTGTGTGGAAACTGAACTATGAATAGTAAGGGGAGTAGAAAAGTTGTTACAAACAACAACCTTCAGAACTTATACATGTACAAAAGAACAAGTGAATGAATAAATTACGCAATGCGTAATAAATGTCCCCGCCGAAGTGCAGATCTGTGGAAATTAACTAGCCTGAACCTTAAAACTTCAGTGAAAAACTTTAGTGAATAAAATAATAATGTTACTGCATGCAAAAGAAGAGAATACCAACAATGCATGTATACAACTGAAATATAAAACATGAAAACATTATGAACCTTCAGCCATTTTGAATAAATTTGCATAAATTTGCATGAATAATGAATTTCAAAATTCTGTGTAGAAGTTTGGAAGCCCCCACCCAGCCCTATCAGATAAAACAATCGGAATCAAAATCCGATGTGAAATAGAGGAGAAGTAGCATTTTTCGTCAATTTTGAATAAATTTGCATAAATTTGGATAATTAATGAATTTCAAAATTCTGTGTAGAAGTTTGGAAGCCCCCACCCAGCCCTATCAGATAAAACAATCGGAATCAAAATCCGATGTGAAATAGAGAAGTAGCATTTTTTGTCAATTTTGAATAAATTTGCATAAATTTGCATAATTAATGAATTTCAAAATTCTGTGTAGAAGTTTGGAAGCCCCCACCCAGCCCTATCAGATAAAACAATCGGAATCAAAATCCGATGTGAAATAGAGGAGAAGTAGCATTTTTCGTCAATTTTGAATAAATTTGCATAAATTTGCATAATTAATAAATTTCAAAATTCTGTGTAGAAGTTTGGAAGCCCCCATCCAGCCCTATCAGATAAAACAATCGGAATCAAAATCCAATGTGAAATAGAGAAGTAGCATTTTTCGTCACTTTTGAATAAATTTGCATGAATTTCCATAATTAATGAATTTCACGATTCTGTGTAGAAGTTTGGAAGCCCTCACCAAGCCCTATCAGATAAAACAATCAGAATCAAAATCGGCCAAGAAATGACGGAGAAGTAGCATTTTCTAACATTTGAGCACACACGGACGGACGGACGGACGGACGAACGGACGGACACACACACACACGCACACACGAACGGAGCCCGTTTCATAGTCCCCTCGCGACCTTCGTTCGGCGGGGACAAAAACACAAATGATATGCTTCCATTAGATTTTCTTTATTAAATTCAACAACTTATTAATTCAGTAAACAATATGCATTACTGCATCATTGTTCTGGAATGTTAATTTGATATAAAATAAAATTCAGCACAATACTGAGCATATGAAAAAGTACTGGCAATTCTGATGGCAACATGGCAATCTCAAACATTTTAATCTCTTGATTCTCCAAACTGCATACAGTTGTATATTCACCAAAATAACTGGTGTCTTAATTTTCTTTCCAATCTGGCAATCATAGTTTAATCATAGTCTAATGTGATTTCCGAACATGTGTTCTTATACACATTTTAGTGAGAGCCTAGAACTTCCTCTATTAAGCGATGAAGAAAAGTTCGTTATTCAGTGCAAAAAAAGTCTTCCAAAATACAGTAATATCAGATACACTGTATGACCTAAATTCAAAAGCCAACAACACAATACAAAACTTTATTACAATTATACAAAATTGTACTTCTCTTAAAACACATCAATTTTGGGGGAAATATGACTTGTATCCACTTCGCAACAATAATGCCAAAATCTGAAATGAAAATCACGAGCACAAATCGTGGTGCCTGTCATAACCCTGAACAGGACTATGCATTATTGGCACATTTCTGGTACAGTTGATATGGAAAAACACTGCAGAAGATATTTTTTTATAGTTTTCAGATATGCAGAGCTGCCAACTAGTACGGATTTTCCGTAATTGGTACGGAAATTAACCATCATTACGGAAGTACGGAATGTCGCCCAAAAATTACGGATTTCGGGAAATCCGATAATGCACTACCGTCTATGCAGCGAGCGCTGCATGCATGCCGCTGGCTCGCTCCTACATCACCGCCTCTTTCCCGGTGCGGCCGAGCCCTGACGCCCGCTGCCCAGCTATTTGCGCTCCCTGCAATGGCACGCACAGTTTCCTTCTCCAGCCGTGCCTGCATGCATGCATGCATGTGACGTGTGTGTGTGTGTGTGTGTGTGTGGCCACGTGGCTTCACTGCATGCCGTGTACGTGTGTATATGAATGAAGTGTGGAGTACGTGTATGTGTATTTAGCGGGGTGTTCCAAGCCAAGCGGTCGGCCAAAGCGAATTCGCCTGCAGTCAAATCCTGCAGTCAAATTCGTAACAGTTGCAGAGCTGTGACTAGATCCCACATTATTTTATTTTCATCAAATGAGAAATTATCAATATTAATTTCAAAGAACTGATGCCACATGTCATGTGTTTCTAATAAAACTTGATGTTTAATGCCTCCTTTGTGTCCTTTCATGTTGT
Organism: Heliocidaris tuberculata; assembly: GCA_025618425.1. Taxonomy (NCBI): domain Eukaryota; kingdom Metazoa; phylum Echinodermata; class Echinoidea; order Camarodonta; family Echinometridae; genus Heliocidaris; species Heliocidaris tuberculata. Next base: position 39,704,612 of record CM046834.1, on the reverse strand, counting down.
CTTTTGCTGTTGCTGTCTGTTGATTTTAAGTCCTTGATTCAGTGTAGACACCCTTTTGGCCTTTTTTTTTTTTCCTCGGTAGGCTATCGTATATTTCCATTTCGTGCATCGTGGCCACCATCAAGGGACATTTATACCCAATATGAGCTCCGTGTCAGACTGTAAACTGATCCACCCAAAAAAAAAAAAAAAAATGCCGAATGGGGCTAATCGATACCGGACGAATCGATTTGGGGCGAGTTGAACATGACGATTTAGTAATGTAAACAGCGTTGCAGTTCGTGGATTTTTTTGGTGTAATATTTTCTTGGAAACATGGCTTCTTCTTCTGGTTCTACATCGAAACGTGTGAAAAAGCAGCAGAATTTTAAGGAGGACTACCATAGAAAATGGCAGTGTATTATACCATCCAAGAAGAGCGAAAATTATGCGCGGTGTACTCTTTGTTCATCTGACTTTTCGATTGGGCATGGAGGAGCAAATGATATTCAAGCGCACATGAAGTCAATGAAGCATCGCTCCGCTGTAGAAGCCAGCGAAAGTAACTGGGGTTGCAACATCGCAAAGTTTTTTCTCCCCAAAGACAATACAGTTATTAGAGCGGAGGTTCTCATGACACAAATTTTGATTGAACATAATGTACCATTCGCGGCATCAGATCATTTATCAAGCCTAGTAAAGGAAATGTTCCCCGACAGGCAAGTTGCGGCGAAGTTTGCTTGCCGGAGAACCAAGGACACTGCCATCGCTCGGACGTTAGGCCAAGAAGCTAAAGATGAGTGAAAATGAACGTTAGATGATCTGATCTGCAAAGAGAAGTTATCACTACATGTAGATTATAGTAAGAGATCTTGATCTAGAGTAGAGTGATCATGGTGATACTATATTTCTTGGTAATCTGAAGTACGATTCTCCAATAATAAGTACTAGAGTCTAGACATGATAGGATGATGATGATGATGAATAATAGGGATGCGGATTTTCCGTTTCAAAAAATGGCCTTTTCCGATTCAGAAAATCTGGAATTCCGTTTCAGATAATCTGGAATTCCGTTTCAGATGGGCTGAAAAAACTAAATTCTGTTAAATTCCGTTTTGCCATAGACTTTGTACACATGAAAAAAAATAAATTCCATTTACATAAGATTTGCGTACAAACATGAACTTGTAAGTTACTAGGGTACAAATGTTCAAATATTACAGAGTCAGTTAAAATTCAGGTATTTGACTTGCATTTCATAATCATGACTGGATCAAAAAGGATCTTAATGACAAACCATGAAAATCTGTGTAGTACCCAGGAAGCAGATTATTTTAGCATGATGCACAGAACTCTTAGGATTTCTGAGCACTCGATCTATAGCTATCGCATACCGACGTACGTCGACGCGATGAAAATATTTCATGTCATGTCAGCAATCGATCGATGTTAGGCGCACACGCCAGCCCCTTTTTCGAACTGTACGACAGCGTGTGTACAATCTCGCCACACTTAGCGCCTGCTGCTGGCGTGTGCGTGCCTAGTTTACGTCTACGTAATACTAAGCGCACATGCCAGCCCCTTTACTAAAAATGTGCTGGCTGTGTACGGCAATCCCGCCTTACTTCCCTCTAGGCCGCATGAGTATGCGCCTAGCTTGCATAATAGGGATTTGCTGCTCCTATTGTACCGTGTTTTGTGTCACGATCTCCATTGATCCAGCAAAACAAAATGGCAGCCCCCTGGATCCGAAGAATCTGACGAATATCGCTAAGTATTCGGAGTTATTAACCATGATTTTAGGCCCGATATTTTTTCACTGCATAACAAATCACAAGAATAGTGTAAGTTTTACAATTTTATTCTTGAAAAAATGAACAATTTTGAGGTGAAAGGGGTTTTCCGTGACTTTCCGTTCCAAATTGCATTTTCCGTTTCAAATGGTCATTTCCGCGGAAAATCAGCGTCCCTAAATAATAATAATAATAATATGCACTCACCACCATATTAGTGCCCAAGGCATTTTACATTATGATTGGTAAACAAGGTCATATGGTTCATGCCATTATTTTTCAAATGAAAATACCTGTTGTATGACATCAATCTAGTACATGTAGTTATAAAAAAAATCCAGATTGGGATAACAAGTCAACAGGATTGTTATGCCAGTATTCTTTTACTCTGATGATAATGATGATGAGACTGTTGAAACAAAAAATGGTGACTACCAAATGGTCAGTAGAGTATTCCATGCATTTTAAGATTTCTCTTTTTATTATTGAAAGAATGTTTAGAATTCTGAGAATTGTCATTTTAATTATTTATCATTTTTTGTTTTGTTTTTGTTTTCTCACTTTTAGAAGATATCCTGAGCAAGATCAGAAAGAGCCCATTTTCCATTTCAAGAGATGGAAGTTTTGATCGGGGGGCTGAGCAGCAACTGTACCCCATAATCGTCCATTACTTCGAATGTGATGCTCAACGTGTCGTCAATGTACTGTTGGAAATAGCAACAACAATTGAACGGTCAACTGGGAGAAACATTTTTGGACTCCTTGATCGTGTTCTGAAAGAGAACAACATTCCATGGAGCAATGTCATTTGTTTCTCTGCAGATAATGCCTCTGTAATGATGGGCATCCACAATGGGGTCGCAGCCTTTATAAGGAAGGAGAACTCTCAGGTGTTTGTACATGGCTGTCCTTGCCACCTTCTCCACCTAGCTGCAGAGAAAGGAGCTCAGGAACTTCCTTGCTCACCTGTGGACTTGCTGATTCCTGTGTTTTACTATCTAGAAAAGTCTAGCAAGCGAAACAAAGAATTCAAGGAGGTTCAGGCTTGCTGTGGTGTGGAGCAACATGCTATACTAAAGCACGTCTGCACAAGGTGGCTCTCTCTTGAGCGTGCTTTGAATCGACTGTTAGAGCAGTGGGAAGCCCTTGTAGAATATTTTCGGAAGGAGTCTGAAGATCAGTCAGCAGGAAGAAAGCGAAAGAATGATGATCAGAAGCAGACAGAACTGAAGAAAAAGAAGACTGCTTCAACCAGTGCCGTACAACCAAAGAAGAAAACTGTTATGCCTGTCATAGCCCAGGCTTCAAAGAGCATCTCAAAAGCTTCCTCTCAATCATCCAGCACACCTTCATTGGCACAAAAGACATTACCAGCAAGCACACTGAGTTGTCCAGCCAAAGGGACTTTGACTTCTGTGCTGCCAACTTCCAGCAAGTCTAGCATCTCTTTTGCAAGCAGCAAAAAGACTTCTCATACATCATCTGTTGTGAAAGGAGGGAGTATTGTTCCTGCCATGAAACACACATCGTCAGCAAGTAGCAAGAAGACTTCTGCTACATCATCTGCCCCAGCCAGTGGAGGCACTTATGTACAAAGCTGTTCTTCTGGAACATCAAGACCACCATCAAGTAAAACTGGGACAGCACCATCAAAGAAAATAGGGAAAATCTGTGCAGGAACAAAGAACAGTCCAAAAATTCAAACTTCAACTTCCACTACTACATCACCATCAGTAACTTCTGGTACAGCCAAAGCAGCAGCTATCCATGCCAACCTGATTCAAGATAAATACAAACTGTATTGTCTGTTCCTCCAATATACAATTCCCATTTTCAACAAGTTGAATGTTGGATAGATTAGGGGACTTTTTGAGGCAACTGCTGATGAGATTTGTGAAGCCAGCAATCCTCATGAAGACAGCATTACCCCAAGAATGTGACTACAAGTGCAAAGAAAACCAGAGGACAGATGAAGATTTGATCATGGGGAGTAAAGTGAGGGACATTCTGTCCACAGGTCAGATCACAGATGAGCAGAGGAGAGAATTCTTTTCCTCAGTTAGAAGCTACTTTGTTGCAGTTTCAAATTATGTTGTGTGCAAGTTCCCCCTTAAGGATGACTTGCTTATGCATGCAAGAGTGGCCAATCCAAAGAAGAGGCTTGAAATGTCCTTTGCTTCAGTAAAGTACTTTGTTCAACGATTCCACTTCATGGAAGATTCCCTGGACCAGCTGGAGTTGGAGTTTGCAAACTACCAGAGTGATTCTATGATGGACAGCCTACCTGAAGAAAGAGTAGACTTGACATGGTCAACACTTTCACAGATGAAGGACAAGTCCTCTGGTGAACTGAAGTATGGTCATCTGGCAAAAGTTATGCATCTTATTCTGTCCATTGTACACAGTAATGCTGCAGATGAGCGACTTTTCAGTATGGTCAGAAAGAACATGACTGAATTTAGACCCAGTCTAGGGACCCCAACTCTTTCCGACCTCCTAACCCAGAAGGTGGCAAGCCAAGCCAAAGGAGAGGCCTGCTTTCAAGTTAAGTTCAGTGACAAAGTTTTGGAAAAGTGCAAAGCTGCAACCATGTCATTTGTGAAGTAGACACAGCACATTTGAAAGGACATGTGCAAACTGAACATAATAAACAGTTTCATTGGACAGCTGATTGGACATCTGCCTTCGTTTTGTTTTGTTTTTGCCTACATAGTACATGAACTTTATGAACTCAAAAGATTGGAGATCTTGTGTGGACAGAGACTGACTTTATATCGCTGGATCATGGAATGAATTTGTGCAGCATGAGTCTATGAAGAGGGTAAAATATAAACTTTTCCACCACTCTTTATGTACCAGTACAGTGTACATGGCATGCAGGATGTGAAAAAGCTGATTGCATCATGCGCGCACCTTGTCTGCGCAGTGTTATAGTGCCGTTTTTTTTAGATTCATAGCGCCGCGTAGGAAATTACTGATTTCTTCCCCAAATTACTGATTTTGAGCCTTGTGATTACTGATTTCCTGTTCTGCAGGTTGGCAGCTCTGGATATGTGGAGATCTTGCTACATCAACTGGGATCTATGAAATTTTACACACTTGCAAATATTACTTGATGGACTGAGGTATCACATTTTTTCCTTAAATTGTAACAGTCACCTGAAAAAATCATTTATGGACAGCTAGAAAGTATAAAATCAAGCTCAAAGAACTTTATCTGGCATTCTATAGGTCAGCATGAAGGAAAAAAGGATAACATGAAGGTGCGTGCGGAACCCAACTCAGAGTTGGGTTCCGCGCAGGCCCTTATCTTGGCAAGCACGTTCTGGTGCGTCGAATAGTCCACTCGCGAGTCACTTTTACGTTTATAGAGAATGTAAGTTTTAAACTTGTAATATCTCTTTATAAGCAACATTTGAAGCCCATATTTTGAATATAATATAACGACATGAAACCTCTAAAGGCCACCGCACACCTTATGATCGGTCTGCAATCCGATTTCAGAAGAAAATGTAATATCATTTGACATATCATTTAAGAACGAAAAATATTTTTGATTGAGGGTCTGAATAGTCATACAGATAGTAAAATCGATAATACGGCCTTTGCCGAGTTTTCTAGTCGGTGGAATGGCCAAATCGGCTCCGAGTCGTGGTGACGTCAAAAAATCGTACAATTTATCTACAAAGGCTTCCCACACGGTTTTCGCAGGTTTCATACCAAAGAAATAATTTACAAGGATAATGGCTTCATATAAGCAAGAATTCCATTCTATCTACATCACTAGCTCTAGGTAAGGATATTTGAGTCTTCATCAAGGATTTGTTCTTCTGCAAATACTTCCTCTTCAGCCAGCGCAGAAAGTGCAAGTATTACCTCAGGTGGCGCAGATGAGGTTAGCAAAGATGACTGCAGTGGTGATGATAATGGTGGTATAGAGGAAGATGGTGATGATGATGATGGTGGTTGTGATGATGGTGGCTGTGGTGATGATGATGATAATGGTGGTATTGAGGAAGATGGTACTGAGGAAGATGGTGATGATGATGGTGATGATGGTGGTTGTGATGATGGTGGCTGTGGTGATGGTGGTTGTGATGATGATGATAATGGTGGTATTGAGGAAGATGGTGATGATGGTGATTGTGGTGATGGTGGATGTGGTGATGATGATGATAACAATGGTGGTTGTGGTTGTGATGATGATATTGCTGGAGGTCGTGATGGGGGTAATAAAGATGGTGACACTGATGGTGATGATGATGGCAGTGATGACTCCCGTGATGGAGATGATAGTGATGTTGTGGAAATCTCAGAAGAATCAGCCTCGGAGGTTGGCTCGGATGGCGATGGAGAAGATGCAGATTCTGAGGATGTTCCTGAGAACCATCGTGGGGTAACTGTATATTTCACAGCCTGCCAAAAGGACTTCCCAGTCTCCTCTTTTAGGTTAGGATCTGTGATAACACTGAAGGTCACATCCTTCCCTGAAATTAAAAAAAAAATATGCAGTGCTACAATATAGCTAAATCTTTGCAAAAAACATACAATGAAATCATAAGATGGCAGGTATATATATATATTTATATATATATATTGTAAAGCCCATCCACTTACACAGAAAAGAAAATGTAACAACTTATTAGTTTTAGATTGAATGTACAGATTTTCAAAAATGAATTTTATTCGAGTATCTCTGTTTATTCTTAATTATGAAATTCATTCATGTATACGAAGTTAAACTTTCAACACTGCAATATGGGTGAGCACCTTTGGCTCTCGAAATGTACTATCCACTCGCTCAGTGTGGTCTCCAGTTTGCCATGGGGTATATGCAGGAAAGTCTCCAGTTTAGGTGGGAGTCTGCACTTAACTTCTTTTAAATTTCTTGTTGCCTAGGTGTGAAAATAGTCTTTGAATCGAGAACAAGACCTTGTTAACGTGACTGGAAAAAAATAGATTTCATTTATATATCCTAAAGAGACCTCTGTGACCTTTACACCAAATCACCTAAATCTGATCGTTTTATCTCTTTGCGGTAAGATAACTGCTAATGCCAAATTCTTGGTCCAGAAATGCATTAAAGATTTTTTTAACAGGATATTCATCTTCATAAGATGTAACAATATTTCTTCTGGCAAACTTAATTATGTATTATTATAATCTTTTATAAGGGATGAGACTCACATCTGACCTCAGGGACCCTACAAGATATATTAGAATCTATAGTACTAAACCAGTTGCCTGTTTGCCTGTTTGAAGACAGCCTGTGACTATAGCTCGGGTGACTTGATGGCAAGACTTTAAAAAAAAAATCATACTGGGTGATCTCTGTTATCTTTGATATGAACTGTTCATATGATAACCAAAAAAACTGATTGCCTTCTCTTTTCTTACAGTGATGCAAACTGCATGTAGTGCCAAATTTGAATATGCCTAAAATAGTTTTTGAGCTATTGTAATGGCAAATGTACAATGTACATCTTCCTAAGATGTAAACATACATTTAATCATCATCAGCTCTAGTTTTGAAGAAAAAAATATGCTTCTTGTTTTATTAAATAACCCAGGAGAAGAACTTGGGATTTCTTACCAAGTTTGGTAGCCTGTGTGATGACAGCCTGTGACTTGAGTACATCAGCAAAGAAGAGGGCTGCTGCTGCCTTGAGCTCCTCGTGTCTGAAGACAGCAGTGATAAGACTTCTTGCTGCCTTCTGAGACTCAGGATCAGACAGAATGAGCACTACCACAGACTTGAGTGCCGCCGTGGTCTCTGGATCATGGATGGCCATGAGCAGGACCTGTTTGATGGTGAAGGCCAGAAGCTGCCTGTTCTGAGGGTCTTCCAGGATGCTGGAGAGGTAGTCTATGCCAGCCTTTCTGGTCTCTGGACTGTTCAATACCTGACATATAGTGCATGTATATATGTATAAGTAATAATAATAATAATAATAATAATAATGAACATTGCTTATATAGCGCATATCACTTACATAAGAAAGTCCCTATGCACTTAAAGAAAATATATAAAGAGATAGGTCAGAATAGAAAACAAACATGCCTGGTAGATGGAGTTATAATAACAAAAACCAAATAATTACTTACAAAGAATCAAACAATTAATTACAAAGAATCAATTAATTACTTTACAAAGAATCAAATAATTACAAAGAATAGTTTAGTAAAGTAGACCATGAGAAGATTTTGTGTGTCACTGAAACTACCAGACAGCCTAAGGAAATATCAAATATCAATTGACGAGGTATGTTTTCAACAGAGTCTTGAATGAGTCTGTTGAATTTGCCTGTTTTACAATATCGGGTAGGCTATTCCATAACTCAGCGGATGCCATTCTAAAAGAGCGAGTGCCATAAAATTGAGTTCGAATGTTTGGAGTTACCAGGAGTAAGGAGACTAAGCGTTACGTGATGAGGAGGTAATTTGCTTTGGACTGGAGAATGGAGGTTTCAGAAATGGGATTTACCATTCTTTTCATCTCTATAAAACTAGTTGTACAATATAATCTAGAGTATATTAGAGTATCAAGAATTAAATATGACTGTCATTTGAACTGAATATCCACATAACCTAGCTATACATGTATTTGTGGATGATACTTTACAGCGCACCATACAAAGAAAAATTAGCTCTTTTTTAGATTATATTTGAAAAGATGAGATAACTCAATGGATCAATGTAGACAAACCTGTTTAATGAATTGTGCAGCTAGTAGACGCATGTTTTCATCATGAAGAAGTGTCTGAAGGAGAGATTTAGCAAACTCCTCGGCCTTGATGGCAACATGTTCATGCTCCAGAGAACGCGAGGCTACCTGCGAGACTTCCACAGCTACATTCTCTCTGATAGGGTCCCGCAATAAATATACCATCAGTCCTTGCAAGGGTAAGAAAAATAATAAACAAACTGAATGAACCAGAGGTAAAGACAAATTCTTATAGTTTTAAAGTATTGGGTCCTAGTTCCTATTTTCCTTTCTAATTAATATAAATGAAATAATGTAGACAATTGAGTCTAGTTTCGTCATTTCATACCATATATAGAATTAAGTTTGGTGCTAGACCGAAAATTCTGTCTCTTGTTCGTTAGCTCTTCACTTAGAGACAGAAACGGTCGTATCACTCTGCTGTGCAAACCGAATACACATTGACTTACACACTAATAACAGTTTGAATACGGCTGCAAGATTTTCAAACGGAGAATACCTTGGACCCTGAATTACCTGAAAAAGGAGCTTTAAACAAATTACTCAGTCAAATTGGTAAGTTGAACCGATTCCTTAAATAGTAGAGCCTAGTCCTAACCAATTCATTAATAATATGTAGATTTAGATATATGAGGAAAAATCAAATTATTGCGATTTTTCCAACTACATATCAGCATGTAGTTGGTTTGCACAGCAGAGTGATACGACTGTTTCTGTCTCTAAGTGAAGAGCTAACAAACGAGAGACAGAATTTTCGGTCTAGTTTGGTGCATGCACAACCAGCACAAGAAGACGTAGCTCTAAATAATGGATTCTATTAACAATTATTAAAGAAAGAAAAAAATGACTTCTTGAGAAAAAAGAATTGCAAACTAAACACTGCAATGTACTTTCAAGTTGGCAGACCTACCTATGGCAATAAAAACTGCAACTCCAATGCGGATGGTAGAGTACCCATGAAACCTTAATGAGTTTTCCAACTTCTTCAATTGTTGAAGAATGGGGTGTTGGTCCACATTAGCCGGTTGACTTGATTTTGAGTTTGTGAGAGGATTTGAAGAAGATCTGAAACTAGAATTCCAGCGATGAAAGCAAAGGTGGGCTGAGGTTATTGCTTTTATTGGAAAGAATCTCTGCCTATTCTTGAATTTATCTTCAGTGAAACATGTGAAATATTGATGATGATGGGTGCAACATGGAACCGAAATCGTCGAGAAATGTTCTGCTGACTTTAGCTGTTGTGTGGAATCATAAATAGGTCTGGTTGGACGAATATGAGATGCAAAACCACGTGCAGTGACTCTAGAAGGAACAGATACCATGTCAGTGGGCCTGATCCTGAGCGTTGAAATGGACGCAATCCATGATGTCGAGTACAGAGGACGCCAGCGCCGGCCGGCTTCGTTACTAATGACATCTCCCGAAGCTCGGACAGCAAAACGGAGAAGAAAAGGTTTCAGACAATCTGTGATATGAATCCTTTTGCGACCAAAAGAATGTACAAAACTACTTCTAAAATAAGCCACAAATTTTAGTGTACTCATATTGGCATTATCACGATATCACTTCATAGAAAATAGCGAAGAGTGCCCAAAAGTCACGAGGATGTTGGTAGAGGATGTTAGGGTCCATCTGTGGTGCTAGCTCGTATAGCTCGCAAAGATGTAGCAACTAGCAGACGACGCGTGCGATATACGAGCTGCGCTTTATGGCGCATGCGCACATGCATCTCTCGACGAAGAAACTGGATTATGTGCCGATCTGGCGGAACGCGGTAAAATTTTGATTTTCAAAGATCAAACCAAAAGTTGATGACAACTCGGCCCTTGAACAAACTTGAAATATCTATTTCAGATTCTTTTGAGACTGTTGAGTTGGAGGGAAAGCTGGAAGACGAGGTATGAATGAAAAAATGGAAAAGCTTCCAAAGCCAAATGAAATCAAGATTTTATTGCTTAGTCCCACGTACCGTATGTTCTTGTGTGTGTGTGTGGGGGGGGGGGGGGGTCAGCAAAATCTGACATGACTCTGTCCAACTTACTCTGACTGAGACTGAGACCTGAGTGAGAGCGTGTGTCATGTGTGCGCATAGATCTAGGGGTGATTTCATGAAATTTTGAAGCTAAAATCAATCATGAACATGATGAATCACAATTCAAAATGCCGATTTAAAATATCAATTTCCAGACTTTATAATATTTATATAACAGTGGCAGTGCAGTGTTCATCCGATTTCAACGACAACATCGCAGATTCTCGCCCAAATCAACATGATCAACCTCCGCCTTGGCGCAGCTATAGTATATCTAGACAGGGTCGGGCTAACTCAGCACTACGGGAAAAGTGAGGCCGAGTTAGCCCGTAGGGTTTAAATCGATCATGAAATAGATCTCCGGGCTAACTCAGCCTCACATTTCCGGTAGAGCCAACTGTGCCCTACTATTGCTGAGTTAGCCCAGATTCATCTAGACTACTGCGCCGTTTGACCTAGGAAGTAAAGGTTAACTTCATTCGGTGTGCACTTTTCCTTCTACATCATGCATTTTCCATATTTTTCTTTCATCTTTTTAAAAAATAAATCTTTATGCTATTCTACATTTTTATCCCTCTATCATTCGAATGCATTTTTATCATTTTTTTTTTATCATGTAATTCCTTTGTTTTCTTTCATCTTCTCTTTCTGTATTTCCTTATATTTTTTTTTTCATTCTATCATTTTTATGTTTTACCCTAATTTTCTTCTTTCATCATTCTGTCATTTACTTTTTATATCTTTATCTTTCTTCTTTTATCTCCTCTGTCATATATTTCCTTATGTCTTTGTTTTTATCCTTGTATCATCTTCTCTTTCTTTTTTTCCTTTCATTTCTCTTTATTCTTTCCTTTCATCTTTTCTTCCATCCTTCCTAATTTTTGCATGCTTTGCATGCTTGACTTAGCAAGTTTGTACTTTGATTTTTTTTAAATACTATTTTGTGTGTTTTATTTATGCTTTGATACTTTGGATGTCGGAAAAGGACTATGGATGATCTCAAAAGAAAGGTTGATTAATCAATCACTCAAGTGATCAATCAATCAGTCCCGTGATCAATCAATCAGTCCCTTGATCAATGATATTATGTTAACCTTATTTTGTTTTACAGATGGAAGAAAGACATGCAAGGAACATGTATCATTTATTTCATTATTGAAGATCATGAAACTTACAAGTTTGCATAAAGAATTGATAGTTCCATGTGTCAACTCAGCTATGCTTTTGATTGAGTGATTAAGTGATTAATTGATTGATTGATTGACTGATTAATTAATGATCCTTGTAGAACTCTACTCTACACAGCTATACTTGCCACCCTCACATCAAGTTGGTTTTACTAAAAGCAGTAAATAAAAGGAATAGTTGTAAAAGTTTGAGGAAAATCTGATAAAGGATGAGGCAGTTATGATATTCTGAATTTGTTATCTGAAACAAGAGCCAGTTTCTCACAGCCGTCATTATGCTAGTGGACATTCCATCGAAATTAGTATTGAAATACCACAAGGTTAGTTTATTTATGGTTTAGAGAAACTTTCCCCAGCCAAAACAAAAATGTTATCAGACCTGTGCCCTAAATATATTATCAAATACTTTTTACACACCCTTCTTTGAAATAGATCTTTCTTTATGTTATGAATGTACTATTTTAATGTCCTTTTGATACTATTGTCTTTTGTGCAGTATTCTTGTCTCATTGTTATTGTAAATTGTACTCAATTCAGCCGCAAGGCTGCCATGTATAATGATTTTTTATACCACATAAATAAAAATGTCAAAAAACCGAAAAAGAGAGATATTTTTTATAATTCCCAGTACAAAACAAATGGAGAGCTTCTTGAAAGGGAAATTATAGTTTCCAAATCTTGTTTGATCGATTACAACTTAAAAGCTTTTGTAATTTTCTTTAATAAACTTAACTGGATTTCCCTCAAACTTTAAATTTTCACTGATTTGTTTCTTATTTTTCTACTTTCATGAAAACCAAGTTGATATCAGAATTAACTTTTCCTTTTAAAAAATTCTGAATGTTCTCACCTAGGTCATGATAGCGGCCAGTGAGCCTCGTGCCTACGTTCCGTTTGGTCGCTCCATCTGTAGCCATCATCCCGGTCAAGACAGCTTGCCCCAGCAGAAGGACATTGTCTCTGACCATGATATTCCCCTTACTGCATTCAAGGATGTCTCCATCAGGGAGGGCCCTGAGGTAAACATTTCTTCAATTTGGCAACACTGACAATTTCTCTTTTATCACCATACTACTATTACAACTAAATTTATGTAACTGCATGTTTAATTATGACATTAATGACATTGATAGATGTAGGCTTATATGTTCAAAAATAGTAAATGAGTGAATACTAATTTTTTTGTGAGAACACTTATTTTTCAACAGTCAATGCCATTTGGTACTAATGTGAAGAATTAAATTCTTATTTGATTATCCTTTCAAATTTCCTTGTGTCAAACAGCATCGGATAATTTCTTTATAGTTCTTCTCAAGTTTCTCTTAGATTTTTCCAACTATTATCCAAAAGTTAATGTGTAAAATAAGAATATGCAGAACTTTGTTAGTGGTTGAAGGCACTATTCAAATAGGACCAATCACCCCGAATTCAGATTATTTCTCATGTTAGATATGATTGCATGTTAAAATTGCAAGAAAATCTAAATATGCTTTGTTGTGTATTCATTGCAGAGAGAATCTTGGCAGATACGAGAGTGTGCAGATGCTGAGGATTGTGATGAAGAACTTTATTTCAAAGACAGGGTTGTAGTGTGGAGCAAGGGGTGTGCATACACAACAAGCTCTGTTCAAAAGTCTTACACTCTCCAAGAACCAGTACTTCAGGTTTGTTTGCAAAAGTTTTCTTACAATTTTCCCATTAATATATTTCGTTATAACATATCTTAAATAATAATCTTACTGTCAGAACTTTAGAAATATTACAGTACTGAAAGCTTTAAAACTCCTTCCCATCTACCATAATTCCTTAAAGGAAACCAAAACCCAAGGAGAGAATCAATGTTATTGGAAAGTGAAAATTCAGAGAAGCACTTTACAAAAAAGTTTCATTAAAATTGGTTAAAAAATGAGAGAGTTATGGAAGTTTGAAAAGTCTTGTTTTACTTTCTATGGGGATCCTCAAATTGGCAAAATTGGTTCAAAATGGCTGATTTTGTGAACAACTCTCCATTTGTTTTGTACACAGATTTTCAGATTTTCCCCATTATCTCTCAGGGTGCTCCTTGTCTCCTCCTGAACTCGACATATGTGGTGTAAAATACATTTTCCCATTATATATCTTGAGATCAGAAGGAGATTAACTGCACCTTGAAAGATAATGGGGAAAATCTGAAAATCTGTGTACAAAACAAATGGAGAGTTGTTCACAAAATCAGCCATTTTGAAGCAATTTTGCCAATTTGAGGATCCCCATAGAAAGTAAAACGAGACTTTTCAAACTTCCATAACTCTCTCATTTTTTAACCAATTTTAATGAAACTTTTGTAAAGTGCTTCTCTGAATTTTCACTTTCCAATAACATTGATTCTCTCCTTGGGTTTTGGTTTCCTTTAACTAGTTCTTCATTTGAACTCTGTGCATGTATCAATTCTTATGAATTCATTGAATCTCCACTGATTTTGTGATAGTAAACAAAGCCCTGCTTTGATTTGAATCAAATTGAATGCTCTTGATTGCAATTTGTATTGTCTTTTGAATGATGACAAGATAATAAACCCTTTTCCTGTTAGAAGTCACAAATGTAATTTCATGGCATTTATGAAAATATACATATGTGTACAAAATAATGGAACATTGCTTACATTAGAGATCCTAATTTGTGTTCCAACCGTTCACAGCTATAAAGAATCCCTACATTCTTCTTCCATTATTATGGTTTTTCTCAAACATGACCTGATGTCATTTTTCTTTGCATTTTTGCCCTTATTCAAACCGGGTCCGCTCGCTATTCATAAGGACCACTATTCATAGAAAACCGCTATTCATTTAACATGCATTATGAATAGCGGTCCTTATGAATAGTGGTCCTCATGGACAGCGAGGTAATTTGTCTATGGTTTGCTCGCTATTTAGAAGGAGCGCTATTCATACAAAACCACTATTCATTTAGTCATGCGTTATGGATAGCGGTCCTTATGAATAGCAGTCCTTATGACTAGCGAGGTTACCCCATTCAAACCAATTGGGATGAAATTCCTCATGATGTTGACTGAATGTTTCCTACTATTAGAAATAGGTTTACTGTTTTGAAGATTCCATGACAGAAAAATTTCTTTATCTAAAATCGTGAACAGGTTGAGTGGAGCCAGTTCAGAGTGCAAAGGCATGAGCAGACAGATTTAGGCAAATCATCCCTGGGCAAGAATGAACGAGGTAAGACAGAAGAAAGAAATAATATACATTTCTGTTTTTCTTTTTTTGTGCATGTTATTGTATTCATACATCAATAAAAAGGGAATAGCATTGTTGGCAGCTAATCTGCAGGGAGAGACCCTATTTGACACCTAAATTGAGCCATGTCTATCATCTTGACAATGGTTTTGCTTTTGTCATAAAGGATCAGACCATTTAGTTTCATGCATTTTTATTTTAATTTTAAACTACTACATACTTTAGTTTTTAAATAGATGTTAGAAAGTCTAAAATATGGAAAGTTACAATTATATGGGTGGCAACAATAAATTTCTTTGAAATTACTCCTCTAGTGATGATAGTATCTGTGATTATGGAGTTATTTCTTGGATGGTAAAAATCAACATAATTTCAACAACAAAAAATTTTGTCAATGATTTTTTAAACCTTTCAGGGACAAGTTTTCTTTTCTAAGACATCATCAAAACTCTTTCGTGATGCTATCATAATGAAAAAAAATCATACGTAGTTTAAAGAATAATAAAAGATAATTCTACCGCTTTCGTCTTATTCAATAAACCAGAGGAAGATGTTCTTGGTATCAGCATCACACATCCTAACAGCATCACTGTCTTCACAGAAGAGGGTGAAAAGTTTGTTGCCTCACTCCCGTTTCAAGTAAGCTCAGAGAGTCAGCACAGCTCATCTTGTATGCTGTCTATGACATTGTCATGCTCCATTTGATTCCATGAGATTTCACAAGTAATAGTTAAATGGAATCGTTGGTTTTCCAGTCATATTATGAATAAACATTGTTGTATTATTTTGTCAATGTCAGATAACATTTCTGTTTTCAAACAAGTAATAGTGTTGAACATTTTTTTCTCAGATTTTTAAGATATCAATTTGTTGTGGTATTGTTTTGGCCCTTTTTAGTATATCAAGTATAAACTTTGTATTTGTTGCAAAAAATATAGGCTGTTGGTCATTTATAATCCCACTGCCATTCCTGGCTATGTAAGTGATATTTCTTGTGATATTAGCTGAAATAATGTCAATTCTTATTCTTTCTACTAGGTCTCTAGAACATGGACTATAGATGGAGGTCTGTTACTTGAACAAGCCGTGTCTCAAACAGAACTTGCCTCAGTTTATGGAAAAAGGTATGTAACTACATTCAGATAATATTCACTTAAATTGTTATATGAAATGCCTTTTTGCTGTGGCAAAGAGAGTTATATCAATGTTTTCCTCTTTAACAAATCAGTTTATTTCTTGATTATATTCACCAAAATGTAGTAAGCAATTTCTTATTCAACAATTTGTTTTTAATCATATTGACTTCAAAAGTTGTAAAAAACTTCTGTAAAAATTAAACATAAATGAGAAAGGAAGTTTTTTGCATATCGTTGGGTGGTTTCATTAGTTTAATAGCATAATCTGTAATTAAAGGAAGGCATTCATATATTTTTGTTATATGTTGAGAAAGTTATTTTTGAAACTGGAAGGATGTATGAAGATGTTGGTTCATTACCATCTTTGAACATTGTAATGATGGAGGAAATGCTCATCAATCAACTGCTGATTTTCTTCCAACAAATTCTAAGAATAAAACCATTCTGTGTTTATTATTATCATCATTGCAAATGTGTTGTGATGGATTTCCTTTCTGTAACTTGACAGGGAGAAAGAGAAGCTTCCAACACTGTTCAGCCTGTTGCATCCCTTAGATGAACCTACTCCTGTGCTGTGTAGAAATGGTAGTAAGTTTTACCTTCATTGATATATTGTCCGTTATTTGTGCATATCTACATGTATTTTATGATTGTTCTATATGATTATGTCCCCAAACTAAAGTGGTTAATCGCAGGAAGACATTTTCAAAACAGGTTAAAGAGGATTAATCATCAAAAATCTTTGCTGAGTATGATTGGATATCCATGTACCTGTTGTTAACTTTGAGTCTATAACTTCCCTGCAGATCCTGATATAAAATAATTATTTTCCCTTTATTATCTTTCTTAAACATTTGAACGACTTGTATAGTTTAGTTGTTGTTGTTGTTTTTTGTTGTTGTGGACAGCGGGATTTTATGTCTTTGAACGATATAACAGTTTTTGTTTTGTTTGTTTTTTGGGGGAGGGGGGCAGTGATTACTCCTCTTTTAGCTATGAAGAAGCTACAATTAGTTTCTACTCAAACAAGTTCAAAGTGGGGCATATTCTGCAAATCCTAATTAACAGCATAGTATACTTTCATTACCAGGGTATCAATCACTCTGCATTTATGAAATCCTATGAAAGCTATATGCTGGCCAGAACTGAAATGTAACATTGATGACAAGTACTTCAATATGCTAGAGCATAACATATTTGGTCACTCATCTATTTCTCTATCACTCTATCATCTTTTCTTCTGTCTCTCTTTCTTTCTTTCTTAGGCAGTGGAAACACGAGAGTCAGCTTTGTCACTGACCCTATGCAACAGATTGTCTTCACAAGCCAGAAGCCCTCCCTTGTCATGACCTTTGACCGGTCTATCGGAGTTCACTCAGTCTGGGCATTGAGAAGAGTGAAAGAAGAGGTCTGACACTTAGCATATAATCTCTTCAAATGTTCTTGTAGGGATTAGTGCCATTTTCCAAAAAAGTTGTTTCTTTGATATTCACTTATTTTTGCCATTAAATAATAGAAATAGACCAAGTATTTATTTGTAAAATTGGCATTTATTTAATAGACCTGTTCACAAATATATTCAAATTTTATGCATACTTTTAAAACAAAGGTTGTTCTTGACAACCTGAAAGCTTGTCAGACATAGTAACAAGTAATGTATGCAAACTGGATTCCAAGTATTGTAGTTCATTCATTAATAACAGGTTAATGGAATACCTTGTTAGTAGGTCCCCAGGAAAGAAACATCCATAAATTTGAATAACTTTGTGAACAGGTCTATTGCATCTTGTAGTATAATTCTCTTGATAAACAAGATAAACTCTGAAAAGTCAACTGATGTTCAACCAGAAATGTTTTCTCAAGATTGAAATTTGTGCATAAATATAGCATGGTTATATCTTGTATGTGCTGAAGATTGTCTTTTGATTAAGGAGTAATATTTTTTCATTACAATTGCTTTGCTTTTGTGATTCAGGAGGCAAACACTGCAGCCAAGCTGTTGGATGTCCTCAGTGGATCACTCTCCCTCCACTCCTCTATGGCCAACACCACTGGTCTAGGTGCCACACCCAAGCATCACAGCACCAGTTCCACGGCAAGCCTCCTGGCTGGTCTCAGCATGAGTGCCCAGTCGCGCCTTAGTATGACCAGTGTGTCACCAGCCATGTCCCCTGCGCCAGGGTTCAGGGGCTATGCCCGTACCCTGGCCTCCCCCCACCTGGCATCCAGGCAGCAGAGCCCTGCTCTGTCTCACTCGGCAATGAGGTGAGTGCAGGAGATCATCTCAAACTTGATTGAGTGTCCTAATGAAAATCATACCTATTCTAATATCTCTTTTGTAGAGTTAGGTGACCTCTTTCATTGTATGACAGGTAAATTTCTGTCAATGTTTTGAATTATGTTGCTTGTCCTACTGTTGTAGTGTGCAGGTGTGGTCAGACCGTTGATATTTAGAGGTTGGTTATTCCCAAATTATCCTTTGCTTTATCTACCTATAAAAATTCACAGTAGATTTTTGGGGTGCAACTTTCAGTTTCAATCCCTTAATAGAAAATGATGTAAATGTGAATTACAGTAATTTGTATACATGTCGTCACAGAATTCATTACATTTAAAGGGAATCATTAACTTTAAGGAGGTTTGACTTAGTAAATTGTTGAATTTTGATGTTTGTGTGGTATAATGATGTTCAGAAGGATAAATAAAACAGCCAGGCATATAAAGGTATTGCAATAAATGATGTTATTCTCAATATATCTATGACCGAATACTGCCATTCATGAAACCGTACTAGGGTACGCTTTAGTCTAACACTGTAGTCTAGAAAAAAGGTCTGGAATTTCCGGTCACTTGCATATTTTCACTTTTTGTGAAGCACATGATAATGTGTTTAACATGCATTTTTCAGGGCTTCATTCTTACACCATATTACATACACTGACAGCATTTAGGGCCATGCAGCTCAGATTTTATCAAGCCTCCAAAAAGTTACCTATTACCTTTAAGCAAGTATGCTTCACATCTGGGCCCCATTTCATGAAACTTACCATTAATGGTAACTGTGTCATTAATGGTAACTGTCATTAATGGTAACTACCATAGTAACATTGCTCAACAGCCAATCAAATTAAAGGTTTCAATGGAAGTTACCATTGATGGCAAAGTTACCATCAATGGTAAGTTTTATGCAACAGGGCCCTGAATGTGCTTATGTGTTTTTCTACATGAGAAAATGTATAGTTTGTATTGCTCCATATATTACATGAATGTGCATCAAATACAATTTAGATAGTGCACGATGCAACAGCGCTTTGAGACTTTTATTGTCTTCCTGGCTTGATGATTATGATATTGAATGCGATCTCATCTCATATATATTTTTTCTCTAATTTTTTTTTTTTTTAATTTCTCTCAGTCGTTCCTACTCCCCTGGCTACAGCCTGCCTTTCTCCTCACCAGGAGCCAGCCAGACCCCTAGAACATCCTACCCCTGGACACCAGGTACAGGTACTACCAACAATATGACCACTATGTGCGAGGACATTGATGAACCTCTTCTTCCTGAGCTATGCCTTGAACATTGCTGGACAGAACCGTTCACAGCCAACAAGTAAGTCACCCTTTCTTTACTTCTTTTGGGGTGGGGGAGGGCGGGGAAGGTAGTAATCTGCTTGTCTGTAGACTCTTGTGTGGCATTGCGATCCCTGTTGCACGGGTCGGGTCTCACAGTTGATTAATGAAATTGATTTGCACTTATGCTCCATGTGACTTCCATTTATAGATACCATCATGATTCCCCTTGAAGCATACCATAATACTTGAAATTCAACTTGTAATATCAGTCATCAGCATAACTTTTTTTTTCCTTCATATATTGCCATTTTGATATCATAGCTGAATCTAGGACAAGTATACCCCAAACTGTATCCCACTAGGAGAATGACTACCTGTACAATTACAAATAATCCTCCAAATATCAGAAAGATCCTGGTCAGGTGGAAATTATCAGGAGGGGGAGGGAGGAGATGTCCATGTGATCAGTGTTCTATATCATTGTCTAAGGAAGTTGAACTTCTAGGGGGTAACAGTAGTCCAATGGGTCAATATGTAGTTGTAGAATATCTAGAAAAGCATTCACAGCCAATCATCTGTAATTTCTCTTCTTCTTTTCAATTAGGGATGGCATTCTGGGACAGGCTACCAAGGCTTTCTTAACCTCTGACCTGTCGGGTCAGGATTTCCTCTGTTTCCTGGTGCCACGTTACCGTCAGCTCAGATGCCTCAAGTTCAACTCCAGCAATGACTGCACACAACTCATCTTTGGTAGCCTCACTACGCTTCATGTCAGAGATGCTATCCAGCTAGAGGTACTGTCCAGTTGATTCTTTAGTCATGACTCTAGGTTTCTTACACTGATGAGAAATTCAAGATATTGAGAGTTTTATTGAAATAGCATGCCTTTTTGCCCTTTTTGGCTGTCTTGAATCCAATCATCAACATGCTTTTGGGAACCAGTAGCCAATAGCAGTTGAGAGAATTCAGTAGTCAATCCAAGGGTCTTCAAACCCATACAAACACAAAATGCCATATATATTTCACTGGATACCGCTTTTCGGAGACACATGACAATGCGGTTTATTCCATCATAATAGGGCGAGGTGCGTATGGGAGACACGAGTACAAAGAAAAAAGACAATGAGTATCTCCCTATTACACCGGTTTTGGGTGTATATATATATATGTAGATCTGTGTGTAATATTCTCTTTAAAATCCTGCATTGTCGTCATCTGAACAAGTGCAAAGAATAAAACTAATTGATTTGTTTCCCCTGTATTTTATTATATTGAACTGCAGGATCTGAAGATGATGGTGGTGGTAGAAGCCAACGGAAGCCTGGCACTCTACACCGGTATCAGCAAGGTTGGCAACATCCTGCTCCCTGGGGTAGCTCCTACCATCATGAGCAGCAGTGTAGGACCAGGGGGTGTCATGCCACGCCCCAGTACACCCCTAGATAGCCCCTACCTGACTTCATCGCATCACGCTGGGGTCTCGCACTCCCTAACTGATGAGGTAATTGGGTCATTTGAGGGTCAAATCAGACTCTCAATAATCTTTGTTCCCTGGTAAAAAGAAAAATCATATGAGCAATCTTTCTAGGGAATATACCAAGGTCAATGTGGCCAGAAATTCCTCAAAGGTACCATGGTTCATCTATATCATGGTTTAAATCACCTCAAGTCTTCACACATGTGGCCTCATGTCCAATGGACACATATTTAGTCCATGTTGGAGGTTTAAACCATGGTTTAGACCATGGTTTAAAGGGAGCCACCGCTCGATATCCGTGTACGTTCAATTTCATTCGCCTGCCGCTATTGCAAGGCCGTGTATAACAACAATCTTGGAGCAGCAAACAAAATTGCCATTGAGGGTGGGGTAGTTTGTCAGTTGACTTATTCAGTTCGTCTTTCTTCAGTCGAATACGTATCACTGCAATTGCATGCTCGTTTGCCGAAGATTCCTGAATATTTCCCGAGCCGGGCCAAGCTCCAAAACACCACGATTGGCAACTTTTCAGTCCCTTTAAGTCTAAATCTCCTCTGTGAATTCAGGTCATTATTTATATCCTAATAACGGCCCAAAAGTACAAGTCCAAGCAGACTCTATCTCTGCAGTCACTTATGTGTTTATTTACGGTCACAGGATTATTAATTTGTTGTTTTGTGCAGTGCTCAGGTGTGAGAAGACATTCAATTAAA
The DNA here is from genome assembly GCA_025618425.1 of Heliocidaris tuberculata. NCBI lineage: Eukaryota > Metazoa > Echinodermata > Echinoidea > Camarodonta > Echinometridae > Heliocidaris > Heliocidaris tuberculata. The sequence goes on along the minus strand of CM046834.1, from coordinate 39,682,768 downwards.
CAATGTGACTTTCATAAATAGCGACATGTTTATTCAAAATGTTGAAAACAACTAACACAGCCGCATTAAAGGGATGACACATGAACAATACATTTGAAAATAATTGTTATCACAATAGTTTTTTTTTGTTTTTAACTAACTTAGGTGGTACTCCTGTCCCCAGTCCCTGGTGAAGCAGGTCACACTAAGCTTCAGGAATCCACTTATAGTGAAGACTTGACCCTTTCTCACAGCGCCACCGGTAGTCAGCATGTGGCCTGTCTTCAGGATTCAGTCAAGAACAGATTCACTGTGGTAATTGCATTTTTTACAGAGAACTATTTTTTGCAGATATCGCATTGTACTCACTTCATTGATCTACAGATAGATTTAAATCATCTTACCTTTTATAGTGTTTGGAAGATTCTATTTGTATTTGTCTACTACTACTAGTTTTTACTCGAGCTGTGCAACTTAAGCCCCCCGCACACTATACGATCGGTTTGCGATCCGATTTCGGGAGAAGATGTAATAGCATTTGATATAAACAATTAAACTCATAAAATAGTTTTGACTGATGTTCTATCATAGTAAAATTTAAAAAAATTGCCTATTGCGAGCTTTCTAGGCGGAGTAAGGGCCAAATCGGCTCCGAGTCATCAGAGCAGTCCTGTGATTGTGTATGATTTTAAACTGATTTGGCCCTTAGTCCGGGTTTAAGGCTGACAGCGCACCCAGACCCTATGTTTAGTATTCATATTGTTGTTTAGAACCTGAATCAAGTAGATTTTATTTGTTAAAATGCCCATATTTAATGCTATTGCAATTTATCTCCAAAATCGAATCGCAGACAATTGTGTAGTGTGTGGTTTGCTTTACCTCAAATATTGATTTTGCACGGTACTAAGATTACATTGCTTACATACATAGGGTATGTTAAAACTATGAATCTGAAATTTAGTGAGGCACACTTACAGCCTCATCGATTTTTCATAACCTACCTCTTGATAGTGAATATTTCCAGGCAATTATGATGCATATCTACCTTTATTAGTAACAACTGCTGTTATAGTTTATGATTGAAATTTTGTGAGGTGGTGGTATTGAAAACTGGCAATGCTGTTTTACCATCTCAATGTGCCTTCAAGAGAATTTGACAATTTTTCCCCTTTTTTCTTGCATTTTTATTGATTCCTAGGTTTTGTCAGATGACACCATGATACGAACATCACTACCTAAAATATCTGTGTCTAATACAGGTTTGTCAAGAGTTTCAACATTTTTCCTTGTCCTTTTTTTTTTTTTTCCTTCTTTTTTAAAAATGCCAAATGAAAATGTTGCAGTTTGTAGGAAAATGATATTGGACAATATCTGAGGATTGAACCTTAAGCTTAATCATTAGTCAATTGTATGTTACGATGAAGTTATAGAGAGTGAAATTTCTAGTCCTTCATTCACTACGAATGAAACAAAATGTGTGTAATTTCCGCATAGTAAAGATTGGATGAATTAAATTGTTTTGAATTTAGTTTTCTTAATGAAATGTCACCATATGGAATGCAGTGAATTACATCTTGTTGGCAAATTATACAATTACCTCCTTTCCTACTCTTCGAGTTTACAGAGGTCTTCAAAATACCACACTCATTTTGATTCTGTTTTCAGCCTTTTCATGAAGACATGTAGTGTTTTCACAGAACATAGAAACCAATTTTGGAAATATTAAGAATTGTATTTTTCCTCTTGAAGTTAATCTCTGCCTTGAGGCTGTCAAGTACGTATTGCCGCGGGATACGGCCATCCAGTTTCAGGCCAGGTGGTACGCAACCAATCATGCACCGGGAGAGCTTCGTGACCAGTCTGAACTGATGACTTTTGTCTCATGTTTGTTGGCTTTGATGGGATACAACACTGAACAGTTGAACTTATTTAGCCAGGTGGGGTTAAAGGATTTCTAGGCATTTTCATGAAATAAAAGTGTGAATTTTATATGGAGCGGTATGAAAATGCTTGAAAAAATGATATGTATTGGAAATTTTCAAACAAAATGACTATTATTGATGTGTTGAAAAAGAGAGGTTTGCCCCTTTTTAGAAGAAATAACCACACAGTGATTTTTTCTTGGTTTACTTGCTGTCCATTATAATTTGGATTGACTCGACACTGTAGCCTCCCTTCTTTGAAATTAAAGGTTAAATAGTGCCTGAAAATGGTACCACATAAATAAAACCATTTGTATGCTGGGATATTTTTACATGTATACACCTCCATTGTTTTGCTAGAATTTTTATAGTAAAGAAAACATTCTGTTTTTAAGATTCTTTAAATTTGATATATTTGACCTAGGTGAATTTTATGGGCATGTATGTACCATAAAGTGTGCAAGAAACATTCACAAATTGTGCAAGTTGGCAAAAGTTTCATGCTGCTATTAAAATTGTTGAATCACAACAAGAAGATTTTTGGAAAGCACTGAGTTTCTTGCTAAGAAAGTGACCATTGTTCATATTCATGAAAAGTCTCTGCTTTTTTTTTTTCTTCAGGACACTGAATCATCAACTTCTCCGGTGGTAGCAGCCAAAAAACACAAGCCATCGGGCTGGGATGAGGTGAGCTAAGAACAAGTTAGAAATAACTCATTAAAGATACCGTTTGTAGTTCAAAAGAAACATTTTCTTGTAGTTACATGATGTGCATTGTTGAAATGCCTTCGGGTGAAATAATTTTATTATGCTAAACGAGCAACTTGAATTATTTTATATTTCAAGTTCTTACCTTGAAATATTCAGTAATCTTTTATGTTTTAGAGTAACATTTGATTAAACATTGTGTTTGTCTTTTTGGATCACTGACTATTTTTTTTTTTTTTTTTTTTACTATTAGAAAATGTTCTTTTCTGTATTTTTTCAAAAGATGTATGCAGGTGGTCTAATATATAGAATACAAAAGGCAGATATAACACTTCTTCTTGCATTGCTACCATTTTGTTTTTCCCATATATTCCCAGGACTGGGATTATCTCTTCTCCTCGGACTACCATAATAAGTTGAAGGATACTTTACCAGTGTTCAACCACCCAGATAAATCGCCCTCAACCAGTTCAGTGCCCCCAGGCTCTTCCGGTGACGATGCAAATAAGCGCAAACCCCTGGACACCTCAGCGCTTCTCTTCCCCCACATACCTGGCCTGGCATTTGTCCTTCATCTGGTGTATGAGGTAAATGGCTGTTCTTTTATCATTATCTAAAGAAGTATCCATGTACATCTGTCTGATATTGACTCGTAACGAGCTTCCTTTAGCTGTATCGTATCGTTGAAGTTATATGAAGACTTTTAAAAAGGTTAAAATTTGGGAATGGTAAAATAATGTTTTATGCTTTACCTCAACTATCTTGTGATTACAAAAAAAAGATTATTGTTTGTATATAATTATCAACACCAATTTTATTTCAAAAGTATCGTCAATTGATGCTTCAGTTTACTGTTTTGCAACACTAGAATATCTGCAAGTACATGTACATTCATTGGAAAGGTATGCAAAATTGATTTGTTGTACATTTTTATAGCCATACTTATGCCATTTCAGTCACACTTGAGATAGGCAAACCAACTGTTTTTGACATGTTGGGAAGTAGATAAAAATCATTGTATTTTCTATTTGTTGGAAAGTTTATACTTCTCGGCACATCTTTTGAAGTATCTCCACTAGTTTAGCATTGAGTTTTTAATGTATTACGATTTCCATGTATATGCTATCAGTCATTGAATGAGAGGTATCAATGAATTTTATCTTTGAGTTTTAATTTAATATGTGATGAATAACATTTCCTTTGTTTTTCTTCACTAGGAACTGAAGCTGAACAAGTACCTGAGACAAGATGTGAGAGAGTTAGCAATAGTTCTCAATCATTTAGCTAGGTAAATTCTTCTCCAAATTGCAAAGAATTTGTAGATAAATTGTGAACTAACGGTACATTTCTACTCTTACAGCTTCTTCGTAATTCTGATAGTTGGAGGTACCTCATTAGAGACAAATGTCTTGTATCATGGTAAATTTTATTTTAGTGTAAGGAAGTGAAAGACTATGCAAGATACATGACCAGAATAGGTTTTTCACCACAACCTTCATATCTCCTGTAAATTGTTCAAACCGCTTGACTACGACACCTCTATGTGTTAGTGGCAGTGGTAATTATTCTCATAGTTCTCAGAATATCTTAAGTTCTATCAGAACATCGAGAGAGAGGGAGAGAGATGACATGATATTGGAAAGAACAGAGATAATGAAGGAGGGAGATGGAGAGACAGACAAAATTTAATGCAATAGATGAGGAGAGTTGAATAGAGATGAACACACGTGTAGGTGTACAGATTAGAATAAGAGCCTGATCGGTTAGTCACGGACGGACATTTGACAAAGTTTGAAATTTTGAAGGCCTGTAGAAAATAAGTATTTAATTGAAGAGAGCTATTTTATGTTTCATTGTGAAGGGCATCACTAAAGCAGTTGCAATTTGATAAAATTTGGTTGCCATGGTAACCTACTAAGATTTTAATCCATAAAATATTCAATGTCACGGACGGACAAAATGCCTACTCTTAACCGATCAGGCTCATAAGTGAGAGGAGGAGAGGGATGGAGAGACATACAGACAGACAGGCAGATCTTATGCATCATGAGAATAGACAGAGAAAGCATGTATACGTACATTCTATAAATATTGTAGACTCTGTGCAGCATTCACCTTCACATCAACACAACAAATCAAGATTCTTCTTTTCTCCTCATTACTGAATGTACATTTGGATTGGAGGTGTTGTCACCCATACAGTATTGCATGTATTCTTGCATTCAAGACTTCACACATGTGAGCTAGATCAGGGTTCCATGCAGAGCTTTGTTTACCCTTGATCCAAATTGAGTGGACTAGCCCTGCTGCATTCTGGGGGGATGGTTTGGGAGACTTAGCAATTTTTGCAGATTGTAGATATGTATTGACATATCTTGCAGATACCCTTATGAAGGAAACTTTACCCCTTTTATTTTTCTTTCTGAATTCCCCACGCTTGGTATGCGCACGAAGTATGAAATGTATTGGTAAGAACCCTGAGCTAGATCTGAGGCTCTACAATGTAGCATTTATTGAAATCAGTTATAGAATGAAACAATCAATGAATTATTATTTAATGTGGCATTTAATGTTACAATTACAATGTAATAAACATGTAATGTAAGCATTGAACAGAAGCACATTTATTTGAAAATCCAGCACCTATATATTTTGCAGCTGATGACATGTAATGATATCATTATACCACCTAACATATTTAGAATTTGGAGTATATCATACCTTTTACAAAATGGATTCGTCAAAGTTGATTATTTTTGCTTAATTGTGAGTGTAATGGCCAATCTCATGACACACACATTCTCAGAGGAGATATCTTGGTCTCTTCAGTACGCCTTTTTCCCATTAATAATATAAAGCACCAGAGTTATTGAGCCTGATTTAGGGTGATTCCTTGTATGTCATACATGAACATGAATGAAATCATAGTCTATCATTTTAATTGAACTTAATCTAACAAAAAGCATTTAAAAAAACAACTTCCAAATCTGATAAAAATAGCAATATGTGATGAAATTAGGAATATTTCATATTTCTTATTTCTTAATTTTGTCTTAATTTATCTTATCCTATTATAATACTTATAATCCATATTCCTGTGTGAAAAAAAATGGTGTCTAAAATTGGGCTCATTCAATAATTGCATTCTTGTAACATTTGGGGCATTTCCTGTACATTTTTTTTTTTACTATTTAAATAATGATAGTGATAAAATCATTTACTACATGTACATTTACTTGTATGGAAGTTTAGGGGCTAGACGATTGTAGCCCCTCAAACAGAAGCTTCGCCGAAGTTTTTTCACTTCAAATACTTTGATATATGGTAAGAATGGCTTGTGCAATTTCGGTGCTCAAGTCCGCATTCGAAGGAGATTTTTCCTCAAAAAGGATATAAATGCCTCAGATGATGACCTAGATCTACAGTATTTGGAAAATTTGATGACACTCTGCAAAGTAGTTTTATGTGCATCAGTAAAAAAAATTTTAAAGAAAAAAATTTTAAGTTTCAAATTTTCACTATTTTTGCCCTTAAAAAGAGCTTTCAAGGTCATCTCGAGGAAAAAAAAAAATCATTTTTAAGGATGGTTTAGGCATTGAATTAAAGTATTACATTACCGATTGCCAACGGAAAGTAAAAGTGAATTTTTCTGTGCTAACACAGAATCATGGTACATTTATTTTGTCTTGGAACTATTTTCTTGTCTTTGAGTTCAAACTTTTTTTTTCATGCACATGTAATGATTATAAATTACTCATAATATTGCTGTTTCTCTGGTGAAATTTATATCATTGTAAAAAATAACCCTGTTGAGAAATTTAAAATTTAAGTGTCCTCTGTTAGTAAGTTAAGGGGACCAGTCACCAAAAGTTATTTTGCTCTGCATGTTTAGGGTTCCATGCAAGTACATCATGATCAAACCATCAGCTTCTAATGCTACTTCTGTAAACAGGTATTACAAGTACCCTCTGAAAAGAGGTAAAAGGGAAGTGTGAGTAGACTTGTTGATGCACCCATATGCACATAAACTCTGAGGTAACCTAATATGAAAACCCTATTTCACCTTCATGCTCTTTCACCCTATAGCATATGTCTCATGTAGTGGTTTAGGATGATTTTTGGTCTTCTAATGATAAATAGTGTTTTGGTGATTGGTCCACTTTAATAACTAATAATCATTCATGTATCCTCGTCGAGGGATATACATTGCAGAATTAGGTGAGATGGATGAATTTGGTTGAGATGAGCAAATCCCAGCTGAGCAGTTCCAGGGTCTTGGCAATTAGATGAGATGGATGAATTTGGTTGAGATGAGCAAATCCCAGCTGAGTAGATCCAGGGTCTTGGCAAAAGCCTTGTTGAGCACAGTCATCAGAGGCCTGTGATGATAAAGAAAACACAAGAGAGACCTCGTTTATTTCTTGCCTGGATGATGTGATTGATATTTTGTGTGGAAGGCTGTATGCAAGTTATTCAGTCAACAAGAGTATTATCTATGTTCCTATACATGCTCATTAAAAATGATTGATCTCAAGTTTTATGACATGTACTTGTAGTTGTATATGAAGCTGTAATTGCACACTTCAAGAAATTAATTTTTATGTAAGCAAGGCCTACTTTATATTTTCTCAAGCTAGGTTTTTGAGAAGGATATCTACATATTCTTAGTTTTCACAAGATTCAATCATGACAATGATTTTCAGTTGTATCTTGCAAATGACATTATAACATATACATCTAAACATGTATATGCTTCTCTAGTTATTTGTAAAATATTACCTTGGCTGTAGCTCTGGCAACCGTTATTAGTGCAGAGTGCATTTTGAGGAATATATCCTATCCTACTAGGTACCCACTAACTATACCTGGGTCAGGAGTGATAAATGTAGATTACTATCTTGCCAAAGGACATTTATGTTGTGCCAGAGCTTGAACCTACATGTTAGACCTTTGCATCCCCAATCAAGTGTTAAAATCCCTCGACTACAATGCTCTACAAAATTAGTTTGTCATGTTAAATGCATCCATGACAGACTCGTGTGACATTTCTAACCATTATCAGTATGAAAGTTCATGCTTCAGATGCATGTAAATGAAACAAGTTCATAATGTTTAAATTCTTAACATAGAAACAAACCTTTCTAGAATATACTAAAACATATAGATACAGCACAGAATGCAGATCATGTAGATGACAACTAAAATGCCATACAGTAGAACATCCCGCCAATGGAAATTTCCGTTCTGCTCTATTCGATGAAACAGGACTTTCATTGCTGAGATGAAGACGGTACTGAGAACTTTAATGCAATAATCTCTAGTGTCGTTTTCTGACTGCCCAATCTGGATTCATGATAAAAGATAAAGATAAATCAATTATACTCTTAAGTAAAATCTCTTTAAAGGGAATTTATAGTTTTGGTAGCAAAAGGGAAATTGGAATGAAACAGGGTGAACATAGTCTCATATTGTTCTCCTTGTATCACATGACACATGTATGCGATGTTTTGACATTCCATCTACATGTATAATTTCTGATGAATTTTAGTGTCCATGTAAATATCTGAAAGGAATGCAAGATTCGGTGTGACTCGACGTGACTGGGCGTAACTCGCGCTAATTTGCAAAATTTGGGTTAAAGGAGAATTAATCCCAGAATATAAATGTACTTGTGTTCAAAGGTGTAATATATTCTTAATCATTGGCCTGTATCACTTCAGAAATAAAATATCAGAAAAGGGTTTAAATCAAGACATTTTATAAAACGGGTTCAAGAATGTAGCCATCCTGATTGGTCAAATAACACCACGTGACCGTGCAAAAAAAAAGTGATAACGCACGGCGAGGATACTAACGCACGGCTAATCCGGATCAAACACTAAGATTGTAAGAAAACACCAAGATTGTAGACCCGTTTTATAAAACTTTTAATACATGGTTGTGAGGTCGTGCATTAGTGCGATCCAGCAACACGCAGGTTTTTATTGTGGTGTCTAACACTCGGCTACGCCTCGTGCGTTAGTACACCACGATAAAAACCTTTGTGTTGCCAGATCGCACTAACGCACTCCCAACCATGTATTAATAGTATACTAGCACACGGTATCATCTGCTAACGCTTTACATGGGGGATGCCATTTTCTTGATGATATGGAATTGCACATGAACCATTGGAAACTGTTCCAGTCAGGAAGATATTTTTAATCCTAGAGCTAAATTGCTTCTCTTCATTACAAAAAGTCTCCATATATGTTGGAAAATATATAACAGGTGTACATCTATATATATTCTTAAATATGAAATTTATAGATTTCTTTTAAAATTCTCTGGTTTTGCTAAATAGAAATCGATTTCTTGGGCTTGCCTAGCAGAGCAGAACATAATTTATACAACGTGCATTCTGACCATTGAAGTCCATTATCTCAAAGCAGGTGGATGCACAGTTTGTCACCATTGACTCTCGGGAAAGTTATCATCATCCATAAATTTGAATTAATTTGCTCCGTCGCGTACGTCGTAGTATCAAGAAAATAGATTTCTATTTAGTAAAATAGTAATTTTCAAAGAAATAAACACATTTTCATTTTTAGAATATATGTATATATCTGTTAAATATTTTGAATCTCAAATGGGATTTTGTATCAGAAAGAAGGACAATTTTGCATTCGGATTAAAAATATCTTTATGTACACATCAAGAAAATGGCAGCCCCCAGGTATCGCTAGCAGATGATAAATTTTGCTGAGAAAATCTTGATTTATATCCATCTCGTATATTTTAATGCAAAACTACGTAGAACAAAAAGAAGGAATAGATTACATCTTTGAATATAAATACGTTTATATTTTGAGGTTAATTCCCCTTTAAGGTTGCGATGTTTAGCATTTGGACCAACTCTGTGCAACTTGTCTTCAACTCATTTGAGCTTGTCATATGTTAGCATTGGTTGTAGTGAGCTTGTGATGAACTCTTCCTAAGTCGCATGGTTACTCACCACTTTAGAGTTAACTCAAGTATTGTATTAGTTTCCAAGAGTTGAGAATGAGCACTGCAATTTTATTGCAATTTACCTCAAGTTGTGCACGAGGTTGGTGCGAGTAAGAACGGGTGTGTTGAGTGACATTGAGTTTTGCATGAGCCTCTCCTGAGATTCGTGTGAGCCTATTCTGATTGCACACGTGTTGTCTGATCACTCGATAATGTCAGCCCGTCCCTGCTTTAAAAAATGATAACCCTCTTTAAGTTCCTTCTGCCATTATCAACACATGAGGCAAATTCTACCAGGCCCCCATTTACTGCCCCTGGGTTGAGAGAGAGAGACAGACAATTAAAATGTTTGGCTAAAGCCCACCACACACTATATGATAAAAAAAAATTAATTTAGAAGAAATTGATATGATAATCAAATATACCAGGCACTGAGAGGCTGTGGTTGAAATTATGGATTCTATGTGGTGACTGGCATAGGTTGCCCCCCCCCCCCTCCAGAAATTCTCAGAGCAAAACATTCGAGCACAAATATAACTCGCTATAAAATGATATCCCCCACCCGAAAAATTCATGTATACAGCCTTCCATGACACTGCCTCATATATTACAATTTTGTCAGCTCTTTGTGAAATAGTATCTACAATTTTTATGCCTCCGCCCACCAAAGGTGGTGCCGGAAGCATTATGTTTTTGGGTTGTCCGTCTGTCCATCCGTCCTGCTTTCTTGTTCTAGCGATAACTCAAGAACCACGTGAGGTATGAACTTCAAACTTGGTGCTCGTATGTATCACCATAGGAAGACAATCTGATTAGATTTTGGGGTACATAGGTCAAGGTCACAGGTGCCAATTTCTGAAATTTCAGGTGTTAGCCTCGTTCTCGCAATAACTCAAGAACCATTTGAGGTATGAACTTTAAACTTGGTACTACTATGTATCACCACAGGAATCAGATCTGATTAGATTTTGGGGTATGTAGGTCAAAGGTCACAGGTCAATTTTTGAAATTGCAGGTGTTAGCCTTGTTAACACGATGTCTCAAGAACCATTTGAGGTATGAACTTCAAGCTTGGTACTAGTATGTATCACCATAGAAAGACGATCTGATTAGATTTTTGGGTACGTAGGTCATAGAGGTCAATCCTGAAATTGCAGGTTTTAGCCTTAACGTGATATCTCAAGAACAATTTGATCCATTAACTTCAAACTTGGAACTAGTATACATCATAATGAGACAAACTAATTAGATTTTTGTTCACGTAGGTCAAAAAATAACAGGTCATAGAGGTCATTATAGAGGTGTATGTAAAATTAATGTTTTTTTACCTTTGTTATCACCATATCTCAACTATTTTGTATTCATGACTAGGAAGAGATAAAGTGATCAGACTTTTAGGTTATAAGGTGTAAGGTCAAACGTCAAAGAGGTCAATTAACATGTAATTAGAGGCTTTTTATTCTGGTTATCACAATATTTCAAGAACAGTTTGAGCCATTAACTGAATTTAGGCGGAGGCATATAGGAGACGCAGTCGCATTCATCTTGTTTACATAAAAGGCAAAGTTCACTTTATGTTTCCAGAGTTAGAATTTCTGTATTTATTATGGCAAATTCATGATTTTGAGGTGAATCTTTACCCCTAACCCCCCCCCCCCCCCCCACAAAAAAATAAACAAACAGAAATACTGTTGCACAGTGTTCATGGAGATGAGGGATGCACATGGTTAAATACGTATAATGATTATTGCTCTATTGGGCTTCCTGAATGGCTGTTGTAGGCTTGCTATTGTTTGGTAATTTTCAGAGCTCAGAGTTATGTGCACCTAATTATTAGTTTTTTTAATCTATATCAAATATTGTGCCTAACTTACCTGGAAGTTATCGTTTGTTGTGTGCTCCATTTTATTCACGTGTGTGAGGTCGGCAATTTTTTCTGTCGCTGTCACGTTATCATGTTTCGTCATAATCAAATTACATATTTTGCATTTTAGAAAATCATGCTTTTTAATTTTCTGCATGATAAATTAACAAAGAATAATATAATTATTGCACAAATATTTATTTTGTTTGTTTATACGTTCTGGAAATATGATTAATTAATATGTGTTTAGCATGGGTGACTTAGTATGTGGGTGTAAGCTTGTTAACGCTCATGCGCATTACGTTTTAAAAGATCGCAGTACAATCAAAACTGTAAACAATACTTACGTACCATCATCTTGGAAACTGACGAATCGTATAATTTTGACTACTGAATTGATTGTAAAAGAATTTCAGGGCTATCTTTTTGCATACCCTTGTCTTAAAAACTATCTTGGTATTTATTACCCTCTAGTTGTATGCATGTGGAACTTAAAAAGATAAAGCAGTGAAGGTCCTCATCCTCTGTATCTTTTTACTCTTCTTCCATTCTCTTTCTCTTTCTCCCTCCATCCCTTCCTCTTTTTTCTCCTTCTTGCTTTATGTCCCTTTTTCCCTCTCCCTCTAATATCTTGCTCTTATTTTCTAATTCTCTCTATCTCTCTCTACCACACATGACTTCATACACCTACACAGTGAGCTAAACAGATATGGTTGGTTTACTAAATATATTTGGGAGTAGAACATAATACTGGTGTTTAATTTTATGGCAATGAGCTTGATCAACCTTATATGCCCTAATTAATCGCATTTCAAATTACTGTTTTGTTGTCAAATATGGTTGATTAGAGTGGTAGTTCTTGCATTAGAGTTGTCTGCTGTAATGTCCATTTCACATGCAAAATCAAACTGATAGTTCCCCGTTGTAAACTGTTGTACTGAATTTCATGTCTTTCATTGTTTCAGATTTTCAGTAGCATTGTTCTTGTTTCTATTTTTTTTTTTTTTTTTTTTTTTTTTTTTTGTATGTGTTCTCATTGGTAGACATTGGGCCTGAAAAATAATCAAACCTTGTTTCATACCTTCCAGGCTCACAACTTATTGATAGAGGCTGAAAGAAGCTGTTGATATGGAGACATGCAGTGCATATTTATGAATCTTTGATATTATGTACTGTTTTACTGTCTAGAAAGCAGCTTTGTTTCAGATAATTTCAGACAGATGCAATTTTGCATGTTTAATAAGTTATTAATCTATTTTTTTTCAAGACAGATGAAGTTTATTTACAAAGAAGTATTTTGTTTTATTAAATCATATTTTTGTCTTTGTATATCATTATCCAGCATTTATTTTCCCTTTTGAATTTAGAAATCTCTTCGTTGATATTTGAAATGTAATAACATCTTTATTGAATAGTATCAAGCCTGTCATTTGATTTTTTTTCAATGTACTTAGGGCATGGGTGCAAATCCAGGGGGGGGGGGGGACAGGGGGACATGTCCCTCCCCCCTAACTTTGTTGAAGATAGGCCAATGTCCTCCCCCCCCCCCCCCCCCCCCCCCCCACCTTTTGAATAACCTTTTTTTTTTTTTTTTTTTTTTTTGGTTGTCAGAAAATTTTCAGACAATTCGGACAGGGTACAAAAGTTAAATCATGTGGTGTCCCCCCCCCCCCCCCCGAATTTTAAAATGGATTTGCGCCACTGACTTAGGGTACACTTGCAAAGAAGGCAGTTGGAAGACGAATCGAAGTGCTAAATCTTTATGATCGAGTTAACCTGTTTGAACATCAAATATTAATATAATAAGGAGCAGTTGTGCAACTGTAAAAATACATTCCCTGAACAGTGCTTTTCCTATGTAAGAGAAATACTGGTGAGTTGCTGGTCAGGTTGTTGCCAATTTTCCTTTAGGGGTTTATTCCCATCATGTTATTAGCTAGTACAAAATGAATTGAAAATACATATTGAAGAAAATTACTTTAAAAATTTTTCGGCACCTTCATGATCTTTAAATGTTTTACCAAGGTTTTGTGTTGTAATATTCAACGAATCAAGCTCTGAGTCCAACTTAAGGTGAAAAAATGTCTCTTGTTTTCCACTCCCTTCCTGCCCACCCCCATTTTCCTCTACAGTGAATTGGACTGGTCTCAGTACACAGATTATTACCTCAGGAACCACCCTACTCTGTTCAGTTCAGAATCAGAGAAAAGCTTGACAACAGGTATGATTAAAATTCTTTAAATTTCAATGCTTCTCCTTCATCGTCAGAGGGGGAAGTAAACTTCTTTTTTTTAAAGGGCTATTCATAAACCAAACTAGACATTGCCTTTGAGTAAACTAATTTTGTGTGTAAATGCTTTGATAGAAATTGTTTACATGCAGGCATTTTTTTATATTTCACGGAAGAATCCCCCTCCCTGTTTATTTTTTTTTCACTTATTTTCATTTTTGGTATAAAATCAATATATCCTTTGCATTTACGTGTTAACCATCATCATTATAATGCCAGATAATTGCTAGTGAGCTTCCCTTTTAATATAACTGCATTTTACAAAATTAGAAACTATTCTGTTACATCATCTTCTACCGAAAGATTAATCATCTTTTGTGGGAGGGGCCAACTTTAACTGCCCATTTAAGATATCAGCTATTAAACGACTTATATTATTAATATCACAAAATATGAGTGAATATCACGACATATGTGTTAAAAAAGCTATGACAAATCATTGATAATGTATACTGTCGCTTTCATTTCATGTACAGATATGAAGAAGGATCTACAGATACCAGGCTTCTGGACCCCTCTACCACCAAGTATCAATCGCTACCTGTACAACTACACCAGGGGGGCAAAACAGGACCCCTTCCCTGTCTTAGCTGGTCTGTGCTCCAGGACCAGTGAGCTGGTTTCTGTAAGTGCTAGCACCTCTATAAAAGATGAATAGACTATCATGTGTGTCAGTGGTTTTATTCTTTTGATGATGTATTACAGCTCTTCATCTAAATTAGTCCCAAGAAAAATAACTGGGTTGAGTGGAATGGGATTTTTAGACAAGGATAAGTAGTGAAAATTAATATTTGCAACATGTAACAGCTCATAGGTACTTATATATGCAAAATTACTAAAACATCCCTTGAAAATTTATTTTTCTACAACCTGTGATATTCATCTATTTATTTTCTTAATAGATACATGATGTTCATTAAAGAAAGAACAATTTTTTTGCAAATATCATTGTTACCAAATTGAAGCAGAAGAGCCTAACCATTAGACCCTATACATGTAGATAATCTTTGTAACTAAACTAGGCAACTATAATAACAATAGCTTGTGCTGAGCAAATGGGTAGTGTACATAGTATTGCTTTAGCTTTACTTCACATTGTGCATATCAGTGATTGATGTTAATCTTATGTCTTTACAGCTCTACACACTGTGCATGACAGAAGGTATCCCTGACCTAGCAGGCACACATAGACTCAGTAGAAGACAGTCTGTCAGTGGTAAGAAATTGTCCACATGCAGTGTAGCTAATACTCTTGTGACACCTACTGTATAGTAATAAGAGTGTATTTTGTAGTAGATAATGGGTAGCTTCAACAACAGTGGAAGAACAAATACATTTTTCAGGCTGTTATTGGTGATAGGAAAGTCTCAGGGCAGTTGTAATTGTAGAAGTACACCGTATATGTAGTAGCAGGAACAGAAACAGCAGTGGCATAAGTAATGAAGCGGCGCGCCCGCACATACATGTATGTGCACCGCTCCAAAAATGCACATACTTTGTGGAAATAGCAGCACGCAGCCATTTTGTGACATTTCCATATAGAGATCAGTGCCTAAATTTCACTTTTTCGCTATGTTGTATGTTCTTCCCTTCTTCTCATCTTATGCATATTCATTTTCTCCCTGTCCAGCTGTCGAATGAAAATTGGGGTTTTCAATCATACTTCTAGATTTGATAAATCAAGCTCGTTTCAAACATATATATTTTGCCACTATTTAATGTCATTAAAATCCCCCAAAAATGGCTTCAAAATAACCTTGTTTGTTGTATAATCGATTCATAAAATCATGGTGTAATTTGGGGTTTTATGGTGATTTTTTTCGGTTTTCCAGGTATCAACATGAATTTACTTTGATTGTTTATCATCCACTCTTCAAATTGTTCATTTGGTGTTACAAGTCTCATTCATAGTTTTTTTTTTATTGGCCCCCAAAGTCAAGGTAGTTTCACCAACTTTCCTCTTTATTATGACCTTCATCCGGAAATTTGTTGGAAATTATGCAATACGGATCAAAATTGCAGTGTTTGAGGTGATATTTCATGTTTCGGGATATTGTTAACGATTTAATAACAATGTTACGTCAATTTGACTTTATTTCGGTGGATTTTGAAGAGTTTGAAATCGCAGCAAAGACAGCGATCCCCCATTTCTATCAAGACATGGATTAGCCGTACGCCACCTGCATTGGGGTAGCAAAAGTCCAATTTCCCGTAGCGAGCGCTGCGTTTCATGCAGGATTCTGCATTGAAAGCCGCTATATTTGATTCGACAGCTGGACATGTGGGGAAATGAATATGCATAAGGTGAGAAGGCAGGAAAACTGTGAATAACGTACCCACGCGCGAAAAAGTGAAATTTAGGTCACAAAATGGCCGCGCCCTGCTAATGCCAGCGGTGCGCATACGTGCCCGGGGGTGGCCACCACCATCCCGCACTGGACAGACTCCAGAAATATTCAAACACTAAACTCTTCTTCTCTCATTCGTTGTCCTCTCAAAATCTAACAATCATCTCGATTCTCTGTCCTTTCAAAATAAATTGATATCAATTTCAGTTCTCAGTTCTCAGGAACTATTTTGCTATGCTAAAAGTCAAACAGTCTCAATCTCTCATTGAATAGTATAGAACTTATAGAACTTATATAGTAGATAAGTTGTACATTTTAAACAATCGTGTCTTTTCTTGCATCATCTTTCAAGGTTTTCCATCAGATCTCAACTCAGTTGACAACCTGAATACGTTCCTCCTGCGATACCCTGACCTGCCCTCATCCCATCGGACTGTCCTCTACATGAGCCATCTAGGCTACACCCTGGCTACCCTAGCCTCCCTTCCAGTGGGTGTGGCACTACCCCTAATGGAGGCCATCTCACAGTGTCAGGATGCCCCACCCTCGGGCTGGCCCAAGGGGGCGTATGACCTTCTGGGCAGGCAGGACCTCTCCAACCAGGTCCAGTGGCTCTCGTCGTCCAGTAAGATGCATCGCAGGTCAAAGGTGAGATTCGAGTCACATTGGTTGGGGAGCATTAACTATAAGTGGACACATGATAGACTGCTTGGAGTGTATAAAGAGAAGTTAGCCTCTGGGGATGGTTTTTGATAGATCTAAGACATTTGTGAAGATTACTATACACTTTCCCATGGTGGTTTGTAATAAAATTATTCTACTGCATAAGATGTTATTTCATTATGCAATGATGAATAAATGTCCATTCGTTCTCATGAAATGTTAGAACTGTTTTATTTTGCTGTATTTGGAGTCCAAATTGGCAACACAGCAGATATGTATAATGCAAAAAATGCTCCAGGTATACACATTTTATGTTGGTTAAAAAAAGGGAACAGCATTTGAATTCTTTAGCACTCTGCTGACCCAAGCCAGCTTTGGCTTCACTGTCGCAATTATAAACTCAGAGAAATTTCATCAGCATCCAGTTAGCATGAATGTGCATCAGATTAGCATATGTGTGTTCAATCTAACTTATGAGATGAAATCTTCCTCCTTCCTCAGACTCACTGTGGTTCATCAGGGCGTGGTCCCAGTGCCATGGCAACCAAACAAGATGAACGAGATGGGATGGAGCATCTTGATCAGGAGCTTCTTAGGCTGCGGTTCCCAGATGATCTCCGTGTCCAGGAAGTCCGGCGGCTTTTGCAGTCCTCCAAACCTGTAACCATTGCTCTCACTCAGAAACCAGAAACAAGGTAGGGAAAGGTCACAAAATTATCAGTTACATGAAGATAGAAGGAGACCCAGATATTTTTATGTCCCCTCCCCCCTCCCCCCTCCCCCCCCCCCCCCCCCCCCCCCCCCCCCCCCCGGTGCCATAAGCATGTTTTGGGGTCACGTTCATCTAGTTAATGAAATAATTGATATTTTTTGTGGTTGGGTATGGAATTCTGGAAGTTATATCATGTTAATATCAATTAAACATGATCTTTCTTTCACTCAGTATTACTTGTACATGTATGTTTATTACATTGTTTATTTTTTTATTATTTAAATGCGAAAATGTGAAAATTGAATGTTCCCATTCAATTTTCATCCCATCTTCTCTCTCTCCCCCCCCCTTTTGACACTGTATCTCTCTTATCATTTTACCCTCCCTCTCTCTCTCTTTCCTTTTTTCCCTTGCTCAGTGACCATGAGTTTATTGAGGAGCAAGAATTACATCTGTTACTTGTTTCACAACGTACGATGGCTCTTCCAGTTGGCAGGTAAATCAAAAATCTTCTTCTATACACAAGATATACAGTCGTCGGAAAATATTCCTTTATTTGAATTCTGAGACATAACGCATTCATACCTCTCAATATATTGATAAAAAATGGGCAAGTAATGTAAACTTGGTTCCTCCTCAAAGGCAACTAGGGACATTTTTTCAATTTGTTATGTAATAACTGAACCTGTTCGCATCAAATATTTACCGTACATTTTGCCTTTTTTTCCAGAGGCATCTTTACTCTCTGCACATCCAATGCTGTCATCACTGAACCACTTCACATTCCAAAATTAAACCTTACCGGCAAGGCCCCACCAAGGTAAGCTGTTATGATCCGATTTTAAAATCAATCTTAGATCTTAGATTAGATGAACCTGTTCTGTTTATTACTGAGCTAGCAGCCTGGTGAATGAAGGGAGTACAAGGCATGTTGCTTAAAAGTTGTAATTGATAACAACCGGTAGTCCTCCCCCATGGGAAACTATCCGATCCCTGGACTGCAGAATTTGGCGTCCCGCAAGGATCGGTCCTTGGACCGATCCTTTTTAGCCTGTACATTTCTCCAATATCTGATATTATTATGCAACACGGCCTCAGCTATATTTGCTACGCTGATGATATACAACTGTACATTTCTTTCGACCCATGTTCTGTAGCCAATATCAATGAAACACTTTGCCAAATTTCACACTGTATTTCAGAGATAGACACTTGGATGTCATCTAACTATCTTAAATTGAATGAAAACAAAACTGAATTTACAGCTTTTTGTTATTCCGCCAAACATCAGCAATCTGTTTCTGGAGTCCAACTTAATTTGAATGGTAGTTTTATCCCTCTTTCATCTAAAGTTACCAATCTTGGTGTATGCCTTGATACCATGCTCACACTGTCTTCTCACGTAAACCAGGTTGTTAGCAATTGCAATTTCCACCTACGCAATTTATGGAGAATCTGTAGATTCATTGACTTCAATACATGTCACCATGCTGTCCGTGCTTTGATCCTTTCTCGGTTGGACTACTGCGATAGTCTTTACGCTGTTTTACGTGCCAAGGATAGACAGAGATTACAAACTGTTCAAAATCGAGCTGCAAGACTAGTTTTTGGCCTTGGAGCTCGATCCCACACTACACCCTTACTCACTGAACTTCACTGGTTACCCATACAACAACGCATTCTGTTTAAAACATGTCTATATGTCTTCAAAATACTAAATAATCTCTCGCCACAGTACCTCACTAATACCATACAAATATATACACCCTCTCGCAACCTTCGCTCTGCATCTGACACATCCAAACTCACCATTCCAAAATGTAGACTCACAACAAGTGAAAAGCGCTTCTCAGTTGCAGCTTCAAAATTTTGAATGATATCCCTTTCGCTATCCGGGAAATAACCAACTCTGCCACTTTCAAAAGAAATCTCAAGACTTACCTTTTCCCCCAGTAATTTAATTTTTTTTTTTTTTTTTTTTTTCCATCTTTACTAAAAACTGCTTGTGTTTTTTGTTTTCCTATGTTTTTGTAAGCGCTATGGTACTCCTTGTTTTTAGCATCTTAAATAATCTATATTATTATTATTATTAAAAAAAAAAAAAAAAAAAAAATTTAAAAAAATCGTAATAATAATAATAAAATAAAATAAATAAATAAATGAAAAATAAATAAATAAATAAATTTAAAAATTTTTTTTTAAACTTTTGTTTTTTGTTGTTGCTTTGTTTTGTTTTTATTATTTTCTTCTGAGAAAGCAAGTACATGTATATCATTGCAGCTGAGTAGCCAGAGTTTATTATCATGAAAAAGTTAATATTAGCATTGGATATTTCTCTCTCTCTCTCTCTCTCTCTCTCTCTCTCTCTCTTCAGGAATAACACTATAAACTTTGTGAACATAGATGTACCAACCAATATGAACTCCTGGCCGCTATTTCACAATGGTGTCGCTGCAGGTCTCAAGATAGCCAGGGGAGACAATCAGGTTGGTACTGTTAAGCGTGGGTCACATTTGTCCAATAACGATAACAATAACAAGATTTTTCATTAAAGGTCCAACCTACACCTGTCCTATTAACATACATGAGCATACTCACATAAACATACAACATTTTAGGGTGTCCCTTTAATTGAAAATCTCATTATCGTTATCATTATCTATCAAGTGTGATCCAAGCTTTACCCTTTCCTTTCTATTCAAGCACCTCATGTGAATGTTACAAGTTGAATAATAATCCTTATTCAGGTTAAGCAATGTTGAACTACATGTATGGAAAATGGGGTTACAATGAGGATGGATAAACTGTGCCTGTAGGGAGAAAACAGGCAATTGAACACCTTCTGGTCTGTTCCCATTTGCCAGAACCCTGAATTGTTGAACGTTTAGATAGGTTCAACCTCAAAGCTCTATCCCTGCCAGAGGTCATTGTTACTTTTACCAACCCTGTATTGCAAACAAGTTGTGCAAGCTCCTGATTAGAAGAACATGTTCAGCTCCTCTGTAATATCTTAGATCTAACATTATTCATGAATAGATACATGTAAACATCGACTTTTCATATCATCTTTCAGATTGACTCTGCGTGGATCGTATACAACAGACCACAGACGACTGAGCTGGCCAATGAACACGCAGGATTTTTGATGGCCCTTGGTCTCAATGGTCATCTATCCAACCTGGATAAACTCAATATACACAATTACCTCTGCACTGTAAGTTGTGTGAAATAAATAGAAAGGAATAAGATGGAATGGATTTTGATTTTTGATTTTTGAAGAAGAAAAATCAGTTGAAGTTGAATAGGAAATGACAAAGATGATTGAAAATGGGTCAGGTTGAACAGAGGTGATATAGCTCTATTGGGCTGAAACTGAGTAGAATTGATTTGTACTGGTTAGAAATTCATGTGTTAAAGCTCATAGACAGTCTCGGTAGCAAAAATCATACTGGCAAGAAACTTATCTAACATAGTCACATACTATTCTCCTTTAATCATAAGGCACATGTACGAGATTATTTAACATTCCATTCACGATTTCGAACAAATTTTAGTGTAAATATCTGTAAGAAACGCTTGGTAACGGCTTTTCACTGCCTCACGTTGAGACCATATCCACCCGAAGGTTCCCCACACAATAAACCCAGCGCTTCGCACTATGTGTACCGTATTCTATAACACACAGCAATCCTCGTGTGAGTAATGTGTGTGGCCGTTGTTCGAATTTACATCCCCTCTTTTTTGGGCCAGGGATTTTTATTCTTTTCACCTCTAATTCGATAAATATTTCACTTGAGACCGGGAAAAACGTCACAACATCTTAGTTATGTTAGTACCCTGCTATTTATTAAGTAAAATCAAAGAAATCTCACGAAAAGTTTTTGAGGGTTCCCAAAACTATCTAATATCTTTAAGTTCACAGGTAAACCATTGTAAGGCTCTTTATTCCATTGTATTGAAAAGCTGTGAATAAATTGTGCTGAATTATAGTGAAAATGATTGCACTAAAAAGTGAATTAGAACAGTCTCACTGAATTTTGAAATGTGATTTAGAATTAATGTAATACCTTGCACCATCAAGTTTAGTTCCTTGAACTGAGAATTGTAAACACTGTTGTAGAATAGTTGGAAATGTGATGTAATGATGCATTTCTTTTCTGTGACTAGGGGCATGAGATGACCAGTGTGGGGTTACTTCTTGGACTTGCAGCTGCAAAGTAAGATACGTTACTGTATTTTTGGCATGTTCACACTCCCTATTCCGAATGGTTATGAATGGCATGAAAACCAAACACCAAATGAAATATTTTTTCAAGAAATGAAATTTCTAGATACTTGTAGAAATGTGTACTGTAAAACCAGTAACTTTTGTGAATTTGCCAAATTCTGTGTTGTGAATCACTTTTTTCACACCATGAAACTTTCACCAGTGTTCAAGATTCATGGAAATGTTTCATGTTTCTGGTTGTACAGTATTTTTCATCATCAGATGTCTCACACGGTGTTAGAAAATAGCAAAAAAAAAAGAAATTGATTTCTTTTTAACACACTTATCATTTTACTTGAAAAATCCATTTATTTTTTTTTTCACACATTTTAGGATACATCACTGGACAATTCAAATATATTCATTTCCATTTGAAAATTTTGATAGGCCATTTAACAACGATGCATTCTGTTGCTTGTAGGCGTGGCACCATGGACGTTGCTACCACCAAGATCCTTTGTATCCACATCAGTTCCTTGCTGCCACCCACATCAACAGAGCTGGACGTACCACACAGCGTCCAGGTGGCAGCCATCTTGGGAACAGGTCTAGTCTACCAGAAGACCGCTCACAGACATGTAGCTGAAGTGCTGCTTGGGGAAATAGGTTGGTAGTTGGGCTGTTTTAGTCTTGTACATGTATGTTCTTGAAGCCATTGTAGCAACTGCTTGATAGGGCAGGTGAATTGAAATTGAATACATAAATTTAGAAATTAATTAAATGTTGCTTGACTTGCATGATTTGTGGAACAAATTTCTCCATTACAAAGAATATGATCCAATTTTCCAAGATGAGCATTTAGCAATGTGTCATCCATTCAGAACACTATCGTATGTTGAGGGATGAAATATACACAATATTTGGAATTTCACAGCTTGCATCAGTATGAGACATTCCCCTCCCAAACTACCCAAGGCAGTCTACATTGCAATATTGCATTAGAAACAAATCTTAACTTTTAAATGTTGCTTGTATGTATTTGATGTGTGATATTCACCTCTATTTTTCTTTTTAAAGCCAAGTATACTTTCTTTCTGTGAGTATTACTTTTTGTGGTGGTTATTGTTGTTGTTCAAATACTTTTATTTTAGTGTTGAATATCTGAAAGTTTACAGATTGTTCTGAATTGAATATTTAAGATATTGCTATTTGCATTGTATTTATTTCCTTACGTGATGTAATAGGTCGCCCTCCGGGACCAGAGCTGAATAACTGTACCAACCGTGAGTCTTACTCTCTAGCTGCAGGGTTAGCCCTTGGTATGGTTACTCTAGGGGTAAGAATAATATCTCTCTTTCGCTCTCTCTTTCTCTCTCTCTCTCTCTCTCTCTCTCTCTCTCTCTTCTCTTTCTCTCTCTCTCTCTCTCTCTCTCTCTCTCTTTCTCTTTCTGTCTCTCTATGTCTATCTATCTCTATCTCTCTCTTTCTCACTCTCCCTATTTCTCTCTCTCTCTCTCTCTCTCTCTCACTATTTAAGTCAAACTCTCACTCCCTGTCCTTCTTATTCTACCTCTGTCTCTCTAACGTTTGAACTCTCAAACTCTCACTTCCTATCATTCTCAGTTGGAAAAATGATGTATTAAATAGAAAAATGGGAAGATGATACACAAAACAAATGATGGAAGGAGAGAGGATGACAAAAAAACCTTACAATATGTTAGTTTTAATATTTACTTCAAATTGTCCTTTTCCTGTATCTATCAGAAATACAAGTTATGATATTCTTGAATTGGAACTAATACCTGTTCATCTTCGGAGAAGCAGAAAGAGAAACAGTCTCCTAAACACCTATTTGAGCATGTATATAATAATATCAATGAAAGGGATTGATAGGGAATAGGCAACATCAAAGTCACAGTGTATAATCATGGATTGTATTACCGAACAGCATTGTATTACCAAACACGTACAGTTAAGCGCCCAAAATGGCTTTCATACGCGTGGGACTATGCATACGTTCTCCACACTATTTGACACACAGAACACAGGGCAGAAGATCATAAAATGAGGCAAAAAACATAAGTAATATCTTATAACCTGCTCTCTCGTCACCCCCAGTCTTCATCCCGTTGGCCCCAAATCGGGGTTTGTTGTGTCTTTTTCCCATAGGTGGCACACGTTCGGTAATACAATACCTTTTTCAAGGGACCAAAACGCCGCGTCGTTGGGAAGGGGTTCACTCGGAAGGGAATATCGTATTAAATCTACGTTGTCTTTTTCAAATTCCACCAACTTCTTTTTCTGTAGGACTTTAAAAGCATTCATTATGTAAGTTTGACAGATATTCGTTTGACATTTTATTTGCTATCGTTGATTTTCTGAAAAGTGTTCGGTAGTAGGATCCACCACCATATACTGAACAGGAGAATGGAGGTCAGATTGGAAAGAATGTCAGTAAAAAGGAGATATTCTACTCAGTATTTGAGGTCTTCCTGTTCTTTTTTATACAGCGTGGCAGTGGAGCCGTTGGACTTTCAGACCTCAACATTCCAGACCAACTGTATCATTACATGGCGGGGGGACACAAGAAGCATGTGGTAAGGACACTTAAATCAGCAGACAGTGATATACTTGTATCTTATTTGTTGGATATTGTATCAAATGATACAGATAGAGCTTTGCTCATACACCTGTGTAATATTTATTTGATATTATGTACAATGTACATGCCTGCAGTGAGCAGTCTTACACACATAAAGATTTATGGCAAGCTACTTGAACAGTCTTGAATATTGAAGGCTTCTTTTCCTCTCTCTCTTTTCTTCCACTCATAATATTATAATTTTCCTGAAACTCAAAACACTTTAAGATATTTTATACTTAGAATAATTTAGTTCTACTCTGGTCTTACACTGTTATTTTCAGAGTGGAAGCAGCAGAGAGAAGAAGTCACCTTGTTATCAGATCCGAGAAGGTGACCAGGTCAACTTGGATGTGACCTCACCAGGGGCGACCCTTGCCCTGGGTCTTATGTTCCTTCAGACAGGAAACAGGTGGGTCAAATATTAGCATGAAATGACAGACCCTTTCCTGACATTGTGTAGGAAGCAATGTTTGAGTCTACAAGTAATTAGGACTAGTGTAGGAGGTACAGGTGTTGGGATATTATCCATTTAAGAATACAAACTATCAATTTTTTTCTTCAGTAAAACTCTTGTTGCAAGTAGGCTTTTTAACTACTTTCTTCCTACAATCAATATTGGCATATGCATAAAATAAATTGTTGGCCGCAATTCACAAAGGTGGTTTTAATTCAGACCATGGTTTATGCAGATTTCGTGGTATAAATATGCTTGATTAAGCGCATACACTTAAAAAGATCCAATAATGAACGCGCACCGGTCACGCATGGTTGGCAAAAGAGCTAAATTCTCGCTAGTTGCCATGGTTCAGACCATGGTTTATTTAAATTAATTTAAATAAATTATGGTCTGAATTTACATAAACCATGGTCTAAACCATGGCAACTAGCGTGAATTTAGCGCTTTTGCCAATCACGCGCGACCGGCGCGCGTTCATTATTGGATCTCTCTAAGTGTATGCGCTAAATCAAGCATATTTATACACGAAATCTGCATAAACCATGGTCTGAATTGAAACTACCTTTGTGAATTTTGGCCATTATGTTTTAAATTTTAGTAATGCCTAAAAGTAAACTTCACTTCTTAATGTACAAGTGACGTTTTGTAAATTTAATTACCATGATTTTTAAATGCCCAATTCCACCGGTGCTTTTGTGACTAATGTTAAAAATCATGTACCTGAGTATCCAAGTTTTTTGGAAATACATTGGCAAGCATTTGTATGTAAATTTTGTATGTAGAGCTGTAGCTGATTGGTTAGCTGCTCCTGATACCCAGTCTCTGCTAGACATGGTCAAACCAGACTTCTTACTGCTCAGGGTAAGATTATCTTCCTTTCTCATTCTTTCTCTCTCTCGCTCTCTCTTGCTCTCTCTCTTTCTATCACTCTCTTTCAAAATCTTCCGCATTGCCTTGTCTACATGTTTCTCTGTCTCTACCTCTATCTCCCTTCCTCCCTCCCTCCCTCCCTCCCTCTCGCTCTATCCTTCTTACTCTCGCCCTTTGTGTATTTCATCTTGCTAGTGATATTATTTTGATGACAATGATTTATTAACGGAGGAAAACATTCATTAAACTCATGAATAGCATGCACTCTTGTATACATTGCACATTAAACAACTGCCCGAGGATTGCCCAACATAGCAAAATATGATTTATTTATGCTGAATACCAACATGCTATGTACTGAAAAAGGAGAAGATTATTACTAAATATTAATCACTACAGGAACAAATACCAATAATCATGTCAGTGTAAAGCAAACATGTATTGGATTTATGCTCCCGCTTTTAGGCTCTTAGCAGAGGACTTGTCTTATGGGATGACATCAGACCTACCAGTGAATGGATAGATAGCAACATTCCTCCTGTAAGTATTGACTGTGCTGATTTATTCAATTTATTGAAAGGAGGAAAAGGTGATTCAGTGATTGTACTTGAGACTATAATCCAATGAAATGTATTTGCAATAGTTTCAGTAATTGCACATACCAGAATGTGGGAAGTTGAGTTAGGAATGTTAACAAGTCATAGCCTGGGAATAACCATTTCACTGTGCCTGTAACAGAGTTAATCTACATTACTGTTTTTCTTTTGTGTTCCACTGCAAGATGAATGACTGTAATATCTCAACTGAAGAATCAAAAGAGACTACGAATTTGGGTGTTTTTTACATATTGAACATAAGATTCACTATATTCTATATGTATCTTTCCAAGTTTGATGATACTTTGGTACAATTTAGTTTTGAACGTGTAAGACTTGGTAGCATTTAGATCAAAAGTGTTTAAGGGATGAAATAACATATAACAATAAATAATCGGATGATTTTGCAAAGACCAGATTGTACTCCACAGTGCATTTTAACACTCGGCAGTGAAATATCTAATGTATATTAAGAACATTAGGAAATGAGTCATAATATTATCGTCCTTTGTAGATTGTAAAGAAGTATGCTTTCAAGGTGAACACAGCAGAGAACTCTGGTGATGAAGAAATAGACTATCAGACAATGAGGTGAGTAAGACTGTCCTTTATGTAACTTTATTTCTTCTCATCAGTATATATGTATCTTTCTATACATGTATAACTCATTTCATCATTATTTCAGTTTGTTCATGAGAGTTAGTAGGACAGATATCCTGTCTTTGTTGTATGGTTAATTAAGAAAATATAGTAAAGTTGCACAAGAATTATTCAAAATAATATGCTTTTACAGTAAAAAATAAGATGAGATTGGCACATAATTACAGAATAGCATGAATTCAAGGTTCAGATGACAACTGTACATCAAATATATATTCTTAAAGATTAGAGATGATTTGTTGTTATTTTATATTCATGGGCACTTTGATTAATTACTCTCATTTTATTAGGTGTTTTATTTTTCAAGCCCAATATCAAGTATGGATTGTTCAAAATGTATGGCATTGATATAATCCTCGTTATTTACTCTAGCCAAGCTATCTGCAACATCGGAGCAGGAGCTTGCTTCGTCTTGGGGTTAAGATTTGCTGGTACTGCCAATAAGTGTGCCTATGACTGTCTGGTGAGTAGACTATTTCATTCTTTAAGCACATTTTTTGTTTGTGATATATCCTACAAGTGATGCAGTTGTGAGCTTTTCTTGCTCACTATTCAAACCAATTCAACCAGCCTTCTTAGACTTTTTTTTTCAATAATACTGATGTAAAAAACGAGATTATTTGTCATGTTTAATTCCATCTTTTTATCTATAAACAGTAGATCAATTTATACAAAGAATTTACTTTTACCTTTCATGGAAAGTTTCATGTCATATTTTGATTTGGAGCTTCTCTTCCATTTTTTTGGTATGTAAACAGTACTTCATTAACAAAATGTACTTATTTATGCCATGGAACATATCTTATCTAATCATGATTTTGAGCTATTCTGGTCCATTGCTCCAATTAAATTGTAACAGTAGTCTGAGCTCCTACTATTTGCATTAGTTGACACATGGAAAAAGGGACTTCTATATCGTAATCCAGGTATCCAGTTGTTCTTGCCTATAACATGGAGGTGTGTTCAAAGTAGAATTGAAGCAAGCTTGTCTCTTTAGCCCTACTCAGTTTCGGAGGAACTTGTATTACTTTTCTAGATGAAATTACCAGAAATGATCCAATGTGGCAGCTACATTTTGAAGATGATGTCAATGGTTGTGCTGGTTTTCCTCAGTGTTTTCTTTTCTTTTTTTTTTTATTATTTCCTTTTTTTTTAACCAGCTCTCCTACTTAAAGAAACTGATGAACAGAGCTTCACAGCCTCTAGTGGATGTTGTAAGTATGCTGCTAAGTGTTCATATAGCATTTTACAGCTGTATTATACATGTATGTGTGGATGTATAAATTCGTAGAGATGATTGCACAATCGTTTGGATGAACTGGATTTTAAAAAACAAAAAACTTTGTACTCTATTAAATATATTCATTGTATTGTTTTTTCAGGCTGGGAGGACAACATTCAAGACGTGCCTCTACACTATCCTGCTTGCTTTAGCCATGGTGAGGGTGTCATCTTATTTTCATATTATTTTAATCTTTCTGGAAGGTGGTCCGTACTATCTTTGAATAGTGTTTTTCTTAACTACAAAGAGGTTTGTTTGTTTGTATTGTAATGAACTACAGGTATGATGTATTATGATGTTTCTAAATATGTGTAAATTTTAGCATATTTGCAAATCTTTATAATTGTGCCCAGAGAAATGTTTTGACTGCATCAGGTTGAAGGAACAAATAGAATAATAAAGAAACAAATTGAATGAAATTTGAACAGACCTGCATGCACACCTATCCCTACAATCAATGCTTGCAGGTGATGGCAGGTACCGGTGATGTTGAGCTGCTGCGAGTGGCTCGTGGTCTGCGCAGCCGTGTGCACAATGACATCTCATACGGTAACCACATGGCCTGCTCCATGGCCATCGGACTTCTGTTCATGGGTGGAGGACGCTACACACTCAGCACATCCCAGGAGTCCGTAGCTGCCCTTGTGACAAGTCTCTTCCCATGCTTCCCAGGAAACAGCAAAGGCAACAGGTCAGATTCCTTGATTGCAATGATTTTTAATGGTGGCCCATGGGCCATCCGGTTTATTATGCAATTATTCCATCTTGCCCATAAAAAGTTTGAACCAATATTACACAAGAAGAATTAGGGGAAGGTATACTTCATCTTCCTGGTAGCTATTTCCAACTTTCTCCATGTATTCTGACCTAACTCTTTTATGCAAATTTCCTGTAAAAAAGTGGTTTCCCTCAATTTCCCTTTTTTTTTTTTGTTGTAAAGTAATCACCCTTAACGTTGATTGGGTTTCGTTCAACTATAAGCTAGAGTAGACATTTCTTGATGCACATTTATAAAGAGATTTATATAGAGATATAGTGAGATTAAGATACCTTTCACCTTTCTAAGGTGTTGACATTCCAGGTTGAATGATAAGACTCTTCCATAAGAACAGCTTTAGCCATTGCATCCATTTTATGCACCAAGATTTTCTTCACCTCTGTGCTACTTCTCACATCACATACATACCAACGTTGTTAGAACACCTGCATCAATGTACAAAATCTTTCTGCTTTTTTCAGGTACCATCTGCAAGCCCTAAGGCACCTGTATGTGTTGGCAGCTGAACCCAGGTTGATCCTTCCTAAAGATGTAGAGACTGGGAAACCTTGCTATGTGCCTCTGGAAGTCACCCTCAAGGTAGGATACTTGTTAATAATATGGCATTCATCCTCTATTATCTTATCTAGTCCCTCTGATAGAACTTAAGTGTCTATTGAATCTTGCTCTTTAGTATTCTAGTAACAAATAATTTTTAACAAATCAAATTTTGAGTAGTTTCACATTGAAGCTTTGTTGGTCTGATTGTATGGCAATTGTTCCTGGTCCCATATTTCATCAGAGCAAATTTCAGATCACCAAGGAAACAACTTCACCAATATGAAGTGGTTTCTGCATTATTCTACTCATTCTCTGGTCTCTTATTTAGGAATCAGAGTGGCACGATGAGACAATCCTGAGACTGATGGCACCTTGTATCATTGGAGAACTCTCTAGCCTCAAGAGGGTGAGTTTATAACCATATTAAAAACATGCAGACAAGAAAGTAGCATGCATTTGAGGCGTTAGACAAGTATGATTTGGCTCCCAGTATAGCTGAAATATCTATTGCAGTCGTTCATTGTTAATTTCATTGTACATTTCATAGTAATCCAATACTTGACAGGATGACATAAAACTACATGTATTTCCTTCAGGGCATGCATGATGTTGGTATTTATATTTGTTTATGCTGCAGGGAAAATACTTCAGCTATTAAAAATGGAATCAGCAAGAATATTTGTTTGAAATTCAATCCAGAATATTGCTTTAGAATTTATTGTTCATCTTGAAAATATGTTGAAAACAAAAAGATGCAGTACATGTTGACTCGCTCTATGTTTATTCTGTCTCTTTACAGGTACGTATCCTTGGTCCGAGGTACCTGGGGGTGACTCTTAACCTTGAGCATGACCTTGATACTCTGAAGGGTCTCTTGACGCATGGAGGAACCGTGTTTGTCAAACAGAGAGCTGGACATCTCTCTTACGCTGAAGACCCTAAGGTAGGCAGTAACAGAAGGTCTTATATACACTTTAAGTCTTACCTGTCCTTTTATGTCTAATTTCAACATTATTTTTTTCAATGCACAAAGCTGATAGCAACAAATCACTTCTTCCATTTTAGCAAAACAGCTACCTACACAGATTGATTTGATTTTATTCCTCTTTTTTTTTTTCTTCATATTAACTTTTATATTGTGTTTGCAATACATGTAAATTGCTGTTACTTATAATTTCAGTTGTCTTTTCCAATCATATAAAACTTCAAATAGAGCAAGGAACCTTTTTTAAAAAAAATATTTGAACCCCTTCCCCATGTAGGGTGGTGAAGTCTTTGTTTGCTAAGCAGTGGAATGCTAGACTCCCACATTATTGGGAGTATACATCCCATGTTCATTTTGAAAATGACAAAATCAACCTAACTGTTTCTCTGTATGTTCCTTTGAAGTGCCAAGGTACATGTCTAAGTAAAGGCTTTATGACAAAAATAATTTTGAGATGAATATTTTCTGTGTTGATCTAGGGTTACCGCAGCCTACTCGCTCAGCTCCTGACCCATGAGACTTCTAGCCATTCGACCTCTGACCTCAAGCTCATCGAGTCTTTCACCTCTGACCCACGCATCCTCAACTTTGTCAGGCAGTTCTGCTGGTGGAACTCAGACAAACCTAAAAAGGTATGAACATGTAATGTCAAAAATAGGTTTTATAACATTTTATGTAGTATCGTTATCCCCTACAAAGAAAACCTCATTGATTTCTTTATTTCATTGAACAGCGTACATAGTTGTGAGTTAGTTTGTATGAGATATATGCATTGAAAAAGCACCATAATAAAAATCACCTCTTTACATATATAAGGTCTTTCCATCATGCTTTCGTATAAATATGGATAATCTCAGAAGTTGTCAACTACAAATGTGCACTCTTCATGTACCTTGGGTCTAAAAAAGGGAACTTTCATAAAAGAAACCTTTTTATTTTGTGATGTTTCTTTCCTATTCTCTCTAATCTCATAGGAAGATGAGAAGTCTTTGATGATGGGTAGCTTGCTCTTTGAGAGCGTTACCAAGGAGAAGTTGGCTGTTCTCCCTGTACTCCTTGAGCTGCATCAGGTAACACATACCATTCAAGGCTGATTTCATTCTGTTTCTTTCTCATGCTCTCTCTTTCTCTCTCTCTGTCTCCCCCTCTCTTTCTCTCTCTCCCCCTCTCTTTCTCTCTCCCTCTTTCTCTCTCTCTCTCTCTCTCTCTATCTCTCTCTCTCTCCTTGCCTTGTATGATTTCACTCCTTTTTAACCCTTTCCTTCTTTTTTTCCCCCATTTTCTGACCAGGAAGCCATCTCCTCCTGTATAGTGTTTCATCTAAATATTAGCTATTGCTGATAGTAAAATATCGGTCATATAAGCCTGTGACTGCATTGTAATGCCTTTTGACTTTTTGTCCATCTTGCAATGCAGGAAAGTAGTGTGCAGATTTTAAGTGCAAAATGGCTGAAGCATGATAGTCAATGAATGGACAAATAAACTTGTCTACCAACCAAACTTCCAAAAATAGAGTCATGAAAAAGTTAGATTCTCTCTCTCTCTTGCTTTCTCTGCTACATAGTCTTTGGACCAGCCATTGGAGTGCTTGAATGCATCAGATCTATGGCAGATCAAGCTAGTGCTGGCATACTACAGCCATCATCCTGCTGTCCAACCACCTGGAGATAAGTCTAACATGACACCCATGCAGAGAAGGAGGCTGGTTCATGCTGAGGCTTGCGCACACTTCAAGTCAAGACTGGACTTGGTTCTTGACACATGGCTGCAAGGTAAGCTCCTGTTTTCTTAACCTGCTCTTATGAGAACCAGTCTTTCCAAGCTTTAAAATCATGTTAGAACCATGTTTGATCTCATACAGTTTCTGCCTGCCAACTCCAGGGTAATTTGTATTTTAATTGTATTTACCAATGTCCCATTCTTTGTATGTTACTGTGTATTCTTTTATTGCTCTTTGTTAACTGAACTGAATTTGGCATTCCCAACTCTTTCTGTATAACCTCTCCAAAGTCTCTCTTGAAAATAATGGCAAAATTATGAAGTGTTTCTATCGGTGTGTAGCCTCTCATAAACCCTGCACTCCTTTGTAAAGTGTCTCGTAACACTCTAGGTATTTCCATTTCTAGGATATATTCCATATGTGTCAATCCTGTGATGCATCGAGGCAGTTGCCTCCCCTCAATAATTACCAAATTAAGTAAGCAGTTGATGTTTCTAAGCAATGTGTTTGTTTGCTTTTTGTCCCTCTAGCTACCAGCCCCCTCCCAACCTTGAAAATGAATCAACACCCCTGAATCCTTCATATATATCTGGATTTTATCTTTCTGTGTAGCCCATAGCACTGATGTCCTCAGCTATCTCCAGTCTGGAGCCCTCCCAAGCAACGACCAAGACAGGGCTATCCTCTTTGTCTTCCTCCATGTCTATGATATCACACATTCCAGTATGACCAGCCAGACAACACTACAAGGTTTGTAACACATCATCCCCATCCCACCCCCAGAATACAGAAATAGCAGAACAGCTATCGTTTGGATGTTCTTTTTTCTTTTTATCTCTGAGTGAATGCACTTCACAGTTAAGATTCATGTTTTCACCAAATGTCTGACTGATACAGTGATTATCCTTTAATTATTTATTATGTAAGACAAGCAAGGGTGTAAAATAAGGACAAAAGTGAACTGTACCCCTATCATGACCAGAAATCAAGGAAGGGTAATAAATTTCTGATGAATTTTACAGAGTAGAACTTTTTTTTAACCCTTGTTTTGATCTAAGTTGCATGTTTATGGGTCTTTACATATATGTAACTTTATCTTCTGTATTTAAAGTTTCTTATACCAGTTTCTATCCGTTCAATTGTAGTTACAGGTAAAAGCTCACTCCCAGAAGTCTATGCAGCTCTCCAAGACTACCATCTACCAGTGTCAGCTGTTCTAAGGATATACCAGTGTTTGCAGGGGACTAGGTAGCAGTAAAATCCTGACAGTGATCAGGGATCTTCTCTGCTGTCCAAGACCACAACATCCCAGTATTCTCAGGATATACCAGTGTTTGCAGGGAACCAGATAGTGAAATCATTGTGGAACATAAAAATAGACAAGGTTCTCTGCTCACAATAGACTATCAGACTATCAGTGTTTGTATGGGCAAGATACATGTAGCAACTAAGTACAAGATGTTGCAATCTGGGGATTTTGTCAGCTCTCTCAGACTCTTGAAGACTACCATCTTCCAGTGTCAAATGTTCATAGCATATACCAGTGTTTGCAGAGGACCAGATAGCAATGGAATCCATGTGGAACATTACAACGGTTAAGGGTTCCTCTCTGCTCACAGAGACTACCAGACCACTAGTGTTTGCAGGAGGACAGATAAATGGAGTTTTCATGTACAGGATTTTGCCAATCAGGCATCTTCTCAGGTCTCAAAGACCACCGTTTCCCAGTGTTAGTTGTTCTGAGAATGTACCAGTTTTTGCGTGAGGCCAGATAGCAGAGGACTCTTATGTTAAGACCTGACGTTGAGCAGGGATCATCTGGATTCTTCAAGGTTACCATCTCACAGTTTCATCTATTCTTGGGATAAATCAGTGTTTGCAGGGGGCCAGGTACATGTAGCTGTGGAGTCTCTGTAGGACTTAAAGTGATTTGGTAACTTTGTAGAGGCTTGATAAAATCTGAGCTGCCTGGCCTTACATGCTATCATTGTATGTAATATGGTGTAAAAATGAAGACCAGGAAAAAAAAGCACTTCAAAATCATCATGTGCTTCACAAAAGTAAACATAGGCAAGTGACCGGAAATGCCACACTCATTTTCCCCCAGAGACTCAGTGTTAGACTAAAGCGTATGACCATACGCTTGCGTAAATGGGAGTATTCAGTCACAGATATCTTAATAATAGCATTATATATTTGAAAACCTTTCTATGCCTGGCTATTTATTTATCCTTCTGAACATCATTATACAAGACAGATATCAAAATTCAAAAATTTATTAAATGAAGCCTCCACAAAGTTACCGAATCCCTTTAAGAATTATCAGGGGTCTTCTGGGCTCTCCAACAATATCACCTCCATATGCCAGCTGCTCTTAGGATATACCAACTTGTACAAGTGACTATATTGGAAAGCAGTTATAACCTGATAATGATCTAGGGGCCCCTGTCATGTTTCAATGGGATGTGGACATCCCATTGAAACATGTATATTATAAAGTGTATACGTGTTTGGATGGGGTGTCCATGACATTTTTGTGAGATTGGCCCCAAGGGTCTTCTGAGCTCTCTGGAATTATCACCTCCAAGTGCCAGCTGTTCTCACGATATACAAACATTCGCAGATTGGAATTCATGTGGACCCTGATAATGATCAGGGGTCTTCTTAGCTCTCCTACACTACTGTCTTGCAGTGCTGCCTGTTCTCAGAATATACCAATGTTTGCAGGGGATAAGATAGCAGTAGAGACCATGTGAAACCTGACAATCATCAGGTTTCTGCTGTGCTCCCAAAGACTACCTACTCCCATTGACAGCTGTTTTCATGCTACATTGATGTTTGCATAGGGTCAGACAGCAGTGGAGTCCCAGTGGGACCCAACAATGATCAAGGGTCTTCTCAGCTCTCAAAGACCACCTTCTCCCAGTGTTTGTTGATTTCAGGATACATCAGTGTATCCAGCTGTAGAGTTTTGTTTAATTCACAAACACAAGTTTCTACTTAACTGGAGAATAATTTAATATGGGCAAATACCAACTTTTTGTTTGGTCTTGTAACAGGCCCTCATAATACCATTACTCATTGTTTAGTCAGTGAAGGTGTCAGCCACCTTCAGTGATAACCATTTCTTGTGCAATGCTAATACAATGATCGAAGATACTTAGAAATGATAAAGATTTTGATTTAGGATTCCCTAGCATGCATTGTATTATGTTATCATGCCGGAATATTTACTTTCATTCTTACTGATCTTCAGGATGCGTGTACATGTCTTGTCTCTAATAGTACTGAGATTTACAAATTGTTCATTTTTCTTTTGGATCAATTATAATCGATATTGAATTGATATTACTGAAGTTGACAATTGAAATTGACTTCATTTAGAAGTTGGTACATGGAACGGAATGGTACCCCACTGGTGTATTCATAAAGCCATCTTTGACTTGGTGTGAATTTCTGGTTTCCACATATACTTAAAATGATACTTCCATTCAGTGGCAGATTTAGGGGGGGGGGCACATCTGGCCCGTGCCTGTCAGAGAACTTTGAAGTAAAAAGACACCCAAAAAATCTGATGACCTTTTTTTTTCTTTCTTTCTTTTTTTCTTGTCAGAAAATTTTGTCAGACTATTGTGGCCCCTCCCCTTTTACAAAATCCTGGATCCACCTCTGCTTCCAGTGTCAATTTTTTGTTTATTATCTTATTACTCTCTTACTTATGGGACAAAATAATATTTATCTTGATCTTGGCCATATGCAGTTATATGACAAGGAAATGTAATTTATGGAAGTTTACATTATGATGACTGTCATTTCATCATGTACTCAGTAAATTTGATAATAGAGATAGGAGTAAATATTAGATACAGAGTGCTAAATATTCTCTTATGTTTTCTTAGAAAGTATGCAGTTGTACAAAGCAGTTGTTATACATTTTGTAAATAAATCTGAATATGTAACATGTTGCTTTGTTTTTTTCTTCATCTGTTCTTCATTGAGTGTTTGCATTTCCTGCAGCTTCCTTCATTGGCTGAATTGTATTTGAAACAAATGAATGAGTAAATTATGCAGTGCATAATACACTTCCCTGCCAAGAGGCAGGGGCGGTATTCAAATCAAAACGCGCATTAAGTTAGCATTATACTTAGCATTTGGCTTGGCTAAGTAAACTGGCTTAAAGGGCAATCCAACCTTGGTAATGAGATGATTTGTATGAAAGCAGAAAAATAAAAAAAAACAGGATGGTAAAAGTTTGAAAGAAATCGGACAAGGAATAAGAAAGTCATGGATGTTTGAAAAATGAGATCACTACATCTATGCACATCTCAAATTGGCAATTTGGTGATTCGATTGTGACATTTTTGTGGACAACTCTCCATTTGTCGTACACAAAAATATTAATTTGCGGTTTTCTTCGAGGCGCTTTTACCTTTGGGGCAGTACTCAAAAATATATTGAAGATAGCATATTGTTATAGCTCCTCATGAAAGAAAAAGATCCTACAAGTTGAAAAAAGTGACATTTTAGTCATTTTGTGTGTTGGAGCGAATGGGGGAGTTGTCCACAGCTACATCACAGTGACATTACCTATTCGGCCAATTTGAAATTCCCATATGTATAGTGATTACAATTTTCAAAAATTCATAACTTTCTTATTGCTTGTCCGATTCCGTTCAAACTTTCACCAATCTGCTTCTCTGATTTTTCCTCTTTCTTGCAAAGCAACTTGCTATTAAAGGGATTGATTAACTTTGCCCAGGATTGCAAAAAAAAATCACTGTTCCAGCTAATGCTGTAATCATAATTGCAAACATTTAGGTCAGACAGGAATTGCCCGAGTTTTATAAGCTGATCGGTCGTTTATATATCAAGATATTTACGATTGAACATTGATGTCGGGATAGAGTACCGCCGAACCCTAAAGAACTCTTTACGGTTGGCATACCTCACTCTATCACAGAATACCGTACGGACTGGAAACCCGCTCTGAAATCGCCAAGCGCCAGTGCTTGGTTTTTGTGACTGCAGCGCAGCGAAGAAGCCGAGCAACTTGCGCTAGCAATCGCTAGCTTTTTTTCTCTTTTTTAGGATAGTAAACGGGTTCCATTTTCTCTCATTCTTTCACATATCCTTAATTATATATGTAGTTAGAGGATTGCACACAATTCACTGGCATTTGAGATGATTTCACAATTTTTCACAAAGTTAATCAATCCCTTTAAGGTCGGATTTGCCTTTAACTGTATTCAGATCAAATTTACGCACTTTACTTTAGCAAGCCGAAATACTTACTGTTATCCATTGTGACGTCACATATCCTGTCCAAAGTCATGCGCAGTAAATGCGTCACAGTAGATGCGCGCTTACAAGGTTTGCTTGTGCGCAGCTTATACTGCTCCGCGTATGTATAAAAGCCATGTACCTGCCAATCAAGTAATTGGCTTAAGTCTGCTAGGGAGCTGTCTTAGACTTAGGGTAAAATACTTAGCCGAAAGATTCAATTCAATACCAAAATTGCTTAAGTATTTTATCTCAGCCGAAATCTCAGTAAACTACTCAAATTTCATTCTTAGGTATTGAATTGAATATGGGCCCAGGTCTCTTGGCTGATGTTCAAGCAATTGTGTATGTGTGTGGGTGTGTGTTGTATGTACATGTATATTTGATTTATAATGAATTTGCATGAATTAGCATAATCATTTCTATGTAGAGGTTTTGTAGCCCCTACCTAGCCCTATCAAATAAGACAATGTGAAAGTAAGCATACATGTATAATTGAAAGAGGAAAGCATTTTTATGCCTCCGCCCACCGAAGGTGGTGCCGGAGGCATTATGTTTTCGGGTTGTCCGCATGTCCATCCGTCCGTCCCGCTTTCTCATTCTAGCGATAATTCAAGAACCACATAAGGTATGAACTTCAAACTTGGTGCTAGTATGTATCACCATAGGAAGACAATCTGATTAGATTTTGGGGTACCTGGGTCAAAGGTCAAGGTCACAGAGGCCAATTCCTGAAATTTCAGGTGTTAGCCTCGTTCTAGCGATAACTCAAGAACCACTTGAGGTATGAACTTTAAACTTGGTGCTAGTATGTATCACCATAGGAAGACGATCTGATTAGATTTTGGGGTATGTAGGTCAAAGGTGACAGGTCATAGAGGTCATTATACAGGTGTATGTGAAATTAATGGGGTTTTTTTTTTACCTTTGTTATCACCATATCTCAACTATATTGTATTCATGACTAGGAGGAGATAAAGTGATCAGACTTTGGGGTTATAAGGTGTAAGGTCAAATGTCAAAGAGGTCAATTAATAATGTAATTAGAGGCTTTTTATTCTGGTTATCACAATATTTCAAGAACAGTTTGAGCCATCAACTGAATTTAGGCAGAGGCATATAGGAGACGCAGTCGCATCATCTTGTTGCAATCTTGAATAAATTTGCCTGAATAAGCATAATCAATGAGATATACTTATTTCTGTGTGGTTACTGAAGCCCCTACTTAGCCTTATCAAATAAAACAATACGAGCAAAATTAGTCAAAAATGAGAATTTTTTATATTTTATGAATTCTGGTATTCCATGTAGAAATGTTAAAGCTCCCATCTAGCTATATATCATATACATGTAAAACAAACTGAATCAAAATCGATCAAGAAATACAGAAGCATTTTTAATGATTTTTGTATACAGACACACGTACAATACACATGTACAGAACCCATTTTGCAGTCCCCTGCCAAACTTTGTTCAGCAGGTACAGTTGGTGGCAATTTGAATTTTCCCCATTATTGTCTGCTAGTAAATTAACCCAGAAAGCGAGAGAAACGCTGCCAGGTTTTACACATGCATATCCAATTTGCCATTTTTTTGTGTGTAAAAAAAAAAAATAACAGAAGGTACAGAATAAAGAAATAAGCAATTGATAAAAGGGTCATTCACACACATCAATTATTGATACAGTGGAAACTCAGTATAAAGAGGTCTGATATAACAATAATTCTGATATAACAAGGTAATATTCTGGTCCCAGCTCTTTATATTTCATTGTTTTTTTTAACCTGATATAATGAGGTTCCTGCTATAACAAGGTAATTTTGATGGTCCCAAGGACGTCGTTATACTGAGTTTCCACTGTATTCAAAAGTATTTTTAAACTGCAATCATAATCTCACTTTTGTGATTGTGATTGCAATTCAAGTTGTGCTGCAACCAAGGTCAGCATGAATGAGATATGAAATTTGATTGTATGTCTATCCAAGTGTGAACAGGTCACAAAATGTAATACATGTACTGTGACTTTTGTTGTACATGAATAGACTCAATGTGGAGTATATAAAAGTGCAAGAAAAGAAAGACACATGGACTAACACTACATGTATAACACTACGAGATCTCATTCTTAAGTGTGATTTCAAAAACGTTTTATTTGAATGAAAAAATATCTTTTCATGATACACAGACATGTATGTATTCCTTATATATTGCCACCTCTGTATATACAAAACATAATAAAGAGCAATAAAAGCTTTATTTTTCTGCTTTAGTAAAGCTTGTAACATGCACCGTTAGGAAAATTATACAATTATGCCTGAAAAAAATTATATATTTTTTGCTACATTTTAATTCAAATGAAAGTTTGACCTAACCTTTGAAAAGCCCACTACATGTACATCTACTACTGTAATTCATGTAGATCACAACAAATAGATTTTGAGTAAAAAAATAAAAAAAATAGGGGTATTTAAAAAGTTTCTTGTAAATTAAACATGAATGTCTTAAAAAAGCAAATTTCAAATTACATGTATTTTCTTCTGTAAAAATTACTCAAAATACATCAAGTAAGTCATAACAGAAAATGTGCACCTTCCCATATTAAAACAAAAGATAAAATCAATTTTAAGTTGGTAATATAACATTGAAAATTACTGTTAACTGCAAACTGGTATTTAAAAATGGACAATTCATGTATGGCTTATATGAAACTTAATCCCTTTAAAAATTTAGTAATGATGAGATGATAATAAGCAATAATTACAATCAATGATAAACATGAAAATTAAACCTTATAAAGATAACCGTGATTACAGAAATTGTGCCCCAATAATAAATCAAATGATAAAATTCATGTCGGCAATACATTATACATGTATATAAAACGGGTTCAAGAATGTAGCCATCCTGATTGGTCAAATAACACCACGTGACCGTGCAAAAAAAAAGTGATAACGCACGGCGAGGGGACTAACGCACGGCTAATCCGGATCAAACACTAAGATTGTAAGAAAACACTAAGATTGTAGACCCGTTTTATAAAACTTTTAATACATGGTTGTGAGGTCGTGCATTAGTGCGATCCAGCAACACGCAGGTTTTTATCGTGGTGTCTAACACACTCGGCTACGCCTCGTGCGTTAGTACACCACGATAAAAACCTTTGTGTTGCCAGATCGCACTAACGCACTCCCAACCATGTATTAATAGTATAATATTGCTGTTAACAACAAACTGGCCTTTAACAATGAAAAGCTTATGTGAGCCTTAAAAATGAAAATGAAACCTTTTAAAAATTTGAATAATTTCTGGCATGAAGTTCTGAAAACACCCGATACAATCCAAATTCAAAATATCTGACATCAAACATTCATGTATACTTTAATTTCATCATATGAGAAATGAAATGGAATTATGTGTATAGAAATCCCTATCAAACCTGAATACAATTTTAAGCTTTCATGGCAGCTAACCTATTACACCGTATAATTGTCATACTTATTACAAACACTGCTTAATATGTCTCATGAAAATAAGATGCATTTATGATTATTTGTGCTGCTGTTGGTGCTCTGCTTGTCCTGCAATTACATGAAAGAAATCAAATAATCTAGTCATTTCGTTAAAGTAAAGTTATGAACGGATCATTCCTCAGATTAAGACAGAATAATCTGTCTGGTTGGAGGAGTGTTTGACATACTTTTTACTTTTTGTTGTCACTTCCCCATGCACATGTATGGAAGGGATTCCGCGGAGCCAGACATGCATGTACATGTACATGCAGTCTCAGTGGAGCATATCCCAGGCTGATCCTCATATGAGCATAATGCAAATAGATTAAATACATGGTGTATATATGCTCCACCGCTCACCAGGTGCTATATACATGTACATGTTTACATACATAGTTACCATGCATGACTGCCTTTTCAATAGAGACATATTTCACTGCCCCGGGAAGTTTATGAGAAAAAAATGAGTCTCTCCCTGTAATAAATGCACTGCAGGTGATCATGACAGGCAAAGCCATGTGAAATATAACATATCAGTATCAGTATCGCATCATTTGACAAAACTGTATTAAAAAGAATAACAAGCGGTGAACATTTGAATTTAAAATCTACCTGAATTCATTCATCATATTCACATTTTAAAGTGAAATAAAGACACACACTCATAATGCTTCTACCAACAATATAGCAAAAGTAGGCAAAACCAAATGATGAATAAATTTAGTGAAGATTTTGTTCTTTTTGCCAAGTCAATATTTGCAATTAGAACTACAACATACAGTTAACAAGAAATGTCTTCTGTTGACTACTGAACAAGATCTGCCAAATATTCTTGGTTTTATTTTGCTAATGTTTTGATTATATTACGCTCAAAAAAGTAGGTAGAGGGCTGCTGGAGAATATTTTCATATCAGTGTCGATGTCAATATTAGATCTAGAGATATATCTATTCCTAGACAAACATCAGACATAGCACACACCTTGTAGACTTTAAACTCTGTGATTTCTCCTTCTAAACAACCACCAGAATATACATATACATCCCAGAGTTGCTGGTACAAATACAATTCCATTTACACCAAATGTATTTTCCTAGAAAATCTGGGTCTATGTACACATATTTCTCCATATCGTTATTCAAATATAGCCCTACTAAATTACATATCAAGCAGAATGATATTTGAAGGTTTCAACACAATATAGAATACTGTACTATAGTAGAAAGTATAAAGTCATAGCTACTTTTTTTCCTTAAACTTGTATAGGCCTGCAGCCTACACTCTTGCAAACAAATAAAATGGGATTTGTTTGTTCTGCATCACAATTCATTTTATTTAGGTTTTTATTGTAGACTTTATTCAGTTGCCCTGAAGCATATATTGATCAAAAGCATCAGTGCAGAGAGCATATTGGTTGTGTGTAAGTAGCAAGCCACTATAATCATTACACATGTAATATGAAATCCTGATTTTCCTTATTATTGGCAACCCGAGTCTAAATAAACATTACTCCCACCCAATATATCTTTCAAGTTATAAAGTATACTGTAAATTTTCTGATCTAGTGAAACTGATATTAGTTTTCATTTATTTAGAAAAAGCTCCAAAAATATGAAAAACCATTTTGAATCTTAAATAAAATAAATTTCATTCAATATTTTTGATAATCAAATTTGATGCATACGTATTGCACATTATTTGAACATGAACTCACAAGACTTCATTCTTCTTCGTCGAGGCACATATTGATTAAAACTGTCAAGGCAGGGAGCATTTTGATTTGTGTGAAAGTAGCAGGCCACTATAATCATTACACACAATGCAAAAGCATATATCTACTTTCTTTGCGATCCAGGTTTCAATAAACGTCACTCAACCCCAATATATCTCTTCAGGTAACAGAGTATGCCGTACATTATCCGATGCTGAAAACTGATATTGATTTTCATCAACATCTGGTGCGGGTTCACCTTATGTACTGATCCAAGAGTGGCAGTTCTAATCGATATATTGGGGGTAAAAAATGGATTGTTAAATAAAAAGGGATGATACAAATGAAATCAGAGGTGTAACGAAAAGTTGGATGTTGAATTTTACACCACACAGGAGGTGCATCCAATTTCACTTGCTTTTACCACAGACGGGTTCTTTTAGTAGGGAATCAATTGTATTAAAATGTGATGGATAAATAAACAAGCTACACAAATATGAGGTTTCTTTTTTAAAAAAGAAATTAAAAAGCAGCATTCATGTACATGTTTATTCCTAAATCAAGCTTGTGAAGAGCTTCAAACAAATGGCATGTATCATAGTAACATATTCAAATAACTAATACTATGAATAAATGTTACATAAGAAGCACTTTCATAAGCAAGCACAATACATTTTTTTTCTTGAAAATTATAACACCACATACCAAGTTCTTCTTTTTAATACCCTGTAGTCTTTAGATATCAACCAAATACACAGATGGACAATTTGTGAATTACTTTGTAAGAATGATACATCAATAAACATTTTGAAGTACAAATGGAGGAGGAGTGTCCCCAAAAACAGATGTAGGCATAAACTAAAAGCTGCAGTGTACTGTACACAATACAGTATGTTAATCATGTGCAGATGTACATAACATGCAAGGCAATGATGTATAAATTCTTAATGTACGCTATTCTCTTATATTTTCCCAAATGAGGTCATTAACAAACATTTTTACAATGCTTTTTATCCCATATATGTTAAGACTTTCATAAAGTATGAATATGCAGAATATTCATACCAGTACTGCAAGATGATAATACATAGCATTGTGATGTTTGTTTTTAGCTGCAAAATCATGACTACACGCACAAAGAGTAGAAGTTTATAACAGCAATCCAATGCCTTATTTCTTGCTCGTTCTCTATGCAGGTGGTCGACATTATCGTTAACGCAAAATAATTCAGGCACACAATTCTACTAACATCAATAACTCATTTAGAAAAAAATAAAACACATATTCCCCCTGAATAGAATTATGAGAAAAATGTGGGAGACTACAGAACAGGATAGTAACCGGTGTTCCAGCTTTTTCTCAGAATGATCAAGAAATCAAGAAATATAGCTAGTTTAGTGGACTCAACATCTCCGGTAAAGTAATGATTTTTCTGAATATCATTTATGTCA
This sequence comes from Heliocidaris tuberculata, assembly GCA_025618425.1. Taxonomy (NCBI): domain Eukaryota; kingdom Metazoa; phylum Echinodermata; class Echinoidea; order Camarodonta; family Echinometridae; genus Heliocidaris; species Heliocidaris tuberculata. The sequence goes on along the minus strand of CM046834.1, from coordinate 39,638,606 downwards.
TAATTGCACTTCATATAAAACTACATGCAGAATGTAAAAAGTATTTCATGTCCAATATATCTTTATTTGCTCACACTTCTTCATATGTAAGATTACTAGTACTTTTTATACACAGCAAACAATCTAAAAATCTGAAAACTACACAGATTTTGTTGTTAAATTTGGAATGTGGTCTGCATCTCATGTTTAGAATGATAATAAAATGCTATGATTATGTTTTTGTTTGTAAATCTTCATTGACTCACATAACTACATACTTAACATGCTACATTTATGTTTTACAGATTTCTATATATTTAACTTTCTTTTAAAAATGAATAATGATTGTGCTTACAACTGTATATATATTTTTTTTTTTTAAACGCTTACAGTTTAGTAAAGCAAATTAAGGAAAAACGTCAAAAACTGACGAAAATACAAATATTCCTTTAAAACAAATTAAATAAACCTTATGTTAAAAAAAAAATCATTAAATGTTTTCCAATGATAATAATATTTGGTCCAAATTTTCCAATATCATATTTAAACTTAAAGTCACAATATTTATTCAATTTAAAAAGATAAATCCATTCATTTAATGTTTTGTGGACTGACAAGCAAATCATGCTTTTGCATGTTAAGTAGGCACACAGAAAAAAAAAAATATTTGGTCATATTTAAACTGAAAACAATTTGCTGTGTACTGAAATAGCGAGTACTGATTCATATCTGACATTAAAATATTGATAGCAGAGACATAATGAACTGAAGGAAAAAACAGAAGATGTTACATGTATTCAAAAACTTGGGCAACGAACTAGGATTAATACAAATCACATCATGCTGCACTGTTTAGGTCTGTTTTGAACTTTGAAAATAAAAGGTGAATTTTATTTCCAATATACATGGGCTTGATTGCAACATAATTGGACATTAGTATTATTGCTTCGGCTAAGAGATTGCATTATTGAGTATTACAATCCTTGCTATCATATTTCCCAAAACTACTACGATCTCTTATTTTCAACATATCTTTTAAACTTTGCACCAACCAACCAACCACAGCAGGAGATATCTATTTCCAAATTTGTTTTCGAATGTGTACCTGTATGTACTGTACCTATACATCTGAGTAGGTATCAAATGCTTCAGTGTGTCTCTTGTGACCAATTTGTACCCAGCATTTATCAAGACATTCCTGGGTAAAAAGTTCATATGGAAAATGCACTCAATATCTTAAATCTGAACTGCCAAACCAGCTGATGATATATTGTCTCCACCCCCTGCCGTCTTGTGGACTTGTGTACAGACTAAGACCGGTGCAACGCAAATCTCGTAATCGTCCTCCTTCCAACACGACACCGGTCTATCAACATCAAGTGGGATCTTGCGGCTGCCATATTCTTGCGAAACCGAAAATGAGTCGTCCATGATGAGGCGGGACTTGGCCATGTCGACTTTAGAGCTGGCGCAGACATGCCTGTGTGCTGTCAATGATGCCTTTGCCGCTGCTGACATGGTGTTCTTCCAAGCCGATCCTTCCGTTGTCAGGATTGCCTGGAAGGCCAGGGTGTGGATGTGGAGCCGTGTGACCCTACGCAGTCCCTCCCGTTGGGGGAGTTTCTTGAGGATGCTGTAGACAGACCGAATTTGGTCCAGGACAGTGGCCACTCTGGGATAAGCGTCCGAGGCCAGACTGACATTGCCATAGTTCAGGAGACTGTAGAGATTTGGTAGCTCCTGTTCATTCATGCCCAGGGAATCAGAGTAAGGAATGACATACTCCAGGAGCTCATGAAGCAACTTCTCCTCGGCAAATGAGGCCAGCTCCAGGTGAACTGGGGTGGAGCTAGGGAGCCCAAGGATCATGGCTCTTTGCTTCTCAAGTCTCGCCTCCCTCTCACCTGTAACAGCAATCAAGCAATTCATTGCAGTATTATCTAATTGAAACCTAAGTAAAACTTTTGTAAAATATCAATCAAGATTAGCTTTACATATGTTAAAGTGACAGTAAATTGAAGCTCTTAAGGCGCCATCATTCAACAGGATTTGAAAAGTGTCTGTGCTTCTAATTTTCCCATCATGCCCCATTCTAGTTTGTAGAAGCTTAGAATGTATCTGAAGGCAATTTTCCACATGTGCAACGTCAAAAAATAATAGTGCGAAATATAAAATGTGCCTATTTTCCAAACAGCTTTTTGTCAAAATTCAAAATAAAATGCATTTAATTTTCAAATTATAATCTCAATTTAGCAGTTAATGTAAGGTGGGGCTGTTCAAGTTTTGCCAGTTTAATGCCATTTTAAGACTTTAATGTAGCCTAAATTTTAATGTATTCAACCTTGTTTATATGGCTAACGTCAGCACCAAACCAGAAACTTTTGGGACATCAAACTTTCGTGAATTATTAATGACAGCAAATTTTGCAGCAAGAAACTTCCGCGAATTACACTAATTTTATGTTGTTTCAGTTGTGATTTGATTATTTTGCTGCATGAACCTTTCGCGAATCTTGACCACTCGCAAAATTCACAAAAGTTTCATGCACGCAAAAATTTCTGGTTTTACAGTATATGTTTTGGCAGCATATGAGTGTTATGCTCAAACGCAACACTTGTATGAAGTTCAGTAGAGTTTATGCATGTGATAATGTGGTTTATGCTTTCAAATGTATATGAACATGGAAAAAGAAATTTTCCAACTTATTTAGTATTTTTTTCTGTGTGCCGAAATTGTGGTCAAACAGACACCAAACTTGACATAAGTTTGTACCAGTGTTACTGTATCATACATTTTCCCTACTGGTACCAGTACTGGCAGCATATGGTGAATCTGAGGTCTGTACAAAGTGAAACCATACAGTAAGTATTGTTTCATGTATATGATCGCCATGTGCTCTAACAATCTACAAGTATATCGCCCAAGAATAATTGGTATATCGGGCAAGTTTTGAGTGGTATTTTCAGTCGCAAATGAATGAAAGATAAAATATAACTTGCATTGTGTATTGCTAATATTTCTCACACTGTAATGCTCCTGCCTCTTCAATAGGTTTACCCCTGTTACAACCAAAAACATCATTAACCATGTCATGACAACATCAAGAATGCTACCTTCTGAAAAAGGAAAATTATCCATCATTTGAAGACCACCCAGTACCACAACCTGAGGCTTAAAATCTTTCAACTCCTCCTGAAATTCTTCCAATCCACTCAAGTATGGGTTATGCACATCACTGTGTATGATAAATCTGAAAGTAAGATAAGGACTAAGAGTAATAGGAGGCACATATAAATAGAAGCAGATAACTTTGTTCTTGAAAATCAATTAAAGATGGAACTTTACAATTTCTCAAATGTATTTTTCATGCAATATGACAAATGTGCAATGAGAATGCAGAATCCCTTATATATATATATATGTGTGTCTCGAGAATTGAAGAAAAAACTTGTTTTCTGAATAGACTAATTGTCTTGTATTTTATCCATCAGACATATACATTAAATGGCACTTACATGTAAGATGACAAATAACTTTCTTTTTTTCTACCTGTTTGCCCTCGGTGATACAAATTCGCCAAACCTCTCCCCTGTCTTGTACTCCAAAATGACATGAACATCATCTTCTTCTACAGGCTCTCCAACAACTGCAATGATAAGACCGAGAGTGAGAGAGAGAGAGAAAGGTGAAATAAATTGAGTACACAAGGCAGCAGGAGGCAGAAAAGATACATATAATGTACAAGAATAAAAAGAAAGTGATAAGGGAGGAATAAAGATGAGTTAAAGGTGACAAAGAAGACATACAAGATATGCCATTTGTGTAAAGAAAATCATTGATAACAGATTAAACAAGTAATTTTATAGTGCAGTTCTCATCACTAGAATTAACCAGGTAAAGATGTGAAGAAATTAACTGGTGAAGAAACTACATATACTAAAAATAATGAGAAGACGGAAAAAGAAAGTAAAACATGAAAGAGGACCAAAGGACATAAAGGAGATGGAAAATAAGAAAGGAGAGGGCAAAATGATCCAGGATATAGAGAATTAAAAGGGCACATTCATGAGAAAAATAGTTGCTTTAAACAAAATCACAAAAATAAGAGAAATAGATCAGTGAAAGTTTGAGAAAAATCCAAAAAAGAATAACAGAGTTAAGAATTTTTAAAATTCTATGGAAATCTCAAATTGGCAACTCCAGGTCATGTGACTGTGATATCCTGTCATGTCATGGATTCACTACTCTACATTTGTTTTGTACACAAAAATAACACCAAATATGCTTTTTTCTCGAAACAGTAAAGGAATAGAGTTAGTTTAAACAAGAGGACATGCCAAAACATTCCATCCTTAATAATGCCTCGAGCATAGGAATAAGGAAGATGTTATGTATACACAAAAAATGAAAATTAATAACTTTTATAATTTTTTAAATATACAAATATCTTCTTTTTTGTTGCTGTCAATTTAATGAAAGAATACGCCTATTTTTTACAAGATGATAAAAACATTTTACCCTCACTATACTTCGAGCACAGGAATGAAAATGATGTTTTTTGAAGAAAAATGTAAAATAATGACATTCCATGTACAAAAACTAATTGGAAAGTAGTGAATCCATGACATCACAGGATATCACAGTCACATCATCCGGAGTTGCCAATTTGAGATTTCCATAGAATTTTAAAAATTCATAACTCTCTTATTCTTTATCGGATTTTTCTCAAACTTTCACTGATCTATTTCTCTAATTTTTGTGCTTTTATCTAAAGCAATTTTTTTCTCATGAATGTGTCCCTTTAAGGGAATCATCCCAGGAAAAAACATCTTGGATCGATGCATCACAAGTAAAATGAGATATAAAAGGAAGAAGTAATTTTTCCTGTAAATAGCAAAATGAGTTATGAAATATTCATGCCATCTAAGCAGGCTCATACGCAGCTTTATGCATTCATTGCAGTTTGATGAGTACGAGTACGTAACATCCAGAAATTGTGATGATCATTCATTCAGTGTTGCATTACATGTATATCATTTATAAGTAATGCAATGGATGTAGAGAGAAATGATGCATTCTGACAAGGGCTCTTAGAATCACCATTCATTCTCTAACATTGGGGAGGTAGGTCCCCTCCCAACTCTCCAAATATCAAGTAAGATCTCTCAAGAGATTTTAGCGTAAATATCTACTTGATAATACCCAAATAACGAGCACAATCACAACAAATGGCTCAAAATAGAAAATAACAAGGATTAGAATCAATAGAAAAAGGAAGTAATCCAGAAACAAACAATTTAACTTGGCACATAAAAGTGCCAAAACAAGAGGAAAAATAAACACATAGAAATAAACATTGTCAGAAATCTATAAAATCCATGAAATAATTTGAGATGAACATCCAAATGGGATGGATAAGAAGCAGTTAGCATTGTGAGAGGAACTCTGAAAATCAGAATCATCCAAATGCCAGGGAATTCAGCAGTATCTCATGAGAGACAATGGCTTTAATGCCTGTTTGATAGAACCAAAATAATTACCATAATCATAACACGTGGCTCAAAGAGAACTAGAATCATTAGTATTACACAATGTGCAGATAATCTAAAAAAATAACAACACAGACGCATGTAAAAATAAAGAGATTAAGTGAATGTTCTGAGAACAGAAACAGAAATTCCACTTTAGTCAGAAATATTCCAAATGAGAAGTGACAAAACAACATAGTGGAGGAAAATTAGATTTAAAAAAAATAGAACAATCACAGAAATCAATGAAATTGTTTTGAGATGATTATAAAGCAATAAGAACCTCATATTAAAGGAAAAAGTAAAAAGTGACAGAACAAGTGTAAAGAGGCAAAATATATCAAAGAGAAACGAACAATCAAGGAAATTCACTAAAATATTTTGAGATGACAAGAACCTGACCACAGGATGGAACAGACGAAGAATAGTAGAGCTTTCTAATGGAAGCTAAAAAGTCATCATTCATTCTCTCCAATTGGAGAGGTTTCCCCCATATTCAAATGTCAGGGAGCAAAGGCTCTCGAGAGACAACAGCTTAAATGACTGCTGGGACTTTTCAGGATTGCATAAATATTTGAATGGTTTGGGGCATTTCAAGCTCTTCATAAGGGAGATGTACGTGGGTGATTGATGTCTTGTTACATCTACTTTTATCACTTCTACCCATTCAGACAAGCAAAATTATGTTTCGTACCAAAATCATATAAGCTACATGTACAGATAAGTAATTACTTTTTTCTTGTCTGAATGTTGTATTATGAAATGTTGTGCAACAATATGTCACATAAAAAAAAATCAGAGAGAAACAGAGCAGACTCAGGGTCGATTGCAAATGTGATCATAGTATCAAACAAAACAAGATGAATGCAACTGCATCTCCTATATGCCTCTGCCTAAATTCAGTTGATGGCTCAAACTGTTTTTGAAATATTATTATAACCAGAATAAAAATCCTACAATTACATGTTAATTGACCTCTTTGACATCTGACCTTACACCTTATAACCCCAAAGTCTGATCACTTTATCTCCTCCTAGTCATGAATACAATATAGTTGAGATATGGTGATAACAAAGGTAAAAAACATTAATTTCAAATATGACCTCTATGACACGTCACCTTTGACCTAGACGTGAACGATCAGATAATCAGTTCGTCTCACTGTGGTGATGCATACTAGTTCCAAGTTTGAAGTTAATGGCTCAAATTGAGCTCAAGAGAGTGTTAACAAGGCAAAAACCTGAAATTTCATAGTAAATGACCTCCATGACCCTTGACCTATGTACCGCAAAATCTAATCAGATCGTCTTCCTATGGTGATACAAACTAGCACCAAGTTTGAAGTTCATACCAGAAATGGTTCTTGAGATATCGCGTTAACAAGGCTAACACCTGCAATTTCCGAAATTGACCTTTGTGACCTTCGACCTCTGACCTACGTATCCCTAAAATCTAATCAGATTGTCTTCCTATGGTGATGCATACGAGCACCAAGTTTGAAGTTCATACCTCAAATGGTTCTTGAGTTATCGCGAGAACGAGAAAGCGGGACGGACGGACAGACGGACAACCCGAAAACATAATGCCTCCAGCACCACCTTCGGTGGCATAAAAATTGTGTAACTGGGAGGGGCTGATCATGATAATGCGCTGATATGACCGGCCAGCTGCAAGTTTGTACACCTGAGCAATGTATGGTGCACGCTGACCTCCCCAAAACTATTTACTTCATATGATATTCTTATTCAGGGTGCATGCCATCTTGATTACGTAAATACAATGTGTCTTTACACCATATTCCTTTATTCAACTTTTGAATAAAATCCCTCTGGTGTGAAAGGGCTATCCATCTCCTATCCCTGGAGTTTACTGCAGCTTAACCCAGATAGAAACCTACTGTCTGGAATATAGGATGTTTTTTTAATTGGCCTAATGCACTTTTTGCTCCAGGGATGTGGAAATGGAGTAGGATGGAGAATGAAGTAGATGCATTTATGCATTGCCATGTAGACGTAAACTTGACAGAGGCTGTCAAAATAGATCCTAAATTACAGAAGATTACAGATGTAGTGAGAGGAAAATGGAACTTTATCCGTATTTTCTTCTATCTGGCTTTTGATATTGTAGCTTGAATTGATTGAGATTTTTGCTGCAGAAATTCAAATTAGCTCTGCTGAAAATCTAATTATCGTTAGGGACTTTCCTTTTCTATATGGAATTAAATTTTATTGACTATTTCACAGACACGAATAAAGTTAACTCGCTTTTGCTTTTTCTAGAAAATCTTATTCAACCATCAGTAGAACAAAACTATGCAATAAACAACTCAATAGGATGAATTTCCTTGAGAATGACTGCAAAAATTACTAGTAATTTTCCTTAAAATCTGTAAAATGTAAATTAGTCCTCAGAGGGAAAAATGTTGAAAATAAACACAAAAAGATTGGGCAAAATAAATCAACAATTTCAAATCAAGCTAAATCTTAAAAATCTACTGAAATTAATGAAAAACACGATTCAGATCAGATTTAAATCAGTGATCTTTGTCCCGTACCCAACCCTGCCATTAGACCTGTCAAAGTGACTTTAAGATGTTGATGAAGTGTAATGCCATCTCCTCTGTCCTACTTATTCCAGTGATTTGACATTTCCAGCCTCCTCGGGTTCCGATTTATTCTTCCTTATTAATATTACATTTGATGCCCCTGTCTGACCAACAGAACAGTTCCATAACCTCACCAGGATATCTTTCTATCCGACATATCTCTCGTTTAATCCACCGATTTGACATTTCAAGCCTACTCAAGCAATGATGTATTCATCCTTATCAATATCGCATCTGATGCCCCATTCAAATCGGACCCTACAAACCAGCAGAACAGTATAAAACAGCTTTAGGGTATGTTTCAATCTGATTTTTTTTTTTAGATCAATCCATCGATTGACATTTCAAGCCAACTTCTCAATTACTCATGAATGATTCTTCCTGATGCCCCACTCAAATCAAGACCTACAATAAGCAGCAGAACAGTTCTGAGCAGAATTGGGGTTTAGAAGTTTAGATCTAGAAGATCTTTGGAGTAAATACTAGAGATTAGCATAAGAGTAAACAGAAGTATTTAGTTCCACTATTAGATTAAATCCCATCTAGAGATCAGGCCATAAACACCAGCACTCTCATAATGTGGCTTTGGCCAAACAGCAGAGTTAATCTGAAGTCTTAACTTAGGTAGAGAGCCAAGTATAAGCTTTCTTCAGTGAAACATTAAACATTACCCAAGAATTCCTAGTTTTATACAGTTTTGCTGTCGTGCCTCCAAATCTGGAGGGCTGTTGATTATTCATCAGCCGGTGATATACTGTAAACTGTTTTTGTTCATATTTCATATAGGGGATTCATATTTTCATATATTGCAAGAATCATACCAAAATATAATACCTTTTATCATATTTTGAATAGTGCATATTTTTTTTACTTTACTGTAGTCTTGATAAATAGTTAACAGCCTGCATGAGGCACCACACCTTAAAGGGATTGATTAACTTTGCCCAGGACTGGAAAAAAAAATCACTGTTCCAGCTAATGCTGTAATCATAATTGCAAACCTTTAGATCAGACTGGAATCGCCTGAGTTTTATAAGCTGATCAGTCGTTTATATATCAGGATATTTTCGATTGAACATTGATGTCGGGATACTAGTACCACCGAACCCTAAAGAACTCTTACTGTTCTATCACAGAATACCGTACAATGAACGAATCCTTATTTCTTCACGGGCTGGAAACCCGCTCTGAAATCGCCAAGCGCTGGTGCTTGGTTTTTTGTGACTGCAGCGCAGCGAAGAAGCCGAGAGACTTGCACTAGCGATCGATCACGATGCCTTTTGCCTAGCTAGCTTTTTTCTCTTTTTTATGATAGTAAACGGGTTCCATTTTCTCTCATAATTTCACATATCCTTGATTTTATATTTAGTTAGAGGACTGCACACAATTCACTGGCATTTGAGCTAATTTCACAATTTTTCATAAAAGTTAATCAATCCCTTTAACTAACTTTTAAAACTTGAATATAAATTCAATTCAATTTCATTCCGACCAGAATAGTTTGGGAGCTATCATAACAAGTAGGGGGGGGGGATTGACATAAAATGCAGTCTTTAAGCATTTCAGTACGGTACACTTGGAAAACTTCCTTTCTCATCTTGCTTGTACTGGAGTCACTATCAGCAATCAGACCATCCAATTTACAAACCACATTCTTTTGTGTCAGCGGTTGAAACACCGTCTGACAAACAATCAAGCTAACAAATTTACTGCTAAATTTAATTGTACCAGCATCCACAAACAATCAAACTAACCTATTCTATGTGTCATTCAAGGATCCACTCAGAAATAAGCTAAATAATTTTCATGGGCTCAGGGTCAGGGAATCGGGGTGTATTTCTTTTTATCAGAAACCAATATTGTCCTTGATTGTAAAAAAAAAGGAAAAAGGCTTAACAAATCAAATCAAATTAGATTGTAAACATTTAGGCTGGCAACACAGGTTTGACAAATCATACCCAATGAAAGAACCAAACCAAAGTATTTAAAGAGAGAGAGAAAAACAAAGTCTGCTGGAGAACAAGACATACAGATCAAGGGAACCAATCTCATTTGTTTTTAACTTTTTAAATCTACTACTCTAAAAGACACTATTTCATCTGAGAAAAACTTCATATCAATAATAAAAAGATCCGCTGACAGTTTGAAGAAAATATTTTTGCACGACTTCAAACAACTGTGAAGCATTTAGGCCTACGTATAGAAGCTCAAATACCATATTTGTTTAATACATTCTAATTTTTAATGGTTCTGAAGTTACAGTATGAGAATACAAGCTATATCTCTAGGTATAATATTCATTCAGTACATCAACGTTAATTTGCATACATATGCATGTATATATAAAATGGTGGACCAAATTGAATTTAATTGATTAGTCAAAAATTCTTAATTCAAACTAATATCAACTGTGTCAAAGAACAAACAATTTAGCCCCTTCATGAGCAAGTTAAAATTCAGATATAACAATCACCTTGACATTTTGGAGCATGCCTAAGGAGTGAGGATAGCAAACCTTCTTTAAATTAGGCTCCATGCATTTATCAAGAACTATCAAAACAATTTCATTTGAGGATTATTGAATCCAAGGCTGAATCATGATACATTCTACAAGAGTATAATATTCAGCCATCAGTTCAGAATAAGTAGAAGAAAAAGTAAGAGTTCCACCTTCATTGTCAACCCTTCCTCAAGATCACATGCTGATCACTGTTCATTTCCTACTCAGAGATGGATACAGGGAAAGCCAGCTATCGTGGCATATCCAAAAATTATCCCCTACCCTTACAATAATCAGTCAAGTATAAATGCCATTCTAAACCGGATGAGACCCTAATGACTTACATTAGCAGAAGGGCACATCACCATAATGATCACCAATTTACTAGAATAGGTTCGATCAAGGCCTCCATCCCACTTGCAAATCACAACAAGGCAATCAGTCAGTGGCAAACAAATGAGTCCCTGGAGCATGATATTCAATTCCCCGCTTGAGTTGGTCCATACGTATTGACCATAAAGGCAACAAATGATAATGAATATTGCATGATCATCAGTGAAATTGATATTATCAATCATTGTTGTATAAATAATGAATTACAGATTGCAGAACATCCAATGAATCAAAATAAAACTAAAACGAACATATCGTCTGTTTGGGGCCAGAAGGGCGTTAACTCTGTACAAAATGATATGAGTTAATGCCCTTCTGGCTTCAAACAGACAATATAATTTCAAAGAAAAGTTCTGAAAACACATACACTTCATCACTTTGCTAAGAAACAGGATGACTGGTGATAGTATAGGCGTCAAAGTCCTGTTTGATCTTTTCATTGCATTTCACATTTGATTCTAATAAATATTTGTTGTTGTCATGTTGATTACATAGATATAGAGTTTCAATCAGGAATTGAAAATTAGTGCCTTACCTGAAGACACTAGTAAACTGACTTGGATTTGAACATGAGACCTCCTAGTTCTAATATCACTGCCCTAACCACTGAGCTTCATTGTATTGTGCCTCTTAACTTATAAACTTCTAAAATTCCTGAAGTCCAATCATCATGATTTAACTTCATATTGTAAGGAGTTGAATAATGCAATAATAATCATCATTCTTATAAATCAATTTCATTTTCTTGCAAGATATTATTATCAATATGAGATATAAACATCCTGTTTAATGGCTATTCTGTGAACAAAATGAGAAAAATAATGTTCAGCATTATCTTCATAAGATGTAAGCATAGAGTATAACCCACACACCAATATTCATGAATTCAGAAACAGACTCACATTAGAATGCCCCCATTATAGTCTTTAAAAATATTCTTAATCAATTACAATTTCTTAGAAAATCATTATCATCCTTAGATGTGAATATACTGTATAATCCTTGCAAAAATATGCCTCATATAATCACACAAACTTAATTCAGAATGTCTCCAATAAAAAGGTTTTTTTTCCAGTAATCAAATATCAAATATAATTCCTGGCCCCATGGGATAACCAATTAACCTTAAGAAAAATCTGAATAAAGCCTCAAATCAATTTAAGGAATGATCAATAAAAAATATTTGAGAAGAAGATAATATATTGTGAGATGCACAGATTCCAATAACACAGCCGTCTGGGAATTTCTTCAGCCAACAACTTTACAATAAATTGCTCCCAAATTTTCTCCTCATTATTTTACAATTTATTTCCAATTTGAACTCATAAGGAGCTGGCAGATATAATACACTCTGTGGCAGGCATACTCATATGATGGCCACAGATATAAGACACATCAGTCTATGGCCTACCATTCAGTACTGGATAAAGATTTCAAAGAAATAGATAGAATTACAGGTTCAACAGTAAAATTGAAGGGAAATTAAGGAATGGAAAGACAGCTTTACTGAACAACCCCCCCCCCCCCCCCCCCAAAGTAACACTTCTTAACCCTTGAGATAGCTTACTCTTAATCAAAATGATATCATATCTCCAACCCAGAAAAGAAAAGTCCTAGAATACATCATGAAGGACTCAGGAATGCACAATGAACTGTAAATTGCGCACAAACTGCACATGCTTTTGAAGGCATCTGAACAGTGAAAACAACACACAGGGGGTGGAGAGTGATTTACATGTAGCTCTGGAAAGATCCAGAAGAGCTCTTGTATACTGTAAAAAAGCCCTGGTATATAACAAAAAGCAGTAAAATATATTAAAAATATCAAAATCAGAACAAGAGAATCTCATTTCTAGCATAGCAAAGCTAAAAAGAGCTCCTGTGAACAAAAGAAGTATTTTTTTTTACACTGCATCTGAATTGCATTTTAGTTTAAGACTGACTACAAGTATTCAAAGGTACGGTATCATCATGAAGAGCATCCATTACACAGAAATGATATAATTTGAATTTTAACAATTCCTTTCTAATACTGGGTTTAAAAATATTAGGAATAATTTTGAAAATGAAAATAAGTATTACAAAATTTGTGCCGTGGAAGATTATGGCAACTGCAAATTCATTACATTTGTTATCTGAAGAATCAAGATATTTAGGGATTCATATTTGATATTTTTCTCCATTTTTTAAAATGAATACATCTCTTCCCACTTTCCTTGAAATGCTTACCTTTGAAGCTTGTTTTGTCTTTTAAAAAACATGTGGACCTTTGAAGGCCTTATCAATCCTTAATTTAAGTGTATCCCAGGAAACCAGACGGATCCTATGCTAATTTGTACTCCTTTCTTCTGAAACACAGTTAGTGATGCAATCTCAAAGATCCTAGATGCAATATTCATGGTTTTAAATAGGAGAAGGCTTAGAAAATAAGAGTTCTAGAAGAATCTAATCTGCATTTTTAATCTAGTTACAAATTTTATAAAAGGCACTCCAACAAACATCTTTAAATAATACTTCACTAGTACTACATCAAAAGTAGCCATCTATGCATGACTGACTGCTACAATAGAAAAATGTAGCAACATAAATTTTTACAAAGTTTGCAGTTTCTATACACATACAGTAGGACTTCAGAGAATTATTTTTCAGTATGATATTCTCCATTAATTTGATTACTGAATGTTATATATATATTTTATTTTGTTCAGAAACAAAGTTTTCATACAGTGTAAAATCATAGATGTATCACAGGCACAGCTGAAATGAAAATATGAACTCAAATGAGAAGTGCTAGTGATATGTTTATAGCCATATTGTAACTCTATTATTTTATAGTATATTTTTTGAGAGGGAAAAAAGAGAAAAAAATACCTTTGACATGTTCATGAAACTCTTGAAGTGTAGTAGGAGTAGCCTTTCCACCCAGCAGTACATCACACCCTTCTATAGCCAGCCTGTTAGCTATCACAGCTGCATTTCCTCCAAAGACACCCCAATGCCCAGCCTGCTGGCGGGACAGCCTTACAATCCTGCGAAATAACTCTCGGTTGTGCACATACCTCCTGCAGAGTACAAAGGTAACAGAAAGGAAACAGTTGATTGAATAAAATTCATGACTAAATATCTAGAGAAGCATGAATTCCTTCAAATGAGCTGCAACTGTAAATTCTTGTGAATAAAAATGAATAAAATCATCAGGATAGCATCATAGCACAGAAGTTTAGTTTCAAATTTACACAAATGTTTAAAAAAAGTAATTCATGCAAGCATTTCAGAGTGAATACTCTGGAATCTGAAAGAATAAGTTTCTTAGATTTCAAAATAAGGTGTTAAAAGAGCCTTTATTTCTGTCAATGCGACCATTTATATCACCATTACATCTTTGAACTGCAACAAAGATTAAATGTACCACTAAAGAAAAAAATCATCTTTTATCAAATTTATCAAACATCAACATTGTATACAAGATGAAATGTTTGCTAAAGACCATGGCCAACCCTCCCCTATAGTACAAAAAGATCATAAAATGTCATTAGAACCTCTGTAAATTATGGTGTGTCTGCATGTACTGTACTGCACTGTCAGGATTAAATTATTATCAAGCAATCTGAAATATATGTCTAACTTTATCAATGTCAAGGATGCACCCTTGGGAGGTTGCCATCGGCTCCTACTCTTGCTACTTCGTTAAATCAGCCAGCAGCCTGATCCAATAAATCTTTGGAAACCAAAGTAGTAATATAAACCAGCCAGTATTATTAACATGGACAACTGACGCCAAAAGGCGCACAATTTCCATTCCTAAAGCCATTACAAATCTTGACACATTCTGAGGAGGTATATACAAGGATCTGGGAGGTACATTACATGCAGAAAATTAGGAAAAAGAAATACTGGACCTATTCACACTTGCAAATAAAAGCCAATATTACAGTACAAGGATAACCAATACCAAAATGCACAATTTTCATCCCAGTAGCTATTACAAATTTTGACACAATTGGAGGCCCTGGAAGGGACCTTTCATACAGGAGTATTACATGTACAAGATATATTAGACCCATTAACACTTGGAAATTAAGAGCCAATATTACATGGACAACTCGTGCTACAATATGCATGATTATGATCCCTAAATCAATTACAAGTCTTGACACATTGTAAGGAAGGAAACAAGGCTCTGGAAGGTACATTTCATAAAGTACAAGAAGGAAGAGGAGATATTAACCCTTTTTTTTTTTTTTTTTTTTAATGTTTTTATTGAAAGTAGAAACAATGGATAACATATGTACAAAAAATAAATATGAGGATATTAACCCTTTTACATTCATAACATACATGTAAGAGCCAGTTACAATTATCAAAGAGCGCAAATGATCCTGAAAGCAGCCAAATTTCCATTCCTGAATAAAACCTTTTAAATTAGGATTAGAGAAACTTGCCCCTATCCACACTGAAAAAAGAAGAGTGCTCTTTCATGAGTGTGAAAGCACATGTATAGAAAAGCAGGAGGAAGTATTCCCACACATAGAGTTTACAACCTCAGGCTCAGAGAGCACATGGGACCATTTCAAACTAATCTTACATAGAAAATAAAATTCTGTTCCCATACAAAATATCCTTTTTTCAAATGAAACCATGCCATATTATGGAGGAAAATTTTGCCCCCCCCCAAAAAAAAAAAAAATTGTTTAAATGTCCAGTGAACTTTTCATTTGGATCGCTATCAATGAGGGCACTATGAGTACGTGTGAAAGGGGTCACAGTCTTAGCTGTGCCCATGCATCTCAAATTGATGTCATTTATCAATGCTTGCAAAGTATTCACACTCTTGGGAGGCACTGAGTAACAACCAAGGGGGATTCCATGGCATTTCCACTTCCAAAACACATACTAGTCATTAGTATAAGATTACAATTCTCTTCTTGTTGTTTTCTTGTACAACACTCATAACAGACAGGCTAGTTCACATTCTGCAGAAAAAGGATTCCTTCAAAAGTGTATTAAGAACACATTAAAATAAAAAATCTAGGATGTATTCTTAAAATATGACTGCATGTATTACTAAATAAGAGCAGAAAAATTGCAGGGAGGCGTGTTGCCTCTATATAACCCTATCTTTTTCCCCTTCTCTTTTCTACTTGACAAAACCAACATTTTTCCATCAATTCCATCTATCATTAACTTCATACATGTATGTGCCACTAAAATATTAGCCATCCTAGCAAGTTTTTTTTTAGTTTTTCCTCCAGTGTATTTATTTCAATTCATTTGTTTTAATTTATCTGCTTTTCCAAAGATCCAATACACTCTTTCAATAACAGATGCATTTCCATAGATTGTTAAAGATAGAGTTACAAAAATATCAGACTAAAGGAGACTTCTGTTGGCGAGATGGCTAATACTGCTCACCAATTAGGCAGGATAAAATTTCTTTAATTTAGAAGGGCATGTAAGCGCCATAACAAGCCTGAGCTGCCTACGAATAAATAACCCTGAGATACATGGTTATTATGGAATATGGATGCTAACTGCACTGATCATCTGGATGCAATGAATTGAGAAATTGATCTATTCATATGTGCATATAGATGTAAACATCTAAAAATTGATCAGCAGCACAGGTGGAAGGGATTAAGTGAAATTACAGAGGGTAGGGACATGCACATTATTGGAAACATATAATCATAAGAAGTATGAGAGAAGAGAGAAAAAGAGAAAAGAGATTGAGAGTAAGGCAGAAAGACAGTTTACATCAACTACTATTCATTTTCAAGGGAATTAAAAAACAAATTTTCATGCACATAGTTTTGCCAAACTACAATTTTGAAATGAAACTATGTTTTTATTCAACTAAAATATTTTCTCAACATTAAAAAAAATAATCACAGGAAATTATTGTATCAACTAAATATCCTTGAGAACATAACTACAACATGAACACAGCTTGGGTTCCATCATGATATTGTACTTAATGCTTGAAGTTTTCTTCTTTTTTTTTTGTCACCAAATGTTCCATCACATTTATCACGTTTGTGATGATGCAGGAAAGACCACCCTAAGGTAAACTAACATGTTAGCACATAATCCATCACAGTGACAGGGCATTTTGTCTTTGATGATCAGTCAATTCAACAAAAGAGAAGAGAAGTGTTCTCCTACCTCCGGTGTCTGCTCCTATATACACTGTACACAGAAACACTGACATAGCCAGACTTGTTGAACGGGTGGGGAGGGGGGGGGGGTGACACACATAATTTTAAAAATCTCAGAGTTATACTCTCAACAAGAGTGAAAGAAGTTTTGGATGAAAAAGATTTACCAGACCAAGTAGGTTATATGGAAAATAGAAATATATGGTAGGTGAAGCCATAAGATTAATAGATGATATGATATTTCATACCTCAAATAACAATTTACCTTTTTTTTTAGTTGCCATTGATTTTGAAAAAGCCTTTGATTCGGTTTCACATGTATTTTTACAAAACGTGTTATTTTCCTTTGGTTTTGGCCCTTCCTTTTGTAAACGGATTGATATCATGTATACTAACACTCTTAGCTGTTATTTAAATGGAGGATATTCTACCGCATATTTCAAGGTTGATAGGGGGTAAGACAAGGAGATCCATTATCTTCCTTCTTGTTTATTCTTTGCATTGAAACCCTAGCTCAAGCGATTCAAAATGATGATTTGGTCTTACATTTAGGTTTGCAATTTGGAGACACAGGGGTGAAACAGGTACTTTATGCGGATGATATCACTCTTTTTGTTAAAAATCTTGAGTCAATGAAGTGATTGGAAATAATATTTGAACATTTTGCAAGAGTATCTCGACTGAAAATAATCAAAGAAAATGTTATGTTACTAGGGGATCACTGTCTATTGTATTGTAGAATAGTGGAACGTAACGTCCGCCAGCTCAGCACACACTCATAATAGAATTGCATGCTTTCATACAATACCTCCTCATTGCCTTTGTTTTCCTGCTGATGCTACAGCATGTCTGACATGGCAACTCCTATGTTGTTATTGTATGTTGTATTGTAACAGCTGTCAGCTTTGACAAAGTTAAATACCAATTTCACTTGCAAAATCGCTATTAGCTCACTGATGATTGACAGCTGATGTCACAAGGGGCAAATGGTCTGGAGGATTTTATGAAGTGGGTGGGGCTTAGCAGGTTGTAGAAAATTATTTCAAAAAATATTTTAAAATCTATGAAACATATTTAGAAGTACTTTAAATATTAAAATATGAGATTATGTAGAACTGCACACCAACAGGTATCCACTTGCATTTTGATGGCAGGGGCCCTTTAAATAGTAAGCTTAGGGAATTCCAATTCAAAATTTTACATGGGATTATTTACACAAATCATGATTTATATCAGTTTGGACTGGCTCAAAGTAGTTTATGCTCCTTTTGCAAAAGGAAAGAAGAAACATATTGTCACATATCTAATGAATGTGAACAGATTCGGTTGATAGGGGAAATCATGGGTAATGTGCTGAACTTGCCGATTTTAAAGGAATTAAACTGGGAGAGAATTTTATTGGGTGCGACTTTGGGCGATGTGGGGAAAATGTATTTATTGAATAATGTAATATTATTAATAAAATATTTGATATTTCAATGCAGGAAGAGAAATACATGTATACCACCTAACAGCAAAGAAAATAGAGAAATATTGGTAGAAAATCAAATTGAAAAAAAAGCACTAGATCGTAACACCCTGTCATTACACTTAAAGAAATGGGAAGCTTTTGATTTCAGATGAAAGGAGGAGTCTTTTTGATGCGAAGTGCAATGAACAAAATATGTTAATTATGAACTATAATAAATTGATTGTACTTCCTTCCCAAGGGACATTGCTTTTGTTATGTCATTGGTTGTCTGCAGATTCTCATTCTATTGCAAGTCACGGAGTGCGGAGAGGGGCGCTCAGGGATTGGGGTGGGGATGAGGGGGAAGGTTGGAAGGGGTAAGGTATTGTGTTGGGATGTGAGGGTACAACTGTCTTTTTCTTTTTTTCTATCTCTCTCATAATTCATTTTTCCTTTTTTTTTTCTTTCTTTCTCCTTTTTATTGTTTATAAATTTTTCTTTCAGTGAAAAAAAAACACATAAAAGGAACAGTTATTATTCAAGGTATTTTTTTCCAGATAACGTAAAGGTATAGTTTGAGTTGCATATCTGTATAATTCAAGTAAGATGAGATTTTACGTGAATATACCAGTACATGTATTTTATAAATTCTTTGTTCCTCGATGAATGTATACATATAGATTTACTTGTAAAAGTTTCTGTTTACACTTTATTCATGATTGTAATGTTTCTATTTTCGTATAGACTGTTGATTTCACTGAAAAGAAATTAATAAAAGAATACTTAAAACAAAAAACACACACATAAATGACTTCTTTTTGTTTAAAGCGGATGAACAGGGGGGTCATGGCCCCTTGTACCCCGCCCCCCCCCCTTCCCCTGCTACGCCTATGCTCAGGAAGTACAGAGTACACTTTTTCTACATAATTTAGCCAATTTTCCTAGTTAACATAATTCTTAAAAATATACTATTCAAAATTAAATTGAATGATAATTATGCCAAATCAAATACACATTATGGACACTAACATTACCTGTACAAACACACCTATATACAATACATACAAAGAGTAAAATACATTTGTAGAATAAATAAGTACAAAACATTGTGCTGCACTAAATTATATTTTCAAATTTCATCATTCAACCAGCACAGGAAACCAACCATGACAAATTTCCTTGATCACCTCGAGAGGGCTAATTAGGATGCCACAATGAAGGCCTCTAAATTTACCAAGACCTGTGTACTCTACCTCTCTCCAACAATGTTCAGCCACACAACAGGCACAGAGAAAATATTCTCATCAGTCCTTTTTCAAAGAGGACATCAGTCAGCTTGTAGATTCACCAAACCACAGGCCTCCAAACTTTCTTTCTCATTCAAAACAAAACTTACATTCTCTGAATAATCATGTTTCCATGACTGTGTAATACTAAAATGATACTGCTATATTTGGTTCTTGTATAGTGCATATTACTTGATATAATTTCATTATGAATTTCTTTTTTTCCAAGAATATATTGATACCTCTGCCTTTGATGATTGGACTTATGATTTTACACATCTCTATGCAATGGATCAATTTCTTTATCAACAGTCATGAAAATGGAAATCTATAGACAAAGCAAATGGGAGAGGAGCTTAAAAGGTACATTACAGAGTTAAACCAATTTGCGTTTGATCCATTACATCTTTCAAAATTGATGACTTTCTTAATCTTTATTTGATTTTTCTCAAATTGTCAATGATAATTTTTTTCTATTTTTTTTTTCTGCTTTTAATAAAACCAATTTATTTTCAAGTTGACTTCCCCTACAATGTACATGCCTTCTCTTTTTGGTTCCCTATTGAACATCTATTGTAAACAGTTCAAGTAGCAAGTGTTGTTACCCACCATGTTTTTCACAAGAATGTTAATGTTCTATACAAGTAAATGTATTTTTATTAGTTTGTTTGTTTGTAATGTGATTTTTATTGTTTTTGTTGTTACATAAATCATGAAAAGGAATACAAATTGAAAAAGTTTTTTTTAATGCCTTCTCCATCTCTCTCTGTCTCTCCCTAAAGCCTCACATTGTTACTCCACTAGTTTTTTTTCCCCCAGAGGAGGGGGGGGGGGGTCAAATATACTGCTGTACACACGCATGACCACAGGTTTTCCATTGGCCAAAATCACACCCTTTTTGAGGTTTTTCACACTTTTTCTCGAAAAATTTACCCCTAAATAAGTTTAACCCCCTCAGATATATCCCCTAACCAAGGTCTACCTCAATTAAACCTCTAAAAAAGTACTAGCTAAAAATAACTACATGTATTATTGATATTAACAACTACAATTTATACAGTGTATGAACGCACTAAGTTATTTCTCCATGAGATCTCTCACTATATAGATACATGTATAGAAACATAAAGAATAATAACTTCCATGTTTTGTTTTTTTTAAACATTCTGTAAGAATTTATTCAGAAAAAAAAAACATGAAAAGGGCTATTAACAGTACATGTAATTTGTTTTGTATGGAATCTGAAACTTATTATCATTTTCCATATATGTAACTTGTTCCTGATTAAAGAGAACAATGAGTTCTGGGAAGGGTCAAAATGTTGTTGAGAGACTTGAGTAATAAATAGTAAGAGGTTACAATGATTGAGAACATTATTTCAGACATTTTCATTTCAAGGCTGCACAAAGTCCAGTCTAAGGATGGTGAAAAGAGTACCCTAAATGCCTTTAAAAAAATTTTTTTTAAATACCTTTTTTCCTAATTTTTTGCCTATTTGACATCCTAAATGTATCACGTGCCTTCACAAGCAAAAACTACCCTTTTCACAAGTTTTTTTTGTCGCACATGTGTACAGCAATATATGACTCTCCCCCCCCCCCCCAGGTTTTGTCCCCTCCCGCATTCTTTTTTTTTCTGCCTGATTTCTTATTTTTATTATTTGATATTTTTGTTTTGAGATAAAGTACAGAATCTGATCAACATGTAATCTAGGCACAAAAGTACCAAAAAAAAACAATTAAGAATTGTTTTCACCCTTTATTGTCCATGGACAAATGAAATGTAAGAAAGAAAAATTTAGAAACTGACCCCATATCATTAATTAGTAGACTACGTGTGGAAAATATCAAATATCATGGGATTCTCTCCTCCTTATTTGCAGAAAATCCAGAAGAGAAAATACATGTAGGAATCAATTTTATTTGGCCCTACACATTTTTTAATCATTTACATAACAAACATTAGAAATTTACAATTTGAAACTCATCTGATCGCAGAGTATTAATTATTTCTCCATGTACCACTATACAAACATTACAAAATCTGTCACATTGTCACATAGCAAGAAAGCTGCTTTTTCTTTTGTATCATCATTATTTCAAGACTATCTCCATGTCACTACCACCCTTTACCACCACCCCCCCCCCCCCCCGCCTTACCCCTTTTTAATATCTCATCCTCATCTCATTAAAGTCAAAAAGAAGTTTCGACTAGCAGATAGCTTTAAGTTAACTTTAGACGGTACAATGACTTTGCACTTTTTAGCACTTCTAGCAAAACTTGAGCAAACCATATTTTCAAAAAATAATTTGCATTTAGAAAGGAACTTACTCTGCTGCTGCTCCAGTGGAAAAGAAATAGGCAAATATCTCAGCTAAATCTTGGGAGGATCGAATTTCTTCAACATGACGCTTTTGTTCCGGCGCTTCTTGCTCCAGTTGTCGAAACAACTCCACGCCACCAGCGAAGCTATCGCTGCACAAGCTGAAGCCAACAGCTACCCGAGTGCGAGGATAGACGCTGACCTTCCTCTCAGCTCGCAAAAGGCTGTCCAAAACATCCTCGAGTCTCGAGTCCAGCTCATTATCCAACCGCTTTTTGTAGATGATAGCCAAGATAATGATTGCAATCGAAAATATACCACCTAAAGTTAGGATGTTACGAGCCATTTTGACGACCTTTAGCAAGTGAAAGATAGTAGCTAAAGAGCTTGGTCGCTAGCGTATAGCGCTATGCCTGTGTCCTCGTGATCTCGAGTCGCACTGCACTACTACTATACTGCCGGCCGCCCGGCCGTCCGTCCAGCGCTAGCGCTCGCATTGACGTGGCACATTCAGGGCACATTATGGCAAGCCATCGAGAACAGCTGATGATGGTTTGTTTACATCAAAGCCATTGATAATCAAAGCACGTCCCGTACGTTGTGGCCTTGTCTATGGTCATGATCATGGGTCATGATGGTTGTGGCCGAAGATGTCTGACTGTTCAGTGGAGCTAAAAATTATAGCTACTGACTGGAGGTCAGGGGGGTCATGCACGGTATCGGAAGATGGAGTTGAGGTCGAGGGCAGAATATGATGGTGAAATAAAAAAATCTTGACGATGTTCAATTTGACCTTTCAAGCTTCCGATATTGACATTAACTAAATGTACACATTAACTCAATGACTGTTCTCTGATCACAACTGAGGGCAACCCCACGGGCACAGTACAGTGGAGTGGTATCATAGAAAATATAGCGCGCGGGGCCAGTCTCGGACCCCCACACCCACTGAATTCTACACTACGTAGTACATGTAGTGTAGAGTAGTTTTTTTTTTTTAATTTGAAGTATTTTTTTATTCATTTCTTTTCAGTGAAATCAACAGATATACAAAAATAGAAACATTTACAATCATGAATAAAGTATAAACAGAAACTTATACAATTAATTACAAGTAAATACATAGTATACATTCATGGAAGAACAAAGAATTTACACATACATGTATTTGTAATTCACTTAATATCTCAGCTTACTTGAAATTATACAGATACAGAACTGAAAAATAATATACCTTTGCGTTATCTGCAAAAATATATACATTCATGGACGCACAAAGACTATTTATACAACTGAAAATATAAATATAACTATTCCTTTTATATGTTTTTATTTTCACTGAAAGAAAAATGTATAAGGATAAAAAGGAG
The DNA here is from genome assembly GCA_025618425.1 of Heliocidaris tuberculata. Classification (NCBI taxonomy): domain Eukaryota; kingdom Metazoa; phylum Echinodermata; class Echinoidea; order Camarodonta; family Echinometridae; genus Heliocidaris; species Heliocidaris tuberculata. The sequence goes on along the minus strand of CM046834.1, from coordinate 39,615,017 downwards.
AAGAAAAGAAAAAAAATGAAAATGAAATATGAGAGAGAAGGGGGAAAAAAGACAGACAGACATGTCAGACAGAGTTAAGTATACCCCACAAGGCCACAACCCCACAACCCCCCCCCCCCCCACTCAAAATTGCTGTCGGCAAATGCGCCACCTCTGTCGGCAAAAAAAGGGAGAGTGAAGAGAATAGAAAAAAGAAAAGGGAGAGCAGAGAAAAGAGAAGAAAAATAGAAAAAAGGAAAGGAAAGGAAAGGAAAACAAACACAGAAAGAAAAGAAGGAAAGGAAAAGGGAATTAAGGAAAGAAAAAGAAGGAAAAATTTGCAAATTTTTTTCTCGCTCGCTTCGCTCGCTCACAGAAAAAAACCGGAATGTTAATATTCAGGCAAAAGGCGTCCCCCTTCTGCAACCCCCCCCCCCCCCGAGGATTTTCAAAGTTCCGATATTCGGGCAGCGAGGTGCTAGAATATCCACACATTTGGGCAGCGAGGTCCCCGGATAATAATTTATGTATGTAACTTATACATTTTCACTACGAAAAGTTCCAAAAAATTAATTTGTAGGGGTTTTAAAAGCAATTTGGTATGAAATAAATTTCCTTTGAAATAAATGATTCATGGTGATTGAAAGAGTCAGTTATTTTATTTCATTTTTTGGTCATATTTGGAAATCTGTCAGTGGGGCAAATTGCCCCCTGCATGCCCTCCCCCCCCCCCCCCCCCCCCCTCCTCCCAGTGAGCGGTAGATCCCTCTTCCAGACTCCCCCGCGAGGAGCTGCATGCTGGGGGAAAGGGATTAACCATAGGGATTGAGGAGGATTAACTGAGCAATCGGCGGCGATATATACGCAACAATGACCCTAAGTGTCCACAAAACATGTAACGTTGCCAGACATTTCTTTTCTTCTTGCTGATAACACACTTGTCAGCAATGCCTTTTGCTTCAAATATCTAAATAACATATGGAGAGATTGCAATGTACTCTTTCAGAAAATAACAAACAAACAAACCCTAAAAATTGGCCATGCTGAGCAAATATAGGCGTATATATGTCTACACCTTTGTCCATCATGTTCAGCTGTATAGTTGAAAATCAATCCCTGCGACTTCATTACATTTCATAGTGCACAAAATAATGTACAAGAGTAGAAATTCACTTTGGGGTGAGTTTTAATAGGGATCATTTCTTTTTGAGTTGTATCCGAGCTCAAAAATAGTGGAATCCACTCTAAAAAGAGTAATTCAATCACTACTTTGGAGTGGATTCAACTCCACTTTAATGGAAGTGATCCCTAATATGATTCCTAAAACTAATGGATTTCCACTATTCTGCATTTTGAGCATGTTGAGAGTATGGCTCTGAAAAGGGTTATTCTGCATTTTGTAGTATAAAAAATGCACTCTATATAGTGACGCCCTTGGTAAATTAACCCAGCCAAGAAATTTTTAAAGGCATTTTATTGGTGCAGTTTGGAACTTTACATCACTGAGCACTTATTTTGCATCATTATATGATGGGCACTTGTCATAAACACCTGTAGGCACCCTCGCCCCAAGCTTTTGCTTTTAGAGGTGTGTCCTCCGACTATGTATGTAACATATTAATGTATATTTTGTCATATTTTTTGTTAAAAATACATGTACATTATTTTTGCTCATTTATTACTTTGCATGTTGAAAAGTTGGAAATAAATGTCTTTAAATTGAATTTAAATTGAATTGAATTGAATTGAAGTATCTACACATTTTCTCTTTTCTTTTCATATGGGGTTAGGCAGCATTAAATCATAATTTAGACAAATTCTGACGACTTTCGGGGGGGGGAGACAAGATCCCCTTGAACATTTTCGAACCATCTCAACGCCCCCTTAAATAATCACTGGCCCCGCACTGCGTATAGTGTATTTTCTGAAGCTCATGTAAATACAATGGAATCACTGCCTACAATAATGTGCGAGGACCAACGAGAAGTTTTGCATTTTATGATGTCAGCAAACAATAGTAATGATAATGATAATATTGATGACGATGAAGATCATGATCATTATGATAATAATAATAATAAGGAAAAAGGAGTGTTTTATTGTAGTATTTATTCATCTATTTTGCATTTTTCCCAAAACTTGCCGGAGGACCATTCCCACTGAAACTGTTCAGGAGGGACATGTCCCCCACTCGCCCGCTCCCTCCTCCCAAGCGGATCGCCTCCCCCAACCCCTGATAAGACACTCCAGATGTGGGAGGGGGTTTCCTCTTCCACCCTTAGAAAACTCTGAGATGTTATTACTTGTTATGACACACAAACATATTCTTGCATAGAAAATGAAGAAATGAGAGGAGGGTTCCCCAACCAAACTTAGATGATTTTGAAATTTTAGATCTAAATGCATGGGTCTGTTATTATGCACAAATTATTAATGGATATTTTTAGCCCTGAAAGTAAATTGATGAATAACAAACTATATATGAACCAGGGGTTCGGTATGGCGGGAGGCCACCCCTTCTCATCAGTGGCGTAAATCCGGTAAATTCGTATCGAGGAGTGGGGGGGGGGGGTGGTTGAAATAATTTGCCAACTTGATCTTGTTTGACAAACACAAGGCACGTTTTGTAATTCAAAAAACACTCATAGGCATATACCCCTCCCATATCATTCACATTCAATCTAACACCCATCCACACCCCCATACACACACTTTTTTTGTTTTTCAGTAATCTTTATTATATATAACATAACATTCGTCTTGAATGTATACAACAAATAACACTCGATAAAATCATTGAAACAAGGCATTTACAACAAAAATATCATTGAATGAAATGTAATCATTAAAAAAGAAAAAAAAAAAGACGAAGACAATGAATATCAGACTGTATAACATAATTCATTCTTACTCTAGACTCCTTATTCTACCTACTTCCCCCCCCCCCCCCCCCCCCCCCCCCCCCCCCCTCGTCCCCCTACTTAACCCATATCACAGCATACAAACACCCCACCATCCACACAACACGCATACACACACACACACACACACACACACAAAAAAAACACCCATACGCATCCACCTATTCATACTACATCGTCTCAGGTTCCCCCCTCCAGTCCACATACCTGACTTGAATATTTTTTATGTGTTCCCATTTTCGTAAATGCAAATGCAGTCTACCTGCTTTTGACGCTAGAGTTTTTTCATCCTCTATAAATTCCGAAATAATTTTTACTATCTTTTCTCTGGTTGGCAAGTTATTTTCTGACCTAGATTTGAAAATAGTATATTTCAACAAAATCATCAGACTATTTACACACTTAGATCTATCAGAATTACCCGTGATTCCCAAAAATATTTCTTGCCAATTCATATTTTTCAATTCAGCTATATCAAAATGTTCAATCACAAATTTCCATATCTGTTTAACCTTGTCACACTGCCAAAATAAATGCGAATATGTCTCTGGTTCAAGTTGACAAAAGGAGCATAGGTTATCAGCTACAAAACCAAATTTCATAAGCTGTTCTTTGGTATATACTACCCCGTGTACTAACATAAACTGAAATTCCCTGCATTTCCAAATCAGAGTTGAACTTCTCGGTCTGACAAATATTTCCCTCAATTCCTTATCCGTAAAATCAAAGTTGTTGTGACCATCCCTTATCTGTATACTATAAGTGTCTTGCAACTCTTTGACAAAATGTTCATAAATTCTCCTAGATTTTATGTATTGAAAATTAGATTTCTGCTCAAAAATATTCAAGATTATATTAAAATTTGTTAAATCAACTTGCTGAAATCTGTCTATGGCTTCAGTATCCTTCCAATTCATTGGTATAGCACTAATTATATCGTTTATCTTAAGCAAACCGTCTCCGTTAATACCAAGACTTTGAAAGTATGCCACCGGCTTCACATGTCCATTATCGTAAATATCTGTTAGCTGGCATATGCCACTATCATATAAATCACTATAAAAAAACGTTTTATCTCTTATACGTATATTTCTATTATTAAATATTACTGGATTTATAACATCACTTTCAACATTCCTGCATTTTTCCATATCCTGCCAAACTTTTATCATTTCCAAATAAAATGGTGGAGCACCCAATCTCAAAATGGACGAATCAAAATCAAAATCAAAATCAAAATCACATTTAAAAACAAATCTTCCCCCAACTGATCTAAAGCAGTAATCAAAATACAATTTCCACCCTGCATTCTTTTCTCCATATAATAAGCGTTTAAACCACATAATACGTTGTGTCTTGACAAACAGCTTGAAATTTGTCATTTTTAAGCCACCATTTACATAATCCTGATACATTATTTTTCTTTTTATTCGGTCTTTTCCACGCCACAGAAATTCAAAAGTAATCTTTTCTACTTCAGAAAATATCCACTGAGGAACCACTATGAGTGACGAAACATAATTAAGTTTTGATAATGCATATGTTTTGATCAGGTGTATTTTCCCCATAAGTGTTAAATCCCGTTCTTTCCACCACCCTAAAAGCCTTTTAATTTTACTTAATATCTCTTTATAATTCAAATCCTCTTTTTTTCTAACATTCATGGAAAAATAAACACCCAAAATTTTAACTTCCTGAACAAGGTTGCCAAACAAGGCTATATCCGGTCTATCACAATTCTTACCCATCCACATAAAATTAGTCTTTCCTTTGTTAACTTTGAGACCACTAATTTTCTCGAATTCTTCAAAAATAATCTGTAACCTATCAATCGAGGGTTTGTCTTGTACAAATAAAGAAATATCATCTGCATAAAGTATTTGTCTAATCTCATTTTTCCCAAATTGAATTCCTTTAATGTTATTGTCTTTCCTTATTACCTGCGCAAGTGTTTCTATGGCTAACAAAAACAGATAGGGAGATAATGGATCACCCTGTCTGACCCCCCGTTTGATATCAAAGTACCCAGTCGAACGCCCACCGTTCATTACACAACTGCTTATATCCGTATATAACACCTTAATCCAAGATCGGAAAGAATCGCCAAACCCAAACAAATCCAGAACTTTGGACAGAAAATTGTGAGCTACAGAATCGAATGCCTTTTCAAAATCCACTGTGACCAAAAAACCATTTGTTTGATTTAAAGAATGAAATAGCATATCATCTATTAACCTAACAGCTTCTCCAATATTTCTATCTTCTATATAACCTACTTGATCATAATGAATTATTTCACCTAATACCTTTTTTATTCTTTTTGCTAATACCTTAGATAAAATCTTGTAATCCACATTCAACAGCGTAATCGGTCTATAATTTTGAATGTACATTGTATCTTTACCCTCCTTCTCTATTAATGTAATAACGCCTTGCTTTTGTGACGTCGATAATTCCCCCCTGTTATAAGTTTCATTCAATGTTTCAACTAATATATCCCCTAAAGTAGGCCAAAAGGTTAAATAAAATTCTACGGTAAAACCGTCGTTTCCCGGAGATTTATTGGATTTCATTTCTTTTAACACATTATAACATTCATTCTTAGTCACTTTACCTTCACATATATACTTATTCTCTTTACTTAATTTTGGGAGATTAATAAAAAATAACGAATTTTCATCCAAAATTAAATCTTTATTAGAGTACAATTTTTCATAAAATGATTTAATAATCTTCAATATTTCGTTATCATTTTTAATTTTTTCCCGATCTTTATCATATATTTCTCTTATCACACTTTTATTTTTATTAGACTTTAACAACTGTTCAAAATACTGTGTTTTCTTTTCTCCATCCTCACACCATTCAGCTCTCGATCTAATTCTTAAACCCTGACGAGAATACTCCTGAATTTTATTCAGCATGCACTTTTCTCTTCAATTTCACTAACTATGGCTGTTGTAGGTGAAGTAAGTAATTGATGTTCTAACGTATTAATTTCCCTTTCCAATTTTTCAACTTCGTGTCTTCTACGCTTTGCTTTTTCTTTTGAGTGCCTAATAATATATTCTCTCATTTTCATTTTCAAAAAGTCCCAAAAGAGTAGTTTATCTGTTATATCATTTACCAATTGTTCTTTCCATTCAATTATTTTATCATTTAACAAATTTACAAACACTTGATCTGCACATAAACTGTTATTAAATTTCCAATACGATTTACCAAAGCAGTAATTGTCCACCAAATGCTTAAGCTGTAACAAAATACCTGAGTGATCAGGGGTAATCGACGTTAAAATATCACATTTGCTTACAAGTTTTAATAATTTAGATGAGCCGAACCAATAGTCGAGACGACTTTGAATAATCGGCCACTTTTGCCTAAATGTAAATTGCTTCTTGTTTGGATTTCTCTTTCGCCATATATCTTCTAAATTGTATCTACTGAGAAAATCTTCAAAATTCTCATTATATTTATTTTTTGTGACATTTCTTGGTCCCATGTAGTCCAAACTTCCATTCATTATTGTGTTAAAATCTCCGCCCAGAAAAAATAATTGAGACGGTTCAAACTGTTTAGAAATACACACACACACACACGCACGCACACACGCACACACACCCACACACACACACACACCTCTAATCAACGTCTACAAACATCTAATTTTCTTCAAATGATGCGTCATTCTAGAAGAGTGAAGAAGAGTCTTGAAAATGATTTATAAAATCAGATGAAATCTCTTTTATTTCAGACTTTGTTGCTTTAAAAATTTCTGTACATTCTCAGGGGAAAATCAAATACAATTATTATAATGACCATGATAATACCACTTTCCAGACAGAAGTTGAGACCGTGGAGAGTGAGAGAGAAACAGAGAGAGAGAGAGAGGGGGGGGGGGGGTGGAGAGGGGAGAAGCAGTCTCCCAACCTGATGAAAAGTGGTAAAGTTATTTTAGATATATTTTATAACAATGATTTGTTTGAAATACAAGGATGAAAATAAAAACAATGATAATTGTATGAATAACATTATCAATGACAATTTAATATACCAAAATAATAGTAATATAACTATGAAAATGATGATGATGATAATAACAATTACTGTAATAGATAACAATAATCATCCTCCTCCTCATCATCATCATTATCATCTTCATCAGGATAATAGAAGAAAAGGAAGAAGAAGAAGAAGAAGAAGAAGAAGAAGAAGAAGAAGAAGAAGAAGAAGAAGAAGAAGAAGAAGAAGAAGAAGAAGAAGAAGAAGAAATAAAAAGAAAGAAAAAAGAAGAATAATAACAATTATCTAGTAACATATATTTTTTCATTTCTTTCGTGAAAAGTGGGGGGATGATTGTACAGGCCACCCCCCCCCCCCTCCTCGAAAGTGGGGGGGGGGATATATCCCCCCATAGTCGGTAGGTGGTTAAATTCCATGAAAAGCGGTCGAGTTGGCAAGTACGACTATACTGTACCTTTTATCTGAATATGAGATCAAACCTCTAGTGTTGATTGTCCAGGGCGTCACGCAATCATAAAGCAAATCACATGCCCTATCCCATTAAAGTTTACTTGGCTATGAAACAAAGTTGCTCAAGTGGAAAAGGAGGCGACACTGAAGATTTTTTTTCGGGGAGGGGAGCAAACTGACGAAAGGAAAAACTATGTTGGGGGGGGGGGGCTCAGTCTTTTCACCATCAAGAACGGGGAAACGAGTTATTTCATCAGCCCTCCAAAACGCATTCACTGCATGCAGGTGTACGTAATAGGAATGTTGCTATTTCATCAGTTATCAGTATTGTCTTAAGGAATATGTTGCTATTTCATTTGATTGGTGAGAGATGATCTGAGAGGCAGAGGAGGAAAGGGGACAGATTTTCAAATATGACAAAAACCTGACATTTCAATCATTGTGAAGTTATTATTTAAATGTGAATTATAACCAGTTTTACTGATCTTATAACCTGCTAAATTATGGATAACTTTTCAGGAACAAAAATCTCGCTCATTCGCAATGCGACCTCGCAAAACAACATTGTTATTATAATGTTGACTTTTTGAAGCCGAACGTAAAAAAAGGTAAGCAATGCTGATATTGTGGCATGTGCCGAGCCAAGCAATGGGAATTTGAACGCCACTGTTACAAAATATGAATTGAAATAAAATCTGAAATATCTTCAAACATAAATCAGTAGTTTATGCATGAATTATAAAGAATCAAACCTCAATCAAATGAGGCCAAACAAATTTGCTCGCTCGCTCGCTCGCAAATACACGCTAAGAATTTAAGTGGGCCGAGGAGTGACCACTTTTTCAAAATGGTAGATTAACAGTTTTAAGATGCTGGATGGCAGTGGATGCAACATTTTAAAGGCAGAATCCAGCATGTTAAAAGAGTTAATCTCCCATTTTGAAAAAGTGGTCACCCCTCGGCCCTTTTAAATGGTGATTTAGAACACTTTAGTTTTTAGAGTGTAGCTCTGACTCCGTTAGGCTAATAAGAGTACAATGGATAAAAACAAAATTGAATTGAATCAAAATCATAATTTATAAACTGTGAATTTAATGAATTTCGGGACGCAAATTGGGGCCTGAAAAGCATTTTTTCTGGATCACCATTGGCTCAGATGGTTTGCTCCTTCCCCGGGTCCCTCCATGCCAAGGTCCAGATACGCCACCAAAACTTAATATAATCAAGTTTTGAAACCGTGATGATCATGATGAATGACAATTAGCCTCGGCTATTATGATAATTATAAAAGTAGGCCTACACCGATTGCATTTTCTTTCTTTTTTCTGTTTTCTTTTTCTTTTCTTTTTTAACTTTCGGCGATGATGTTAGGGGAGGGCGCTGGGGGGGGGGGGGGAATGGAGGTAGTGTAGCTAGACCAACGCTCTTTAAAAAAAAATGATCTGGGATATGAACCCGTGCCCACACCCCCCCCCCCCCTTCATCTTGGACGATGCTTCAGTAGCCTGTCAAATTCAGTTAATTTTTTTCTTTTCATGTTGTGTGTTAACGTGTCCCTCTCTTGTTTCATAGACGCAGGCTATGTTAGTGGAAAACATTCCATCCCTCAAATAGAACGTTAACCGGAGGTCCTGCATGTGTAGAGGACAGTCAATCACCTTTGCACGTTTAGAACCCACTGCACTATTCAAAGAAGAGTAGGGGGGTACCCCGGCTAGTGGTACACCTGCACATCTCAATCAGTTATCGGGAGGATGAGACCTGAGGGTTATAAATTTATTCTCTTGAAGTTCTTATAGTTCTTCGTTCCGATAGTTTGTAATCAATATGGCACTGAATTCTGTTAGACAAACTTAGAGACATGCTCATTACCGCCTGAACTTTTGGCAACATGAAAAATGTTTGTTCACCGGATGCATAACTTACATTAAAATAAATTTTGCGACGATATTGTGAAATTTGCAACCCTTTCCTTGAGTTAGCAAAATAATCTCTAAAAAGCAGGCCCTTATAAGTCGAAATAGATCTCATCTAGATCTATATGTACATTGATTGATTAATATATCTGCTCATAGATCTGCTCATAGAGGAGCGAGACATGACAGCCAACCTGCAGCCAACACCCACTAAGGGCATGCATCCCTCGAGTAGCGCTATCGATATCGATAAATCCACCCACCGCAATTCACAATTGATTGATCGGTGCATTGGGTATATAGTTTATCGTTTATTACTAGTTTCGACATTATCCTGTTTGTTCTCCAGATGTGGTGAGTCATTTCTGACAAAAATGACATCAGCATCGGTAAGTATAATTTCATTTCCAAATTGCAGTATGGTACATGAAAGAGGGAGTGACCATCTGATTTTTGTTATTATTTTTTGTTCAGTCCCATCCCATGACTTTTAATGCTGCACGGAACAAGGGAGTACATCATGTTTCCCCCCTTCATTGTGAATAGAGTAAAGGACACTTATATGATGGGGTGACCATATTTCGCGCACATTTTGAAAATTTCTAGGAATGTGAAATTCCATCTGTAATTTCTCATATTCTACAGTAATTTATTCAAAACGATTCATACCAAAAGGAAAGCTAAATATTAGTCTGCAAATGTGTCCAAGAAGGAAGCTGATCGACTAAGAATTTCGGAGATATCCCGATTTCAAAATTCGATGTCGGATCGCTACGCGCATGGAACTGAAAATGGGTCATGAAAACAGCGAGACCTTATTTCACGCACGCGAGTTTGCATCTACTTAATCCAACATAACAATCCATCAAAGGTAAGTTATTTACATAATTTGCAAGGCAATTTTATCATACAATCATTTGGTATCATGCTTTACTTACAAGTTTGATGACATCTTCTCTCAAAATGACGATTTCTAGACCCTTGTCGGTACTTCATATTTTCGGAAACGGACGCAAAAAAGTAGCAAATTTTGCCGATTTTGCGTCAATATCTTCAAAACTTCTCACCCAATTTCAAAGGAAAATTTTGTCTCTAGGTAATTTTAGGTTCCTCTATCGATTGGTGCTATCAGATTTTCGAAATTCTTTCTAGTTTTTGAGATATTACCCTGTGCGCGAACTTAGGACACGCGCGAAATATGGTCACACCACCATACATGTACAAGCTTATCTGAGCAAAGGATGGTGTTTTCGGCCTGGAGCAGAATTCGGCCAGTACGACGTATGCATGGCAAAATGCCACTTATCCAATGAACAAGGTTATAATATGCTATGCAAAATGCACAGCATGACAGCATATGTCATATCACTTATAGTATGGTAGTGGATCCAGTGTCCGAACACTTTTCAGAAAATCAACGATAGCAAATAAAATATCAAATGAATATCTGTCAAACTTAGATAATGAATGCTCAAAGCCCGGGGGGGGGGGGGGGCACTCGAATTATATTTTGACGGGGGTGTGCCTCACGAATCCCCAAAAAGGGGGTCTAAGGAACTGACTTCAAGGTGTAAAATACGGGGTCTCGGGAACTATGATCTATTGGGCAGAGTGAAAAACAGGGTCTAGGGAACTACAAAACTAACCTCGCTTTATCGGCGGTACACCTTCGCTATCGCAGGATCTCGGGACGGGCCGCGCCGGGGGCCGCGCCCGCGCCGTGTAGCGCTAGTAGCTAGCTAGCTGGAGCAGTTTTCAAGGCTCGTGCGACGAAAGGGCCTAGGGCGCGAGACCAGGTCGAGCGACCACTGCCTCCGCCACGCTCCCGGCCGCATGCGAACGGATATGTTTCATAACGGGGGTCTTCAGAGCGGGGCTGAGCGGCTCCTGAGCGGAACTGAGTATCTAGAGAACGGAAATCGGGGTCTGAAAAAGGGGGTCATCAAAGCGGCACGTCCCCGTACCACCAATATACGTGAGTGCCCCCCCCCCCCCCCCGGGCTCAAAGTCCTACAGAAAAAGAAGTTGATGGAATTTGAAAAAGACAACATAGATTTAATACGATATTCCCTTCCGAGTGAACCCCTTCCCAACGACACGGCGTTTTGGTCCCTTGAAAAAGGTACTGTATTTCCGAACGTGTGAAACCTATGGGAAAAAGACACAACCTTTGTTTCAATAGTGTGGTTTTCATACGCGTAATCCCACGCGTATGAAAACCCATTTTAGGCGCTTAACAGTACACGTTCGGTAATACAATCTGTTCGGAATTACAATCCTTGACTATACATGTAGATGTACAAGCTTATCTGAAGATAACCTTGTAATCAGACTAGCTCTTTTATGGGTGAATAGGCTTCAATAGCTATTGTGTGTATCAGCAGGCCCTTTTCCAGGCTAGATCATTCATACAGGAGAGGAAAATAATTATTTAAAATTTCACTTTCAATTCTGAATCCCCTAATTTGTGGTACAGTAAGAGTGGAAGAGTCCATGAATCAGGTAATCTAGCAAATTTAAGAAAATTAAATCTTGCTTAGAGCAATTTTGTTGTCTGTTTTTGACTGCTGCAACAGTGAATGTTGGACACAGTCCCACATAGGCAAGGGCCCATGATGTCATATCAGTATCACACACATACAATACATACATGTACCAAAGACACGGGAACCCTCCAATAACCTCGCATTAAGTGTGTGAGTGAGGGGAACGTAAGTTTCTGGTTTTACAGTAGTCACTTTTTCAGTGCAGTGTGTTGCCACAGCACAATGCCACACCTACCAAGTCTCATGCAGGGACTTTTCAGCTGTGCTCTGTTACAAATTTGGAGTTTACAAGATGAAAATGAAGTATTTAAATAATTGTTTTCCCCTTCCTCATGTATGATGTACCATGGACTGATCCATTCTTATGTGGGAATTGTAGTATCAGACAGGTAACATCTGCAGGGGTACAAGGTTATTTCAAATAACCTTGTACATGTATAAGTGTTGTTGACCACTCATTCACGGTTGTCGTTGACAATCCACAAAAGTTTATTAGAAAATGGCGTTGAAGAGAAACTAAAGCTTTTTGTCTTGCACTCATCCGAGTATACTGCAAGAATGAACATAAAGCCGAAATCAAACAATATATTAAACCAGAAACTAAAGGAATAAAGCGCGCGAAATATAAGGGGTTTTGATTGGCTGCCTGAAAATAAGGGGAAATTAGGCTTATATTGCCAGCCGCTTTTGTAATAACGGGAGCTAAAATAATACAAGCGTCCTAACGAACTCTTTCTGTCGGCACAGAATACTTTACACATCTGCGCATGCTCGAAGCCACATACATTCAGCTCACCGACCCTATTCTGTGCTTACACAAAGAGTTTGTGAGGACGCTCGTTATATCTTAGCTCCCATTATTACAAAACCAGCTGGCCATAAGCCTAATTTCCCATTATTTTCAGGTAGCCAATCAAAACCCGTTATATTTCGAGCGCTTTGTTCCTTTAATTTCCGGTTATATTGTTCGATTTCGGCTTTCTGTTCGGTATACTCTGATGAGTGCAAGACGAAAAGTTTATTAGTGTACAGTAGTCTTGAACACTGCAACCTTAAAGAGTTAGAGTTACCTTAACATCTACGGTTGGATTGAAAACCTTATATTTTTCTCTTGTTAAAAAAAGGTATACCAGCATACATTTGACTGTAGTATGTTTGTAACACTATTGATTTTCTTGATTTCTTTGGACAGCGGGGAAAGGATATGTCTGATGATATAGATGATGACTACTGGAATGAAAAACCCGGGAAAGGAAAAAAGAAAAACTTCTTTGATGATAAGCCATCATCTCCACCACCTGTAAGTACTTGGCAAGTCATCGGACTGCTTTTACATGAACTTTACATTGCAGATATTATCTCCCTGTAAGACCCACTGAAGTATAAATAACAATGATACTATTTATAGTTTCAATTGTATAGTGCTGAATGCTTTTAAGGGCTTTTACACATTATCCCCGTCATTGGATTCAATCGCTATCCTGTACATACAATGCATCCTCTTCACTCCATTTGGGAGCATTTCAGTCAATCACCTTGTGCAGGCACACACATGCTATTCAAACACAACATCATGAAGTGTTTAACTGTAAAAATGGAAGACATTTGATGAGTTATAAAGTAATATGACACATTGAAGGTTGGTGTTTCAACCATCTCGTTATATGTGAGGACATTGTGATTGATATGCGATCAATAATGTGAAACATACATTGTTTTTTCATCTTTCTCTCTCTCTCTCTCTCTCACTCTTTCTCTATCTGTCTGGATCTTCTACCTTTCTATTTCTCTTTCTTTATATATTTCTCTACCTCTCCTCTATGTCTTTCGATTGTCATATACTATAAAACCAGAAACTTTCGCGACATAAAACTTTCATGAATAGTTAATGACAGCCAATTTTGGAGCAAGAAACTTTCATAAATTGCAATAATTTTATTATTATTTCGATTATGATTTTTTATTTCGCGCCATGAAACTTTCGCGAATTTTGCAAGTGGTCAAGATTTGGGTGAAAATTTCTGGTTTTACAGTATGTCTTTCTCTCTTCTCTCTTTTTCTATCTTTCTCTTCAGTGGGGAATCACATTTGTTACTTCTTGGCAATACATTTTACAGTGTCTTTATTGGACATTACTGCCATTATTATATGACATAATCTGTCACTGTTTTCTTTTTACCTCTAGGACTCCACTGGTGGAGGCAGAAAAGAGCCCCACTCCTTTGAGCAGTCTCTCAAGGATGCTGGCTTGGACATAGAAGATGAGAGTACAGGTTCTGTTAATATTGAAGGAGGAATGACAAGTAAGCATGTCATATGTCTGAGGGAAATACCTGTACATTGTGCAGGAATACCAGTATACACTCTTCCAACTTCTGCCCAATATTTTCCATCCATCTAATATGTGAATGTTTAGAAGATGATGTGAGAGGCAGATGAAATTTTAAAATATTTTTAATGAGACCGAAAGTCAGTAACACCATCAAACTGAGCCACTGTTGGGAATGGCATTGATGTGAAAAAAGAAAATAGATGCATAACTACCTGATATCCACTTCTTCCTGACTCACAATCCCATGTATGACTAAATATGTGCAGCCTTGGAAAAACATTATCAAGAAAGATTACTGGTAATGTTATTTCTGTGTTATGAAGGAAATAACGTACATGTACCATAATATCATAACATTTTTTTCCAGGGTTGTATAAGCGCAGAATGGTGAAAGATACAAGTTTTCAGCTTTCAGTTTGTTTATTCCGGAGATTAGTAATGAAACAGGTTATCTTGTAACACTTTTAAAATATATTTTTGCATGCTGTAAAATAAATAAATTACAACACTTGGTAAAAACTTCAGAAATGTCCAAAGCCCCCTCTGCATTCCAAAGTTGCCTAGTGAGGTCATTGCATTTGATGCACTCAGAGCAAAATATTTGTTTGTATATTAGTAAACTCCTCATCCACAAACATTCTTTTCATTCCAATGTGCTTTTACTTCTTGTAGGATTCAGCACAGGCAGAACACACGCTGACAGCTTCAGTAGTGGATCATCCACAAGCCGTCCAAACATCCTTCAGTCAGCACGGGGCACATCAGCAAGTCCCCAGTCATCGACAGCATCTAACTCAGTTCCTGTGGTGTTAAAGACTTCGAGGAGTAGCAGTGTGATGGTGGATGGGAGTGGAAGGAGCTCCAGTGCCACATCATCAACCACCAGTAGTCCAGCAGCGACTGGTTCAGGAACTGAGGGCTTGCATGCACATCGCAGATCTGCAAGTGCATCACTAGGTAAACTGGGGGGAGTGTTACTGTGTCTTGATGAAGGAAGAGGGTGTTGGGGAGAAGGAGAGTTCAAAGATGAGATTTTAAATGGTTAAGGGATAAAAATGTAATTTATGAATGATTCATATAATCTGTATTCTGTATGATAGTGTATTCTATTTTTTTATTTAAAAAAAAAGAAAGATTAATTTATATAGCGCAGCTACTATTTGAATATACGCTTTGATGGAGACTCCTATATGCTTACACTATGTAAACAGAACTAATCTACTTTGAAGCCTCTGAAAACAGATGAGTCTTCAGTAGAGATTTTAAAATGGGGACTGATCGTGCTTTCCTTATTATGAGAGGAAGTTGGTTTTCAGAGTTTTGGAGCAGCATAGCTAAATGCACAATCTCCAAGAGTTGCTTTTGTTTTGGTATGAGGCAACTTTAGAAGCAGTTTGTCTTGGAAACTTCATAAGTTATGTGTATATGGATGCAATTTAAAAGATAATAATTCAGACAAGTAATTTGGGGCTTGACCATTCAAAGCTTTGTAAACAAGCAAAAGTGTCTTGAATGTGATTCTGTGCTTTATTGGCAACCAGTGCAACTTCATCAAAACAGGAGTGATGTGGGAAAATTTTGAGGAATTGGTCACAAGTCTTGCACAGGCATTCTGAACATGCTGCAACTTCATGGTCTGTGAATCTGACAAGCCAAACGATAATCCATTATAATAATCAAGTTTACTACTAATAAAGGCATGGACAAGGCTTTCAGTGTTTTTCTGATCTTTATGGATGTGACACAAATTATATAACATATAAAAAGCAGATCTGCATTTGTTAGATATCTGTGTCTCCATGTTTAAACGAGAATCTAGCCACACACCAAGATTTCTCACGGTGCTTGTTGGTTTCACTTCTGCATCTCCAACTGTTATATGATTAATATTCAGTTTTGCTACTTGTCTGGATGTTCCAACAATGGGAAACTCTTTTTTTTTGTCATTAAGCATTAGCTTATGTTGGAACATCCAAGAACTAATGTATCCTATACATGTTTCCAGAATTGAAATATTACGCTCTTGTTGGTCCTTGTTGGTCCTTATCAGGGCTAAAAGAATTCTATACATGTATACAATATAAGATATCTTTTTCTTTTGGAGGAAGGTTGCATCTTTGCATTGTTTTAATACAGAATTCTTCAACAACAAAAAATTGAATAAATAAAATAGATATTGCATTGAAGTCTTTTGCAATATCTTTTATTTTTCTGTTTGATGTTATTTACATCTAACTGTCCAACAAAATGAAAAACACTTAAGTTTGAAAATTAGGTTTAATCAGATTAGTGAAAGGTGTTGTCTATTAGGGAAGGGATGTATACAGAGGAGGGAAATACATGATTTCCTTGTTTGTTTCATCGGATACTGTACTTCAGTAGTGCAGGAAGTGTTTCATAAGGATGAAGGATGGGGTACTAATGGTACTCTTCTACGCAAACCATAACACACATGTGTAGCAATAAGGGTAGTCAAGAGGTTCATGTTCATAGGAACAAATCTTTTGGAAGCAATGCCAATCTCCCAAATGTTACTTGTAGCTCGCTTGAAAGGTATGTGTATATTTGCATGTTCTTGTGATTTTGTGCATGAAGATGGTCAAGTTATTGATTTAATCATTTGTTTTGAGAGAGAACAAAAATGGCTCATCATACTGTCCCTTGGGACTTCTTGGTTATCTTTTAGGTGTTCCTATTCAATGGATTTTTTCTAAATAGCTCATCGTATTGTCCCTTGGCTCATCATATTGGCTCATCATATTGTCCCTTAGGGACTCATCATATTGTCATGGCTCATCATATTGTCCCTTGGGGACATCTTGGTTATCTTTTAGGTGTTCCTATTCAATGGATTTTTTTTTAAATGGCTCATCGTATTGTCCTTGGGGACTTCTTGGTTATCTTTTAGTTGTTCCTATTCAATGGATTTTTTTTAGTCGTTTGTTTTGT
Organism: Heliocidaris tuberculata; assembly: GCA_025618425.1. NCBI lineage: Eukaryota > Metazoa > Echinodermata > Echinoidea > Camarodonta > Echinometridae > Heliocidaris > Heliocidaris tuberculata. The sequence continues at coordinate 39,597,901 of CM046834.1, read as the reverse complement.
TGATTCAAATGTTTTTGTTTAAAGTAGTGACCTATAGAGGTTGTGATTATTCCTGTATTTAGTGTGTTGTACAACTTGCAGAGAAAAATTGTATTGCTTTTAAACATAACTAGATAAACCTTACTGTATTTCAATGATGACTAGGCTAATTGGGGTAAATAACCAATGCAGCTTTTAATGTGTCTACCCAAGTGAACCTTTAATAGTAGATGGAGAGACAACACCTTTCTGTGTTTCATTGGTGTCTTTGTCTCATCTCTACATTTGTCTGTAGGTGATAAAAAGAACACATCTCAGTCCTCTTCTCCTGGCTCATCACATGGGAGTCACCATGGTAGCACCGCATCAATTGATGAGGGTAAGGAATGTTATAAACCCTGATAACAAATAAGTCGCGCATACACCAAAACAAATGTGCATGCACGTACAAATTGGGTCATTACAGGGTCATTTGTATCATGTACTAATTACAAACTGGCTTATTAGTGAGATTAAAAATTCAGAACTATATCTAAGTATTGCTAATCAAGATTTGTTGCACTTGTAGCCTTCATGTAGTTTGTTATGATTGAAGTGATCAAGTAAATTAAAACTATTCTTTTTACATTGTTAATCAATTTTGACATAGTCTGATATAATAATAATAATAATAATGATACATAAGATTTCTATAGCTCTATTATCCATTTTAATTGAATGCTAAAGGCGCTTTACAACATAAAGAAAATTATACAAACATAACAAGAGAATGAATAACAATAGAAAATATCTGTTTTCTAAACGCAAGATTGAACAAATGGGATTTTAGGTTGCTTTTAAAGGAGTTGGAGTTCTTCAGATATGGTTTCTTGTTGACATTTTTGACATAGTTTTAAAGGTAATTGTTTGTTGATTAGGCCTAGAATGTATTGATCGAAAAAGCATCCCTGAAAGTTAAAAGAAAACATTTGACATCAACATTTATATTTTTTTTAAATGTTTATTTTCAATAAGCATTCTTTACCTACCAGGGTTTAAATAACCATAAAATCATAGATATAATAATATTTATAGAAAATATTTTGTAAGGAATTCCGTACCAGTGTCGCCATCCCTAAAATTTGCTTCCCATTGGACTTGACTATTCCCTTTAAGAATTCAAAAGAGTACAGCTGTGATCTGCTTATCAAAGGTCAATTCACTTTTGTTTTTATTGCAGCTTCCAAGAAAGATACCAGACCATCTGTGACTGAGGTTGCCAAACTTCAAGCTGAGATTCATGCCTTGCATAGGAAGATCAAGGTAAAATATACATACAGTATCCTGTGACTTTTCATACCTTTCAGGAAGAAATCCCACTGCTTTTTCTGACTAGTTGTCAGTCAGCATGGAATGTATTTACAGATGTAGCATTAAATAAAAGCATATTTTGGAATGTAGAGGAAATGTTATGGAATGTGGAGGAAATTTCATGTAATCAGAAGACCTGCGAAATTCAGCACTTTGAGTAATATACACTTTAATATCTTTTCTGCTTGTTTATTTTTGCGTTTAGAGTCTTGAGAAGTCTCGCTGGTCAGCTCTCCCGATAGCCGATACTGTGAGTCGAATCATAACGGGTGAGAAATATTCCCTGGAACCTTACAAGTCACTCAAAGACAAGATGTCTCTCTTAGATGCTGCCATTGGTTTCCATGACGGAAACGCTATCATTGCTGTGAGTACTTGTTGGGATAATTTTACTAGTATTGATTGCAGATGGTAATGCGGATATGATGATGATGGTGGTGAAGAGGAGAAAAAAAGAAGAAGGAGGGGGAGAAGGAGGAGGAGGAGGAGGTTGTTAATAATGATAATGATTTTGATGATGATGGTGATTATGCTGCTGCTGCTTGCTGTTGATGATGATAATGTTGTTGATTGATGATGAAGCTTATGATGATGATGATGATGATGATGATAATGTTGATGTTGATGTTAATGACTCTGACTCTGACTCTGATGATTGATGATGATTGATGATGATAATGTTGTTGATTGATGATGAAGCTGATGATGTTAATGATGATGATGATGATGATGGTGATGATGACTGATGATGATTGATAATGATGATAATGATGATGATGTTAATTAATGACCATGATGATGATGAGGAGGAGGATAATGAGGATGCTGGTGATGATTTTGATTGATAATATATTTGATGATGTTAATGGCCATGATGATGATGATGATAAAGGTGATGATGTTAATGACCATGATGATGATGAAGCTGATGGTGTCGATGGTGATGGTGATAATGATAATTACCTTGATGAAGAAGATAATAATGACAATGATGAAGATGATGATGATGATGATTGTAATGGTCATGGTCATATTGTTCATCACTGCTTGTCTTGTTATGATTTATAATATTCTGATCCTTGTATACTCTCTTCACAGATTGTAATGTTCTTGAAGAAGACCCTCAGTAAAACATTATTTCACAAGGAGCTGAGCAAAAGACCAGAAGCTGTCAACCAATATATAGCATTTCTCAAGTCTTATCACAGTAAGGAAGAATCAGTGGCAATTGAATTAGGGTGAGTAATTATTTTTGCACTGGCAAAATATGAATCATTGCTCAACATCTTGTAAAATACTTTATTAAAACATGCAGTGCTGCAGGGTAGATTTGGCCAACTACTTACTTTACCCTTTTAAAGAAAAGAAAAGTAGAATTGTACATATTGTCTGTTAAAAAGCTTTATTATGTCAGTGACTGTAAGTTTTGAAATTTGTTTCATTTTTCATCTATCTTACAGAGCATTGGGGAGAGTCGAAGAAGCTTCTGTAAGTAAATTTTGTGTTTTGTGTTTAATCAATATTGCTGTCATAACTTGTAGAAGGAGAAATGTGCTTCCTGATCATTATAAAGATGGCACATTGGGTGTTCTCTCTGTACTTGTAGCAAATGAGAATAGATAAACATGTATAATGACGAATTCATATTTGTTCAGTGTATTGATCGATTAACGTTTTGGGTTATGTTTTAATTTACTTTCTACTCATTGGATTTTTACAAAATGTCCTTTATTGCATTGACACAAGTACATTATGGAACAAGGTAAATAGATTGGAAATTGAAGACACAGTTATTAAAAATGTGTGCTTAAACATAAATTTCCCACTCACGTTCTTTTAAAAAAAAAAGTACATTCTACCTGTCATGATGTGGTTGTACCATTCTGTTGCTCTTTTCCCTAATGTCTGTAATTGTTTAAATATTCCCTCAATTAATTGCCTTTTTAGCTGTGGAGGTACAAGCTAGCCAACCAATGTGATAACCCACAACAAAGGCTCACAAGAATAATGGACTGCAATTCGTAAGTAGCGTTTTATAACCTTAAAAAATGTTGTTTGCCATTACCCAAAATATGAGGATGATAAAGCATATGATGATCTGAGTGAAACCTTTAGATAAAAATGCACATATTTTGCTAAAGGCAGAATGACATTAGCAAATGCCTCTGAATGTTTTTTTTTGAAGATTAAATTTTCTTTTTAGATTAATGGCATTGTTATTGTTATTATCATTTTTATCATCATCATCATCGTCATCGTCAACATGACCACCTTCATCATTATTATTATCACTGACTTCTTCTTCATCATCATCATCACCATCGTCATCACTACCATGATTATTATTATTATTATCTTCATTATAATCATAAGGTGAATGAACATGCAGAATACATGTACCTTACTTTCACTTTTGGTGATGATTGTATAATGTGCCTTCTTTGTACAGGATGTGGTTTCAGCGGTCGGAATCTCTGACAACAGAGCATGAATTAATCAAAGAACAGGTCCTTCTTCTCAATAAACAACTCCAGATTGAGGTAAGACACATGATGGGTCATAACAGCCTGCAGTGTAGTTAAGACTGATGACTGTCTCTAGTGGTTTTTTTTTTTTTTTTTTTTTTTTTCACTGTCCCAAAAAAGACCCTTTACTTTTAATGGGACCGAAATTCATTCTTGTGGTCTTGCACAGTCTTGAAATCCTAGGTCTGAGTTAAATCACTGATTGCAATTCCAGAATGAGTAATAAATATGGACTTGACATGAATTATATAATTGGGCTAACATTGATGTTGTAAAGAACATAAATAAATCCCTAATCAAAATTAATGTAATAGACACACACACACACACACACACACACACAAAATGTATGTAATCCTTGCCATTATCCTTTCTTGTATCTGTAGCCAAGAGATCGGAGGTGTGAGTTGGAGGGAAAGTTTCCGTTCCGAGAGGTCCCAAGGAAGTCAACCTTGTACTTCCAACCAGTCATCACAACTCTTTTCTACTGTTGTCTCTATCATTATACCAGCTCAGAGGTAAGACAAGATTGGAAGCTTGCTTTGGAAAATATAAAGAGGAAAATAAGATGATAGGACCCTTCCTGCCCCCAAAATCAGTGACTCTGTAAATTTGCATTTCATTTATGAAGTTAGACTGCTGCCCCCCACAATGGGTAGAGTTATGATTTCAGTCTCATATAAGCTATCAGCAAGAACACAAAATTTGTCTGTGTGATTTATTTTATTTTATTTGAAAAAATTGTAAGATACTAGAAATTCTATCAAAACATTTGTAAAGTCAAGAAAAAACCAATCAAGAGATGGCAAATATTTATCATAATGATGAAAAAGTGAATGTTAATTCATAATCTAGCTTGTGATTTCAAACTATTGAGAAGTCCTGGAACATTAGATTTATATTAATACTTTTATAAAATATCAAAACATTGATTTTCAAGTGCCCTACATACAATTTATACTATTGCTGTGTGATAGTGTTGTCATTTACACAGCAATATCTTGAATTATCAATAGAGTAGATGCTCCGAAGTGCGACCGGTAGCTGGTGTGCGGCTGGTCTATTGTTTGCATTGCAAAATCACTTTAAAATACATAATATACATAAAATCATCATATATCACATATCACACACAAAGGGTACATTACCGAAGTCAAAGAAAAACAGCAGTGGCCATGAAAAAAGTATCCATAAATACCACATTTCTAGCGATACAATTGGCGTTCCCACTACGAAAAATTGAAAATTTTGAAAATCTGCCTTTCTTAAGCGTGTTGTTATTAAGGAAATAGGGTTTTGAAAAGTAAGCTTAATTTCAAGAAATTTTCAATTTTAGATCGGGATTTTTTACGTGTCGCAAGCTCAAAAGTGTCCGATCGCTAGTGTGTGTGACACACCGGCGCGCCGCGTCGAAAGCTCCGTGCAAATGGCGATTTCAGTCAGATATCACTGCATGATGCGTGCGCGAATTCTCCATTGAGTTTGTACATGGGGCGCAAACCGGCTCCAAAACGGAAAATGAAAAATTAATATTCCCATGGCAACTCTTTATTTTGGGGGGGATTATATTTTTGCTCAAACAGTTACATTATCAACTTCCATTATTTGGGTAAAAAGTGAAAATAATTCTGGAATAAAGAGTTCTAAAATTGGATTTTGTCTTAAGTGGCCGCACACCAGAGCATCTACTCTAGTGATATTTTGATTAACATGCTGTAAGTGATATCATAATTACTGTTCTTTGTTTAATCTCTCTACAGTCAGATATGAGTAATCCAGTGACCCTCAAGAGAGAATTCAACCTCTCAGACAAGCAGTACTTATTCCAAGCCCTGCTGGCTAGGGCAAGGCTCAAAGATTGGAATCAAGTTGAATTATTATTAACATCTAAAGTAAGTACACCAATCTGTTGGAAATATACATTAAATAAACAGCTTCAGGATGATAATGATGGTGGATATCATACAAAAATTATTATGGAGATACAGGGAAAGGTACTTTTGCAAATGGTGATTGTGTATACAGCAGAATTGAAACACATTTTCTGTGTCATCAAATCTTACCTGTGCACCAAAACATGTTTTAAAGTTCGAAATCTAAATTTGCAGCCACTATGTGTGTCAGTATTCTATTGTGGTATTAAACAAGGAGGTATTTATATTGACCTATTCAACAAATTGCAAGAGTTAGTTCTGGAAAAAGTCCAAATTTATTCACATTTCTGAATTTCATTTGCTGCGGTTGATGACCACATTCATAAACTCCGCTGTCTTTGATGCATGCTGTTCAGAACTCCTTTTTTTAAAGATTTATTAGACAGTATAAACATGTACTCATTTGCTGCTGTTCCATAGGCTCTGTCATTCATTACTTGTTCTTTTCTTCAAATTTAGAATTGGCTAGGCAAAGCCAGGATGAAAGCAGCTGTTAATTTTAGCCAGGTTGTCTACATTCTCCAAACAGTCAAGGCACCTCATGAGGTAGGAATACAGTTTTGTTGGGTTTTATTTTCCAGAGGGAAGCCTAATTTTGTTTGTTAGTTTGTCTTTCTTTTAACTCTTTGATGGCTTTGGTTGACTAATGGAACAAACAGGGGACTGCCACATTCAACTTTTTGCACATGTACAGTGTACATCTAGAGTATACTCCAAACGTTGTTAAATAAAAATTTGATTTGGAATTTTATACCTTTGCTCAACAAGAAATTGAATTCCTATTTTGAATGTATTATTTTCATGTTTGCTGAATTTTATGGAAAGTGCCTGATATTGCAAAAAACATGATATATGATTATTTGCAAAAAATCTGCTAGGGCCGGGTCTTCGTTTCTTGCGAAAACACAAAATATGTTCAAAGTTGGCAATCTGACCTCAGTTCATGTTTGTAGATGGGTTGCGAATACAAATTGCCTGATTTTGAGACAAAATATAACTTTTTTATTTTCTTTGCAAAATCTCTTAGGACGGGGTCATCTTTTTTTGCAAATAACTAAATTTGTTGAAACATGCTCATTTGACCTGAGTTCATTCTGAAATTTCATAATTACAAAACACAAAATTCCCATACCAGGGGTTTCATAATTCCAAAAATGAAATAGAGTCCATAATTTCAAAGTTTATCTGAAGGTTCATAATTTCGAAAATAGAATAGGGTTCACTCTTTCGAAGGTTCATAATTCTGAATAATGATGTAGCGTTTTGTTTCATTTTGAGAAATATGAAATCTTCCGAAAAACAACATGTAACCATTTGGCCTGAGGTCATGTTTTTTTTATGGGATGGGAAGAGAAATCGGCTCATTTTGCAACAAAATATGAAATATGATATTTATAAAAAGGCCAACCCCAAATGTGCTACCTGTGGAAATTTAGATATATGAATTTCAGAATATAATTTCTGACTCTTCTAAGATTATTTTCTTCTTGCACATATACTTGTTTAGAAAAAAACCAAACAAAACAACTGTGGCATACAGGTACACATACTTGAAGTTTAGATACAATGTCTCTAGACCTGAAGTCCAGGTACAGTGTCTCTACACCTGAAGTTTAGATACAATGTCTCTAGACCTGAAGTTCAGGTACAATGTCTCTAGACTTGAAGTTTAGATACAATGTCTCTAGACCTGAAGTTCAGGTACAGTGTCTCTAGACCTGAAGTTCAGGTACAATGTCTCTAGACTTGAAGTTTAGATACAATGTCTCTAGACCTGAAGTTCAGGTACAGTGTCTCTAGACCTGAAGTTCAGGTACAATGTCTCTAGACTTGAAGTTTAGATACAATGTCTCTAGACCTGAAGTTCAGGTACAGTGTCTCTAGACCTGAAGTTCAGGTACAATGTCTCTAGACCTGAAGTTTAGATACAATGTCTCTAGACCTGAAGTTCAGGTACAATGTCTCTAGACTTGAAGTTTAGATACAATGTCTCTAGACCTGAAGTTCAGGTACAGTGTCTCTAGACCTGAAGTTCAGGTACAATGTCCCTAGACCTGAAGTTTAGATACAATGTCTCTAGACCTGAAGTTCAGGTACAGTGTCTCTTGACCTGAAGTTTAGGTACAATGTCTCTGAAGTTTAGGTACATTGTCTCTAGACCTGAAGTTTAGGTACAATGTCTCTGTTTATCTTTCAGGTAATTGCTAAGTACATGATGTTCATTGAAGATAAAGAGTCAAGAATTGCCATGGCAACCAAATTCAAGATTCATGTAGTCGTGATAGATACGCTTGCTCAGCTGAAAGATCGTCAGCGTCTCTTAGCGTACAAACCTCATTGTACCAACACACCAGCAGACACACACTTTGAAATTGTCCTTAGAAACTCGGTGAGTCAATTTTCTTTTTGATGAATGTAACATATAGGTTGGTGGACATTTACAGTATTTACAATATTGTATTGTCCACAGTTGCAAGAGCATCAAGAAGTTCTCAGAAGCGTGAGGGTAAATTAAGAAAGGCATTTTAATGCATTGCTATGGTTCTGATCCCCTAATACATGCAGGGATGCCCCCCCCCCCCCTTTGTTCATCTCCTTTTGATTGTCTTGCATTGGTAGATTTTTCTCAGAAGAAATGTCAAAGCGAAGAAAACAACAAACAACTACAAAAGACATGTTTTCTTCTCATTAAATCAGTTCAGTTATTTTTAACGACAGGGACCTTTCAATTTCTCAGAAACAAGTAATTATGGAAATATATCAAATTGATTTCCTTCATTCTTACCATATTTTGAACCTCATTGTATATTTCAAAATGTGAGAGATACTTTCTTGTATTTGTATTTTTTTTTTGTATCAGATTATATTCTATCTTGTTCATGCAACACTTCCAAGTTGAAAACATGATGCTGTTTCTCTTCATATTACTTCACAATCATATTTTGATGCATATCTTAAAGATAAAGTTGAGTTCCGGTCATGCGATTACATATTGAAAGAAACTGCCTCAAAGCAATTGGGAAAGAGTGATCATGTCTACATAAGAATTTGTGTACACTGTAAGGTTTTGGAATCATCAAAATGATAAGAAGTTGACCCATTCTCACTGAAAAGCACATGCACCGCACACAGAAATGGGTATATAGGACCGCACACATATGTGGCATGAATGTTTGACCCAAACACTTCAGCTGTTTCTCATCATATAGGGCATTTTAGAAGTAATTTTTTTTTTCAGGGGAAATTTCTACTATGATGTTCTTCAAAACTGATACAAAAGGAATGAGAAAGCTCACAAATTATTTTTTCACTTTTCCCAGAACTCAACCTTCTCTGTAAACTCTTTGTACTGTCTTTTTTTTTTTAAACAGGATAACAAATGGAAGAATTGATGTTGGTGTGGCCCAATGGTGATCTCCAACAAACCAACTCTTTCACATGACAGGAGTATGCTGCTTCAATTTTCTTGTCTGAATGTTTTTATTTGAAGGTACTACAGTGGACATTGAAAATGAAATGGCAATAGAAATTCATTCAAGTTATTATGGGCAGCAAGATAAGTAAGAAAATAGACATCTAGTAAAATATTTATTAAAAATAAATGTTCATATTATTCTGGATATTGTGCCATAGTTTCAATTTGTATCTTGTAATTAAGTGCACATTCAAAGGTATTAAACAAGTAGCAGGAAATTGTCTTTTAGGACATGTACCAAAGAATTACGTCTTTAACATGATCTTTCGAAGTTTTTTTCTTACATGTCAGAAACTTTATGCACAATTCAACCGCAGAAAAATCTTTCAAATGTGCAAATGTTGCATTTTACCTTTTAACCTAAAGAAATTAGCAATATAATTTGAATCCTGTACAGGGAATGAATATAAAAATGCAGTCTGACATCAAAATGGTGTACATGCCTAAAAATATATGTATGATTACATTTAGACTCTACTAAGTTTGCAATTATGTCATGTGATTTTAGTGGTATTAACTGAGTTTCAAACCTTTGTGCTCCAATATAGTCCATCTGTTTTAAACTGTACTATTCTGCTATTGTTCATTGTTGCCAAGCTTAGAGATTGAGTTATGTACCAAAATGATTATGTCTGCACCATGCTATCGGTGGAGAGAGAGGGAGTTATACACCAATATATGTATATTTGTTTTGTAAACATAATTTTAGAATTATAGTTTTAAATTGTCTTTCAGTATTACATGTACCTTGTGACTTGTCTGTCAGTGGTCAGATATGAGGAAACAGCTTAGAAATGTAGATTCTGTGGTAGTTGATATTATGTTAAACAAGGAGTTACGAGGCTTCGTGTTATTTGGATCTTTGAGGGGTGTAGAGCTACATGTAATTGAGCCCTTTTTTTAATGGATATGATTAGTTATCAGTTAAATGGATGAAGAAATCATATTGATTTAATATGCTTACAGTACATGTACATGTAAACTGAAATATAATCATGCATTGAAATTCATGAATTCTTTCTCACATTGCCAGCAAAGCTTAAAAATAATACTTGAATCTTTCCTGTTTTAACCATGCTTGCCTCATGAGAAAAGTCAAGGGCCTCTCATGTTGTGAGATTGTCTCGTTGCAGCAGTGACCAACATGTACATGTAGTTGCCTATTAAGCCATGGGCATGATAATGTTATGTATTATGGATTATGCATTAGTTCTAGTTGCTCCATGAACTCTCATGCAAAATATACTGAATATATGCTTTATACAAATACACTCCATTGCTATTATTTGATATGTTTCATCATATAATTATTGTCATTATTATCACCAGTATTGTAAGGTTTTTGCAAAACTTCTTTGTACACTTGTCTAACATGGTAAGGGGGTCTTTACAGTGCTTGCCAATATAGGAGATATAAAATTATATAAGAAATGTGTGAAGATGTAATGAAGAGCAACTGGACAACAAGGGCAAGTATGAATTCAATCTGCCTGGCCGTCTTTCCGCACATTTGGTTGCCCTGGGGTAGTTGGCAAGTGAATGTACATGTATTCCACTCTGGTCATGTTAAGAATGGAGAGATGTTAGGCATAAATGCTGAATGTGGTATTACAAACCAGTATGAACTGATTTAAGAAGAGAAGAGTCGATTGATGATCTTTTTCCTGTTTGAATATTTATATTATGTAAACGTCTCATAGAAAACTGAAGTAAATATCTAATGTACTTGCTAATGTTCTAAGCAAAAATAAAAATAGGTGTACTATCCTTCCAGATACTTTCGGTTGGCTACCTTCTAGAAAAGGAGTAAGTTCTAACCCCCCATAATCACAGATTAGAAGAAAGAGTTGCTTTTTAAATCTAGAACATTTCATTCAGAAAGAAAAGCATAGATTGTCATCCAAGTTTCTGCCCCTTAAGAAAGAACAGGTATGACGCACTGATTGAAAGTCTGTTTCTTCAGAGTAAGTGGGAGCTCTTCATACTGAAAGATGAAGTTGAGCTTGCCAAATTTTACCCAAGCCAGCTGGATCCATCTATTCACTTTCCCTCACTGCTGTTTTGTTTTCCATGGAGATCTTTTTACCCAAGTATATGTAGCTGTCCACCTTTTCTATGGTTACATCTATGTGCTTATAAACAGAACCCAAAGTTTTAGAATACAAAGTGGAGATTAAGTGTCGACCCATCGTGAAGTAAAATTTATATCCACATTGGGTGTTACACATGTTACATTTGTGTATGTGTACAGGATGTGCAGTAAACCCTCCAGGTGACAAAAGCACATATTGCTATTTATCTATATTTTTGAAAGAGGGCAAAGTTTAACATGGATTAACTTGTCCTACCCATAATGAAGCACCATTAAATGAATGAATGTGAATGAAAAATTGCAAAATTTAATAGAAAGATTGCCTTTTTGTACACAAAAATAGTGATTATATATTTTACACTGCATTGGCAATTTAGAGACTTCAGTCATTAGTTGCACAACGTACTGCATTGGAAATAGACACAAAATTATCAGTGATTTTTGCTCTTTCTGTTCATAATGTGTGATCCCTAGCATTCTGTACCAAAAGATAATGCAAAAACATCACTAAAAGGAGACACTGTACTACTATGGGTTAATTAGTAGAAAATTTGACCTACAGCAGCCAACAACTTCACAAGTGTATACATGGCATCATTACCAATGTTATTTATAAGTTGTGGGCTTTTTTTTTTTTTTAAATTAGTTTTATGATATAGACCCATAGTTCAATAGTGTTATAATCCCCTATTCAGATTGTCGTTTTTCCATTCCAGCATGTATGTGGTGTGTATGGCTGTTTCAAAGTGGTGTGTTTGGTTGTTTCAAAAGTTATTTGTTTTTTACCGTTTACCCAAAGTGCTATATTGTGGTGCATTGATTATCCAATGCAGTGTTTCAGCTCAAAGTGATTTTACTAAGTGAATTCAGATACCTGTATATGATCATGAGAAAATTGATGTAAAATAATAAAAAATTTTATATGATCCTAACCTAATATATTGTAAATTGTCATATTTATGCCAGCTCATGTGAGACAATTGTATTGCCTTCTGAAATACAAGTAGTGTGCAGTTCAAGTTACTAACGGATAAGTTATTGGAATTATTGTTCCTACAGGCAATATCGCTATTGATGTGACTCCTTGATCCTCTTTTAATAAGGCTGGGGTTTATTCACACATATTGTCAGTGAGGATCTGTTCTCGGTTTTACCTGGGTACAAGGTGATGTTTAGTTTTTTAATAATTTTTAAAAAATTTTTCTTGAATTCAGATTTCCAAGCAGTTGAAAACATACCTAATTCTTGTTAAAGATTATATCCTAGTGCATACAAAACCTTCAAATGTTTTAATTAGGAGAATATGTATTTAAACGTTCTCCAATGAAAAAGATACAAGGATAAGAAATAAACAGTGCAGTTCTGGCTGCTGATTTTGAAATGAGACTGATGATGATAATGATAAAGATATAATGATAACTACAACTATAATAAAATCAATCTCCTACAGTTAATATGGAAAAAGTACTGGATCTGAGAAAATTAGTGCTGAAGGCTTAACACATTCATCACTGAACAACACTGATATCCATTAATTTCCACTTCAACTTCAGGAGGCCGATTTTATAGGTGGGCAAGTCTAAGCTATTTTATCCCATACGTTACCAACCACATCTAAGATATTAGTATATGTATATCTGATAACTGTATCAAACTGATAGCCCAACTAGAGCTTGAATCAGACAAAATAACAAATAAATGATATTTTTATGTCAATTTTTTTGTTCACAATGCCATAATATGATTCCACAATATGGGACATACATTGGACTTGCCCAGTTGCAGTCATTATTACTGGTGATATGGAACTGACCCCTAACCCTTTTAAAAACTACCCCTATCAAGTGAATGACAATGGTTGGCTTCTTCAATCACAAAGCTTTATGAACGAGAATGGAACCTAGATATTGAGCACTGTCAATGTAATATGATTACAAATAGACCAAAATAAGAATGCAGGAACCTTCTAAAGCAAAGATAACCATTTTGAAACCTTTATTCTCAATCAGGGAGACATTAATAGACTGTTAGGCATAAACCTGAAATAAATAAATAGCAAAAAGGTCCATTTAAACCAAGAACCATGGTAAACAAGCCATAGAGCTACCAGCTGCTAGCATCAACAATATCACATGTCGATTTACTTGTAATAGAGTGATTGTTGTAATACTCTTTTCTTTCTCCATAACATTGAATGTGTACCAGTATAACAATACTGACAAACACAAAAGGCACATTTAGCTGTACAATGAGCATTATATCCTTCAAAAAATAAGTATGGTCATATACATACATGTACTTACAGATAGATATGAAATATTATCATCAGAATTGCAAAATCAACATCAAACTGGAATGTTGAGGAATAATTGCACCACAGGTTTCTTTGCTCAAATCTTCACTTTAGAGATGTGAATTTTACAACAATTTTATCACAAATTGTCTTTTCATATTGATTGATGAATAGTTTTGGATACATACAATCTCTTTTAATGACATATTACTTCCACTTGTATATTCCAAAAACAAGGGCACATACTGTACAAATTTTGTTCAACTCCACAAAGTCATGTTTTGTGACATCTTAATATTTTGCTTTAGAATGTGTAAAGTTTATACAAAAGTAATAACGTATTATCTGTATTGCAACTTGACTACTGTTTCCAACCTAATGAGCCCAGAATGTAATCAGTACATATTCCTCTGGTATGGTTCCATTCAATAACTCAAACATTTATTGCAAGAAGATAGTGGTATGAGTATATGAATGAAAGGATCAACAGAAAACCTAAAAACTACAAATAATGTCTATGGTGGCAAATGCATCAAATATCTGCAATATGATTAGAATGAGAAAACGAAAATACATGCAAGTACAAAGTAGCTTGCCTTCTCTGATACCAATTATACAGAAAGACTTCCAGACAACCCAGCAACATAGGTGGGTTAATGAACAAAATGACATGTTTGTACAAGATCATTTTCTGAATCAAGGTGGTATCATATGAATTACATGTACATTCCTAAGTACCAGAAAACAAAACAGATTTACAGACAACCCAGCAACGTATCAGAATGACAAACATGATAAAATTGTATATTACAAGGTCATTTTCTGAATCAAGGTGGTATTACTGAGCTTACATTCTGAAGTATGGTGATTCCGTGCGATGTGTCCCATACGACAAAATGTCTTTATCTTCCAAAAATGAAAAATATGTTGATATGCTCATTGACTAATGATAGTGATAATGAAAGAACCATTAGTCAATGGTCATATTGAAGAGATTTTTCATTTTTGGATGAAATAAATGGATAAAAGTCATATGTCATATAGGATATATTGCATAGAATCACATACAGACTGACAGATAACACCACCACATTTATGGGCCATTTACCAGAATGAATGACAAAATAGATATGTTAACTGTTCACTGTACATGTTCATGTTTCTGAATCAAGGAGATATTTAGTTAAAATTTTCAAGCACATGTACCACAAAACAAGCAAGGTAGTTTTGCTGCAGCATTATAAGTAATACTAATAAAGTCAGTTGATGAAATGCACCATTGAGTTGTTCCTTTGTAAAGGTTTTCCAGTTCTCTTCACATTCATGCACGCTTTTGATATTTCCTGAGTACAACAAGAGTACAGATATAAGGATGAAAGACGATTAACATACTGTAAAAAGAATGATCACGGAATAACTTAATGAAACGAGTCATGACATACTAGTAGTCATGAATAAGTACAATAACACACATAAGGTGAATCTAGAGTAAGTCTGATGATGACTGTACTCAATACTGGTCTGAGGAACTTCTCTATTTTCACTAATTAGTCAGAAACGAACCCCTGCATTTTTATACCCCCGCCAAACGAAGTTTGAAGGGGGTATATAGGAATCAACATACGGTCTGTCGGGCAGGTGGGCAGTTGCTCCGTCGGTCAGTCGGTCGGTCAGTCCGTTGCGAATCTTGCGCATCAAACTACTTCCTCATTTTTCGAGCAATGCTCATGAAATTTGGCACACACATTTGTCTTGTGGTAAAGATGTGCAAGACATATTGCTTCAATGTGTGGCAAACTGCATTGCCTTGGCAATAAAATGGCAATAAAATGGGAAAATATTGTAGATCAAACCACTTCCTCATTTTTGGAGCAATGCTCAGGAAATATGGCACACATTGGGGCGGGGGTATTAATCACCTTCAGTGATATTCTAGTTAGTACTATCATTCAGGTGACCACTGTATTTATTGTACTTATACTCGGAAGTGTAAAAGGATTGAAACAAAAAGTCCTTCTTCAATTTTTCTTGTACACAATGTGACCATTGGAATTTCTTTGTCTTAGGACTTCTCCAAAAATACGTACAAATAAAATTCTGTATTCATAATCATACTTACAAGAATATTTGTTTTACAATTACATACATGTACATGTAACACAACATATCTTCCAGAAAAATACCTAATTCTCTAATTATCATGGCAAGACATATTTGCCACCATGCTTTCCTGCATATGAGGCACTTCTCAACTGAATAATTTGTACTTCTCATCACACTAGCTTTGACAAAATTTATCAATTCCCTGATATTTCACAGAGATCATGGGAAGATCCTTCATCCTCATATAACCATAAATAATAATAACATTGTATAGTACTGTCTACAAAATTCCTTTAGAGGTACTTGTTAACAAGCCTTAGCTAAGAACATATGAATATGTACATAGGCACTGAAGGTATCCAAAGAATTCATCCTTTCAGGCTCCCATTTCCTACCTCTAGGCTGGCTTATGAAGGGTTTAAATCATTCAGAATCAAGTCCTCAAATCAACCATTTAGTTCATTTTATTACATTAGGAGTAGTGATCGATGCAAAACATCTGAGCTGGTTGGGGAAGCTGCAGGATTTAGGTGGCCCTAGGGTGCTCCTTTTGCACCTCTTTTATGACATCTCTCCTTTTATCTGCAGTCCTTTCATGACCTCTTCAGCTTAGGTGTGGCTGACTCCATGAACATCCATGTAGATCTTAGTGGCATATTTATGAGGAGCTGATAAGCAGGATTCATGTAGCCCTAGGGTGTTCCTTCTGTACCCTTTTCATGACCTCTTCAGCTTGGGTGTGGCTGACCCCATGTACATCCATGTAGATCTTAATGGAATATTTGTGAGTTGTTTGGAGGAACTGATGAGCAGAATTCATGTAGCCCTAGGGTGTTCCTTCTGCACCCTTTTCATGACCTCTTCAGCTTGGGTGTGGCTGACCCCATGTACATCTATGTAGATCTTAATGGAATATTTGTGAGTTGTTTGGAGGAGCTGATGATCAGAATTCATGTAGCCCTAGGGCGTTCCTTCTGCATCCTTTTCATGACCTCTTCAGCTTGGGTGTGGCTGACCCCATGTACATCCATGTAGATCTTAATAGAATATTTGTGAGTTGTTTGAAGGAGCTGATGATCAGAATTCATGTAGCCCTAGGGTGTTCCTTCTGCACCCTTTTCATGACCCCTTCGGCTTGGGTGTGGCTGACCCCATGAACATCCATGTAGATCTTAGTGGTATATTTGTGAGTTGTTTGGAGGAGCTGATGATCAGAATTCATGTAGCACTAGGGCGTTCCTTCAGCACCCTTTTCATGACCTCTTCAGCTTGGGTGTGGCTGACCCCATGCACATCCATATAGATCTTAGTGGTATATTTGTGAGTTGTTTGGAGGAGCTGATGATCAGAATTCATGTAGCCCTAGGGCGTTCCTTCAGCACCCTTTTCATGACCTCTTCAGCTTGGGTGTGGCTGACCCCATGTACATCTATGGAGATCTTAATGGAATATTTGTGAGTTGTTTGGAGGAGCTGATGATCAGAATTCATGTAGCCCTAGGGCGTTCCTTCAGCACCCTTTTCATGACCTCTTCAGCTTGGGTGTGGCTGACCCCATGAACATCCATGTAGATCTTAGTGGTATATTTGTGAGTTGTTTGGAGGAGCTGATGATCAGGATTCAAGTAGCCCTAGGGTGTTCCTTCTGCACCCCTTTCATGACCTCTTCAGCTTGGGCGTGGCTGACCCCATGTACATCTATGTAGATCTTAGTCATAGCCTCTGGTAGAAGAACCTTAGATAGGTAATCCATGTACTGCACAGCAAATCAATGAAAGACAAAATTTTAAGCCCTTACAAATCTTCACACAATAAGCTTAATTTCATACCTGTATAATTTTTTCATAAAATTCATTTGCAATTTTGTTCAAGATTCACGAGAAGAAAGTTGCAGGGGTAAAAACTATGCCAAATTCTCTGAATTTACTCTTTTACATTGTTTTAATCTTGAAGCTTTCCAGAATGTGAAAGTCATAAAAATCAAATTGGATATCAAAACTCTTTTCAAATTTCCCCCTATTTACTGCTGTGTCCCTGTTCACCCTGATCTATGATATATCTGAGAGGACTGAATGATAACTGCCTAGAGAACTTTGAATAAAAACAAATTACATATTTGTTACTGCTAATGCAGCATATCTCTTATCGGTACTTTTATTTACCTTAAAGTGTTTGGTGCAGTAAACCTTGACCAATTCTCCCATCACAGCATCCATCTGCTCTTCCTTGAAAGGCCCTAACCTCACATTGCTGGCCATGCCAACTGCATGAAGATGAAATAATAGAAATATCAATTTATATTCCTCTGTATACCTGACAGATGCAAAGTTTGTAATGATAGATCAGTGTTGACTCAAGGCATATAACAGTGTGGTAGAACTGATTTGAAATGTTCAATATTCAAATCATTTCTAAAATATTCTGTAAAAGTGGAAATTTTCACACAATTAATTTTTTGCGCTCGGCCAAGTAAGGTGAATTTCGTGTGTTTTTAATTTCGCCCACACACTAGACTCATGGGCAAAAGAATACATTAACAAAAATATTTGCATGTTTTTATTTTTGTGCAAATTTCATGCCGCGCGAATAGCGCGAAAATTTCCACACCGTGAAATGTTCCACGTTTACAGTAAGGTCCTATTCCAATGTTGTCCAGATAAGCACCCATCATTCTTTTACTACTAAACTTCAATACATGTGACATTCATTTGATAGAGGTATTATTCACTAAACTTGCCTAAGTTCACTACTTCAAGTGTAATATACCATGACTCCTTTCACATAGACCTGAACTTAAGTTAATTTCTAACTTACTTCTATGAGGTCCCTTTTTCTTGTAGCATTGATGTCTCTCACATGCCCTCTGTTGAAATAAACATAACATGCAGTACATGATGCCAGATAAAAAGTGATTTCATGGCTGCAAATAAGGATGTCATTATAGTCCTATGTCCCACTGGTCCTACATCCTACAAAGGTTTACATTACACTAACATAAATTAAAGGGTACCAATCACCAAAAGATATTTTACTCTGTATGTTAGAGGTTCCATGTCATTCTACTATATTCCAAATATGGGCTTCGAATATCACTTCTATAAAGATATATTACAAGTTTAATTATACTCTCTATAAGCGTAAAAGCGACTCGTGAGTAGACTACTCAACGCACCCATACGCGCTCACCAAGATAAGGGCTCGCGCGGAACCCAACTCGGAGGTTCGGTTCCGCGCGAGTATCTTCATGTTATCCTTTATTTCCTTCATACTCCTAAACTACTGCGGTTATTTTTATACATGTACTTCCCAGCGGTACATAAATTCTTTTTTCAGGTGGTTGGTACACTTTAATATAAATCATGATCGACTCAAAGGACAGGGTCTTTAGATCTATTGCACCTACATATATTGTCTGCATGAAAGCATGAGAGCTTATGGTCTTAATGAGCCATTAGGTATAAATGAACATCTTGCATTTCAAACACAATGGAAAAGACAAGATACAGTGGAAACTTAGTATAAAGAGATCTGGGGGGTGATTCACTAACTGGGATCGATATCATTCCTAAAATCAATTTTCGGGATTGATTTCATTCCCAGCTTAAAATTAATTCCACCTTACTGATTCACTAAATCGCTTTTAGGATGGAATCAATTTTATCATGAATATATATGAGCGCAAATGAATATTTACGAGCGCACTCATTCCAACCAATCAACGTACTCAAATTTCAGTCACCGTCCCTCAGTCACCCGACCTAATTCTCTACTTAGCGCGTAGCTAGTGCGCGTTACCTAGCTACTGCATTAATTGCGCGCACGCATCGACTGGACATACACAGGGCTAGGGCCTATGGCTAGGGCAATAGGCGTGCAGGCAGGCACAGCGTAGCCGCGCCCAGGTTGGGGTGCGGGCAGGCATGCAGTGGAGTGACCGTTTGTGATTGTTAGGAGCGATCCGGATCACTCCCAACCTTAAAATCAATTCAGAGGCTGGAATCAATCCCAAATACCTTAGTGAATCAGTCACTAAAAGCGATATCCCAATAGGATGGATATTGTTCCTAAAATTGATTTTTTCTTATTTGGGATTAATTTTAGCTGTTAGTGAATCACCCCCCAGATATAACAATATTCCTGATATAACAAGGTAATATTCCGGTCCAAGCTCTTTACATTCTATTGTTTTTTTTGCCTGATATAACGAGATTCCTGCTATAACAAGGTAATTTTGATGGTCCCAACGACCTCATTATACTGAGTTTCTACTGTATTCCTTTTGGGAGCACTTTCAGCAAAGTAGTGATAAATACCCCATCTTTCAGGCAATTTTAAAAGTTAGTGTGCCAGTAATTTTGAAAATGAGAAGGCCAATTATGTCAAATAATGCCAGTTATATATAAAAAAAATTCCAGAAAAGGGTGTACCATTGGCCCCCTAAACTGCCCCACCCCTGGGTTTACATTTAACAATAGTGATATATATACCTTTCCTTGGAAGATGTTGTGGAGGTATTTCTTGTTCCTCTGTGTCAGGTACACAATATCTTCTATTTTCAACTCAGTCACCAATCTGCAGAGAAGTGGACATCATTATACTATTTAGACTAGCTGCATAGTGATCCAAAATACTAAAAAGGAGGGTAAATGGGGATGATCCTAACATCATCAGAAGTTTCAAATCGGTTTCATTATCACTGTCAGGGAACACCAGTATCTGTCTTTCTGTTTCACTCTAAAAAACCCACAGAAAATGTCGAGCATGTTATAGTGGCCATCGCTATGTAAAGACCATCTGTTTATATTTATGGGGCTAATTTTACCATTTCTCTTCCCAGCAACAACAACCGTAAATGTGAATTGGGGTCACTTGTCTACAGATGCCAGATACAAGGATATTATTAAATTGGCCTTTCATTCCCAAATACAATTCCTTGATCATTCACATGTTACTTTTGTAGTGAAGTTTTAGTTCAATTTGTATATTATTCTATGTATAGTTTGCAGTCTGTTGTTTGAAAATGTAATTTGTTGGTATGTTATTTTAGCATGACCAGGAATAAAATGACAAAGAAATAAGAAATCTAAACCAATTTTTAACTATTTTGTGGATTTGTGCAACCTTGAGTGTATTCTGCTCATCAGGTATTAGATACGCTTCATAGAGTTACCCTCGAGCCATGTATAAATCTTATTTTCAAATTTCCCACAAGATTCAAGAGATAGTTTCAACCCAATGGCTAAGGGAAAAGTTCTACTGAAAGTATGTGATATTGATAGACAAATGAACATGAAATTTTTTATAATTGTTATTTGTATGAAGGGTTTTCAAGCGACCAAAAATTGGTGTATCTCATGGTTTGCGTGAAAGTACCCAGATGACCGTGCAATGTTAAAACAATATCTTATGGTTTGTGTAAAAGTAGGTGATGACCGTGCAATATATTTTCATATCTAATGGTTTGAGGTGCGCATGACGTGCAAAAAAGTGAATGCGCATTTAAATACGTGAAGGTTAAGACAATGGATGTATGCACGCAGGTGACACAACATTTGCTCCTGCGACATTTGCTCCGTCGTCCATATCTTGAAAGGTCAAGGTTAAGGTCAAGGTCATGATTTGGTTTTTTGTTCAGGACAATATGAAGATTAGGATTAGGGTTAGGGTTGTTAGGGTTACGGTTGTTAGGGTTAGGGTTAGGTTTAGGTTTACGATTAACATGGCAAACTTAGACCGGAGCAATTGTCACAGGAGCAAATGTCATGGAACCATGTGTGCAGCCCTTGCAAGATGCTTGGGTTAGGACAAAATGTTTTTTTACCTGTGTTTTATGTTGAAGTCAATACTAAAACATAAGGACATGTAATGATGA
Organism: Heliocidaris tuberculata; assembly: GCA_025618425.1. Taxonomy (NCBI): domain Eukaryota; kingdom Metazoa; phylum Echinodermata; class Echinoidea; order Camarodonta; family Echinometridae; genus Heliocidaris; species Heliocidaris tuberculata. The sequence continues at coordinate 39,576,279 of CM046834.1, read as the reverse complement.
AAATTGAGGAACTAGGTTTCATACAATTAATAATAATAATATTGAACAACTTTTCTTTTGTGGGACACAAGGGTATATCGCACTCGCTTTGAAAATATTTCACTGGTTGTGCTGACTCATGAAATATGCTCATAGCTCTTGCGATAGACCCTTGTGTCCCACTCGAGGGCATTCAATATTATATAAATATTTCCTGATTTGTATTAGATCATTTATCTTATAACAATCAGCAACTTTGATAAAATGTTATCGTTTATTAGATGTTGTATGGCAATTGTTATCAAATACTTTCAACAGATCATTTATCTGTGATAAATTTGCTTTATGACTTATAGAATCCTTTCATTCCAAATAAATAATGTAATTTGCATTCATAAATACATACATGTGTAAATGAATGATATACATAAGAACTACAAATGTGTGAACTATTCTAATCATGTCTCCCCATCCCCCCCCCCCCACCAATAATGAATTCAATATGAGAAATTGTCCAGTATATTTGATCAGATTTGTAAGGAAATCTATGGATAATTTGTACCAAAGTATGCTGATATGAGTGCAAATATCTGTTACAGGTACAGTATTATCAGACTCAATTTATTTTAAATATTGGTTCAATTACTCCAAGAAAATTTAAAGGGTCTCTGAGGTCAAAAAAAATAATTTGTATACAGTTAGAATGTATAAAATTAACCCCAAATAACTTTACCCGGCATTCTACAGGTTAGCGGTTAAGGAGTTTGAAGAGAATAAAGGACAGCGTGAACGAACGACGCGCGGAACTCAACTGGAGTTGAGTTCCGCGCGAGCAGTTTTCTATGCGTGTGCATTTTTTTATGCGTGCACGTTCGGCGAACGCCAAGACGCGATAGTGGAATTATCGCGATCGCATTATCGCGTTGTCGTCTGCTATGTACAGCGCCGGGGCTGACAAACACTCGAAAATTGATTTGGGGCGAAACTTACGGAATAATATTCAACCCTAATGAAACAAAAAATGAATAAAGGATACAACGCAAAATGTTTTTATCCAATGGGAAATTGATTTGGCGCGCGTAACATGGATAATCTACCACCCAAATAAAAAAACAAATGAATGAAGTCATGCAACGGAGAATGTTTTTAAAGAATCAAAAATTGATTTTGGGCGTAACTTACGGGGATTCTTTACCCCAAATTAAACAACACATGAATGAAGTATACAACGCAAAATGTTAATATCGAATAGAAAATTAGTTCGGCGCATAAATTACAAAGAATCTACAGACCAAATAAAACAAAAACTAAACTAGAACCAAGACGCAAAATACATTTATCGAATCGAAAATTGATTTGGCGCTTAAATTAGGGATAATATACAACCCAAATAAAATATGAAATGAATGAAGTATACAACGCAAAATGTTTTTATCGAATAGAAAATTGGTTCGGCGCATAAATTACAAAGAATCTACAGACCAAGCGAAACAATAAATAAATTAGAACTAAGACGCAAAATATATTTATCGAATCGAAAATTGATTTGGTGCTTAACTTTAGGAATAATATACAACCCAAATAAAATATGAAATGAATGAAGTATACAATGCAAAATGTTTTTTATCAATGGAAATTGATTTGGCACGTAACTAATGAATAATATACAATCCTAATAAAACATCAAATGGATAAAGTATACAACGCAAAATGTTTATATCCAATAGAAAATTTGGTTCGGCGCATAAATTACAAAGAATCTACAGACCAAATGAAACAACGAATAAATTAGAACTAAGACGCAAAATACATTTATCGAATCGAAAAATTGATTTGGCGCTTAACTTAGGGATAATATACAACCCAAATAAAATATGAAATGAATGAAGTATACAACGCAAATTTTTTTTTTTTTTTTTTTTTAATCGATTGGAAATTGATTTGGCGCTTAACTTAGGAATAATATACAACCCAAATAAAATATGAAATGAACGAAGTATACAACGCAAAATGTGTTTTTTTTTTATCGATTGGAAATTGATTTGGCACGTAACTAATGGAAAATATACAACTCTAATAAGACATCAAATGGATGAAGTATACAACGCAAAATATTTATATCCAATAGAAAATTGGTTCGGCGCATAAATTACAAAGAATCTACAAACCAAATGAAACAAAAATAAATTAGAACTAAGACGCAAAATACATATATTGAATCGAAAATTGATTTGGCGCTTAACTTAGGGATACAACTCAAATAAAACAAAATGAATGAAGTATACGACGCAAAATGTTTTTATCGAAATGAAAATTATAAGTTGGCGCGTAATTTATGAAGAATCTACAACCCAAATAAAAGATGAAATGGATGAAGTATACAACGCACATTTTTTATATCGAATATAAAATTGGTTCGGCGCATAAATTACAAAGAATCTACAGACCAAATGAAACAACAAATAAATTAGAAATAAGACGCAAAATACATATATTATTAGCGTTTGATTAAGGGATAATATACAACCCAAATAATATATGAAATGAATCAAGTATTCAACACAAAACGTTTATGTCGAATATAACATTGTTTTGGCGCATAAATTACAAAGAATTTACAGACCAAATGAAACAACAAACAAATTAGAACTATGACGCAAGATACATTTATCGAATCAAAAATTGATTTGGCGCTTAACTTAGGAATAATATACAACCCAAATAAGATATGAAATGAATGAAGTATACAACGCAAAATGTTTTTTTTGTTGTTTTTTTTATCGAATTGGAAATTAAACTGGAAATTGATTTGGCGCGTAACTTACGAAGAATATACAACCCAAATAAAACATCAAATGGATGAAGTATACAACGCAAACTGTTTTTATCGAACTGAAAATTCAGTTGCCGCGTAATTTATGGAGAATCTACAACCCAAACAAAACAAATGGATCAAGTATTCAACACAAAACGTTTAAGTCGAATAGAAAATTGGTTTGGCGCATAAATTACAAAGAATCTACAGACCAAATGAAACAACAAATAAATTAGAACTAAGTCGCAAAATTCATTTATCAAATCGAAAATTGAAAGTGAAGATGTTCCTGAATCGATATATCGTTAGGTGAGCTATCGTGATCGATCGACTAGTCTTTGCTCAAGTCTTATTTATATTAATTTTTAGGGTTATTCGATTTTCAAAAATCAATATCTCCTGTATCCTGTCACCGTTGAATGTCGTTTTAAGTTTTCTGGGGTTGATTTTGTGGAAGCTAACTATACACAAATTATTTTTTCAGGCCTCAGGTACCCTTTAAAGAAGCAAGAAAAGTATGTGACAACAGAAATATCCTTTAAAACTCAACTGTACATATGTCAAAAGTATGAAAAGGAAAGAAAATTAGTAAATAAAGTGTGCTTGTTAGAAAAGATCTTTTCTCAAACTTCGGATGAGAAAGGAAACACAATTAAAACATGAAAACTGATGTTATCAACTCAATAGAAATGAAAATGATAATCAATTAGAAAATAAAGAATTTCAAAGTGATGATGATTTATTGAGTGACAGAAAAATAATAATCAAGTGGAAAAAATAAATTATTGACATTAACAAATTTTTGAATAACAGAAAGTAAAAAACTATAAAAGATTTTGTATTTCATGAATGTAAGAATTAATCAAATTGTAAAAAATAACTTTGTCTCAAAAAGAGATTAATTCATCATTCAATAATGGTAAGTTGTTATGATTTAAATTATATTTTTGGTATTATCAATTGTGTAGCCATTTGTAATCTAACAATCTATGGAAAATCTGATTAGAAAGAAAAAGACGTTCTGAGTACTATAAGCATCATGTGTGTTAAAAATCTTCCAGATATTTACTTTCATTGTAAAATATAGATCTTTATTCTTTACTTCCTTCTTTCTAAAGACATTTTTTTTTTCAATATAAAAACGTCCATTATTTTTTTCCAAAGTCCAAATACTTTTACATCCATTTGACAAACACTTCTAGTTGTATGGAGTTAAAGCACTTTTACATTATCAATGGAGCTATTATGAAAGACAATTAAAGCATTGCTTTTATAGTGAATTATATTAATGACTTTCAATTACATTATGCATAAATCACTTTCAGTTTTATTACATTGGATGAGTCTACATATTTACATGTATTTAAAACAGAAGGATAAACAATTTGAATTTGAATGACTGGACTTATTTTTTATTTTTTTAAAACTACACCTGTAATCCTGTATCATTTTGTATAACTGTGGAATTTTGTGTATAGTAAATGTATAGTACATTTACTGAATATTGATTCATTGGACATACATAGTATTAACAAGTCAGTTTTTAGGACTGTTACAACCAGATAAGAGAAAAATGGTAGAAAAGTGTATATTTTTAAAAATCTTAATCAAGAATTGTAGGAGTGATAAATAAATTCAAAGGAATAATTTTTATGTAATATTTTCTGAATTAATTTTTGTTTTTTACATTAGGACCACTGTAGTATTATCTGAAGATGTTTCTCTTTATAGATATATGGCATTCATGAAAGAAATACAAAGCAATAATACTGATATTGAGATTTTCTAAAAAGCATGTGAATAGTATTCTTTTCAAATTATGAAAATCTTATTTTATAAAATACTGGACAAATATTCATTTATTTATATTAAAGAAATAAAAATATATAAATGTTCTATTACTATGAAACAAGATATAAATTAGAATTTCATTATCATACATTACATCATGATAAATGCTTGTATTCTGGAAGACCTTTTAATCAGAATACATAGTGCTAATCATTGGATAGTAATACTGTATCAGAGATATGAAAGACAGAGTAACATTACAGAAAATGATCAATCCATTAGATTTCAAAATTATTGCTGTCTCAAATTCATTTGATTCGGTTTCGATACTGAAATTGTTATGCTACTGAAATTTAGTGCATGTTGTTAAATATCCAATGACATTGTAACCATGAACTCTAAAATAAAGAGATCAGCTTGAGAGTTATGCTTTTAATGTGATTCAATGAGAGATGTTTCATATTTCGTCACTAACAGCTTCAAATATTTTACCTGACATTGCCAAAGATGTTGTCAAACCAGCTGTCACTTTCCTCATCATCATCAATCCCCTGGCTGAGATCAATGACATCATCATCTAGGTCACCAAGTCTTCCTTCTTGACTTGCACCCCCTGCTGCATTGCTCTCCTCTTCTGCTTGTTTGGTCTCCCTGGCATCCCCACCACAGCTGTCATCCGATATGTGCACAAGATCGTCTTGTTTCAGCTCTGACATACTTAGATCTTGATCACCATCAAGTTTATAATGGTCTGATGACAATGCTTCCACTTCATCAGAAACACATCCAACTTCCTCTACAGGAGCGGTCTTTGGAGATGCATCTCCAACATCCATGGGTTCATCCTCATCACTACCTCTCCATCTGTCATCAATCTTGCGACTGTGAATCACTTTAGAAGTTCTTTCATTTTCAGTCGTCCCTTGGCTGTCACTATCCCAGTTGAGATCCTTCATAAGTTTCTGAATTTTTGTTCTCTGTCTAGTCTTCTTTTCACCATGTGATGGTTGTTTTGGGACATTTTGGACTTGGTCTTCGTCTTTATTTTTCTGTCTGTCAGACAAAGCCAATCTACTTTGCTTTAATCTCTTTTTCCTTCGACTCTCATTGTGTTCTTCACTTTCTACAGATTTGTTTGTAGTTGAATGACAAGTATCCTTATGCTCAAAGCGACTTGAGAACGATTCTTCCTTTTCAATACCATTCGCTTTTCTGTCTCCATACCCAGTTGTCTGTAAAGGGGATTGGTGGCCTGAACCCTGCAGCTCCTTCACTGAATCATCAGGTCTTTTCTTAACATCGAGGAAGCTGACTGACATCAGCTCATCAAAGGATGAATTTGGAGTGGTTTCCTTTTCAGGAGACGATGAGGTTTCTTGCTGGTTTCTTATGGGTCTCTTCAATGAAAACTTCTTTGTGCCTGCAGAGTCATCCCAGCTTTTATCAGGGTCTGAAATATTGATGTCTTTCAGCACTACAGAGCAATTAATGGTAGAATGTCCAACAGTTTTTGAAAAGTAGTTGCTTCTCTTGTAAGTGGTTGCATTATCATTCATGGAAACTTTATTGGGGTGTCCTTTCAGCTTCTTTGATCCATCTTCTTCTCTGTCTGCATGCACATCCTGATCCACTGATGCCTCTTCAACACACTCCTTTATCACATCTTCATGGAGCATTTTCTCCATGGAAGATCTCACTTTATTTGCACATCCCTTTTTAGCCTCATTTCTTTTCAGTGATAACTTGTTCCTACTCCTAGCATTCAGTTTCCTCCTTGGTCTATGATCAAAGTCTCCTGATGATGATGGTGAGCTTTCCATCATTTCTGAGGTCCATGTTAATCTGCTTACTCCTGATTCTTGCCCTACTAATGATGATTGTAGAGTTACATCCGATTTTGTAGAGTTCAGGGAATCTTTCAAACGGCTTTCATACGATGGTAATGAAGAAGTTCCTCCTGATGATGAAACATCTGCCTCTTTGTGTAAATCTGCAGAAGCACCTTCTATTATCTTAGGCTTGCAGGTATGTTTGCTGACATCAGAATAATTGTGATGATCCCTTTCATCCACTTTGTTACGATCTTCATTAGGTTTCACACATGACGTGACTGTAGCCTTCAGAGATCTTCCTTCCTGAGGAGATGGAGGAAGACTCCTACTTGTATGATCACCATGTCTCCCTGACACACTATCATTACATTCAGTGGGCCTGTAATCATCGTCTGATCGATCTTTCTGCTCTTCCATATCAGGCATTCCATCGGAGTTGCAGTCCATGTCAGATATTGAAGGGGATGGTAAGGCTTCTGGCTTGATTTCATCTGCAGTCTCAGTATCTGCAGTCTCAGTATCTCTGTCTCCTGATTCCTTTTCAAAGAATCCACCTCCCTTCAGTTTTCCTTTGACATCTGCATTCTCCTTTGTTCCAACAGCTGCTGCAGTATTCATTCCTTTGACTCTGTAGAGGATATTAAATTTAATGATCATTAAAGTGTACCAATCACCTGAAAAATTAATTTGTGTACAGCTAGAATGTATAAAATCAACCTCAAAACACTTTACCTGGCCTTCTATGGGCTAACAGTTATTAGGAGTATGAAGAAAATGAAGGAAAACATATAACCCCCTCGCACAAAACCCAACTCCGAGTTTGGTTCTGTGCGGGCCCTTATTCTATGAGAGCGCGTACGGGTGCATCATCTAGTCTCCTCACAAGTCGCTGTATTGTTTATTGGGAGTGTATTTCAACGTGCATTATCATTCTATAGAATCAACATTTAAAGCTCATATTTTGAACATGGTATATTGACATACACAGAGCAAAATATTTTTTGGTGATTGGTACACTTCAACTCCTCTGATATGGATAGTGTTGTAATTCTATATTAGGAGCAACTTGCAATGCATACAAAATTTAGAATTCTAAAGTTAGTGACCACAGCTTCAACAAGGTGATTTTCTCTTTGAATGTCACGTTTCTTATACCATTTGCAAAAACTTAGTACTTTGGTTGTCTACCAGTATTTATGAGGACATTATTTTAGTAATCCACAGTCAATGGAGAACAAATCCAACAAAAAATTAAAGAACAGCTTACATTTTCCTTAACTTATTCCTCTTCCTGTGTGCCGAGTCCGTTACCGGTGGGCCAACAACAAAGTCATCATCAGTTTTAGGTGCGAAGTAGCTGCTGATAGCTATGTGTTTTGACGGAGGAGTTGCACACAAGGACCTCATAAGCTGAGAGGTAGTCTGCCCAACGGTAGCTGGGTGATACTTGCATACAAACACCACAAGCTTCTTGGCGAAGAGTCTGGCACGGCTGAATCCTCCCCCTGAGAGGGATTTACCATAAAAGATTCATATTTTTTTTATATTGTTAAACCTAACATAATTTGATATCATTATTATGTGATGGTCAAAGTCAAGATGGAATTGCAACACTGTCCAATAAAAAAAGTAAAACCATGCTCTGCTAAACAGTAAAAGATGTAAAATGACAAAAGTAATGTGTTTAAAAGGTATAAATCATATTCCATCAATCTTAGCCTATGTCATTTTCAATATTCAGGTGTTGGTTTATATTCACCTTGCTTCATTCGGAGAAGAAAAGGTAAAAAGTATAATCTACATTAAATAACAGAAAGTGAGCATTTCTCAAGTTCGAAACCGTAATTTCAGATTTATATAAGTGAAATGTACTTAGAGGGGAATTCACTAATGTCAGGTGCAACATATTAAAGAAAACTAGACCTATACAAATATATTGATGTCTGAGTACATGAATATCATAAAAACATACCTCAATCCTTCTAGGTACATTAAATGGAAATAGGTAAAAAGGGTATCAAAGTATTTTTGTTTCAGTAATAGCAAAATAAGACAAGATCTGTACCTGCATGTCTAGAGTTATTGTCCTTCCAGACTGGTGTTCCCAACTCAGTTGGCATCAAACACGAGTGATGATGCAGGTTAGAATCCACAAACTTATAACCAATCTTTACTGACTGACCTGAAAAGGATGTGAAGGAAAGTATCACATCAAAATACAGACAGACCATCATTGGTCAATGCAAATACATATTTTGGAAAATATATCATTCAGCTTCATTGCAACCCTTATTTATCTGTCTGGAATTGCTGCTAGTATAGAAGAGGTTTGAATAATATTTCATTTTCTGCTTTTTGTCAAAAAATGAGGGGAAAACTTTGTATTTTGAGCAATCAAATAGAATGCATTTTAAAACAAATGTATTAGAACACAGGATAATCTAATTATTTATTAGGCCACTTTATATCAGTAAACAGTGAAGAAAAAAATAAAAAATACTGGTGACTTAAAAAATAGGGTTATCACTGGAGGGTTGGGAAGATGTGTGCTTGGAGGAGGGTGTGATACTCCCCATTCAATATTTCTGTCAACAAATTTTAATTTTGTCAAGTTTTGTTATCTGTAAATCGAAGAAATTGATGCCTTTTTTACTCTATTGCTTAAAAAGTTTGCCTTACTTGTTTGTAAGCAAATTTTCTGACAAGTTAAGCAAAAGATTTCTAAGAGGCTTCGCAATTCCACATGGTATCACAAAGCCCTTGTTCATAGAATAAAAGAGTGTCTGCTGTTTGAAATTGTTCTTCATACCTGTAGTGATTTGATGTTCATCTGGGATCGGTTTCTTCATGGAATCATTGCTTTCCTTGATTCCTGACCATTTCTTCCTCCTGGTTTGTTCATAATAAGACACCACCTTGGATTTGATAGGATCCCGAAGAAGAATGATGATCTCCTGCAAACAAGAGTTGAAGACCCATTATAGAGAAAAGACAAACTGAATTCCGGTGATGGAATTGCATTTCAAAGAGAAGCTGGTAGAGAGTAATACTGAGGTGTTTTTTTACTATGCTGTAGACTGGTTGTTTGAATCAAGAAAATATAAAACAAAACTAACAAAACTTACTGGAAATCATATTTACTGAAAAGCACAACTGACATTATAAGGCACAAACTATAAAACTATAACAATTTGTCAACAACAAACTTTCATCCAATGTCACAAAATTATATTGCTGTCGAAATGCTAACCAGACAGCTTTTCTAGTACTACACCTATTCCTGGATAATAGTAATGACGCTGTGAAATCAAAATAAATGTGAAGACTCTTTCCTGGAATAACCCAAATCTATCTATCCATCTCACCTGTAAATGTCTGTCCTCAAACCAACTCTCTTGGCAATTGAATTCATCAGGAACAACGTAGAGTTCAGTCAAAAGTTTACAGTTCTTACTCACCTGTATGAAAATATGAACATCTTTAGATTTAAGAGGAAACTTATCAGTACAATGTTGATGAACCACACTGAATAAACTTGTATCACAACTTGCTTCCCCTTTGCTCACTTTATTTTAGTACCTTTACTTTTTTCTCTTAGATATATTTTTTCTTAAATATGAAAAAAGAAAGAATTTTCAGTACTTTGCCTTCGAAAAGTATGTACATTTTGTACATCATTGGGTAAAGCATCTGAAAAGAATGATATCAAGATCACTGAATTTGGTAAAGTAATTTTGTTCTACATGTATGCATGTTTCTTAAAATACAGTCATTTTCAAATTTCGCATGTTTTTTGCGACCGATAAGAGTAGAATTGTGTCAGGAATGGCCTTTCATATGGCATGTACAATAATTAGCGTCATTTCCACTTTTCCTGTGCTACAGCTCACTAAAACTCATTCCCGATACGATCTTACACTCATTGGTCGCAAAAATCAATCAAAATATGAAAATGACTGTGTTTTAAGAAACGGGCATAGAATCAAAATTACTTAAACAAATTCAATGAACCTTAGTATCATTCTCTTCGGTAGAAGATGCTTTACCCAATGATGTACAAAAATTATATACTTTTTGGAGGCAAAGTACTGAAAATCTGACATTCCGCTTTTTGGGGGACACCCGGTATAGTAGGTTCAAATAGAGCTATGATATGCCATTAGCAGTAGGCAACTAGACATTCCTGCATACAGGTCATATCATGACTGGACACTGTAGCTACATATCAGTTCACATGCCGTAAAACATTTAAGAAAAAGGATATACCATATACTGGCCTAATCGTGAAATGGGGCCCCTCTCATTCAGAAAAAAAATATACCATATACTGGCCTAATCGTGGAATAGATCCCCTCTCATTCAGTGTGTACGCACACACTTGCGTGTTATGTCTACTGAGGTGGAATGAAGTCCCCACGGCATTACACGCAATAAAGTGATACTGTACACAGTGAACGAAAGGGGAACTATTTCATGATAACGCCCATATACTTTGTAAGAGATAATAAAAATAATCTGATTTACTAATATTCTACAACACATGTAAGCGCCTTAACATCAGCTCGAATCACTTAAAAACCAAAATCATATGATTTTTGTTTAAATTTAAATTGGTCAAATGAGCTGCAGATTCAAAGAGGGCTGCAGCTGTTAAAGCTAAAAAGTCTGGGGTGGTATTCAAAAATCTATTCATCTTTTAATGGAGTAATATTTGTTTTTCCAAAAAGGAAAACAAGTGCCAAATTTCAAAAGAAAATGTTGGCAAATAGAAGAAAAAAAAGGGTGACCAAATGGAAAATTTAATAACAGCAAGCAGTGGTACATGTATATTGACCAATGTGAACCCTGAAAAATACTAACTTGTGTGGGGGTAACAGGGCAATGGACATTAATTTAATCCATCTCTTGCAGATTCAATTTTGTAATATTTATATAATATTGAATGGCCTTGAGTGGGATACAAGGATATATTGCACAGGCTATGAGCATATTTCACTAGTCGGCACGACGAGTGAATTATTTTCAAAGCGAGTACGATATATCCTTGTGTCCCACGAAAGAAAAGCCATTCAATATTATTATTATCAATTGTATGATACCTAGTTCCTCAATTTTCACCATTACATGTCCTTATGTTTTTGTATTGACTTCGACATAAAACACAGGTAGAAAAAGATTTTTGTCCTTACCCAAGCATTTTGTATGACCTGCGCGCATACATCCATTGTCTTAACCTTTGCGTATTTAAGCGCGTATTCACTTTTTTACGCGTCACGCGCACCCCAAACCATGAGATATGGAGATATATTGCACGGTCATCCAGGTACTTTTACACAAACCATGAGATATTGTTTTAAAATTGCACGATCTTCCGGGTACTTTTGAGCAAACCATGAGTTACGACAGGTCACTTTCAAACAGTAAATCAAACAACTTTTCATGCAAATAAATTGTAACAAATCTTTTACAACTAGTAAAAGACAGTGACAGTTGTATGAATTGCAAATATTCACTGATTCTAGTGTTACCTAATCATAGATAGTCTACATCATATTTTTGGTAAAATTTGATTGCATAATTGATAAATTAATTTTTGTTAAATGTATGGAACAAATGAAAGCCCCCCCATCATTCATAGCTGTACGAGCTCCGTGGCTTATCAATTTGATACTGGCACATGGAGCTGTGCATTGGATGCATATACTGTGTGTGGAGGGGGATATCAACAAAAGAGCCATGCAAACCACCCTCGGAGTTTGTTTTTTTTCCTTTTTTATTCATTTGATTTTTACAATTTACAAATTACGCAAAAAAACCTCCGCTATTTTTCGCGCACCTTACTCGACTGAGCGGTATTTTGAACATGAACTTGACATCGATCGCCGTAATCGTATGAGCATATGCCCAAATATAGACGTTAAGATTAGTTGTTTTATGCTCGTATACACTCGTTATACACGTATGATGCAGACAAGTATTGAAATTGATATTAAAGTAGATATTCATTGATTTTTAAAACTGACTTAATTTTCATTTTTGCGTAGGTGAAGCTTAGACCGGACAAGTTTGTCAAAATTCGACGCTTGCAAACATTCGAAGTAATGATTATTATCAATTACAAATTGCTAAAATACAGCCCCGACATAGCACCTGAACAGCTCTCCGAAAGCCGCTGAAATGTGTGACGTCAAAGGGAGGACGTTAATTGCACAAGCAGACGATGTCCCATAACATCTCACATATTTTCAGTGCCTGTTTTGTCATCTTCTCCTCAGTTATTTCACTTCACTAGCATTAGTTTATTATGTTTAATCCATATATTGCCTCACTCTAAACCCAGTGCATGGGTTTATTTGGATGGAAAATGAAGCATTACAAGAATAAAGGAATCAGTTGCTTGTAAACAAAATAGACGCCATTTCATTCACAACTGCATACACCGCTGGACGTTCGGCGTTGAATGAGGGATAAATACCGTCCTTGCAATCATTCAGCGGGCTTTTCAATTTTAAAGTGTGGTTTCTTTGATTGTTCATTAACCCTCATCCTATATATTTACAAACAAAAGATTTCAGTAATCAGAATCTGTTTCATTCCCATTTTAGAATGGTGTGAAATATGGGCACGTTTGAATACACTAAATTCTTTATAATTTGAGAAATAACTGCACTGCACTTATGTTCATTCTTTATGGGACGTCGTCTGCTTGGACAGGATTGTTCCCTTTATTGACGTCATTGAAACATTGTTATTTTTTTGGCGAAGCGCTTGTATATCGCAGATGCTGGGAGGTAGTTTTATTTGTATTATTGTTTAATTACCTGATATGTAGTTGACTTTAAACTGATACGATTGCTATCTGTTAACTTGCCAGTTTCTAGTGATACATTATTTATCATATTTGTGATTTTCTTTGAATGTGTACTTTAACCATGTGGAGATGGATTAATCTATAACACATGTTTCCCCATAGACCCCAGCCTGGGATATCTTGCAATATGGGCAGTCTCAAACAGATTACTATTCCACTTGTATTTCAAGCCAGTATTATGAACTACAGTTTTGATCTTCTATCTTTTTACTTGCAACCTATGTTCCTGTGGCAAAAAATGTGGCAAAATTGTCAAAGTCAGCAATTTATAATTTTTGGCAGTGTCAAACGATTTTATTACGGTTTAACAATTCCTTTACTTGAGTCACTTAGTCATGTAGTCAGTTTCCAAAATGAATGTTGATAATGTTGCACTTGTATTACAAGCCATTAAGCCAGTTTAATGAACTAGCTGATATATGTACAAGGGTTTTATTATGGTCTGACGAGTCACGGCTAGTCATGGCGACAAATCACTCATTTGTGAGCAAGCCTATATATCCGCATTCGTTCTAAGAAAAGTTACAATAAATTAAATTCTCTGACAAATGGAAGTTTTCAATGAACCAGAAACTATTTATGTTATAGCGAGTTCACAGTAAGGCATTTATCATAATAGAAATAATGTGACGTAAAACAAAATTGCAACTTGAGATGATGGGACTCGGACTCGGACTAGGATGTCCAGGACTCGGGACTCGGATGCCAGGACTCGGACTTGGACTCGGACTCGGACTCCAGGGACTCGGAATCCGACTCGGACTCGGATGGGATGGACTCGACTACAGCACTGCTCATAATTACATGAAAATAAAAAAAAAACTTGCAATAGGATTGATGACTTGTACGTTTTCAATATTTCTTTGGCAAAAAAAGGCGACAGAATTGTCACAAACGATCTTTCCTCAGTGCTGGGGGTCGTTTCATCAAATCAACTCCATGACAGTCATAACTGTTGTCAGCGATCTACGGAAATGTCATGGACCTGAAAAACTGTTTCATGAAGACATGATAAACGACAACTCAGTGATATCGATACTCATCGGTGAAAAAACATAGTCTATATCACAGTCCATTGGAATTATCGTCAATTATCCAAACAGATTTTGAGGCTCAGTTTTTCCCAAACTATTCCAAAATGTCAAAAATGGCAGTGAAGATGAATGCTGGTGATACAAACATCCCATTTACATGAAAAGATGTGTTACTTATGGCATCTTAGAATTTATAAAATTGAGAAAACTCGAGGAGGCTTTTGCGATGTACGAATCTAGATTTGTAAGTAAGAGGATACCGTAATTGACTAATTATGGAAAGAAGACCCAAACCGTGTTCACTTTAAAGAAAATGATTAAATTAAGATGTTTTATGGCCATATTCTTAATATTTATTCATTAAAAGATACATATAATATTTTTCATATCAAAGCATTGCATGAAAAGGGGAAATATAGGGAAAATACATACATGATAAATTGTCGTCGTTCACATGTTGGGTCTGTATATACAGACTGTTCCGTTTTCGATGCTGATTCTATGGTAGACGAATGTGGGTATTTTTAATATTAATCTCATTTACTTGTTGGGGGGTCAAGAAGCCACAAGAACATATTGTCCATCTGTACAATATTACAATACGAACATTAGTAACACTATTTGATAAAGGAATGATAAAGGATAGTCCTTGGAGATCAGGAAATAAATGTTCTCTTAATTTACATTTCTTATTTTTTCGCAGCCCATAGACTAACTAAAAGCTGGCTTGTGATGGCGTTCTAAAAAGATATGATAGGTCTGGAGTACCGACAAGTCACTTGTCAGGGAAGTTGTCGCTGATCTTCGCAAAAATGGCTTTGTGAAACACTTAGCAGACAAGTTGAGCGACAGTGTCGAGATGTTGCTGATCTTGTCGTTATGACGGTTTGATGAAACGACTCTCGAAAATTGGAGTGCCAATCACCATTGAACACGCGCAGTAGTGCTTCAAAATGGGAGAAATGATCGTTCGCGATCGTTCTCGATAGAATATTCTCGCTATTTTTTGTCATCGGAAAATACTCAAATCGTAAAATTCATCCTCCTTCACGCAAGTTTATGAATTTTTATTGCAGTTTAAGTCAGGTTTGTGAGATAATCTTAACAAGGTATTTGTGATATTTTTACCGAAATAGGGTGAAACAACAAATTTATCAGCTTTGACTGCATTTGAGTGCAGAGCTCTGCTGCTGAGCTGGAACCTACGTACGCGTATGCGCGCGCGTGCATTCACTATACTAGTATTCTGTTCGCTTCGATTCACTTGCGATAATCTCATTGACAACATGGCAAGACGGGGTTAATTTCCTGTAAACCTTGGATTATTTCAAATCAGGTGGGTGCATTAATTATATTAAGTATATGTTAATCATTACATTCCGTGTATTTTTTTTTCATTTACCACTTTGTAATTCAAATTACGGGTTCGGGTGAGGCACCTCACCCGTACGTCCATAGGGTCGATAGGGACAGTGATTAAGCTCACTCAATGCCTACTCGACTACGGTGCCTATGGGAGGCTTCCGTCTGTCTTGGAGGAGAACCTCAAAAGTAAAAAAATGTTATAAAACTCCTCCAAACAGACAGATTTTTCTGTCTAGCCTCTAGGTATGAAGGTACGGATGCGGGCTAACTCGGCACTAGGGCGAACTCGGCCTTGGCAGAAAATCGCCGCGGAGCGAGCCCAGAGAGGTAAAGTGATCGCAAACAATTGTGTTGAATTTCACATTTAATTACACATTTCAAAACACTTAAATTCAAATTATTCGATATCAATGTGTAAAATGATTAGCAAAGAAGTAATGTTGACAATTTCAAGAAGTAAAATGATGCAAAACATGAAATTTAAGGCTAAACAAGGGTACGGTGCGTACATTGTAGCGTGGACTTCAACTCTCGAAACATAGTCACCGCGCAGTGCCGAGTTCGCCCTAGTGCCGAATTAGCCCGACCCCGGCCGAAGGTACAGAGTGCGAGGTTATCTCCAATAACCTCGCATAAGTTTGAGTGGGACCTGCGTAGCTTTAGGACCCCTGACCATACTCAACAAGAACCTTTTTACCTTGCACTTGTAATGTAACTTGTACATGATATATGGGACTACACATGCAAGGTAAGATTGGTGTAGTCTCATATACAAGTTACACATGAAAGGTAAAAAAAACCCGATCACACCTGCCGATTTTGTGGCTTTTTTTCTTTTTTATTCATTCAATTTTTACAATCTTAGTTGATCCTGGAAGGTAACCCCTTTAGCACTTATACATGTACAAGCTTATCTGAAGATAACCTTGTACTCAGACTAGCTCTTTTATAGGTGAATAGGCTTCAATAGCTATTGTGTGTATCAGCTAGCTATACGAGCTCTGTGGCTTATCAATCTGGTACTGGCCACAGAGCTATACAGCCCATGCCTATACTGTGTGTGGAGGAGGATATCAACCAAAAAATCTAGATCTAAATATCACCATTTCCCACATACTGTGAGCCATGCAAACCACCCTCGGAGTTTGCTAAAGGGGTTACCTTCCAGGATCAACTAAGATTGTAAAAATTGAATGAATAAAAAAGAAAAAAAGCCACAAAATTGGCAGGTGTGATCAGGTTTTTTTACCTTGCACTTGTAACTTGTATATATGGGACTACACATGCAAGGTAAGATTGGTGTAGTCCCATATATACAAGTTACACTGTGTAACTAAAGGCTCTGGTGTGCGGCCGCTTAAAGGGAATTTGCTGATTTATCAATCAAAGACTCGCACATAATTCAATACAACCAATTCATAGTCCAAATACTTGCTTACTAAAGTAAATAGAAGGCAAAATTAAAATTATTGACCAATAACGTGGTCAGTAGTGTCCATTTTTCAAAACGGTGCTAGGGGTCCTGTGTGCGGCCGCCTCTACCCCTGTGAGCAGCCGCCCATGATATGTCGGGCATTCAGCATATTTGTGACTAAGTGAAAGAAAATTAATATCACATTTCATACATTACATTCCAATACTTTATAAAAATTAATAATATTCTGTTGAAACCCATAAAATCTGTCAAACGTGATGATCTATCAAACGCCATGACCAAAAAATGAAAGCAGACTACAATTTCCTACAAAAACCTGCATTTTGTACATGTTTTACACAGGGTGGCTGCTCACCAGACCCACTCAGAAAAATGGCACTGGTGAGCGGCCACCCCCATGCAGCTTTCCCTGTGGTAGTGTAAATAAAAATTTCTGAAGCAAAACATGGACCATCAACTTCATTCTCTTAAATAAACATCAAATTACACATCAAATTGAACAAATAAAGTTTAAGTATTGGTTTAAGTATGTCATAGTCTCTTAACTTAAAAGTTAAGAAACTGCAATTTTTTTGTCGATGACTGGTGGCGTACATTTCTCATGATGTTGAGCGAGATTCAGGATACTTACTGCTTTGGCCGAGTATGTTTTTTGGTGCAATAGAACCTACCTGAGACTGTCCAGGGTAATTTTTGAAGGGATATCAAAATTTTTTTTTTAATTTTCATTTTTTATTCACCGCCGGCTGCTCACAGGGGACCGGCCGCCCACAGGAGCACATACTCTAGATCTAGATTTTTTTGTTGATATCCTCCTCCACACACAGTATGGTGGTTGATCCAGTGTCCGAACACTTTTCAGAAAATCAACGATAGCAAATAAAATATCAAACGAATATCTGTCAAACTATACATAATGAATGCTCAAAGTCCTACAGAAAAAGAAGTTGATGGAATTTGAAAAAGACAACGTAGATTTAATACGATATTCCCTTCCGAGTGAACCCCTTCCCAATGACGCGGCGTTTTGGTCCCTTGAAAAAGTTACTGTATTTCCGAACGTGTGAAACCTATGGGAAAAAGACACAACCTTTGTTTCAATAGTGTGGTTTTCATACGCGTAATCCTACGCGTATGAAAACCCATTTTAGGCGCTTAACTTTACACGTACGGTAATACAATCTGTTCGGAGTTACAATCCTTGACTATATAGGCATGGGCTGTATAGCTCTGTGCAGACTGATAAGCCACAGAGCTCGTATAGCTAGAACTGAATGAAGAAGTTGAAAATTTAAAGAAGAAAACTAACAACATAACATGACTTTTTCTAGATCTAGATCTAGACTAACGAACGTTAGTTTTTTAGAGTCTAGATCTAGATCTATCTAATTTCTAAATTTCCTTACCCTTAGGAAATACAGGTGTCTCTGTTTGCCAGTCTTTTCCATGGTTTGGGTTGCATTCTTTAATCAATAAGACGATCTATTAGCTTAAAAGTCGTTAGAATTAGGTCGGTTCCAGCTGTTGTACTGTCAACTTTATTTAATCATCTAACAGTTAGAAGTTATTTGATTTGAAATGAACGCGCGTCCAGTCTAGAAGACGTCGACGGCTAGGAGTCTGGTCAGTATCATGCGGAGTTAAAATTTTTGTTCTCGGTTGTTGTTTTTTTCATGAAAAATGTCCAATTTCTTTTGTCAAAGTGTTTCTTTAATCTTTTATGTCCAAAAAATATCAAATTTAAAATCAATGTGCATAAAATATGAAATATTTAAACATCAATATTTTATTTTTAAAAATACAAAACTTATTTTTTATACAATAAATATTTATGCATCATTGCTATATATTTATTCAGTAAATTGATAATACTACATATCGGTCATCTTCAGATTATGGTCGACAATTTTCTTCAAGTATTTACCTTTATCACGTGACAACTAATGTTTACTTCTTGGTTGATTGCTTTTGGGCGGGCGGGTTATCATTCATTATCGACATTTTAGGGTTCAACGATTCCGAAGACAAAAGTTTAGGAAGGGAAGTTGAACAGTTCGGGAAATTTCTGTAGACACACAGTGTGGCCTCTAGAAAAAGTTAGTGGACATCGACAAAATAACTTTCAACCCCCGGGTTTCAACCCCCCCCCCCCCCCGGGGGTGGGCACTACCGCAGTGTGGACGCGACCGCAGGTTTTCCCAAACCATCCCTAAACACGTTTAATCCAATTGGTCAAATTTACACCCTATTCAAGTTTTTTCGGGTGCTTTCTCAACATTCTACCCCCTAAACAAGAGACTCGTCGCACAAATCCACACAGTATGGATATCCTAAACGCGTACTGAAACGGCCCGGCCCCGTTTTGGCCTTTTTGACATCCTAAACACGTCACGCGCTTCACGCGCCTTAACCGGCAAAAACCATGGCAAAAACCATGGCAAAAACCATAGACAAAACTACCCTTTTCACGCGTTTTTCTGGTCGCGCGTGTGTCCAGCTTAATCATTGACTGCCCCCCTCCCCCCCCCCCCCGGGTTTCAACCATTGATGGGCTACTTGAGTTAGGGCAATCCTACCTTTGTAATAATTTGATTCAGGTAAAAGCAGAAAAAACAGAGAAGCAGATTAATGAAAAATTGAAACGAAATCAGACAAGCAAGAAAGTTATGATTTTTTTTTTAAAGTTGTAATCACATGGGAATTTCATATTTGCCGTATCGGTACGGTCACTGTACATTGTGATGTAGGGGAGATCACCGGGCGGGGGAGGGCACTCAACACAAGCGCGACAAAAAAAAAAAAAAAAAAAAAAAAAAAAAACACGCATGAAAAGGGTATTTTTTGCGTTTAGGATGTCAAAAACGCCAAAAATTGGAAAAAAGGGTATGTTTGTGGAGTTTTTCAATACGCGTTTAGGGTATCTTTTCCCCCTTAGTTGTCTGGATTTCGCAGGGGGATTTTTGTGCGATCTAGAATTCACGAGTCTCTTTTGAAAACTTTAATAGTTGCTATTGACAGGTACGTTTGAGAGATTTAATTTAAATTTTAAATGTTTAAGGTGGTTAAAACCTTGACTATTTTATAGGTTTAGCTGAGGCAGACCTTGTTTAGGGGTATGTTTTACGGGTTATACTTGTTTAGGGGGTGAAATTTTCAAGAAAACAAACGCGAAAATCCTTGAATATGGTGTAAATTTGACCAAGGGTGGTTTGGAAAACCTGTGGTAGAGCTTGTGTACAGCAATATATATAGCTTAGTGCCCCCCCCCCCCCATTTCCCATTCACTCCAACACCGTCACAATGTAATTTTTTTTCAAAATGTATCACTCAGTAGGATGTTTTTCTTTTTTGGAAGAACTATATGCTATCCTTACAACATATTTTTGAGTACTGCCCTAAGGCCAGAAAAGGGAGCTCACGCGGCCGCCGGAGAAGGATAATTGGCTGTGAATAGGTCACAGTCACTGATCTCTACAGAAAAAATCTGTAGAGATCAGTGGTCACAATCACTGAACTCTAGTTCAATGGTCACAATCGATTCACCAAATTGCCAATTTGAGATTCGCATAGATGTAGTGATCATATTAAAAAAAAAGAAAAGGCATTCATAACTTCCTCAGGGGCGGCGCCAGGTTATTTAAATAGGGGGGGGGGGCAAAATGACGCGTATAGCAACGTCGTACGTCGAGGGTCTTGAAATAACAAATATAGGACTACAGTTATGTCATAACTGCATGGCCTAGCCTTCTCTTCTCCATTTCCCCTTCTCTTTCTCCTTCCCCCCCCCCTTCTTCCTCTTTTTTTTTGTTTTGTTTTTTTTTGTTTTTTGTTGCTCGCTTGAAAAATGATAGGGGCGGCCGCCTCCCTGCCCCCCCCCCTGTAGCGCCGCCCCTGAACTTCCTTATTCTTTGTCCGATTTCTCAGTTTCGAACTTTCACCATCCTGTTTCTCTTGAGTTTCTCCTTTCACACAAATCAGCTTTTCACAAAGGTTGGATTGCCCTTAAATTTAGATTCGTGTTTGTATTGATTTTAAATTTTCAGTATACTATTGTCCATGTTTTTTGTTGTTTGTTTGGTTTTTTCTTGGTTGTTGTTGTTATTAATTATCAATCTTTCAGGGAGAAAAGCTCGGGGGGGGGACTAACAAGTAGCCCCCTCCTCCCTCCTCCCCCCCCCCCCCATACACGCCAACCCACCCATAAGCACATAATTGATTTTGTCTTTAAACAAAATAGAATCATAACTATACAGACCACCTCTCGCTGCTCGAATTATGAGATGACTCGCCTATATACCGTACCCGAATAGGAGAGGACGGCTGCCCGAATATGATTATGACGGTACGGTCCTGGGGGCATGGAGGCAGTTGCCCGGCCTCAAAAAAAAAAAAAAAGATATGGGGCAAACATAGGCCTATAGTTTTGCCCCCAATAAATCCGGATGTGTAAAATGAAATAAGGAAAAATTATGAAAAACTCGGGAAATGAAATCTTCCAAAAAGTGACAATGAAATACAGAAGGTACACAATAATCAGACTTCAATTTCGCCGAGCGCGCGCTCAGGCGCGCAAATTCTCTCATTTTCCCCTGCTTCATGTAACCGTGGAGAATTAATCTGGTAATGAACATCGAATACGCTAGGCTGTCTTGCCCCCTCCCAATCCAAAAATCGGATCGACACCCCTGTATAATTATGGAGATTGAATATTCGTGGTGTAAGAATTTCAAATGTTTATGTTTGCCCTATATATCTATTCAGATTCATTTATTGATCCATATATAAAAGTTACACAGTGGGAAATACGGCCCTTGCCCCCCCCCTTTTGAAACCCAACTGGCATACCTTAAATACACAATTAAAAAAAATTAAAAAATTGCCCCCTTTATTGAGTACTTTTACGGCACTGTGCCCCCTCTTTTAGAAAATCCTGAATCCGCCCCTGATCAAAAGAGCAAATCCAGAGGGCGTTTCACTTTAGTAGAGTAAAATATGTCATTGTAATCTAAAGGAGCACAATTTTCACTATAATAGAAAAGAGGCACATGATAGAATTATTGAAAGCAGAGCACGATTATGTTTTGAGAAACGGGGCACTGTTTGCTGGAGCAGTGACTCTTCTGTGCGCCCCCAGCTCCGCTGCCATAAATGAGATGGACTGAGTAACAGGGGAATGTGTTATTGTATAGAATCTAGATTCTAGGAAGCTGAATGAGGTTCGATCTTCTGAGGATGAAGGGCACATTATTTTGATAGTAAGGAACTAGGTAGAAAGGAGTTATTAGAAGCGGGGGAATGGGGCAGTAATCAGTATATTGCGCTATAGTATTAGAAAACAAAGAAGCACTTATGAAGTAATGAAAAAGGCACTATTTCTCCGGGGTAACCTCGCTAGTCATAAGGACCGCTATTCTTAAAGACCACTTATTCATAAGGACCGCTATCCATAACGCGTGATTAAGTGAATAGCGGTTTTGTACGAATAGCGGTCCTTCTGAATTGAGCTATAGAGCAAACCATAGACAAATTTCCTCGCATAATTATAAGGACATCCATTCATAAGGACCACTATAAGGACGGATAGCGCGTGTTAAATGAATGGCGGTTTTCTATATGAATAGCGGTTCTTGAATAGCGAGCGGACCCGATTTCTCCCTGCCCCCCCCCCCCCCCTCGTGATATCAAAATTTAGGAGTAATGATAATATGGATTTACGGTACTTGCAAAACGTCTTTTATGACAGTGCCGATAATTAAACAATTAACAGATAAAATCTTCGTCTCCCTTTTTCCTCTCTACCATTTTCCTTCTTTTTTCTTTTCCTTTTTTATTTACACTGTATTTTTATTTTTTAGTGATGGGGGGGGGGGGGGGTAAGTGCCCCCGTATCTACGCCACTGCATGTGGGCGATCAATATTTAACACGTGAACTAATATGAAAAATACTCCGGACACTGTAGGTATTCCCTCAAAATGTTGACCCATTTTAGTCTCAGCTCAACTCTATATACTGTAAGAAAAATCATTAAGGTAACCATAGCTCTAAACTGATTTTAGCCCTTGATTTTTAAAAAATGAGAAACACTAATAAAACACCGTATATACATGCTCCGTTTATAAAATTAATGAACTCAATATCCATTTACCAACTTATTGGGGTTAATGTATAAAGTTGACAGTATAAAGTAGGCCTACAAAAATACCCCAAAAATAAAAATAAATAAGAAATGGGAAAGGGAGCCACTTTTTTGGGGGGAGGTGCTTTTTATTATTCGGGCACCGGGGGTGGGCTGGAATAGGTCTATAACCCATACACCCTTCCGTTTCATGCAGTCCGCTGATAGTATTAAAAAAATAAAAAATAAATCATAAATAATAATTGGAAAGGGAGCCAATTACAATTTGGGGGGTGCTTTTTATTACTTGGGGCCTGAGGACTAGAATATGCCTATAACCCCATATACCTTTCCGTATCAGTCCGTTCAGAGAGGGGTCGTCCCCAGCATTTTTTTTAAATGGGGGGGGGGCACAAAAATAGTTAGATAGTCATGTTTAGCCTCTGAAATGCTCTAGAATGCAAAGTTTTCTGTTACTCGATCGCGGCTGGGTCGCAATTAATTTCTTCCCTCCATAATGTACTTGAAATTAAAAGAATGTAGAAAATCTCTCATGAAATCGTAATTACGACAAAGAGTACGCAACATGTAGCCTACTCATGACTTAAATAGTTTCATTTATCCGACTTTGTAAACTGAAAAGTTTGTGAACTGATACATCGGAGTAAATTATGTTTTCTTCTTGACCGCTCGCAGTGCAATTCTCACCTGTGGCACCAGGAGCCAACTAAATTTGATTGTTTTTGTTGCTGGTTTTGCTGCTGTTCTTGCTGCATATATATTTTATCAAGTGGAGAATATATATAATATATAAAACATAATCCGGACAAATATCATGCTTCGTTCCAACTACAGTTTATTTACAAAACCACAAATTTTCGGAAGCCTCTTCCTCTATCAAGTGGAGAATATTACAGTGTATTTCTTGAAGTCATTATAAACTGAAGAGATGTGTTTTCTCTTGCATGGTTATAGGTGACCGTCGGGGTTGGAATCAGTCAGTCTACATAATTAATAAAGTTTATTAATTCCCTTGAAATGTAAAAGATATTTAGCTATTATTTGTTATTTTTTGAGGTATTATGAGTAAAATGTGATGAATTTAAACTTGCCGCAGCTATATGTTTTGAGGAGTATATTGTTGACCTTTGACCAAGTGCTGAGATTAGAGCGGGAAACCCGTCAGGCTATGTAAAAAGCCTATCAAGATGGCTGCCGTATGAAGTGTTTACTGTCATTTGTACGCTGTACAACGACATGAAAAAGTCCCCTGTTGAATCAAATTTTGTGTTGGATCTGTGATGTATTTGTCGTCAAAAATGTCAGATACCCGAAGGAGAGTTAAGCTTTATGTTCTAAATGATGAGCGACAATGGGATGACAGGGGGACTGGCCATGTATCATCATGTTTAGTGGAACGACTGAATGGGATGTGTTTGCTGGTTTGTTCGGAAACGGATGGTACGTAAACGTCCCAATCACGTATCGCAGACCCAGAGCGATAGGGCTGCTCTGCACTGGACTGGCGCTGCAGAGCTGTAGCTTAGGCCCGAGGGCCTTGGCCTGGGTCTGGACGTCGGTCGAGGGTTTCGCGTAAAATGCGACCTCTCAAAGTTTAATTGTTTATCAGTCTATCCATGTATAAACTATAATGTAGTCTAGATCTTGAGGATAATAAAATAGATGTCTCTGAATCTGAGTGACTGTTGAGTGTTGTTGAGATGAGAATGAAATGCGAGACTGTCGGTGTCATCATTCTTCATGTTCTTCATTGATTAATTAGTGAAATTGAATTGAATTGGTCAGCTGCTAGCCCCAGGATGCTGCCGTCCTGAATGAAACCACTATGATGGGGGGGGGGGGGGGGGGGGGGGTTGTGTGTGTCCAGACACTGAACAAAAAATAACCTGTCAATTTTGTCGTAGGATTTTACGAAAAATATGCATCAAGTAACATTAAAATCCATGAATATTTGCAATTCACATAATTTTCAACCTATGCTGTGAAAGATGTGTGGAAATTTACATGATAAGTTGTTCGATTTACTGTTTTAAAATGACCTGTCCGCTCTCTGCATAACCAACCTGTCCGGACACACGATGTCTGGGTAGAGATCTATACTATTCTCTGGGGCTCACAATTTACATGGTCAAATCACACCAAGTAATAGTGGTCAAACTGACCACTAAGTGGGACGAATGCAAAAATACTGCTAATTTTCTATCGCATGTGCTAAAGCCAAAGGTATGGGGGAAAAATAAGATATATATTTCAAATACTTCCTTTCAAATTCAGCTCTTTAAAATCTAACTCCTACCTTAAATGGCCATTAGAAAAAACTTTGGATATTTCCAGCCAAATCCAAAGTCAAAATCAGGTTCAAAACCTAAGAAATCCCCGCCAATTTTTTTTGCGATCGCATGTTGTTTTCATTCTGATGATGTTTTAGACTTTACTCGGCCAATAAAATTTTGTCCACAAAGAAACTCGGTTCCGCACATGCACATCAATCTCTACGATTGCGCACACGGAAAATCGGGACCGTTACGTGTCCCCAGTAGGGACCGAATTTATAACGACCGAATTTGGGGGGGGGGGAGATGTCAGTGCTCGCGGCGATCAGGAAATGTACACAATGACTTTCGATGCCCCGTTTTGCCAGAAGTAACAGTAAATACGGATTTCATTTTTGGAATTATCTTTTCCAACATCAGTGAGTTGAATTTATTGTATTTCATGAATATGTTGGTGTCGGTTTTTGTAAATTTTTTGCCAAACAGACTCCATGACCATGGCATGGACATGGTTTATTCGGTGTTAAGTAGGTGCACTAACAAAAATATTGGGGGTATGTTGAGCAGGACTAGAAGGAAACGGCAGAGTTCAAATTGTATGAGACGGTTTATTTATCGACTATCACATTTTCATAATTAGAAGTTAGATCTACGTCTTGCAAAATCATGAAATGCACACAAGACAGAGCTGAGATTAGTCAATTTACATGAAGAATTATTTCTTTGCCTAATGGTGATTGTAAATATGTCATGCCTTCTTCATGTTCTTCAAGAATTATGAAATGCAAATGGAACAAAATTGAATCAATTTAGTGTAGATCTACATTACAGAGATTAGAAAAAGTATTTCATTATCTAACAGTCTTAACCCAGGCCATTGCCTACGGGAACTGGGTGGTCCATGTATGAAGCCTATGGGAATTATAGAATTCAGTATAGTCAACGGGGTAACTACATGTACATGTACATGTATGGCAAGGGGTCCTAAAGCTGCGCACCCCGCAGATGTGCACAATGCGACATAAATCAGGACTTTTATGTGCATGATAGGGACCAAATTTTTGACGACCAGACTTATTTTCCGAGATTCAGCGCTCGCCGCGATCAAGAAATATGCACAATTTCAGCGATAACCGCTTCGCCAGAACTGACAATGAATTACAGATTTTATTTTTGGAATTATCTTTTCCAACATCGGTGAGTTGAATTTATTGTATTTCATGGACATGTTGGTGTCGGTATTTGTAAATCAATTGCCGATTGCCGAATGTGTACACACGAAGTATGGAAAAGTAGCTATGTGTGCTGCCTTCGGCCATCTCAAAGAATTATGAAAGGCAAAGTGCATACAGAATCAAGTCCATTTAAGCATGGGTCACATTTGACCGATACCGATAATGAGAATTTCAATTAACCCTTTCAGGACAGGAATTATTTAAAGGCTAAATTGATCACATTTTGTTCTGCAAATTGGCAACAGTAATATTTTTCTTTTAGTGCTACGTGGTTCTAGTAAGATGTAATGTCTTGAAAATAATATACATGATTAGGAACTTTGTCGAAAAGTTGAAAAAGTTGCCAATTCGGACAAAAAAACAATGATTTTGAACCTCTCAATGTGTTGCCAATTTAAGGATGTTCAAGCTTATTCTCCCTTTTAAAATTCCTGGCATCGAAAGCAATATGATCATGCAACAAAAATGGACACATTATGTGCAGAAATTTTTGCTCTTTCCACTCATGCATCTGGTATATTTTTAAAGGCTCTAAATCTAAAGTTATTGGGCCAAACCACAAAATGTGGTCAATTGTCTCGAAAGGGTTAAAGGTACTAGTGCTGGTGTCGGCATGGAAAATCTATGTCGCCATGTCGCAATAAAATTAACGCCGATGTCGACACAACATCTGGACATGAGTCAAACAAGTCTAAACTCGGGTCGCTCCCGTAGTGACCGTACACTATTAAACCAGAGTTACCCGACACAAATTCACAAGAGCTTTACATGGAATACATGCACTATGTCCTCACGGGCTCACACTCGCAGTCATACTCACTTACAGTTCTCAAAGATGCACACTGTCAATTAACTAATTGCCCCAAAATTTGTTTTGTATGATCCAATTTATCAAGCATTAATGAAAGTCATGCGGTGCGAGTCAGCTAGTGTCGCATATCTAGGCATGTACATGTACGTAATGTATACCGGTCGCAGCTAGATACGCAGCGATCGTGTCGCGCACGCGCGCTGCTAATGCGTATGTGAAACAAATCACGTACGCGCGCACGACGCCACGGCGAGGTACATGTAAACCTAGTCTACGCGACACACTCGTTGACTCGTAGACGCATAACTAATTGTCATTTTAATCAATATGTTGTTTTCTTGTCTCTGATCAGATCAGTCTGATCATTGCAAACATGCGGCGTGCCGTGATAAATTGCTGTCTATGATTTGTGTGGATGATTGTATGCAACTTTTCAGGTAAACTTTACTCTTCTTGTGAGTGACCATGACGTATGTATAATATCATAAGACCCATTTTATGTCGCCATCGGAGCATGCGTGTCGACATGTCGGCAAAGTCCAAAACCAGTACTTTTGTCGCCATAGTGGCGACATCAGGCGTGTCGATACCAGCACTAAAAGGTACACCTTACTTCAGTGAAACCTGTATATATAGACTGCTCAAGGGAGATACGTAAAGTGGTCTGTATACACAGGTTCCTTTAATACACGTTTCAAAGAGAAACACTTTCCAAGGGAAATGAAAATTGTCTTTATAGACAGGTGCTAAAGCAGGTTTGACTCTATATGGTGTTTACGTGCGAGTATGCTTGTGTCTAGTAATAGACACAAGCATAGAGCAGCTGTATGGTTTACCTTTTGGGCCCATTGCAAGTACTCAAATCATGTACACGCCCGATAGGGTCACTACACTACTAGTGAAATTTCCATCAACTGCTCAAAAACATAGTTGGAATTTATGAATAACCCCCCAAAACCTCTAATTCAGAATAAAATATTGAACTTTATCATTCAATTTGTTAGTTCTAAGATATATCAATGTCATTTGAATCGATAAAATTCACAAGAGAGCATTTGGCTTTGGTAGCCAAGTTCTCAAGGTTCGAGCAGTAAAAACAAAGTGCCCTTTGGAGAGGCATAATTCCTCATTACCAAGTCCCTTGGAGAGGACTTAAAATGTTTAATTTGGGGCTGAAAAATTGATAGTAGCGTAACAGAAATGGCATTTACTGCAAAAGTGCCATAATGCACCAGCAAATTACCATACACCCCCATCAGGGTAGGAAATAATTGGGTTTTTAGGGGGACTACTATTTTTTTTAACCCTTGGAGCTAATTTTTAATTTTCAGGGGCTATTTTTGTCTCCCCCACCTAACATGCCACCTAACATGGGGCAAGACTAAGGGATGGCATCCATCACAGTGTTAAACTAAAATTTACCTGCAAGACTCTCTTGTGACAAATAATAACTTGGCAACCATTAATCCTATAGTGACCAGGGTTGAAATTCTTTTCTTTTTTTTTACAGGAGCCATTCCTTATTAAAAAAAAAAATTTTCCAGAGCCATTCTGCAGGGGAAAAACATTTTTTGTCGAACCTCTTCAAAACCTTGCACCATTAAAAATAAAAAGTATAGACAATTATGATGGAATCAAGGTCCTGGTTACCTTCACAAAAGCAGTGTGTTTACTGTGTTTATACTTTATAGATTTACTTGCTACAAATAATTTCAAAAATAAATTTTAATGTTGTAATCAACCGCATGACTTTTGGGTTTTGGCTGTGTACCTTCTCACAATGAGGAATCCCCACAATATGAGTAAGTGACAAAGGAAGGCTTGCAGAGATGTAATGCTGGTCAAACCAAAAAGTATATTTGGAGATCTATTTCGGTGGATTGATGGTATTTCTAAAACCATCAAATATAGACCTATGCCTTACCTTGGGCACAAAATAACATCTATGTGATGTTAACCCTTTCAGGACAATAATTATTTAAGGGCTAAATTGATCACATTTTGTTCTTCAAATTGGCAACAATAACATTTTTCTTTTAGTTCTACATGGTTCAGATAAGCTGTAATGTCTTTGACAAAATATACATGGTTAGGAATTTTGTCGAAAAGGAGACAAAATTGCAAATTTTGCTAAAAAACAATGATTTTGAACCTCTCAATGTGTTGCCAATTTACGAATTTTAAAGCTTATTCTTGTTTTTAAAATTCCTGATATCAAACGCAATATGGTCATGCAATACAAATGGACATAGTGTGTACAGAAATTTTTGCTCTTTCTATTCATGCATCTGGTATATTTTTTTAGAGCTCTGAATCAAAAGTTATTAAGCCAAACCACAAAATGTGGTCAATTGTCTTGAAAGGGTTAAATTGTATTTAAACAATGTAAATTTTTATTCCTCTAACTAGTGGCTAGCACGCAAGCTTCTCGATCACAGTACGCATGTACATGCATGTACAATCAGCCAGCTTAATCCCCAAACCCCAGACTTGATCTTATCTCATTCTCCCTCTAAATGACAGAAAACACCACACATCAGATATAGGGACACTGATTTTCCATTTTAAAAAAATGGCCTTTTCCGTTTCAGAGAATCTGGAATTCTGTTTCAGATGGGCTGAAAAACGTAAATTCCGTTTTGCCATAGACTTTGTACACACGAAAAAAACTAAAATTCCATTTACATAAGATTTGCATACAAACATGAACTTGTAGGGTACAAATGTTTTATTAAAGGTTCTAACATTACAGAGTCAGTTGAAATTCAGCTATTCTACTTGCATTTCATAATTAATCATGACTGGATCAAAAAGGAATCTTACATGACAAACCATGAAAATCTGTGTAGTACCCAGGAAGCAGATTATTTCAACATGATGCATATAACTCTTACGATTTCTGAGCACTCTACTATCGCACTGACGTTGATGAAAACATTTCAGTCTGAGTCGAGTCTTGGCTGTCATGTCAGCGATCGATCGATGTTAGGCGCACACGCCAGCCCGTTTTTCGAACTGTACAACGGCATGTGTACAATTTCGCCGCACTTAGCGCCTGCTGCTGGCATGTGCACGCCTAGTATTACGTCTACGGAATACTAGGCGCACACACCAGCCCCTTTACTCAAAATGTGCTGGCTGTGTACAGCAATCTCGCCTTACTTCCCTCTCGGCCGCATGAGTATGCGTCTAGCTTGCATAATAGGGATTCGCTTGTCCTATTGAACCGTGTTGTGTGTAACAATCTCCATTGGTCCAGCAAAACAAAATGGCAGCGCCCTGTCTCTGAAGAATGTGACGAATATCGCTAAGTAGTCAGAGTTATTAACCATGATTTTAGGCCCGAAATTTTTTCACTGCATAACAAGTCACAATAATAACGTAAGTTTTACGATTTTATTCTGGAAAAAATGAAAAATGTTGAGGTGAAAGGGGTTTTCCGCGACTTTCCGTTCCAAATTGCATTTTCCGTTTCAAATGGTCATTTCTGAGACTTCCGTCCGTTTTCCGTGATCGCGGAAAATAAGTGTCCCTACAGATAATAATGATACATGTTAATTAAGGTAAAGAACTGTACCTTAAATCCAAGAACTGCCACAGAAGTTTCGATGTTGGATCACATGATTCATGGTTTGAAACTTTTTGAGTCCTGCTGCAGCCCTTATGTCCTCTAGCAAGACATCATTCTACATTTGCCACTCTATACCCAGTTGAAGTTGATGGGTACCCGATATAAAGAAATTCCTTGAATGCTTTATAGCACTTTATCGTGGTACCACGGCTAAAGCCGAGGTAATATATGATTGCAGGGCCCACAGGGAGAACAGCATTACCCAGTAATTGAAACTGATGAGGCCACCCTGGGTAAACAAGACCTACATCATTATTAATACTGTCTTCATGTGAGACGATGGGCTTATCTAGGAAGAAGGTTGCTAAAAATTCATATTGCTAAAAATTCACATTTTACATTATTGATATCATTTGTCTATACCCATGGTCACATTGAAGTGAATTGGGAAATTAAAAAATTGATTCTTGTAATTAACTAATAAGTAGGCTCTTCTATGCCACTTCGCTTATGAACTATTTGAAACTGGTCACACAAACCAATTTACACGCATAGGCCCAAGCACTGAGATATGCAAAACCAGTGCCGAATTATCACATGTAAATGAACTTTCAAGAATTAAATTCTGGATTTTCATTCTTTAATTTATTGTTAGGTTATGCATGAAATAATGTGTGAATAAAACATTTGTCAGTACATGTATATCATGCATTTACTTATTTTTGTTTCCCTGAACTCACAAAAAGACAAGAAATATCAATACCGGTATGCTACAAGCCGCATTATATAAGGGGAAGAGGGAATAAACAGTATTACAGCTTAGTGCACCACTAAATAAAAAATAGTACATTACACAATATAATTGAAATAATCGACAATGTGTCATTGAAAAATATACAGATCAACTAATGCTCTGATTTTTGTTAGAATACCAAACATACCCAGTGACCCTTCCTCAAAAAACACATTTTGCAATTGGAATAACTTGCAGTGCTTAAGTTTTTTAAAAATATGTTTTAACTATATCTTACGAGGGTGCGAGAATGCAGTCATGGTGCATGGCTTCAAGCTTGAACATGGAAATCATAAACATGTCTTTTCATGTCTTCCACCTTCAAAATGCTTACAAATGCTTGCAAAATGTGTGATTCCAGCCCTGCACAATGTAAAATCCCAATCACGTTTGCTATAGATTCTCTCCCTTGTTCACTATAACACATGTCCCCATGGAGAGAGCATTCATGAACATTACATTAGGATACAATATAGCGCAGCGATGTAGGGGTGTATTGTGTACACCTACATGTATATGAATGGAAGCTTGCTTGACATCTGAAACTGCGACTGCCGTTTCCTTTTTTACAGGATATTGTTGCAATTTCCATGGTAGCTTAAATTGCAAATTTGAAAAGAAATTTTTCTTTCTGTCTTTTTAACAGTTAATGAAACCACCCATTTTATTTTAAAGTTTTCTAAAAGACCATAATTGCTCACCCATAGTGTGTAGAGGTTTTGCTGTTTATTGCAATTAACATAAATGAATTTTCCTCCATGCTTGTGCTCTTTGGTATTCTACATGTGGCAAACACACACCTACATAATATGAGGCATTTTCTATGGAAACATGAAAAACATGCAATATAAGGATTATTAGAAAAATTAAATGACCAAGGTTGGAAAAGAACACCTTTGTCAGCATTAATTTCTTTGTGTCCAAAGAACATCCTATGCAAGTTTTCTCTCCCCCTCCCCACCCCACATACACAATTTATCTTTGAAACTGGAAGACTCGGAAGGCAAATGTATAGCACAGCAATTTTTTTTCCTTTTTGGATCCTACCTAAAGGGATATTGAATTTGCTGAATTATGTAATATAAACTGTTGTGAATATTGATCGGTAATGTTGTTTTTCTTTTTCGGTAGGTTCTATCCTGTTGGAATCCAAAATTCAGCC
This sequence comes from Heliocidaris tuberculata, assembly GCA_025618425.1. Taxonomy (NCBI): domain Eukaryota; kingdom Metazoa; phylum Echinodermata; class Echinoidea; order Camarodonta; family Echinometridae; genus Heliocidaris; species Heliocidaris tuberculata. Next base: position 39,543,175 of record CM046834.1, on the reverse strand, counting down.
CGACACAGCATACCAGAAGCAGCAGGTAAGTCCTCAATTCCACAATACCGATATGTATTATCATTCACAAGTTCTTATTTGCCAAATATAAACTTTTGCCCTGTACCAATAGTTCACAAAAATTTATAACACATCAACATTAAAATTGCTTCCACCCTCATTGTTGGGGAAAGAGAACCTTTGGACTTTGGACTCCTGTAGCTTTGTAAATAGAGCCTATTCATAAATATTTGTTTGTCGTAGCCAGGGTTTTTCATGTCCTTGCTTGCCTTATCAAGAGGGAATCAGGTCTACCTGCTGAGCATGCCCAGGTAAATGTAAATTCATGTTCAACCATCACAACAAACAACGTGTAATTACATGTAGCTTTTGAGTTACCTATTTTGATTACCTGTTTTTCATTACATGAACATTCATGTGATGCATATAATCGAAAGCAGAAGTTATTGTAATTAAGACTATTTTCATTGCTTAAAAATGATATTTTGAAACTACAGGGTAGTAAGGGTGTTTTTCTAAAGAATTTACCTAGAAAGAAAATAGAAATAACATACATTACCAACTGTTTACTACCAAGTGTGTGTTTTTTTAAATGTTTTTCTTTTTGACAGTTGTAGTATGCATTATAATTTTATGTTTTTTCTTGTTGTGAATTGCAGGAGACTCTGATTGTTTGGTCAGAAAATGACAATTATGACTTGGCTCTTAGTTTTCAAGAAAGAGCAGGCTGTGATGACATCTGGGAAATCATATGTCAGGTAAATATATGAAGAAAAAAAAATCTTTCTTCTTGACATGCCTTCTTTAAATTAATGATATTATACAAATAATGCATGTTTGCAAGTGCATTAGTGAATATGCACTGCATGAATGTTAAGTCACAATGGGATAATGAACGAGACTTGTCGAGTTCATTATCAGTCTCATTGTGACTTTACTGAGTGCAGTGCATATCACTAATGTTCGAGTCACAGAACATGAATTATTTGTTTTATAAAACGAGTCAACAATATTGAATATAAAGTCCTAAAAAATAAAAATGGTTACAAACCCCATCAAAATGCAAAGAATCGCACAGTCATGGAGGCCGCCATTTGCTTTCCCTTATGACATCACATTAAGCGCAGTCAAAAAGTATGCGCATGTCAGTGTGCGCATCAAAGTCCTTGCCATGGCCTTCCTATGTGAAATTACGCGCATTTCATTGCGTCTTAAGTTTGTACGCCCCAGTGGTACGTAAACACACATCTCAGCCCGTGCATTATCACCTTTTGCTGCGCAAAAAAAATAAAGAGGGCCCACGTGACTCATTTCAGCGCATCTGATTGGCTACATTCTTGAACCCATTTTATAACATTTGTAGACATAGTTACTTTATTACTTTTACCCAAAATAAAAATTTTTGAATGTCCAGGAAATGTATTCTAAGCATTCCTTCAGGCAGTCAATAATCTGTTGCTAACTTGATGTTGTGCAGTTCTCCATCATTGTCACACTCAAGCATGTTCATGATCTCTGCAACATGGTCAGAATTAGACTTACAAGGAAATGATGTACAGTAGTTACTATGGTAATGGTGGGAGATCTTGTTGTCTTGACAGCAGACAAATCAATTCTTAACAGATTTTAAAGATTTCACATGTATGTACATTTCAAATTGACGCTGCATGGGCAGGTACATGTATCTTTCCTGAAATAGTAAGATTGTGTCAGATTATTTGGGTCCGTGTGAGTATTTTATCAACTGCTGATGGGGTTGTTGGCTATTATTATGGAAGCAATGCAACAGTTCAGTCTTATTCAAGTAATGTCATAATGTGCATTGTAGTAGGCATACATGCATGTTGTTACAGCTTATTCATGACGAATTATTTAAGGGCTAAATTGATCACATGTTCTTCAAATTGGCAACAATATACATGATTAGGAATTTAGTCAAAAAGTTGAAAAAATTGCCAATTTTGATTAGAAAACAATGATTTTGACATCTCAATGTGATGCCAATTTAAGGACTTTTAAGCTAATTCTCATTCTTAAAATTCCTGGCATCAAACGCAGTATGGTCATGCAACAAAATGGAAATGGTGTGTGCAGAAATTTTTGCCCTTTCTACTCATGCCTCTGATATATTTTTTTAGGGCTCTGAATCAAAAGTTATTGAGCCAAACCACAAAATGTGGTCAATTATTGTCTTGAAAGGGTTAAGGGCCCTGGAAGTTCTAGGGTTATAGATGCTTTCTGGTGCTATCTTCAATGATCTTAGGCTTATTTTTTTTTAACATTTGACAAACTAAATGTGTAATCCAATGATAATGATAATGGATTTAGTTTTATGTTTTAAAAAGAGGTAGTTGGACGGGAGAAAATACATCTTAAGTGGGAGACACACAGCTAGAGCGGAAGAAATTCAAACTCAAGCAGGAGAGTGGGAGATTTTGCGAAAATGGCCTCAAAGCAGGAGATCTCCCGCTTTCAGCGGGAGAGTTGGAGTCTCTGGAAAGGCATTCAGTTAATGATTGACTACATGTAATGCAATTACCCTGCAACGTGTACAAAAAGCAAGACATCTCCCTGCCTGTGCTACATAATACCATAGTAAAACCCAAAAGACTCTGTAATACTCCTTGTGCATGTATTATGAGATTTCTTGGGGGGGGGGGGGGAGGGGGAGGGGGTTCACATTAGAATCTGCATGCATGCAAGTATTCAGGGCAGAATTTGCAAATACAATTTTGTGACAACAAAGGATGAACAAAGTTGAATGACATTAGCCAACTTGGACTAGCCTGTTAGCAGCTGCAAGTAAATTATTGCAGTTGAAGTAAACAAAATCAAAAGGGAAAAAGAGAATAGAATGGTACACAGAAGAAATAATTAAGTGTTAACAGGAGTACACAGGAGGCAATAAATGTAGGTCTTTGCATAGAATTTTCTCATTTGAATTTGAGTGAGATATCTGAAATATTTAAATTGAGATAAAACTTATTAGAGATGAAGACTTCATTGTAAGAATATCAATGACTAATAATATGACCTCCACCATTTTTTGTATCTTTCTGTTAAATTCCAAGTTTAAAAGATGCAAAGTATATTTTCCTATTAAAATACACTTATAGCCCTGTTGTGTTGTTGGAAGGAAAATGAAGACAAGAAGTGTTAATGGGAGATTTATCACTGGGAGATTTATCACACTTATTTTCTACAGGTTCAAGGCAAAGACCCGTCGGTTGATATCACCCAAGATGTTGTGGATGAATCAGAAGAAGATCGCTTTGAGGAACTCCCTGAAGCAGCCACACCTATCGAGCTACCTCCCTGTGAAATTAGCAAACTGGAGGAAATAACAGAGCTCTTCAGCAGTGCATTGCAGTCCCCCATCAAACGGGAAAAGCTTGCCATAGCAATAGAGAAAGAGAACTACATTCGGAAACTCATTGAACTATTTTGTATTTGTGAGGACCTTGAGAACACGGAGAGCTTACAGTATTTGTACGAGATCATGAAGAACACCATCCTCCTCAATAAGACATCACTTCTTGAGATTCTGTTTTCAGATGAACTCATCTATGATGTGGTGGGCTGTCTAGAGCATGATCCCAATGCCACGGACTGTCGGCGGCACCGGGAGTATTTGAATTCAAAGGCGAACTTCCATGAAGTGATCCCTATCACAAATAGAAACCTTTTGAATAAAATCCACCAGACTTACAGAGTTCAGTACATTCAGGATGTCATTCTGCCCACTCCGTCTGTCTTTGAAGAGAACATGTTGTCAACACTTAGCTCATTTGTCTTCTTCAATAAGGTGGACATTGTAGATATGATTCAGGTAATGGTTTCTATTATTTTATTTGTTTTGTAAAACTTGTTTATGTTGTGTAGGCATGTATCGTGTTGTATTTTGTTTTAAGTTAATGTTGATCAGATAGAAGCATTGGTCACAAACATACTTAAAATATGCTTTTAATGGCATGGAAGCTTATGAAATGGTAACACAGATCCTGATCAAATAATTGGCATGATATGTGACCATGTGTTTTTTCTCACTAACACATGATTTTTGCTGTGGACCAGTCATCTGTAATGGTGAAAAAATTTCATTAAAAATTTTTTTGAACAAAGCTATTATGCACAAAAATATCTACCAAGTTGCTGTAGAGATAGTATATATATATATATGTATATAAGGTCATGGTTGCAAACACCTTATAATTATTTTACTATGTTAATACCTATAAACTTCACTGAAATATGTACCAGAAGTAAAGATGAAAAGGTAAGAAGTAGAATTATGATAGAAACTTTGAAAGTATTAATATGATTTAACTTAGTAAGCAGCCCTGGAATGACGTGCAAATAAGCAAGTTAATTTGTTTATGCAGACTACAATGTGCTCAATAAAGAAACTGTAATTACCTCACAAGCTTTTTTATTCATATTAATGTTATAAAAGATTTGCAAAAGGCCAAGCTTTCCCAAATTATTTGATTTCCCATTTCCGTATTGACTGAATGTAATTATATCATAAAGCTTGAAGAATAAAAATAAAAATTACTTCCTCATACCAAGTGTTTTTGGTAACCTTGATTGTTTTTTGGCATACAAAATGAATCACAAAAAATTAAGTGTACACATCTTCTGTTCCTGTGTTAATTTGAAATCTTGTTTCCAAATGAAGCACTGTAGAAGGTCATTTGCTTCTGATCAGAATTAACATGTATTTGCCTTTTCATCTTTGGACTCTCTATTGCATTCATTAACCACTTCTGGGTATGCCAGAGGATGAAATTTGGGTAAATCCCTCTGCAGATTGTGAAGGAAGTGAGTTACTGAAAGCACTGTTAAATGTAGCCTTGTTCTCCAAGGGACCTGGCAAAGAGTGCCTTAATTTCCATGCCTTTCCTGAATTCACTGCAAAGAGAAGAAAGGTAGTAATATCCTGACCAGAAAGCAGTTATTAATGGAAGCATATTTTTGCCAGTGCATGATGCCCAATTATTATCCTGTTTTTAAATGTAGTCTCAGAAGAATATTTCATTGCCAACTGTGCATACTGCCTTAATGTAGATACATGTATATCTACATGTAGTCAGACATTTGATATGCAGGGTTTTAAAGATGTGCAGGTTGGCTGTGGTGAAGCTGTCCTAATGTCTTAATTGGGTTGATAATGAACTTTTAAAAATAGCTTTGTTGAAAAATCAATCATAAATGTCTATCAAACACATTGCCAGCATGAACTTGCCATTTAAGCAGTGAGTCTCACATTTTATTGAAATTAATTTATTCCTTGTTTTTCATATGTATAGATTAAAAAACACTGAAAAAATAGCCTGTAATTTGAGAAGCATGTTGGTTTTATATTCATAGATATTTGGTTTTGTGATCTATGTTTAAAACCACAAAAGAGGACAGAGTAGATAATTGATTTTAGTATAATATCTTTCGAAGCATATTAATGTATACTGTTTTTTTTTTTTTTTTGGTTGTAAAATAACCATTTCTGGTCTCCTTTATTTCTCTGCTTCTTCATATAGTATACATACAATTTTTTTTTCATTTTTTTTACATTTCCATTTTGTTTTTTTGTTTTTAACATTCCAGTCATTTTGTTTCCATTTTTCTATAATTATATTCGGTTTTCTAGTTGAATTCTTTTCTATTTCTAGACAGTAAATCATCAAATAATGAAAACTATTCAAGAGCCTCTTTTTTGTTATTTTCCTTTTCGATATCTTATTAATGTATATTGTTGAGTTTTCCGTGCAAAATGTTGTCTGCAAAGGTAATGTGTCAGTGCATATTTATGAAGATTGCAAAATGCCCATTGGCCATTTGTGACTTTCTGCCGATATTATAAAGAGTGTCTGAATGATAAGGGCTGTTGACACAATAATTTACATGAACTGTTGCACTAGAAAAAACTTGTGAAGAACCTCATCAAAATTCCATATAACTGCTTCCTTGTGAAAGCCTTCAAGTACTGTATCTTCCATCAAATCAATATCATTGCTTTGCCACTTTGTAGGACGATGAGAAATTCTTACCAGAGCTCTTTGCACAACTCATCAGTGAGAGTACAGAGAACCAGAGGCGGAGAGACCTTGTCCTATTCCTCAAAGAATTCTGTTGCTTTGCTCAGAACAGCCAGAACAGAGAAGGCTTCTTCAAGGTGGGAACATCCTCTCCTTTCGCTTGATAGATTGCTACTTCATTTTTCAATATTGTGATTACAAAAGTTAAAAACTCAAGGAGAAAGATCAATTTAGAATGTGTAGAAAATATATGAAAATGTATGTAAATATATGAATGTATTAGGGGGGAAAAGGATATCTAGTTATAATTGCCATTTGGAACTTTATAATTGATAGAGGATGTATAATGTATACATGGTTGTATGTTGAAAACTTCATCCTATATAGCTGCCTTTCTCCTATCCACAATATATTCTTCCTTTTTTTCTTTGGGACTACATGTACTTGTACTTGTAGTAATTGGTAATAATTTCACTCAATTCTACAAAATTCATTATTGTGCTATTTTTAGAAACTTATTTGTTTGTTGTTGGTTGTTTTTGGTTTTTTTCCACAGACGTTATCAAGCTTAGGTATTCTCCCTGCCCTGGAAGTAGTCTTGGTGAGTGGATTTATGCAATCTCTGTCAAAAGTATTGTAGCTTTATTTGAAAAGTATATAGAGTACATGTAGATGCTGTGGTCTGCAGACACTTAAGAGAAAATCCAATTTTAGAACTCTTTATTCCATAATTATTTTCACCTTTTACTTGAAAAAGAGTTTATTTGAAACAAAGTCATATAGAGTAGATGCTGTGGTCTGCAGACACTAAAGACAAAATCCAATTTTAGAACTCTTTATTCCAGAAGTATTTTCACCTTTTACCCAAATAATGGAAGTTCATAATGGAAGTTCATAATGTAACAGTTTGAGCAAAAATATAATCCTGAAAAAATAAAGAGTTGCCATGGTAATAGTAATTTTTCATTTTCCCTGTTTTGGGGCCAGTTTACCAGTTGTTTTTCTTTGACTTTGGTAATGTACCCTTTGTGTGTGATTTGTGATATATTATGATTTTATGTATATTATGTATTTTTAAAGTAATTTTGCAGTGCAAACGATAGACCGGTCGCACACTGGCTACCGGCTGCACTTCGGAGCATCTACTCTATATGTACTTTCTAAATATCATGAATTTTTCTCATCTAGGTCTACATTGTATTTTACCATTTTCATTCGGTTTACAATCTTTATAATCCTCACATTATTCAATGTGTTCCATGTATTTTACAAATCAGTCACTTTGACTATGATAATGGGATCTTTTGTTATCAAACATATATATATTTTTTATGCCTCCGCCGACCAAATGTGATGCCGGAGGCATTATGTTTTCAGGCTGTCCGTCCATCCTGCTTTCTCGTTCTCGTGATATCTCAAGAACCCTTTGAGGTAAACTTCAAACTTGGTGCCAGTACAAGTATGTACCACCAAAGGAAGACAATCTGATTAGATTTTGGGGTACAAAGGTCAAAGTTCAAAGGTTGTAAAGGTCAATATGCATATTAAAATTAGTTTTGTTATCACCATATCTCAGCTATTTTGTATACATGACTAGGAGATGGACTTTTGGTTGGCTCAAAGGTCAAAGAGGTTACTTAACATGTAATTGTGGGCTTCTTATTCTGATTATCACAATATATTAACACTTTGAATCATGAACTTAACAGAATTTAGGCAGAGGCATATAGACACAGTTGCATTCTTCATGTTTACTCTCCAAATGATTTATAAGAAAATTTGGCATGCAGAAGCAGACCTGATAATTGATTTTTACAAAAGATGTCTAAATTTTTCCTTCCAAGTAGGGTCACTGGGCTCACTCATTAATTATTGCAATATATTTTCTTAGGGTATGGACGATTCAGAGGTGAGGCAAGCAGCAATAGACATCTTCTCCTTGGTCGTAGGATTCAATGCCTCCATGGTGAGGGAATTCATCATGCATGAAGGCTCATCATCAGAAGACGTAAGTCTGCTTTTTATCCAATCCCAGATATCTTTGTTTCCAAAAATATGTTACTTTTAGCTGTATGATGAATCTTTCCATGCATATGCCTGATTTTAGGTTATATTGGTTATGCTGATAATTATGGTGAGCAAAGAACCAAGAATCAATTGTTTATCAAATCATGTGCCAAAAATGGAATGCCCATTTCACGATGTCTGTTTCAGAATTGTGCATTTATTGTTTATCCAAGTGAGATTGGAAAGAACCAAAAATAGATTTTAAAAAACAACAAAATCTGTTAATGTTTCCACACTTTGTTTTAAATGCACATACTCCATTGATGTGAATTTGTGATGAAAAACTGTTCTGTATTTAACTGCATCTCATTATCTCAATCAACACAGGGGACCCCACACTTGACCCAGGGTTATAATCTCCCCATTTATATTTCTTATCAGATGTACATTGAAGCGATGTTGAACATCTCATAGTACATTATTGAGCTTGAGTAACAACTGTTCTCTCCGATCACGTCCAGACCACACCAATTACTCATTGATATTAACGAAAAGGAAATGCTTATTTATGGTAGATGTCTGAGTGATAGAATGGAGCACCTACATGTATTGTCAGATATGCCAGTATAGATGCCACCTGTTGCTAAATATGTTCATAAAAATATGTATGAGTGGTCCATATTTCTGAAGCAGACATTGCAAAAGGCTTATTGAATTAGCAGTATCTTCATGTAATATACCATTTTTAAAATTGCATTAAAAATTATTGATGTTTTTTTCTGCTACCAACAATAGGGAGGCTTTTCATCCAGCTGTTTAAACTGATTCTCTCTTTTTCGTGATATTTTGAATTAGTTTTTGCTTCTAGTTTGGACAGCTTCAAGAAGTGTTAATGGTTTCAAGAGTAAATTTTGCTACAATGACATACATGTGACTTGAATACTTGTTGAAATTATTGTGAAATCAAAACTGTCAAATCTGGATATTTAACAGTGATGTATTTGGAAGCTTTAATTTTACTACAGAATCGTTGCAAATATTCTGTATTTTTATGAAAATATGGTGGGCTTTTTACTAGTGGATGGGGTTATAGCTAGGCCTGAGCCGATATAGCTATCGGCTATCGGAGACCGCCGATATCGGCTTTATTTTGCTTTATCGACATCGGCCGATATTCCCTTTTAATAACAACCGATACCGATATGAAACGCAAAATAAAATAAGAAATAAATTCCACTCAGAAAGATGGAATTTCTTGTGTCTGATCGTCACTACCGTATTTCTTCTGGTCCTTTTTATTCACATTTTATTTCATTCATCGCTGAAAATGAACAACATAATCGAGCTCGTACTACACACACACAGTCACCTTCATGTTTCATCATACCCATCGCATCTCCCATTATACACATTGTCAATGTCCGTGGCAGAAGTCATTGTCAGAGCCGTACTTACTATCAATCCGAATGTGTCTTTTATTCCCCCAGTTTGACAACCAAAAATGACCTATTCGGTCATCATTATCTGAGAACAGGTAATAAATCTCTCATTTTGATCGAAGGAGAGGGGTAGTCTAAAGCTAAGAAATGAAATACGGTTCCAGTAACTTTCCGTTGTGATTGCACAACGCGGTGTGCTGGGTCAGTTATCGCCCAGACGCCCACAATATTCCAGGGTAGGCTACACTGGGAACGGTTCCCATATCGCCCTCAGTGCTTACACATAACTCGGGTTGGTCAAGCAAACTCAAGGCACAGCCATTATTGAAAGTTCTGCGCATGTGCTGAAGGTTCAAGTGTGGGAAATCCCCTAAACAACAGCGCTGTGATTGGTTCAATATCGCCAAGTTCGGCCTAGCGTAGCGTCCCAACTGAATGAGTATACTATTGGCGCGAAAACTACGGTACGTTCTGCGCATGTGCGTGTCAATCGCGGGAAAATTTACAGTGCTGTGATTGGTCCAATATCGGCAATTTTGGTTTAACTTCGCATAGCAACTGAATATCAATGAAGTCAAGTGCCGTGTAAAGGGGGTTAGAGGGGGCGATGTCTCGTGTTCGTGATGTGATTGGCTGCTTGGTGTTACGCAAAGGCAGCATTGTTCCTTCTTGGCTAGAATGACATAAATCGTACGACGTCGAGTAAGAAGGAATCCCGTATGAATGAAATATATTTTGGAATAAAAATAGGCATTATCTGAAATAAAATTAAAAATCTGCTGTAGTCTAATTATGAAATAAAACTTTTGTAAAGTCAGTTATTGGCCAAAATACCCACAGCAAATGAGGATCATTATTACATAAGAAGATCGAGACGTCATTTCGAAATCAGAATTTTGTTTTACGCTTTCTGAAGCAGTGCGTGATGGCTTCGTCTATTTGTCTTTAAAAAAATCTGATATGTGATTTCAACGAATATCTTTATTGAATGACTAGATGAAACTCATGAAAGAGCAGAATTATCCAGTCAAATTGACTTTGTCCGATACATTTTTTATTAGCCTCGTTACAAAAAGAAAATTATGATATCCATCATGGTAATTTAAAAAAAAAGGACTATTTTTCCTTTATAAAACATAGTTGAAAGTTCTCCGTCTTCATGAACAGTAATTTTGATTCATTATTTCAATGAATATCTTTATTGGGAGACCTGATTATATAACAGAATCACCGAGTGAAAATAAATCATGCAACTGGTAAAAATATTTTATCAGCGTTGTTGAAGAATGCTATGCGTCATCGTGAGGAGTTGTGAGACTACTTTATCAAAGGCACATCGCAGTGTTTTCCGTCCTCATGAACAGTGATTTTCAAACATTATTTTTATGATTAAAGAGAAGAATTATCAAGTTTAAAAAAAAAGCATGCCCTATTGCCCTGATAAATTATTTTATGAGTGTCAGAGGATGATAAGCATCGTCGTTACGGTGAAAAGCGTGCCGATCTGAAAATAGGCCGTCGGAAAGTACACATTTTGATGATAAATAATATGAAAACATGTATACCTCCTCGTATTGAAAGAAAATGCAGATTTTACATGTTTTCTTTTATTTTCTTTTATTTTCTTTATATCGGTTATTGGTATCGGTATCGGCCGATATGCTCGAGATTTTATCGGCATCGGCCGATGGTCAAAAAAACCATATCGGCACAGGCCTAGTTATAGCATTAGTTTTGGCTCAAAACGAAAGGATTAACACCAGAGGTTCAATTTTTTTCAATAAATACATGACTTTGGGGGGGGGGTCTTGAAATGCCCTCTAACTTAAAGAGTTGTGCCTTGATTTTGGGGTAGAAAAATAGAGAGTGACATTTCTGTTGTGGTGAAATGTTCATGTTCAGAGTTGATGTTCATGTGGAGAGTGGCATTCATGTTGAGGTGTAACATTGTCTACTTTGTATACACCCATTGCAGGATGTGCTACTAATCAACCTTGTCATTGAGCAGATGATTTGCGACACAGATCCAGGTAAGTCTAGGTATTAATAACTCGCCAATGCCTCTTCATTTTAAGGTTGAACAACAACTCCTTGTGTTACTATGTATAGATATGATGCATCAAGAAACTATTTTTAAAAAGATCTGGTCCTCGCATTTCTATAAAGGTCAATTTGATTTTAAATTATCTTGAATTTATTCATTATCCTACTAAAAAAGAAGTAATTTCTTTTATCAGTGGCAATAGCAATAACTGTAGCAGTAAGAACATTATTAGAAACCATGATAATAGTAGGATAATTACAGTTGATCATCTTTTTAGTAGCATCCTGAATTGATGAAGAGCAATTTGCTTTTATTATTTACGAGGTTTGTAGGAATAAGTTTTTTGCAACGTATTTTTATGAATTCCTCTATTTTTCTTTTATTGATTTAGACCTTGGTAGTGCTCTTCAACTAATGAACATCCTCAAGATGCTTGTAGATCCTGAAAACATGATGGCAACTGGAGTTGTAAGTTCCAATCTCACAAGTTGGTGTTTAGAATGGTTGCCCTGGTTGTCCTGGGGCCCATTTCATAAAACTTATCAGTAACAAATTACAATAATTGTTATTAGCTACTGAAATCCTTGAATATGATTGGCTGAGAGTGAATGTGTTATAGATATGAGGCAGTTGTTATTGATAAAAAGTTTTATGAAACAGGGCCCTGGATGTGTCTAGACAAGATTTATAGTTGTGTTTTAGCACTATGATAATTCAATCTTGCTTCTTTCTCTGCATTTATATGATATTTTCTCTTCATTGTTGTGAAGCTATTCATATGCCATTCAATAAATTTATGCTTCTGAATTGAAAGGGCAGATGGTACTCATCTTATTATTGAAGTGTATGATATATATCTGTCTGAGATTCATGTTTATCTGAAAAAAAAACCTTTTGTCTGTATTACCAGTAATGTATTAAAATCGGATGATTCAATGCTTCTCATTAGGCCTGAGTCGAAACAGTTCCTCGACCGGTCCCCGCCCATCACGCTGAAACCCGGGTTTGCATTTTCGGATTTCGGGTATTTCCAAATTAATTTTAGCACTAATATAATGCAATTTAGAACTTTAAACATGCAATTCATAAACTGAATTTCAATGTAATCCAATTATATTTACTGCAGTAATAAATGGAAATCATTCAGACGACGATAGGTCTTTTCATGAGTCTAAAAAAATAAGAGCTGCGAGGAAGATTTAAGCTAGGCGGTACCGTGCGCGTTCAGAAATAAAGTCAGAATGGGAGTCACCATTGCTCAGTGCGCTCGAATACAGCCTTATACCGTAATACACACAGACAAGGGTCGAATATAACTGATGTGATCGTGCCAAAAGTAAGCTTGAAAACAACCAAAAATACCACGTAAGCGACAATAAAAATGCAAAATTACCGTTTAACAATTCTTTTCTTTGGCAAAAAATAGTATGGGTATCCATAATATCTTAAAGAAAAAAAGATGTTGGAGGATTACGAGTACACTTCGTATCGAGATTAGGCAGCCATATTTGACATTGTTCTGCGTAGCAAGACCGCAGATGGCAGCAGAGGGGAAAAATAAATGTGGGCACTAGATTAGGTGATCAGCCAGCCATTTAGTGATGTACTGTAAGGCCCGCAATTTCTTCCTCTCTGCCGCCATCTGCGGTCTTGGTACGCAGAACAGTGTCAAATATGGCTGCCTAAATCTCGATATGAAGTGCCCTCGTAATCCTCCAACATCTGTTTTTCTTTGAAATATTATGGATACCCATACTGTTTTTTGCCAAAGGAAAGAATTATTTTACGGTAATTTTGTATTTTTGTTGTCGCTTACGTGGTATTTTTAGCTGTTTTCAAGCTTACTTTGATCCGATCACATCAGTTATATTCGACCCTTGTCTGTGTGTATTACGGTCTAGGGCTGCATTCGTGCGCACTGGGCACAGGTGACTCACATTCTGACTTCATTTCTGAATGTGCACGGTACCACGAAGCTTGATTTCCTCTTTCAGCCCTCAATTTTAGGTAACAAAGAGACCTTTGGCTGTACTTCTTAATGTTTTATTTTTATTCCGAAATGTTATTTCTCTCGGGAAAAGCATTGTTTTATCAATTTGGATTCAGTAACTGTCCTCTATGCTGCATTTTAGTTTAGCAATTTTACCTTGACTGTTGACTCCCGTCACTACATACTCTCAAATTTTCTGTTGTAGGGAATTCCCGTTCGGGTACCTGGTCCCCGCTCGAAATTTTCGAGTCAAACCCGGGTTTGGAAAAACCCGTGATGACTCAGGCCTACTTCTCATGCATAGTTCTATATTGGACTTTTTTCCCTTTTTTTTCATTCTCTAAAACTTGTGCATGGCATATTTACCTTTTGTTTGTGTGCTAATGTATTTAATTCTTCTTTTCTAAACGCCATGTTATTATTGTGTTTTCCTCACAGCAGAAGACTGAGAAGACAGAATTCTTGACATTCTTCTACAAACACTGCATGCATGTCCTCACTGCTCCTCTCCTTGCCAACACGATAGATGATAAACCCAGCAAAGGTAAGGTTCTCTATCAATCTCTACTTCCACATGTACATCTTTGCATTTCTCTGTAAAAGATGGATTACCTTTGTATTTGATAATTCTATGGGATCCCAACTTTTATTTTGAGTTGATATGAATGTGAACAAAAGAAAAGTATTAAGGAACGGTATGAACGAGGGAGGGCAATAGTGAAATATTACAAAAAATGATTCCAATATGAATTGATGACTTGGTGAATGGGAATTTCATGTATGGGAATCTGACATTAGTCATGTACATGTGATGTCACGGTAAGACTACCCTCCATTTTCGTTTCTACACCTTTTAGGTGGACATGTAAAAACCTTTTTGAGCTTTTTAAGCACAAGGGAAGTGATAATTTGTAGGGAAAAGGGTAGTGAATTTGATGTTACAATTCTCAACAATACAGAGATGCCAATTAGTATGAGTTTATTGTATTTAATACGATAAAAACAGTTAAATACGACAATACGATATTGCCTACGAAAAATACGATTTCCCGTTCTTTTTTCCACTTCTTCTTCTCTTTTCCTTCTTCTTTTGTTTTCCTTCTTTAAAAATGAAACAAATAAAACCTCAATTTGGGAGTTTATCATACTTCTCTGACTGGGGAGCCCCTCTAAGAAAGAAATTATGACAGGGGTATGTCCATTAATTATCGCCGACGCAATAGAAGTCTGATAAGTACATTGTAGCATACCCTGTATCAGTACTGGGAGTGGCACCCACGATACTGCGATGCATTTGTATGTGCTCCACGTACACTCAAAATGACTGCATCACTCACGGTTTTTTACCGAGCTCTCCCCTAAACTCCAAGGTTGTATTTGGTCGTGAGTGACATTTTTTAGAACAAAAAATGTCAGAAACTGTATTTTTGGACTTTGTCCCTATTTTCTTTGTATTTAGTTCAAAGATGATGAAATTATTCTCTATTCGCCAGTAGTCTGTCATGACGGTGCTGGTATTCGGAGCTGTTCTCAACAGCCTTGGCTGCCTGCACTTCGGGGGAGGAGTCCGGCAGTAAATGCCTCACTGAGCTGCTTATTTGAAAAAATTTCACTTTTGGAAACACTTTACTTATCATTATTTGAATACTACATGTAATATTTGATGATGAATTCATCGTATTATATATTTGAGTAGATGACTGACACATTCTTACCAAATTTAGACTCCCCCAAAATAAAACGTAAATTATATGTACTTCTGCGTTTTCAAAACACTTCTTTTATTTTTAAGGTATGAGAAAAATTACTGGGGTATGATAGTGTATTGTTTGGGGATGGTGTCAAAAACAAATTTAGTCTCTTTAAACACATATGCACATCCAAGTCTACACCCAACCAAGTCTACACCCAACCTTACACTCACATACACACACACCCACACCCACAATAATACTAAACATGCAAGAGCCACTTCACCCCCTTTTTTCTCATTTTTTCTTTTACTTTGTAGATTGAACATAAGTGACACATTTCATGTAACAATTAGGCCCATCAAAAGGATCAATAGTAGACTGCTTTTGTATATGCAGTTCCTTTCATCTTTCTTATTTCATTTTCCTTTTTTTCCCTGGACCCCCAAAATTTCAAAAATATTAAAATCTTGGGGTTGAGCAGGTCCCGGCCTGGAAAAAGAGTGTTGTGTGGAGCCCTGTAATAGCCTTGATTTTTTTTTTTTTTTTTCACATTTAATTTTTGAAGTGTCTCTTTTTTAGACACACTATGTTTTTCTTATGATTCAGTTTTTTTCATTAGATGTCTGTGAACACTTCAGGGCCCTTATTTTCATGATAGGCTGTGCTAATAATGCATGTTACATTCTTTTCATGAAAATCTGATTTTTGTGTGGAAAATCTGATTTTTTAAGGTAGCCAGTCTGTTTTGTTTTTTGTGTCATGAGGTTGGCATCTCTGACAATGTTTTATGACAACACATTTGTTACTCTCCACCTTTTGTAGATGACTACCAGACATCCCAGCTGCTGAGTTTGATTCTAGAGCTATTAACATTTGCAGTGGAACATCATACGTACCACATAAAGAACTACATCATCAACAAAGACCTCCTCAGAAGAATATTAGTCTTACTCAGGTCTTCACATCATTTCCTTGTATTATGTAAGTATTTTTTAAAAGAATTCCATCAGTAACATTTTCAGGACTATTGTTGCGATGTTTGCATTTTTCTTCAAGTGGTCAAGACGTTACAGCACAATGTAGGCAAAGTACAAATCTTCATTTGGCCTAAAGATTTGTTAGATTAACTACTGTTTAACCATATATCATCATGCTACTAGAGACAAAAGGGAAAATGCATTGGGTTGACTTAAAAATTCATTAGATTAACTACCTATTAATTTCATATCATAAAGCTATTCCCTAAAAAAGGGGAAACACCTTGAATTGACGTCTTTATTTGACGTGAAGATTTGTTAGATAAACTCCCGAACAACCGCCTTATTTTATCAAGCTATTGTAGATAAAATGGTAAAGACCTCAGTTGACAATTCAAGTTAATTAAAATATACAGATTAGATTTTCTCTTGGAAGAAAGTGGTGGCTCTTCTAAACCACCTCAGAATTTCATGTGGGTATTTGGCAAGGACCCGTCTTTTTTTTCTGTACCACAGCGAGGCCAGAAACCCCGTTATGAAGACTTTGAAAGAGACTGCAAGTACGAGACTTGTATTTTCTCAAAGTTTCACTCATGCCGACTAGTCTTGACGGAATAAACCGTATTATCACTTTACTTCCATAGACTTTGACCTCGCTGTGGTACATTAAAAAAATCGCGCCGCAAGGACAGCAAAGATTTTATGTGCATCCAACTTTTATTTGTTCATGCATACTCTTAGTCCTACACAGTCTGGTGCTAATGCACTTTAGTACAATACCCATCAACTGAAGATCTGCCCAATGTTATTCCCCATTTCAATACCAGGTCCTTTTAATTTTGCCCTAGAAATTTGGTTTTGACAAGGTTTTTTATTTTTTTATTTGTTGTTTGTCTCAGGTGCTGTGCGATTCTTCAGGAAGGTTGTAGCAATGAGGGATGACTTCTATAATCGGTACATTGTAAAAGGGAACCTCTTTGAGCCCCTGGTTGCACTCTTCAATGTTAACAGGTCCAAATACAACCTGCTCAACTCGGCTCTCATTGAGCTCTTTGAGTTCATTAGGATAGTAAGTACATCAGTTTTCTGATATTAATTGGATGTTAACACTCTACTTGATTTATCTTATCTCATATCATTTGGACCATTAAAATAATGATATGCATGGAGAATAGCAATGCTAAGAGATTCATTTCAGAAGTATAACTCATGGAGTTCCTTACTATGCTGCATGAGCCTTTTACATGTACAAGACAAATGTACTGTTAGTGCCTGACTTGCTAAAAGCAGTGCCCTCTCTCTCAGCCTATATTTCCTATTTAGAAAGAAAAATCATTGTTGTTTTTGCTGAAGCATGTTATTGGGATGAGCATTGATGGAACAGGAGAGTAGATTGCTCCCCTCTTTTGCATTGTCTAGCTCTAATAATGGTCTTGTAAATATCAGGCACCTAGTTATGTTAAGCTTACCAGCAATGCTGACAAGACACTGCTTTATTGCCACTTTCTCTATATTGTATTATTAGATTTGTTTTTTTAATCATGTTCATTATTTTATTATGCATCACTTTACACCTGATAATGATATGAATTCTCTTTTTTGAACAACAACAAAATAATGATTCTCTTTCTTGTGTTGCATATGGATGGTTTCTTTGCATATGGTAACACCATTTTTACTTATTCACTAACCAGGAGGGAATCAAGATGCTCCTAACACACATAGTGGAGAAGCATGGTGAAGAGCTGAAAGGTGTAGACTATGTAGCAACATTCAAAGGACTGAGTGTCAAGTATGAGCAGTTCATGGATAGAATAAACACAAGGCCAAACCTAGACAAGTAAGTCTTATTGCAGTTCCTGTAGGTGTTTTCATTTGTTTTTATTGCTTCCTGTCTAATGTACTGCAGTTACTATAACAGATATTGAATAGTAGTGCAACTGGCTTGCTTATGTGATGTTCACAAAACTTAAAGCAAAAGAAAGCTGTAGACTGTATGGAGTCAGGTTTTGCTGCTCTGAATGAAATTGAGTGTTACGTAGTCTAGGGGGTGTTTCACAAAGAGTTAAGTTTGACTTAAAGTCATGCGTAAGTGCCAATGCGCATACGGTATTAAACGCGTAATCTCACTGGTAGATTACCCAATAGCGTGCGTCCCCTGAGCATGATCTAACCAATGAGGTGATGTGTCATATACCGTGCGGTACTAGGAATTTAAGTGCAACTGTAAGTCAAACTTAACTCTTTGTGAAACACCCCCCTGGAGTAGGAAAACTAATTCTCAGAAAGAAGAAAAATCATAATGGGGGATATCATCTACATGCACTCTGTACAACAAAGTTTCATTGGGAGCATTTGAGTCCAACAGTTTCATTAAGAGCAGGAAAAACCAAGAAGTTCAAAGTGGCAGCATGAAATAATGGGGAGGGGGGGGGGGGGGTCAATACTTTTGTTATTTCAAATTATTTATTTATTTATGTATTTCTGCATGTTACATGGTATTGTATAGTATGATCATTATGACAAAAATGAGAATAAGTATAAGTAAACAACAGAATTAAAATGCAAATACGATCATAAAACAGGTACAATATATGGATAATGTAATAACATGCAGAAGTATGGCAATATAAGCTTAAAGCTTGAAGCATTGCAATACCTTTTCATTTCTTAAATAATACATATAAAAAGAAACTAACTAATGACTAATCATGACACTAACAACAAACTTGTTGAAACATAACACTAGTTATTTCAAATGATGAAAGGTGGATTAGAAATCATCTGTTTCTGATCTAGTCACACGTGACACCAGTTTTGCCTGTTTGGGCCCATTCTATATATAGTTGCAGGCTAGGATTATATGCAAATTTACAAGCATTTGCTTGCCAGGTAAGGTCCACTTCTTTACAAGTTAAAATGTTTTGAGTTTGATCATATCTTCAATAGCTCTAATTACATTGCATTCTATGATTTGTCTGTCTCCAGTTTGAGGCATGCAAGCATCCTGCAGAACACAAGATTTCGAAGGGATGCACGGGATCTTGATGAGGAGGAAGAGCTCTGGTTTGATCAAGATGAAGATGGAGAAGACTCTGAGGCAGTCGTTCCGGTGGTAGACAGTGCATTCCGATCAGCCAAGATCTGTGGTGATGTCATTGATGATGTAGAAGACACTGGCAGGATAATAGGTAACAAGAAAGGTGAGGAGACAGTTGTCTCTACTGACTCATCCTCAGCGAACTACTTTCCTCAATACTTTATTTTTAGCATATTGCTCCATTATATATGTCCTTGGCCTTTTTTAAGCATTCAAAATTCACATTTTCGTGTTGATTTTTCTTTATGATAAAAGGAGCAGGGTCACCTGTGCATACATTGTAGAAGGGAAACTCAGTTTTAGTTAGCATGCAGCAACAAATATTTCACTGTAATCCCATTTGCTTTTTATTATATTGTAAAGGGTTAGCTTTGTCTTTCTTACATTATTCAGAGACTGTGTTCTTGTTTCGCAGGTGTAAAGTGATGTTGTGAGTTGTAAGGATTGATTGAATACTGAGCTACTGTAGTCTGACACACATCATGCATGTGCCAGTCTTTTCTTCTGCTGTTAGATTTTGTTCTATTTTTTATGTTTTTACTTCTGACAATATAACGCTGAATAGAGAGTGAATAGTGACTAGTAAAAAGTGAATAGATAACACTTTTACATTCATTGAAATATAAACGACATTCTGCATATATCTCCCTATTATAGAAAACCAGCTTTTGAACAGGACTGAACCTCTGAATGCGAGCAATGGAAGACCAGACACACCTCTCAGGCCATCACCGGGTAGCAATCCCAACAAGAGAGCAGCCCCATCATTGACCAACAACAGACCCTCCAGTCCTGTTCCTGTGCCATCGAATACATCAACGGCACCAGCAATGAAGAAGCTCAATGCCGACCCGGAGCTGGCTAATAATATAGGTGGCAGCACAGAGGCTAAGAAGGTTTCACCAGCATCTGAAATCAAAGCTAATAGTGTGACAAAGGTAAAAGCAATCAAATCATTTGCATCTTTGTGCTGTGATCTTGCATTGTTCTGATCATCATTTGAATCGTGAAAGTTTCTTAAACCCAACAATTGGTTGCATACCCTGTCACCCTTTTTTTTATATAGTTATGAAGTGAAATGTGAAATAGATTTTCTCAGTATAGTTTTACTGCAGCTATTTGTATGAATTATGTAATTATATTTTTATGTATATATATGTGTTTGAGGGAAATAATTTTTTCTTCTTCTGCTTCTGTTATTAAAGTCATTGATATGAGTACATGAGGGAATATACATAGATTTGTTTGGTTGGTTGTTTTAGTTTTTTTGTTTTTTTTAATGTGTCTAAGAGAAATCATATATTGCTTTCTAAGCTTGGTTCTTTGTCTATCTTTGACCCACAGCAGGGAGGCTTAGTGGGATTAGTGGACTATCCTGATGAAGATTCTGATGAAGACGAAGACACGGATGATCACCCTCCATTGAAGAGAGTCCGTTTGCTCTAGGAAGCTTTCAGTCAGACAAACCCGTCCTCCACCTACTCACCTATGCCTTGAGATGCTGGTCCTGTTGAGACGCACGCAGACCGACCCTGGATGCTGCCAAGCTCCCCGTCACTTGCAACAAGTATTACCTCTTACAGGGTTCACGTCTGCTTCACGGGACCTTGGAAGGACAGGCACACTCCAGGAACAACAATCGAGCTTAGGGCTTCCTCCAGAAGCTACATTCTTGATTGTGATGATGATGATGATGTGCGTGTGCCTTACCTTGATCAGAATGAACTGCTTGATGGATGCCACCATACACTATGATTGTCCATCATCATGCAAGATGGATAAAACTGCTTTCTTCCGCTTGTCCGATGGTTGAGAAGACTTGCAGTCTTGAATCAGAAATCTTGCTCATGGGTCCTTACCGAGCATTCATTTGGGCTTTAAACATGCACTTGTGTATTTTAATGTTATGTTCTTTTTTAGAGGCCAATCTCTTTCTTCTTTTTTTTTAACTGTAGAATCCAGTATGACGTTCATACAGACTACTTACAATTATGATATTCATGGACTTGGACAAGGGCAATAGTGGGATATTTTATTATCTTTTCGGATAATGCTATACCATAAGCCAGCGAGGGAGGAGCTAAAGAAGATGTGATGTTTAAAGATTTCTTTTATAAAGACCCATGACTTATGCCAATGAGATAGGAAATGCACTGCTCCTAGAAGAGGTGAGCTGCGATTTGCCTGATTGGTATTATCGGTTATAATTGTCCCATGGATTCTATGCTGCACCACCATCTCTCAGGAATATGATGGGAGTATGTAACTCAAGGCCCCATCACTAACCCATGTAAAGCAGTGTACAATTGTAGAAGTCAGATATTTTTCATACCACTTTCCAGTTGAGTGTATTTTGCATATATAGTTGCGTATGTGGTAAAATGTGCTTGACATTTCCAAGTGCGTGGTGGTTGAGCATGCGTCAGAAATGAGATTGTGTGTGTGTGTGTGTGAGAGAGAGAGAGAGAGGTGTGAAGTTGAAGTTTGGAGGATCTCTCAGTCTGTCATGCCAGTCCACCCAAAATTGTATTCTTTTTTGTGACTTTGTATGTGGTAGTCCACCTTTTTAACCTGTAATGTTTTGTGAGAGAAAAGACAGCAGGAGCTGTGATTTCCATACAAATTCCTCTGAAGCGCTTCTGTTGACAAATACTGTTTGTGTAAGAGAAGACTTTTTTGTGGAAGCCTTCGTGGCGTAAAGATAAAGTTGAGTTCTGGACATGTGATTACATTGTGAAAGAGACTGTCTCAAAGCAATTGGGAAAGGTTGATCATGTCTACATAAGAATTGGTGAATACTGTGAGGTTTTTTAATCATTAAAATGATAACAAATGGACCCCATCTCGCTGAAAAGCACATGCACTGCACACAGAAATGGGTACATGGGACTGCACACACATGTGGCATGAATGTTCGGCCCAGATACTTCAGCTATTTCTCGTCATATTTTAAATATGAGGGTATTTGAAGAGCAATCCTTTTCAGAGAACATTACTACTACGATGTTCTTCCAAATTGACATAAATGGAAAGAGAAAGCTCACATATTATTTTTCACCTTTCCCAGAACTCAACCTTCTCTTTAAAGATTGGAATATTACCACACACTTCTACTTCCTTAATACAAAGTACATGATAGAGCAAGTGATATGTATATATTGCTTCTATCATTTATTCTTTGTGCATTGGGGTCTGAACTAACAGACATAAAACTTTCACATTTGCTCTATAATTCTTCAGTTCTTCAATTTTACAAATGTGAAGTCTAGTCAATGAATTCATGGAGACTGTACCTCATTTTTGTGAAAGATTTGAATTTTACATAGTTCTAATTGCTTTTTGTTAACTTTGTTGATGAGGCATGTGATAGCGTGATCTTGTCAAAGGTACCAGAAATGTGAGAATATTTCTTCATTGTCACCAGTAATATCTTTTCTGATGGTGCTAAATATTAGTCAATCCTTCTGCTGCAGCACGATGTATTGACTAGATCAAACCTGGGGGGCGTTTCATGAAAGGACTTGTCAGATATTTTATCCGACAAATTTGCTCTTCGCCAATCAGATGCAAGGATTTCAGTAGCTTATAACAGTTGTCGGATAAAATATCCGACAACTTCCTTTCATGAAACGCTCCCCAGCATGTATGTGATCTCAAATTATCACATGCTATTTTTGACCATTTTCAGTTTCCCTGTTACACATGATCATCTGCACCCCTTAGGTTACACAATCATTTATCCCTGCATATGTAGTTAGAGTCTGTATTGGTTATATCTTAGTAAAGATATGCATTCCAAATATATGCACAAAAATTGGCCCTGTTTCTAAGCCCACCCTGCCTCTCCCCACTCCCACACATTTCCTTTCTTTTTTTACCAAACTTTGTTAAATGTTGACACATAGTTCAGAATCAAAATGGAATTGCATTGTGTTTATGTTGTTGGTATTAAAAAGCTCTTTATTATGTCTCATTTGTGACAAATACCGGTACTTATTCAATTCTGGTCGAGAGAGGTTTATTTTCATTGATAATGACACTGAATCTGAATCGGTTCATTCTCTTCTGTTTTGTTTTGTTCTTTCCTCATCTTCTTCTGTTTATGTCTGTACAAAGCAAAGATGTGTTGCCACAATGTTTTGTTATTATGCTGTGTGTAAAATATCAGAGTGTACCAAAACATGTATATCTTTGTACAGCTAGTCATCATTTGTGGCAGATTAGTAAACTTTTATTTCCAAAATGATTAAAAAAAAATTGTGACAATTATCTCATATTTAATGGTGCCTGACCTGATACGTGTTTGTATGTTGACTAGCATCTTCCCTCTTTTACCATTTTTAGATGGTTTTATTGGAATTTTACTCATAATTTTTATTTGTAATTTATTTTGTTCATATGGAATTGGAATCTTGTCATTTCACTAGAATTTTATTTGAAATTTACTCCAAATATTTGTAGATTTTCATAGACAGAGAAAAGTATATGTAGTATAATATTGTGAATGATGTATTTGGAGTTTTTTCAAGCTGTATCTTTTGACTCTACAAATGGTAACATATGCAAGTACATGTAATGGCAAGAGTGTTACATCCTCTTGTTCAGGTTATACTTTATTTTTGTTTAAATATGAATACCAGTTACAGTAAATACCTGTAAAGCATCTGCCAAACTTTCCTAAGAAGGATTTGTAGAGTGTAATTACAATGTGTTCACTGTAATGTTGGATGATTTTAATGGGCATTTCTTCAATAAATGGTTTGTTTTCCATATGAATATTAAGATTCAGATCCAACATGAATTATTGAGATGCAATTTTCCTTTGTTAAATGTCAAATTATGATATTGATTTTTGAGGGTTTGAAAGAGACACACCAAAGCTACTGCAGGACTTTACACTAACTGCTACATTAGGGGGTCCTCCTGCATCTCTGTTGTTATTATGTGGTGGCATCTCAGGATTTAGAGGGGTTTTTGCCCCCAGACTGGAGTTGTCAAGCCCTGCGAACTGCATTGTTACATGGAGAACTCATTTCTCTGTGTCTTCATTCCTAGATTCATACGAGACAGATTAAATGTATTTATTTTGTTGAGAGAAAAAAATCATTCAGTATTGGATAAAGAGGCAAGTGATGACGGAGGCATTTTGATACCTCATCACAACACTGTAATGCAAGATGCGAGCCATAGAGAGGAAAAATCAGTCATTTTAATGTTTTTTTTTTTTTTTCTTCTTATGTTGTCTTCAAATTTGAGAGTTTCCTGTGTATTTGTCATCTATAGCACATCCTCTGCCATTTACTTTCACTAGCTGAAGATAATTATGTTCACTCTCTCACTTTGTTTAACCCATTTCCCTCTTCTCTCTCTCTGTCACTTCCTCCCCCTCTTCCAGACTACACTTTGTCTCTCAAATAATTCAAATTCACTTTTCGATTCTCATTCTCTTCTTGCTCCGTGTGAGCAAGATCACCATGTGTGAATCTAAATGGCAGTCGGCAGTACTGGGTCGTATATTTGTAGAACACTTTTTTAATAATGAGAGAAAAAAAACTATGAAGTACAATATGAACTATATGATAGGGTGCCTGATTGCTAGAAATGGATTGAAGGTCACCCTTTTTTGTGAAATGTAAATAAATTCTTTGGAGCAGAACAACAAAAAAGCAATGATATGCTTCTGTGAGCCCTTTGTTAAAATGCATCTTAATTGATGATTCATGTTAGTGTGAGAAGTGAGAAGGGAGTTTGTGGTTTGCTCAGGTGATGAAATGTATTACAGGGTGTGTTTAAAAAGTATGTGACAGAGTTATCCTCTGCATGTTTGAGAAAAGCCATTCTAAGACTTTGCCAAGGTTTTTACCAGTAGAGTGATGAGTTGAATTGCAAACAAGCTCGGCATCATTCTGAAAGCCTAGTAGGCAGGTTCCAAATGTTCTGAGTTGGTACAAGTGAAGAATAGCATTTCTTGTAATTCTCTACAAGTTGTGTTAAGCTAGCTTTGGTTCAAACAGGGCTGAAGGGGAAAAAAAGGGAATTGGTATTCATACATGTCCTGTACATCATGTTGATTTGAAGACCGATAACTATATCTAAGGATGTATGAATCAACATAGAAACAAGATCTATACACCGATTCGGAGAGCTAAGCATGGAAGTTTTCAGCCACCATTACTGGGGGGGACATCAAGAATTCTATATAATACTTAAAGGGAAATCCTACCTTAATTACAAGTTCTGAAAGAAAGAAGAAAAATCAGAGAAGCAGGTTGGTGAAAGTTTGAATGAAATCGGGTAAGCAGTAAGAAAATTTTTGAAAGTTGTAATCACTATGTATATGGGAATTTTCAAACTGGCTGAATCAAGATAATGTCACTGTGATGTAGTGGCAGACAACTCCCCCATTTGCTCCAACACACAAAATGACTAAAATGTCTTCTTTTTTTTTAATTTACTCAGTAGGATCATTTTATTTCATGAGGACCTGTAACAATATATCTACAATATAAACAACAAAAAAGTAACTCCCCCCTTAATTGAAATGGCGTAACTTTTTAACGAAAAGGTTTTGAGCAAAATAACTTGGCAGGAGTGTTTCTACACTTATTGACTAACTTTTCTGTGAAAATGAGATTGATCCATTGAATCATGCATGAGTGAGCAAACATTTAAGGTGAAAATTGTCACTTTTCAAAAGTCACAGGGGTCATTTTGGGGATTCTGTGAAAACAAGATTTTAGCGAATTTGGTTTCTGGTGCATATTTATGTGTTGTTTATCATCCATCGCTTGACCCCCTCACCTATCCTGACACTTTTCTCATTATGGTTGGATGAGCACATTTAAAAAAAAAATTCAACCCTCCTGAATTTGAAATTGCAAAATCCATTCAGCTTATTGAAAAAAAATAACTGATATTTTTACCAAAATGTATCATCACATGTCATGTGAACATAAGAAGTTGTCATCGTGTCATGGTTGAGTGAGCACACTTTAAAAATTGTGCAAGAAATGCTAAAATGTACTGTTAATACAGCATAAAAAATGACCCTTGTGACTTTTGAAAAGTGACATTTATGCCTTTAATGTTTGCCCACTTATGCATGACTCGATGGATCAATCTCATTTTTACAGGGAAGTTGGTCAATAAGTGTAAGAACACTCTTGCCAAGTTATTTTGCTCACAACCTTTTCGTTAAGAAGTTACATCAATTTGATTAAGGGAGGAGTTACTTTTTTTGTTGTGTTTACTGCCCCGAGGGCAAAGGCGCTTCGGAGAAAACTGCAAATCAATGATAGTTTTGTGTACAACAAACGGGAGAGTTGTCCGCCAGTATGTCACAATCGACTCACCAATTGCCAATTTGTATTCGCATAGATGTAGTGATCTCATTTTTCAAACAACCATAACTTTCTTATTCCTTCTCCGATTTTTTTCAAACTTTCACCATCCTGTTTTTTGGGGGTTTTTTTTCTGCTTTCACACAAATCATCTTATTACCAAGGTTGGATTGCCCTTTAAAATATTCCTGCTTTAGTTGAGGGACAGCCATGCACCTGTCATATTACATAATACAGTGAATCTTGGATGGCCCTCGGCTATGGTAGACAAAATACCAGTACTCCCAGAAACCATGGAAACCAAACTGGTCTATACACCCAAACCTCATTTAATATAAATGATTTCTTTTATCCACCCATGAAATGGAAATCAGTTTACACCTTTCCTTTTTCTATTACACTGAACCTCCAATTAATTCATCGAACGTCCCGATTCGCATCTGCAAATAACTTTTTAAATTCTGACACATACTCAAGATAAACACTTGCAATTATCAAAGATTTGTCATACTAGTTCGACATGTATCTATTTATTGAGCACATATTCACAAGTCTTGGTCATCCATATATTCATTTGTGATACATAATTTGTACAAGTATGTCAATTAATGCTCACTTTAAGAATATATTGGCACGAGCAGCAAATCAGATACTATAAGTACTACATTTTGAAAAAAAATATTATCTAGCAATGCATGAAAAGTGCAATAATTCATAAATCAAGACACATTTGGAATGAGTAAATATAAAAAAGATACCAACAGGGTAAAAAATACTGCTAATGCCCATGCATGGCGTCAAACACCAAGGAGCTAGTGATTATGCATTATGCATGATATTATGCTGGTCTTATAATGCTAAGAGGGCCATAATATTAATTTTAATCTGGATTTATATAGCACCTAATACATTTCCGATGTCTCTAAGCACTTAACAGATATATTATTACCCGGGTCATCGAATTCAGGCATGCCCGCATATAATGTATGCACCTTCTCCACTCCCTGGGGAGCATTCCGGCCAGGCGCCTTTTTACAGATGCTTACAATGCTAAACAAACCACAATGACTTTCGCATCCTACCAGGTACCCATTTAACACCTGGGTGGAAAGAAGCAATGTAGATAAAATGCTTTGCTCAAGGACATAAGTGCCATGCCGGTGATCGAACCCACGACCTTGGCATCTCCAATCAATTGTTTAAACCACTTGACTACAACACAAATTCATTCAGATTCCGGGCACTTCTTTCCAAGTGTACTGTCCAATGATCAATTATTCCATTTACCTGTTAAATTATAGACCATGTCACCACTGCCATCTTTATGTAATTCTTTCATGGTTTTACACATTAAAATATTGACCTCACTTTCATTTAGATATAATGTATAGTTGTGAATTCACTTACATACAAATACTTTGAAACCTTTAGGCTTGTAGAATAATTGTCTAACCTTCCCATAGATATTATCAATACCAAAATCTTCAAGGTGATTTCTTATTTCCTTCAACTCATTTAGGACGGATAAATACAAGGTGATATATGATAAAATGAATTACAAGAGGAAAATACTTTTTGTTTACAGTAAAAAAATTAACCAGCCAACCCTCATTACAATACCACCTGCCCATGTAAATTTATCTGAAGGACATATTGTAACTACAATCATTTCATACTCATAAAAGCTTGATCATTTGGGGCAAGTATTTTTTTTCCAAATGGAACCCTCTTCAATTGATTGCTTAACCCCAAACGTTACTGCAAGTAGTGATATCACAAATTACTTGCAATATTCTAGATATTTGTTCTGGCCATTAGTACATTCTGCAGGGTGTTTAAATTTAGGTTCATTTTGGCAGGGTGGTAATACCAATGGAACAAAATTTTACAGCTTAAAATGTTATTCAAACCACGGATTTCTGTTGCTAATTTTCAACTTAAATTAGCATTCAATATGCAAAAAAGTCATTTTTAGGCACTTCTAATATCACTACGCATTTTATGCAGCTGTATACCAGTACATGTGTACGCTTCCATAATAGGAATATCTTACCCACCATATACACTTCATTAATGTACATATACTTATTAAAATGATGTATGTTTATCTCTCTATTCTACTCCAAAAAGCTATTCATCTACTCTTACAGGAGTGCAAAGCTCACATATTTTTTTTTAAACATATATTCCAATGAATGTTACATAATAAATCAGTTGCAAGGAAATGATTCCCTGGAGTCTGTACTTAGATAATGTTAGTCTAAATAAAAGGAGAAAGTTCTTTTTAGTTCTCTAATTTTGCTTCCTCATTAAAATCAATCTATACATATCTCTGTCATATGTATTTTCTTCTACAACAGTTCATAACAATTTTGTTTTTTCAAAGATAATTAATCATTCTGTATGTTTCTCTTCTAGTATTATATCAATTCACCAAACTTTAATTATTTAATCAGGTAAGAGTAAACCTTCTTTTTTTTTTTGAAAGAGAGAAATTATGATGAACTGATGACATGCATTGAAATGAACAATATCACAGATATCATTTGACACTTACATCTCTGGAATGCAGTAGTGAGAAAACATAACATTTTGGAATGAAAACACTTTTAAAAGAAAAGGTTGGTACTCATCAATATCAAAGAGCTTCAAACATTACTTTAAAAGACTTGCTTCATTTTCCAAGTATATAAGTTTTCATCATTTCAAATGAATGATAATTATAGCGCACTTGCCACTTTGCTATACATACATTTTACAAATGAATACATGTGGTAACAGGAATCACATAACAGACACAGGAGTTAAATAAACCCCAAATACTTAAAGAGAATGAAACCCTGGGGAAATATCCATTTTAATGAAAAGAGAGGATAGAGAGAAGCAATTTTAAAAAAATTCCATCCGAAAATCGGTTACGAAATGAAAAAGTTATGAAAGTCTGAAAAGTCTCAATTTACTTTCTATGGCGATCCTCAAATTGGCAATGTTGCTTCAAAATGGCAGGTTTAGTAGTACAACTCTCAATATGTTTTGTACACAAAATTTCATATTTACTCCATTATCTCTAAAGATGCTGATTGTCTTTTTGTGAACTCAACATATGTTTTGTCAAATACATATTCCCATGATATATCTCGAGCTAAGGAGACAAGCTGCACCTTGAAAGATAATGGGGGAAAATATGAAATTTTGTGTACAAAACATATGCAGAGTTGTACTACTAAACCTGTCACTTTGAAGCAACATTGCCAATTTGAGGATCGCCATAGAAAGTAAATTGAGACTTTTTAAACTTTCATAACTTTCCCATTTCGTAACCGATTTTGATAGAACTCTTTTTAAATTGCTTCTCTCTATCCTCTCTTTTCATTAAAATTGATTTTTCCCCAGGGTTTCATTCTCCATTAATGTTCATGTACTGAATATGTGTTGCAGATAGTATGAATACTTAGGCAGAAATACAATGGCTATCATTAGGAAATGAAAATATATTAATGATTTTGCACTACATGATCAATATATACATTCTATATTTTTTTCACACACACCAACCTCATATTAAATATACAAATTACATTACATACATAAATGTTATAGGCTCTCACTTATTTCATGGTCACATCATTTTTACTGTGCAATAATAAAGACTCAGTAATGTTAGTGTCATCAAGTATGTAGGTAAAGTATATGAATAAAAAAAAAGAATGTAGGTAAAGTATATGGGACAAAGATAACGAGGTTAATCATGGTGTGATTTTAGGTATATATTTAGGACATGATGTGAAGGATTTGAGCAATATGTTGAGCTTTATAGAAGAAACAATGCATACAACCCCTCTTTAATAATAATAGAAACATTGTGTGACATATTTCTTTCCAAAAGTAAACTATGTATGTAAATTTTGCATTTTTTCGATTGCACTTACAAAAGCACTCAGAAAAAAAGAATACACCAATTAATGGGCATATTTCTCTTTTATCATATAATTATGACAGCAGATAAAGTTGGATTTACACTGTATTTAAATGAATAGTACCAATCTACAGGAAAGACAAATATGACACTGAAAAAAACCTATTAAAATTACCTATTGCATTTGAACACAATGAAATCATATTTTTGTGCAGAGAATACTTTTAATGATTTCAAACAAAGTGGCATTAAATTGCAGTGTAAATCCATAAATACAATACTCAGGGGTCGATACTAACAGGCGCCCGGAACATATGGATGCCCAAAATCCAGGTCCATACCTCCCAAAATTAAAAGATTTTAATGTAGGGATCAATGCATACAGACCCCAAAATTCAAATCTGGACCCCCTATGAAAGAAGTTAGAGTGGAGCCCTGCAATACTGATCAATATACCATTAGTTAAGCACAGAACCTGTAATGACTGTGTACTCCTCTGTGAACATGGTGATTTCAATGCCGTGAAGAAGTCATTTCACTGGTACGAATTTTCCATTGATTGCTCTAAAAACATCTACAGCTTTGGTGCTCTGATCGAATGTGAGATTGAGAGATGTAATGCCATTTGTGTATATACAGCAGTGCTTTTTTGTCCTGTGTTGATGCAATGAATCTATGATGCTAAGACATCAACATCATGTGCACAAAAAACAGTAATGTGATACAAGTTTTTGTTTCTCATGATTACGTAAATGATAGAAGTTTGTTACAGGATTATCCCTCTGATATCATGTAGAATCCCCCCCACCCCCATGAGTGAAGAACTACCCCTCTTAATTCACTTTCCAGAACAGGATGAGGAAGATTGTTGACTGATGAAAAAAACTTTCAATGCCCCCACTCTAATTGCCTTCTGATAATACAACAACCTCTGCACCGTTTGAATTTCATGCTCGAGATCTTTACTATCTCGCATATAATTTCAAAAAATATATTGTTCTTCAGGAAATGCCCAATAGAAATGTTTACCTTGGGCAATTAACTATTCTACTAGCCGTGAATAATAAGGAAAATTGACTTTACGTCACCCTTCCACACATCTCATTACATCAATCAGAGGCTGCTTTTAATATGAACTATGCACTGTTTTTCCCTTGTGTCTAATCAGCTTACACAGAGAAAGAAAGACAGCTGTAACTAAATTTACATAATTTTCTATACCAAATATAGCACAATTGTAGATGGATGTAAACCATTTTAATAGTGTTCACTTCTTAAACAAAGTGACTATACAATTAGAAATCTATCAAATGTATTATTTTCCTGAATGCTCCACCTGATTTTTCTGTTTGGTGTTTATTTCTTGTCGATGACCTCGTTCTTGAGACACTCGGCAAGAGCTTTCCTCATGGCCAACTTTTTTTCGTCTACATTCACATCAAGCTTGACATCACCTAGGGAAAAAAAAAAACATATCAGATCCATCAGACTACATAATAAAGTTGATGGATTGATGGTTTATTTTATCTGACTGTAGAGAAAGCATGTGTATGCTTGTAAGTAAACTATAAGTGCTGTAGTCTATTGGTTCAAAAATTCAACTAAAAGTGTGAAGGTCATGGGTTTGAGCAATGGCATGGTATTTATGTCATTGAGCAAGGTATTTCATCTACTTTGCTTCTCTTCATCCAGGTGTAAAAATCAATAATCTGGAAGGATGTGAGTTTCATTACGGTTGGTTGCCCCTGTAAATGTGCCCCTGTAAAATGGAAAGTGGCTGGAATGCTCGTAGGGTAATGGAATAGGTGCACTGTAAATGTGGAATTATAACTGAATCTTATGACCAGAGGTGGTATTTTGAAAACTATCTCATGTTTGCATTTTTAACTAAGATTTTAGTTGACACATAACAAAATACGCTAATTCTTAACAGCTCTTAAGTTTGACTCCTCTAAAATAGAGTGATAATCACACAAGGGGTGAAAAATACTTACTTCATTTATTCATTACTTGCAATACTATACAGCTCTCTGCAGTCAAGCGCAATTATATGAAATATGCTGCTGCGACAATTGCTTTGTGGTCGATTTTTATCATAAGTCAAAATCTAATATTCAACCTTGACCCTAGATTAACCTCAAAGTATCTACACAAATTGTAAACCAAGACCTAACCCTATACATTTAATGTTAAAAATCTGGACTACATCTCTCCTGAGTAAATATCAGATCACCGTAGAGAGCAGTAGAGGTTCTATGCATAGTATTCATACCTTGTGTGGCCTGCCTGGCAGCACGGGATGACTTGGGCCTAGCTGTGGGCTGGCTCTTCTCAAAGACATCCAAACTCTTTTCTCTGGCACTCTTCTTCTGGGCTATCAACATATCACGCTGCTGCTTCAGGTACTGGGCTCTCTTCTCTATATCACTGGGATCGGCTGAGGAAAGATTCTGCAATCAAGATCGAAAAACAGTGGAGCTGTCATTACTTCTCTCATCTATAACATTCTGCTCAACTTGTTAAATAGGGTTTGTTTTCTTCTGACACATGCATGTAGACCCCTGTCAGAGATATCTTTGGTCAGTGTCTTCAGTGGTTTAAAGGTGATCTACACCCACCCACTGGACCCTTTGTCTCTTGCATTCTGACGGACCTCGAAATTGAGTCACATCTCTTGGATGGTGACATTAGAGATCGGTCCCAAGACCAGATTGATTGAAACATGTCTGTAAAAACCTTACATACAAACAAACACACTTACACTGACTCTAGAGTCTGCCCTGCTTGATGTTTCTGCAGCTTCTGCTTTTGCACTGAGAAGCCAATTGGCTGCTGCTTCCTGTCCGCTCACTGGCTTGGCTGATTTACTGCTTGCAGTGCTGGAGGTCGACGGCGTGGGAGATTTGGGTAGGCTGGCCATAGAGGAGGATTTACTGCTAGCAGCAGACTATCAAAAGGCAAGTGGGTACAGAAATAATTCAATGATCTCTAAAATATAACTCACTTCTTTCAAAATCAGAAATCTTGGGTTCAGGTCATGAAGATATTGTTTGCTGACTCTATCTTAAAGGATAGGAACTAATGCCTTTCTTGCTCTCTGCAGACTATATGCAAATAGTTGTGATTAGTGGTGGTGTCGTGGTATAGTGGTTCATTCACTTGACTCTCAATCCAAGGGTCAAGGTTTCGAATCTCAGCCCGGCACTGGCGTCTCTTGGCAAGATATTAATCCACATTTGCCACTCTCCACCCAGGTGTTAAATGGGTACCTGGCAGGATTTATTCCTTGAAATGCACTGTGCGCTGATTGCTGCCGGAGCTAAAGCCAGGGCAATAATATCCAAACCCTTTGGAAGTGCATAGGGACGTTATATTATAATGTGATATGTGCTATACAAGAACGGTTTATTAATATTATTATTATTATTATCCATGGTCACACTCAAGCCAAAACAATCACTTTGATCAATAAAATAAAAACTACAGTATTTCATTAGCATAACAAGCACAGAAATTATACAGGAATCAGAATTCAACACCATTCGTAGTCTGCCAAACACAACTCTACTGATGGAGAGAGAGAAAAATGAGAAAGAAACTAGACAGGTATACATCACTAATCCAACACATAACAAATGAGAGCTGTTTACAGACAAACTGTATTTTCAATTAGTCATAATGAAATATTGTTAAGGTACAAAACTATCTCTACTCCAAGCAAACTCACCGCAGGTTTTGAAGATTTTGTACTTGGTGCTGGTGTAGGACCCTCAGATATAGCTAACTTCAGAGTCTATAGAAATATGTAAAGAATACATGAATCATTAATGTGAATGACACTTTTGATACAACTTATCAAAGATAGGAATCTCCTGAATAAGTCATATTTTTACTTTAAATCAGCAACACTGAAATTTATTGTGTAAGAGAACATAGAATCTAGAATCAGCCTTGGGAATCTTCAAAAAATATCACACCCATAATATCTTCACACAAGCCCTAATACTTTTGCTACTTTGTAGCATGTGGAATTGGAGACTGTGGATGCTACAGATTTAGCATAAGGAAATTCTTAAATACACCTGCCAATATACCTGTAAAAAGGCACTGTATCACAAAGTGATTTACCATGACACATGTGCATAAACGTATCTCCCTTAGTTCAAAGTGAGTTGTGATTTTCAATGAATGTGATTTTTAGCAAGTTTTTTTTTGTTTGTATGCTTAAATTCTTCTGATCTATACAACCCATATACAGCATGATAAACAATTAAGAAAGATTGTGAATGCAAAATCAGCTTTAAACCTTACCTTTTGTAATACCTCATCTTCCTTTTGTTTTTGGATCTTAAGCTGCTGAACCTCTTTCCCTGAAGCTAGTGATTTATCCATGGCTTCATTCACATGACTAGACTTCTTCTTGGTCTTCACCATTTGATCATACTCCTCCTTGGATTTCCTACAATTGAAGAAATGTGAAAAGAAACATTTGTTGGAATACTATCACTGTATTCAAGAAAGAGAGAGACAATTTAATAATACAATCATAATCACAAATTATCTATATTTTCATTATCAATATCATTAACTCTACAACTATTCTTCATCATCAATATATTATATTACACTAGTTATTGGGTTTGAATATCAATCTTCAGGTCATGCAATATTTTTTTTTTTAATCTAAATTTTATGAGATAGATGTATGTTATCCTCATCAGCCATCATCATCATCATCATAAACATCATCTTCCACATCGTCAGTAACATCTTCTTTATCACCATTATCACCATGACCACCATTATTATCAACATCATTACTATTCGTTATCATTAGAATTTTTGCTTTTATATATATCAATTTGCTGGACCATGCATCACAACTATTTCATATATTCCATTTTCTTCTGTTAACTGTGGGGTTGTCGTGACTCATGAGACATGTCCAATAAGATTTCACCTTGATACTTACTGCATGACTTCTTGCAGAATCCTGTCCTCCTCATTGTCCACCTGTGCTTGGGAGTGTTCTACTGGTGTGTCTGCTCCCGGCTGCATGATGTCTGGAATCTGACCGCTACGTTGCTGTAGGAGTGACAGGGCCTGCAGCTCCAGCTCTATGTTCTTCTGGGTCATCATGGACTTGAAGACACAGAAATCCTGGGCAGCATATACCTGCTCTAGCACAGTCTGAAGAGGACAGAGAGATGAACAATTCAATTCAGTGTTAATCTCTTTTCTGTGACAATAATTATTATAATGAACTTTCAAAAGTTAAATGTTGAGATTTAATTTCATTTTTTTCATTGACTATTTGCCATCAAATGTCATCTAAGGGTGAAAACTTTACAATTATGTCTCAAAATGAAGCCGCTAGTTATTCTCAGTCCTTGTATATATTATCACTTAAATTCTTTGGCTAGGAAATGATTATGGATGGTCAATTGGGAAGTACAAATCATTCCCCCCCCCCCCATATTATTGTGTTTAGACATCACATAATCATTTATTTGAACATTTTTGTCACAATCCTTCCTTTTGGCTTTCATATCACGAGGAGCAGGAGAATAGATAGCACATTGAAAGTTTTTACTTTTAATTTTTTTTCTGATAAAATAAGAATTATGGCAGACCGTTGTGGCTTGGGGATTCTTGCTCTTGAAAGCATCGCAGACTTGGACAAAGGACACTGCATTGATACCGAGATCTTCAATAAAACTCTCCAGCAGCATTTCAACCTGGAATATAACAATAAACAGGCCTTAAATAAAATGGCAGCAATAAACAGAAGTTAAATTCATCTCATCTACACATGTTATGACTAATGATTTACATTAAATATGCAAATTAAATGACAAAAGAAAATTAGAGAGAGAGAGAGAGAGAGAGAGTATGAAAGAGATAGACCAAAGTAGAAACAACCATGGAAAACAGAGGGAGACATAATACAGAAATATGTAAATGATAAATTGTACTATTTAAATTTGTGCATACATGTGTTGCTGTTGCTATGGCTACAGTACATGTACAATAACACACTGATACTATGAATGTTCACTGAAGGAGAAAATAGGTAGCATGATGATTATTTTAAGTCAACCTTAATCATACATTATTCATATCATCAGTCAAGGTTAAGAATCAAAATGCATTCTTTCACAGAGGGGTCTACACTAAATCAAGAAAGAAACTTAATGCTAGGAAGATGCTCTGGAATAGTGATTAAAATAGACTATTCTGCCTGTGGACAACAGTAACTATAGGTCAGTTTATGGACTGAGTGATCATAAAATGAGGAATGATTAGCCTGACAACTTTAATTACCATTGGCACTTGATGCTTCATGACCATAATATTGTAGTTTGGTAGTTAAATATTAATCCCAGGATTAATTATTGACAGAATTATGATGTCCAGAAAACTAGTTTGCATGTGAGTGCAAGAGAATGAAGAATACTAAATATGCTCATATTTGTATAGTATAAAGAAGGTTTTAGCATAAAAACAAAGCCAATGCATGTTACCTGGGACAAGCTTATTGAATGTCATGTACATGTATACAAATTTCACTACTTTGACTAGTTTAACAAGCTAGCATACATGTTATTTTGGAATATAACTGAAGGAGAAAATAGGTAGGAGAATCCTCAATGTACATTTTACATGAACACATTCATCATCTTGACTTAAGTGATGTAACTACATGGATTCATTGTAATAAGTTTTTATTTTTTATTCTTTCTCAACTCACCAAACCTCCATATTCTTCATAGACCTCTGTATAGGCTATCTTGTTTTCTTCTTCTGGGTTGAATACTGTAAAACAGAAAGAGAGAATATTGGTACAAATTATACAACACCTACTAAGATTCTTGCAACCCCATTGGTCAATTCTTCATCACATGACATCCGATAAAAGTAATGTTGAACAGTATCATCCTCTAGGCGTGCAATTCCGTTTGATCCATTTGCACCATTGCACGCTGACGTCACTAACGATGTACACAGTGCATCATCGTGCAATGGAACAAATGGATCAAACGAAATTGCACTCTGACGTCACAATACATATAAAGCATGGTACGAGCGGCGCAGTTTGGTTTAATAGCCAGCTGGCTAGCTAGCTATATATAGCTAGCGATTCGACGACGACGCGCGCAGCGGCCAAGAGTACATGTTTACGTTTGTTTGGCAGGCTAGGCTATTGGATAGCTAGCTGCGCTGGGCTACTACGACCTATGTACGTAGCGTAGTCGAAGATTAACGTTAGATCTGATTTGTTCCCCGAGGATTTGTTATTGACTTTTAAGTTAAAAAAACTCACATCATGGCAGGACCAAACTTTGTATTGCTAACTCAAACTGATGAAGGATTGAATGAATTATTGTCCGACTCCGATGGTGACAAACAAATAGGCCTACCGTACCGGTAAGTTTGCGAAGAGCCATTTGGTCTTTAGACTTTGGAATCCTTTGTCTAACTTACTTACAATGTCGTTAAGTAAGTTAGACGTTAGCGGACCAGAATCTACTGAACATAATAGTTACTCTTTCTCAAGAACAGCTAATCTTACAGGAATCTAACTTAAATATTCAGAACACATCTTCTTCCACAAGCTCCGTGCAAAATTTTCATTTCCACGGACTCGTTACTTTTTACAACAGATAAATAACGTTAGATCTAACGTTAAGGCTAAAGTTAGTTCTAACTTAGATCTAAACTAGTAGTAGGGAGATACTGAAATATATTGTTTTCTACTGTGTTTCTGACTGGATTCAGTTCTTATCGTTTTGGATTATACATGTATTACATGGATTAATGGAGTTCATTTAGTGAGTTACAAATATTTGGTAAGTTGAACGATAAATGTTTGCTGCTTTACCGGTATAGTTTAGTGCAGTGCGCGCTGATAATTTTTATCGATCGCTGAATCTGGTCGGTCATATTTGGACTAGGTCTAGTAAAACTGATCTAAAAAAAAAAAAAATGTTTTGAGCCCGTTAACGTCCGAGGTGTTGTATAAAACAAATAGTGAATGGTCTTTAATCGTGCAATGGAACAAGATTTTGCATTCGGTGAAAGATGAGACACTCTATTCAACGAGGCGTAGCCGAGATGAATAGAGCGTCTCTTATCTTTCACCGAATGCAAAATCTTGTACCATTGCACTCATGGCCATTCACTATTTGTATACTATATTATGATACAAGATACATGATTCTAGTATCACGCACATTCCAGGACAAGACTAGAGGCCACTCAACAATTACAAGAAAGCTCTAGGCCCCGTTTCATAAAACTTGTTATCAATAACAAGTTACATAATTGTTATAAGCTACTGAAATCCTTGAATCTGATTGGATGAGAGTAGATTTGTCATAGAAATGTGGCATTGTTATTGATAACAAGTTTTATGAAACAGGGCCCAGTTCTAATATGAGAATTCAAATTAACCCAAATTTGGTAAATAGGGTAATTGACTCTTCCAAAGCCAAAATTTTAAGTTTTAGCCCCATCAACCAGACGGTTTCTGCGCTATAGCATGCATCCCTCAGGCATGTCGGCCAGAAATGGGTACTTTTTCTCAGTTTAAAATGACCATATTTCTGTAACTACTGGGTCAATTTGTTGATATTGACATATTTAAAAATGTGATTACTTAAGTCACAAACTATCTAAATCTGCCATCATTTTCTATGTCTAAACAATATAAAGTTGAATGACCTCTTGATCTTTGCTTTGACCTTGAATTTGACCTTGATCATCACATAATTTCAAGATGAAATTTGGTGAACTTATACTTTACCATATTTTCTATGTCACACACAAAAAAAATTGAGATATATATTTTTTGTTTGCTTTCTGGCTTTTTAAGTTTGCATGAAGCTAATTTTTACTGTTTGACTAATCATGTCTATAAAATTTGTATCAGTTATTGATTTAGAACATACTGTAGCAACTCTCATTGTGTATCACATTCACACTTGTCAGTCTAAATGCTTTTGCTGCCCACTGTCATTTATTAGGCCTACTTAGTAACACTTATCCAATGAACAAGGTTATAATATAGAGGAGATCTAGTTACTAGTAATTAGTTAGTCATGATGATGTTGCCTGAATTGAATAAGATGTTGCATTAGTGCCCTCCAGTCTGCATACAAATGAAAAAGTGATTTCCTAAACCATGATGTAACATTACTTTTTAGGCACTTACAGTGTATGGTTTGGTGCCCCATGTCTGCGCAGTGCCCATGTCTGCGCATACGCGTAACTGCGCGATTCTAACATCACAAAAGACGCAATGAACACAATCATCTTCATATCAATTTTAGTGATATGTATCAGCGAAAAAATGAGGAAAAACTGGTGAAGAACGTCTATTTTATGCATTTTTACTCACTTGCCTTGAAAATGCCACCTTTCATGCAAAATATCCCGAACTGCGTGTTAAGTGAATGAGTGCGCAGACAAGGGAACCTTCCCTTTTTTAGTGTCAAAATGACAGCGTCGCCTATTCTTGTGAAAATGAAATTGTTCTTATTCGAATTTTAATCAGATTTTTGGCACAGTTACACTCTAGGATATGAGGATTAAAATGAGGTCAGTCATTAGAGGAATAACAAAGGAAAAGCTTGTCAATTTCAAGTGAAATGTTATGTGCGCAGACAAGGGGCTCCCCATCATACAAGCTTATCTGAAGATAACCTTGTACTCCAGACTAGCTTTTACGGGTGAATAGGCTTCAATAGCTTTTGTGTGTATCAGCGGGCCTTTTCCAGTCTAGATCATTCATACATGAGACAGGGTTGGGCGGTAAATACCGGTGGCGGTAATTACCGGCGGTAAATACCGGTAAATACCGTCCGGTAAATATGATGGGCGTCCGGTAAATATGTAAAAAACGGGAAATATGATTTTAATTCTTTATTAATAATTTTACTTGCTTTTAGCCTCAACAACTGAAAATATTGTTCTGAAATAATTAGCAGCACAACACTCATAGCAGAAACACACAAACAAATTTATTAAATCCACACTGCATACATGTACACACCCGAACACACATACATGTACAACACACATACACAAACTCAAATTCATTTCTCCAGGGGTTAAACTTTTTACATGTATCTCATTACAATATGATTTTTGTTTTCAATTGTGAATAAAGCTCAGAATATGAATTATATTATACATACATGTACAGTGCATGCTCCTGAGTTGGATATACCGTAATATGTGAATCAATAGCTTTAGAATTTCTAAGTGCATTATATATTCTTTATCTATGGATGCACATTTTACGGTATAATTTGACGAAAATGATCATGTACTATGCATTATAGAAAATGAGAAACTGCTTGTGGGATCGGAACTCACGAAACTCTACATTGCAACATTCATTGATAAAGTGCAATGAACTCCGTATTATCGATTAATTTGTATCGTTATTGATCTCTGTCTATGGGAGTTTGTACACAAAATATACACACTCAAAAACACCCACACCCACACACCCACACACACAAATAGAACACACCAGAGCGGGAAATATAATATGTTATATTGCACGGTCGTGACATATAACGAATTACGCACTGGCAAGACCCACATCTTACCAATCAGAAACCTTGTTTCATATAACCCATCTTATATTCTACTACATATATAATTGGTTTTTGTAACAATAGTGTATCAATGATTTTGTATACATGTGTACTAGTGATTGCTGGTTTTGAACTTTTGATAAAATGTTTACAGAAAAAAAAAAAATCTTTTTATAGCCAAAATAACAGACATAGACAAACACACAAACAAACACACACACACACACACACACACACACACACGCACACACAAATAGTACACACCAGAGCAACCATACTCACCACCATTGTTATTATGTTCAAAATTGGACAATCGCTATGAA
Source organism: Heliocidaris tuberculata (assembly GCA_025618425.1). NCBI lineage: Eukaryota > Metazoa > Echinodermata > Echinoidea > Camarodonta > Echinometridae > Heliocidaris > Heliocidaris tuberculata. The sequence goes on along the minus strand of CM046834.1, from coordinate 39,501,703 downwards.
CAAGTGAGTGGAAAAATATATTTCCCGGTATTTCCCGGTAAAAAGCGGTAAATACCAGTAAAAAGCGGTAAATACCGCTTATTTCCCGGCGTCCGGGAAATAAGCCTCCGAAGCGGGAAATATGCCAACCCTGACATGAGAGCAAAATAATTATTTAAATTTCACTTTCAATTCTGAATCCCCAAATTTGTGGCACAGTAAGAGTTGAAGGATCCCTGAATTAGGTAATCTAGCAAATTTAAGAAATTAAATCTTGCTTAGAGCAATTTTGTTGTCTGTTTTTGACTGCTGCAACAGTGAATGTTGGACACAGTTCCACATAGGCAAGGGCCTACGAGTGCTTTTTAGGTGTGTTTTTGTCTTATTTGCTTACCTACTCATGACAAGTACTAGGCCTACACCCCCCCCCCCATAAAAAAACAAACAAAGCAAAATTTTCAAAAACAAAAAATAAAAAGCAAAGAGCAAAAAAAACAAAAAAAAAACAAAACATCACAGGCACAAATAGACCTACATGGACTTGTCCAAGCTAATATTACCTAAGACAGCATAATCATTGCAAATTCATTTTTTTATGTAATTCATTAATCAATGAATCAATTCTGACACACATGACACATGGTTGGCTAGCCAACAATGCAGTGCTGATCGATTTCGTGCAGTAATCAGTGACACAGCCATCACACACCTTGTCCTTGTCTTCATTTGCACTGACTGGCACTGTTGCAGTTACAAACATATTTACCTATGCATTTTTGTTCGATAAACGAGAGAATTGGAACCCTCCACACTGGACTATGTAGAAATCCGATGACTGTGTCAATAACCCAGTCTTCTTCTGCCATATTTCTTGGGTTTTAGAAGCCTTTTTAGACAAAAACAGCGGACCAGGATGCGTCACTGGGCAATTTCTAAGGACGCTATGCTCTAAATATGATATGGAACGCCACCGGTACGGTGCACGCGCGCTGCTAGCTGACAGACAGCATGCAGTATAGCAGAAAGAAATTATTAGTCCTCAAAAAAATCTGAGTCAGATTTGAAAGATAGTAGCTAGAGTAACGGAAAGACATAAAATTGGTCTGGTGTATAAAAGCAGAAGTTAACGATTTAGCAACTCTTTGACAACTTTTAATTAATATTCATTAAACACGCACACTGGCATGATGAAATACATGTATATAAGCAATTACGGCTTACTTTTCTTATATAAAAGCTACAAATTTTTGCAAGTCATCATAAAATAGCGAGTGTTGACTTTTTATTATCACACTGTAAAAAAAAATCGTTGAAATTACTCAAAAAACGTTCTTCAACAAATTGCCTTAATTATTTTAAGTGATTAAAGAGAACTGTTGCTGGGCTAGCGCCATGAGCGTCCTTGGACGGTGTGTGCGCTCTATAAGTTTTCACCATTATTATTATTATTTGTAACAGGGAAATTTAATTTAAGTAGAATTTACTTAATTAATCTGACTCAGTTATTGAGTTACATTAACATATAAATAATTTAAGTATTGTAATAATGATAGATAACAATTTAAACAAAATTATTCATAAGTAACTTTGTACTCATCTAACATTCACTGACATTATTTCAACTTTAGGATTTAACCATTTAAAGTTTCTACCATCACCACTAACAAACACTACTGTGAGGGCTCAGAATTTTATATATACTTGATCGTATCTTACAAAGACAATTTGACAATTTTCCTGAAACATCAAGTTTTGATTTGTTTTGAATTTTGTGACAATTAAAAATTGTCTTTTCTTCTTATCTTTGCTTAAATGAATTGGGAAATATTTTAACCCCTTAAATTTTCATTCAACCACCAAAAAAAAGAATTGTTTTATTTTTAAAAAGAGATTAATTTGGTCTTAATGAATATTCATGAATTATGTTAATACTTATATTACACACTGCATCAGTCTTTACTTTAAAAAGATAAGTATAATCAACATAAATTGTTGAGTAATACGTATAACTTCTTACTTTGAGTTAACATTACGAAACTAATACAAGTTGAAATTACTTTAATGTTCTTTTGTATTTAATTTTACTTTAAAATTTCACGTATATTCTATAAATTGAAAGTTTGAGTTAGTAAGACTTAAATCGAATGCGTAAGTGGCAAAACTTATGTTTTTAAGTAAATTCTACATGGGGAAAATAAGGAACAAATATACGAATGGGCATATTATTTTTTACAGTGCAGAATACATCCACGGATGTTTCTACTATATACATTATCTTCTACCTCTCCGCGCTGTGATAAAGGAGTTCAGAACCCGGGTTCAGGAAGGACAAGACTCGAGTCCTGTGAAAAGTTCGGAATTGCTGTCATAATCCTTTCACCCCCCCCCCAAAAAAAAGATAGATAAATAATAAGATAAAAATAATATAAAGCCCAATTGAAGGACATTTCGTTAAAAAAATGTTGTTATATACATAAAGGGGAAAAGGAATATTTTTGAAAAATATGAGGTGGAGTGGGCCTTCTTTCCCCTTTGTTTACTGAGGGTGGGACAGGTGCATGGGTAGTGGCAAATCCATTTTGAATTTTTTTTTTTTTGGGGGGGGGGACATTCTCCTCCAAAATTCTCTGACAAGCAAAAAAAAAAAAAAAAAAAAAAAAAAAAGGTTCAGTTCAAAAAGGTGGGGGGACATTTGCCTATCTTCAAAAAGGTGGGGGGACATGTCCCCCTCCCCCCCCCCCTGGATTTGCGCCCATGTGCATGGGACATGATGAAATTTAAAACAAAATCAGAATTATCGGGCTGAGGTTTTTTGAAGGTTGAAAAATTATCATTTCTTTTTCAAGACCCTTTTTTCCCCCAGATCCGATCTTTAAAATAGTGATAGATATTTTCAGATGATTGTGCAATTGGTAATTTGGCAAAAAATAGGCAGTAACATCAGGCCTGGAAAGTTCAAAGAAAGTACACTTTTTCAAACAAAAGTGATTAGAATTATTATTATTGAATGGCCCTAAAGTCATACATAGACCTGTAACCATATTCTTGAGAGGATACCGCTACACATAATTTTGCGCAGTGCTCACCTTATGGACTTATGGATCATTCAACATTTTTTTTCTTCAAAAGTTAGATACCGGTATAGGCTTAGAAAATTTTGAGGTTATAAGTACTAGGTATAAACGCCGTGGTGTCATGATTTTGTCACACATACAGCCATGGGAAAAAAGAACTTAGACCAAGAAGGTTACTAATAATGTTGTTTCTGTGGTGAGGAGGAAATAAAATAACAATAATGGCCACTTATAGCGCTCTTATAATTATATCCGTCACGCAGTGATGCTCATGGCGCTTATAGACATTATTACTGGTATACCCCGATTATAGCCGAGCCACCAAAGTAATAGCTCTCAAGTATATATCAGGTACCCATTTACACCTGGGTGGAGAGCGCCGAATGTAGATTAGTGTCTTGCCAAAGGACGTCAGTGCCGTGGTGGGATTCGAACCCGGTATCTTGTGGTCTGCAGTCCGGTGACTTATCCACTAAACCACAACACATACCAAGTAAGTACAATAAAGTATGGTATTCATTCAAAGAAGTATAATGAAAAAGAATTTGTTGCTAGTGTGATGTGTATATCTGCACGTTACACAGTATACGAGTCAATGAAAAGGAGACCCACATTCAAACCCCAATATCTCATAAAGAAAGCTAAATCGCTGATATAATGGTATCATTATAGTTGATAATATCTTCTTTAATTTGATAGGCTGCTCACCTAAATGTGATCATGGATGGCTAAGTATACTGGCCATTTTTTTCCGTATACATCATCACATTATATATATATCGGATTAATATCCAACACGAATATACATCATTTGCAAATAAATCTGTACATAGTGCATGCTGACAATCCACAGTGCTTCCAGTGCCTACTCCTGAAGTATCTTTCATCTCAATAAAATAATCTGAAGAAGCCACATTATTCTTCCTCGCACCGCTTGCAATCTTTATCATTTTCGTGATAAGCTGAATAGCCCTTTGAAGATTAAAAGAAGAAGAAAAGGAAAATGTTATATGCGACACAATTCAGGGGGTATATGAGGTTTGTAAGAGAATTAATTTTCTCTCTAATTGTCCTTCTGACCTTTTGGTAAATGTTTTACTGTATACCAGGACTTCTCCTTTTCGGCTCCTTCCCACTTCTGCAACAGCTATATGTAAATATTTATCATGCATGTTTCTGTTGTATATAACCTTTATTGTATTGTGAATGTGATGTTTCAAATAGTTTGTACTATTTCAAAGTAGAAAGTTGAACTGGAATTTAAAATTAAATTGAAATTCGGATGCACTCATGGAACTTATACAGACCCATCGGGAACTCGGGGGGGGGGGGGGGGGGGAGGGTGATGAATACTTGTCAGTCTTGCCTTTCCTAATTCCCCATCCCGCTTTCGGTTATAGGACTCTCTTATTTTACATCACTTCCTTCCTCTCAGCCATGCATATAGCCTTCCTTTTTGATGATCGATTTCGTATAGATGAGTATGACAGTTATAACTGAACATCATTTGAGAGGACAAAATATATACTGTAGCAGGGGCTGTGGAGTGTTTTTGAATGGAGGGGTTGATTTAATTTCAATTGAACAATGACAATTTCGAACCTTTTTTCGGGGATTTTATGAAACGTGTCTACTCAAAAAAATGGGGGAGGGTGCTGCAGTCCCCCAGTTCCGCAGCCCATGTGTAGGACAGAAAAATTGGGATCCTAATTGCGATTAGAGATGACGCTGATTTCTACACAATGACGTTATAATTAGTAAATTAATTAATATACAGATATTAAATGAATAAATAAAATAAAAATACGAAAAAATTCAGCGCCTTTACATAGCGAGAAGAGTATCATATACTACTAAAAACATTAATGATTGTTAATAACTCAGAAGTGTTAAGTCATATCGGACTGAGATTTTCAAAATGTAAAACTAAAGGATGTCAAATCTATTTGGAGTTTTTTCATCAATATTCTTAAAATAATGCTCTGAATATTTAATTATACTATCACTTTTGAAAAATTGAGACCCCAAAAACTCTGTGTGTCAGTAATTATTCCCAATATTTGACATCCTTCAACTTTACAATGTGAAAATCTCAGTCAGATACGCGTTACTACTTTTGAGTTATTAACAAACATATAAGTGTTAATCTTTTTTTTATACACCTAATATACATGCCGCTTTGTCCAAAGAAAGCCTAAAAAATAATGTAACCGCTCTCTGGAATATTCAAAGCCGAATTAGTATAGCGCCATCTTACTTCAAATTGGTTGATGTCTGGTGTATTTTATTCTCTCTCCTTTATTCAACATGTCTATTATATTGATATGATGATGATATGATATGATATTTATTCATCTTTCTTCCTTTTCACATGTCACAAGAACATAACTTTCAATTATTATACGCATTTACAATGCAAACAAAATTATGACAATAATATAATGAAGTGAATTGAAAGAGAGACAAGGAGACCCTGGTAAAAGCAGGGCTTGTCAGATGTAGTCCCCTCTGTGCCAAATAATTGGCTGGTACATACATGAGCAAAATAAATGTATTTAAAGGGAGTATATATTAGTGACTACCTAAGGATACAATATGAAAGGAATGGGGTATGTAAAAAACAAGCTATATACAAAAAAAGAGAATATAACAAGACGGCGGAGAGAAGAAAGAAAATAAATGATAAAAGTAAGAATACAGCACATCAACAATTTATAGGTACATTGACTATTTATCTATCCATCTACCTACCTACCTACCTACCTACCTATATACCTATCTTTTTAATCTCTATATCTATCTATCTGTCTATCTATCTATCTATCTATCTATCTATCTGTCTGTCTGTCTATCTATCTATCTATCTGTATCTATCTATCTCTCTCTATATATACCTGTCTGTCCGTATATAAGTACCTATATTATGCTCCCCGTCTGCCTATATTTGAATATCTTTTGATCAATTATTAATCTATCTATCTATACCTATACCTATCTATATATTATCTATCTACATGTCTGTATATATGTATCTCTCTCTCTCTCTCTCTCTCTCTGTAAATCTATCTATATATTTATCTGTCTCCATATCTATCTACCTATACTGCATGTCTGTCCGTATACTTATCATACTCCCCGTCTGCCTATATTGAATATCTTTCGATCAATCAATTATCAATCAGTATATTTCTATCTATCTGTCTATCTACCTATACCTATCTATCTATCTATATCTATCTATTATCTATCTATTATACATGTCTCTCTCTATCGAGTCTCTCTCTCTCTCTCTCTCTCTCCCTCTCTGTGTAAATCTATCTATATATACATCTGTCTCCATATCTATTTATCCGCTTTTATCTATCTATCTATCTATCTATCTATCTGTCTATCTTTTAGAGCTATCCATATCCATCTATCTATCTGAGACATCAGATCTATGTTCCTATAGCCGTCTCTCTGTATATATATACACTATACACACACACACACACACACACACACACACACACACACGTATTTTGTTTTTAATGAATTGATTAAACATCCTATTTATAAAGTCATATTCAATCTATTTCTCTATTCATCTAAAATCTATGTATCTATTTTTCTATCTATCAATCTATATACACATTTGTTTTATGTAATGTAATCCATGAAGTTTCATTGTTTTTCTTTTCATGTCCCATTGGTCCACCAGTTTACTTTTGAGGTCTATTGCTGTTTTTTTTTAGTGCCTTCACTATAATAATAATAATAATAGCTGTTTCTTATATAGCGCCTTACCAGTTACAATGTAACCGACCAAAGTGCTTACAGTATTATTACCCCTGTCACTGAATTCATTCGCGATTCTGCACATTATAGTGCACATTCTCCACTCCTCTGGGGAACATTCCAGCCAGTCGCCTGTTTCGAGCGCGCACATGCTAATCCAACCACAATGACGTTCGCATCCTACCGGGTACCCATTTAACACCTGGGTGGAGAGGATTAATGTTAGATAAAATGCCTTGCTCGAGGGAAAACAAGGGCAAACAAGAAAAGTTCTTATTACCTATAATTTGGACAATTATGATGAAATATATACAGATAGATAAATAGTCCATGTTGGGGTTTTGTTATCCAGCGTTCATTTACTAATCATTTATGAAATTTATTTCCATCTAGTGAGGTATCTTTGTAATTCTTCTATAAAATTATCTCTTAATGAAGATAATCATATTACATTTGTGGAATTTCTAACAATGAAGTTTATTATAGATTTATTTCATCAAATATCTTGCAAAAAGTATCTTACACAGTCTTTTGAAAAATAAAAACCCCACAAAAACAACAAACAAACAAAAAACTGAGCTACAACTTCCAGGTTGAATTAATAATTAATTCAACCTGGAAGAGGTAATAAATAGGCCATACATCTTCATTCAAATGAGCAGTAGTAATTAATTTAATTACTACTGCTCATTTGAATGAAGATGTATGGCCTATTTATTACCTCACGACTCCTTGTTCTTTTCATTCTTGTATTTAGAAAACAACAACCTGTTACACACCCGGATCCATCTTTTGGACGCATTGCACGTTGATCGACCTGTCATTATGAATTATGCAAATTAACGAGCTGTGATTGGTCAACAGGCCATAGGCCATGAGGCGAGGATGAATAAAATTGCATGATGAACTTTGAATCGAATCGGAGTCGATTTTGTGAATGTGTGTTCTCGCCCAAAGATGACTCATCCCAGGCGGATATTTTCCTGTCTTGCCGACGTTCTTTGGCATTCCTGTAGCATCATCAGATGAGAGAAATCCAGGAGAAGCTGTGACGACTTACAGCAGAACATATATTCCGGATTTTTAGTGGATTTACATTACCGTGGTACGTTCTGTACAAGTCTGTGTAGACTGTATAGTGCGAGGCTTTCACAGGCACAGATCACTCGGGGAACACAGTCTTCATATGCGGCGTGCTGCTGTGAACGATCAACCTCGCGCAGTTTGGCCGAAACTGCCCCGACGACTGACCTGCTCTGGCTCTGCGAGACCGAGGCCTCTAAATTGACTGTTGTTTTGGCTGTGGTGTGAGGTGGTGGCTGTCACATTACCTGTTTAATGTAGAGGACACTGATCAAAAGCCATACTGACCTGTTCGATGTATGCTTGCAGGAGTTAATTTAGGATTTCTTCATGTTCTCTAAAGCCTCAGCCTTTATTTCTTCCACAATTGGCTGGGCTTTTTTGAACTGCCACTGCTTTCATTCATGAATGTCATGTCGTTGATCTGGAGTCAAATCAATTCAGATAGAAGGCTCTAAACTAAAGTTAGAGTCTATCTGCCAACTGTAGATAGACCTAACATTACCACTACTGCATGAGGATACATGTGAAAAGATGTCGACCATTGCATCTTTAGAAGAATTCATGGGACACCCACTTGTCGTCTGGGTAAGCAGTGTGGCAGCGTAACTTAAATTTAAATGGCTTTTATTAATATTAAAGCTACATGTGGTTCAAAAAGCTAAATAAGTGCAGAATGTAAAGAGACTACTACAGTCAATAACGCAGGTTACAAAGTAAGTGCAATGTGCTTGTGGGGATGTGTCAACTTTGGCCATAGAGTCGATTTCCAAGTCTAAGTTACTGTCAAGTTAACGCCAGAATAATGAACAAAATTTAGGGGGGATCCATATCTATCAGCTTGATCAAAATCAAATGGAATTTTCAAACTATCTTATTTATGTACAGCTGTCATTCTTGCTCCTTTGGAACTCTCAGTCTCACACAAGATTTCATTGAGCGTCAAATGAACGCTTGGGTACTATTGGTACGAATTGAATTTGAGTTTTATAAACTCAAGGTGTCTAAAGATTAATCATACTGTATTTTTGAGGGGATTGATAGGGCACCTGATCCAAAACGACATAAAAAAACAACCAAAATTTTTTTCATTTCCCCTAGAATTCATGACTGAGAATACTGTCATTGCAGCCATTTTGGCGCTAATGCACTTTCGTATCCATGCACATTGGGTATATGTACCCTACCCAGTACCCCTACCCCTAAACCTCACCTAGGTTATTGGAGGTTATCTCCAATAACCTTGCATAAGGGTGAGTGCCTAGGCCTAGGGTTAGGGGTGGGGTAGGTAATATGCGCATGGATACGAAAGTACATTAGCGCCGCCATTTTAACAGCTGTTTAAAGGGGAAATTTTACTTGCCCTGTTTATTTTTCAAAGGAATGTAAAATACATTTCCTTTAATAGATTTGAAAGCTTTCAGTAACACTGTTGTAGCCTTAATGAAAAGGTTTTAATGTTTAAATACCACATTGTTTTCAACATATATTTGTTTTTGTTTTGCATTATGAATTTAACAGGTGCAGACTTTCAAAGATGGGAACCCTTTGGATTATATGGAGCTGGTGGATGGAGTTCTACTTAACGATGCCATGGCACAGATGTGAGTGAGATAAAGATAGCTCAACTAATTTGCTAAAGCAGATGAGGCAAAAACAGTCTTTAGCAGGACTGCTTTGCTGGCGCATGTACATGTATATGTATTACCCTTTACTCTCCCATAGTCGCATGATATATGATTTTCCAGTCCATTACACCATAGGACTAAGGTTGTTGATTGGAATTTATCTAGGAACTGAAATTAATGTTGTTTGTAGTAATTAATTATCCATTGAATAGTGAATAAAATTAGAACTCCTTCAATGCTATAGCCATACATGTACATGTATATTTGTCATTAAATTTATGTTTTTTCATAAATAGTATTAAAATTCAGTATTAAAATTCAGTATTAACTAAAAAATAGTACATGTATTTACATTTTAATATGAGTACAATGTATGTACAACACAGTGTCACAAGTAGGTGAAAATGTACATGTAGGCCTATGTATAGGTACTAGGTCTACCATGGCTTTGTATGTGTCTTCGTCAAATGTTGTTTCATAAAATGTTAATCATGCTCTAATAAACTGAATACTTATCACTGCATCTTATTATCTGTACATGCTCTATATTTGTGTACAAATACATAATAACCCATCATACAGTAGTTCCAAACTGTCTACCGTAGCAGGAGTACAGGAGAAAATTCTGAATTTATAATTAGATTATCATCGTTTTACAACAGCTTTAGCAAGTACATGTACATGTTAGCCCATAGACAGTCGTCAAGCCTTCCATGTCCAATTTCCTGTTTACACTAACACAGATCTCAGTGTCCTGAGCAAATACATCAAGGGTCTTGCAGGATTGTCTTTGAAATGTCATGGAATATGTAGGATTTTACTGAATCTGAAAGTAGGTTTTTTTTTGTTTTTGACGATTTGGTAAATACATGTGCATACTGGTGCATTTGTATTCGGCAATTTAAAAAGCAATCTATTTTTACATGTACATACTGTACATTTAAATAAATCATGAGATCAAATGACTTTGGGTTATTATTTCAATGCTCTTGGGACATCTGTTTGGGCCTTAAATGCACTTCCCATTGCAATTTGCTAGCTGTGATGACCTCTGGTGTGAGTAGAGATGGAGAGGTCAACATTTGTTTATACATGTAGTATGATCATGTGATCAAATAGAATAATATGCTCAAGATTGGATTTGTACATGGCTAAGTATGACCTTCAGCTACTCTGTCGCTTTGGTAACAAAGTACAAAGGTTCATGTATATACCTGTAGATTTACAAATACTAGGTGTAAACAAAAATTTGACACTTTTGATTGTTAGTAACTCAAAAGTGATAACTTGAATCAGACTGACAGTCCCTGAGGTTTTCAAAATGGAAAAATGAAGGATGTCAAATTTATTTGGAATAGGTTTTGTGAAATTTCCTTCATTAAAGCAGAATGAAACCCTTTTAATGAAAAGAGAGGATAGAGAGAAGCAATTTATAAAAAGTTCCATCAAAATCGGTTAAGAAATGAGAAAGTTATGAAAGTTTGAAAAGTCTCAATTTACTTTCTATGGCAATCCTCAAATTGGCAATGTCACTTCAAAGTGACAGGTAGAGTAGGACAACTCTCCATGTGTTTTCTTCACAAAATTTCATATTTTCTCCATTATCTCTAAAAATGATGCTTGTCTCCTTCTTAGCTCAAGATATATCATGGAGAAATGTATTTGACACAACATATGTTGATTGTTGAATTCACAAAAAGACAAGCATCTTTTTAAGAGATAATGGAGAAAATATGAAATTTTGTGTAGAAAATACATGGAGAGTTGTCCTACTGTACCAGTCACTTTGAAGCAACATTGCCAATTTGAGAATCGCAATAGAAAGTAAATTGAGACTTTTCAAACTTTCATAACTTTCTCATTTCTTAACCGATTTTGATGGAACTTTTTTAAAATTACTTCTCTCTATCCTCTCTTTTTATTAAAATGGATTTTTCCCAAGGGTTTCATTCCCCTTTAATATCCTTAAAATAATGCTCTGAATGTTTAATTAGATTTTCACTTTAAAAAAACCTGAGACCACAAAATCTGTGTGTGTCAGTAATACATTCATAAAATTGCCATTGTGCATCGCACCTGTCATTTCTACCAAACTTTTGCTCTCCAGTGTCATTGATTGCTCATGGATCTGGGTTGAAATACATGTAGGTGCTCTGGAATTTCAGTTGCAATGCACAATGGCAATTGTAACTTGTGTTCTGAAATAATTACAGAGACACACAGCTTTTGTGGTCTCAATGTTTCAAAAAGTGAAAATCTAAACAAATATTCAGAGCAATTTTTCAAGAATATTAGTGAAGGGAATTTCACAAAACACCCTTAAACTTACAATGTGAAAACCTCACTCTGATACAAGTAATCAATTTTGAGTTATTAACGATCAAAAATGTCAAATTATGCTTTTTTACACCTACACATGTACATGCAGTATATTGTAATATGTAGGCCCTATGTGCCTACAGTATATGTACAGTGTACATGCACATGTACATGTAGGTCTAAAAGTTCTTTATTTTAACTTCATTATGTGGTATTACACTATATAGATGTGTGTTTTACAGGATTTTAGAGTGTATATCTTGTTTGTTTGGTAATTTAAGAAATATAACGTATACTGACATTGTTCCTTTTAAGTAACCAGAACTCAGTTGGTTATGCAAACAAAAATCTACCTTAACAGAAAGTCAGAGAGAAAAGTAGCCCTCACTGTACTGATCAATATTATAATCTGGGAAATCTGTTTCTGATTATTATAAATTTCCCAGCATTAAGACAACACAGCTTGTTATTCACACTCCACTGACTGGTGTATAATATACATGTATCAACAGTCACAGATGCATTCACATGTACAGTATACACAAAATATTATTGATTTGCATCAGTGAATATTTTTGTACCATGAATAATTTAAAGCCCAAAGAGAACAATTAATGATAAAGTGACATGGGCAGGGATAGCAAGTGTGTAGCTTTGTTGATTAACAGAGATGTATCCAACATTTATGCTATAAAAAGAGTTAATTTCAAGGATAGAAGGGTACACAGTGAATGGTAATGTAGATATATTTTAAATGATGGTGAAGTGAACTAAACCATGATATGAAGAAAGAACTTTGACATAACGCATAGTATATATTGGAATAGAAATTTACGAAATCCCATGAATTAATGTACTAATGTCCAATCATTGTTGAAAGTAACTGTAATTGCTAGTTTAACAGGTGTGGGTATGAGTAAGTCTGATTAAAGCAACCTGACATGGCTTAGTTTCCTGTGAGTTGGAAGATATTAATCAGTGTCTGATGTCTAGCACTGGCTTCCCTGCTTTTTACATCAGCCTGTTTTATTAGAGCCAACTTACATGCTAACATTTATACACTGTACATACATGCTAGTACATACATGTACTTAACATATTGTATGAAGTGCTCTGTATATATCATTAAGAGTACCCTGGGCATTTAGACAGTGATCAGTTCTCACTGAAAATAGAAACACATTAGAACAACATCATTGCGGAAGTTGTTTAACTTGCAGGATGTTTGGTACATGCTACTCATGCATGTTTGAGAGTATTACATGTAATTGTTTGTACAGTTCAACAACAAATCACCCTTTGCAGTGCAGTTTGTGTCCTTTAGTGTCCCCTTTTAGAGACGTATTTTCATCATTCTTAGATCCATAATGCTATGAATTACACAGAATACATGAGCAGAAAGAGCAAAGATCATAGAATATTTTTTAATCCTCTGCTGTGTCTTTTGATCTTCTTCCTTGCTCATACAAGTCTTTCTGGATTATCATATTAAATCAATTTCCTGTACTAAAAAATATGCTAAATTGTGTCATGCGACAAGGTACTGCAAGGTAAAGATATCAGAAATTTACACATATGTACATGTATGTATATGTGCCAAAAACACTGCCAATGTGGTACTACCCTGAAGACCTGATATGCAAAACTCAAAAAGTGTGGATGTTTGGAGCCTGAACCTTATTTGTGCACTGAATTACCCATGCAAACAAGTAGAGAAGATGCAATGAAGGAAGGCGGTGATGGAAAAAGGGGCTCTCAGGAGGTGCTAAAGCCATGATGAGCTCTGATTCTTCTTATTTAATTTTTCATCCCTCAAAATGTCAAGAGCCACTGCTGGGAGTTAAAGAAGCTTAGAGCTTCTCAAACTGTGAGGGGAATTCCTGCAGCTAGTAAAGGATATGGATGGTTGAACATCACTCACGCAAGAAAAGCCTTCAAATTCAATTGAAGGTGGGGAGTGATATTTTATGTATGATGTGCAGGGAAGATTGAGCTTCAGTGAATAGCCTTGGTGCTAAGATAAATAGCCATTGCTTTTAAACAATTCTCGTAAATGTATTTTATGATCATCATTACGTGAATATACATGTACAATGTACATGTAGGCCTACATGTACATGTATAGGCAGCCGTACACGTAAACAATGGTGTACCGACTATCGAGGTTTGTCAACTGGGTTTGTTGGGCAAGTCAATGTATGACAAATCAGATAGTGAATCATGCATTTTGCATCTGGTGGGTGTGTCTCCCCTACTGTAGCCTTCAAAAATCGACAAATATTGAGCTGCTGCTGTCCTTGACGATTGCTCAGAGAGCCATAGTATTTGCTGCCATTGTTACCATGGCATTATAACCAGTTAGTCAGAAGAATGACCATCACAAATATTGATAGATAAGTCAAGAATGCATGGCTTTGTTTGACTCATGTTGTTGTTTTTTTTTAATGGAAAAATCCTATTTTTTTTGTGTGAATCTACATGCACTTTGGTTTTTATTTTTGTTGAAACCTCTAGTCTCTTACTCTTAGTCACGTTTCCTTTGTACATGTAAGAATTGTTTGTGGGGTGTACTTGCTAATGGGGGGAAAGCTCATCAGACATGAAAAAGCAAATACACTCCAAGTGATATGCCTTCATATCACATAAAGGTGTTTAAAGTAAATAACTTGATAATTTGGTATTCATGCAAACTGTTTACATGTAGCAGGGATGTCGCTAAAAGCCGGTAACCGGTAAAACTTGCCGCCTTTACACTCATTTCTTACCGGCTGTAATTCCTATATACTGATTTAAAAAATGTATTAATGCAAGCCCATTTATAGGCATCTTGCTTGAGCAAATACTAGCCCTCCCCAAAAAACATGGAGAGCTTATGATGATCGGAAATTCCCTCGATTTCGTTCATAACTTCTGCCACACATGCACAGCCCATCGATCTATCTTGATAGTCGTCGACGAACGCGATTTCCGACGAAAATGAGTGTGTACGGTACGGGGCTATCGCTCTCATGCACACTCAAAAAACTGAATGCTAGCCGTGACCAAAGTACTCGCTATTGCCGATTTGAAAATTCGTACGCGCATCACGGAAACCCATACACATACACACACACGTCCAATGAAGCGTAAATGTTTTATTTCCGGGATGCGCAAATCTTCAAATCGGCAATCGAGAGTTTTGTATTGGCTGACTTCAGTTTTCGAGGACTATATTTACTCTAGAGCGGCCGTGGCAGTATACAGTGCAGCGGCGCCGGTTATGCAATCGATCGCATGCGTATGCATCCGCCGGAGAGCTACAGCCGAGCTGGTAGTGGTGGTACGGTGTGTACATGCGACACTGTCACTGTCACTGGTCAATTTTTTTAAATTTTATTTTATATTCGGAGCAAGTCAATGCAGTGCATGTTGGATGGGTAAGATCAATGAATAAACCAGTTTTATGGTCTCTCTCGTGTCTGTTCCGAACTTCCGAGTCAATTTCCCCGAATAAAGATGGTCTCTTCGCTCTTGTCTTTCGTCCGGGGGCACTGCCGTGCCTATGTCTATGACAGTCGCACACGGCTTCGTACTAAAATGTACATGTACACATGACTGTCGCAGTTAGCTGAAATTCGAAAGGGAAAAATAATTTTAGACGATAATAAAAGACAAGAAAGACCATAGCTGTCTGACTAACATTTCTTTTATTATTTAGTGGTCAGTGTGTTCATAAAATGAACGGAAGTACTGGTAGTACAAATTATCATTCAAGTAGAAGCCTGCCCAAAGTTATGCACACACATGGAGTGTGCAGCTGCAGTAGTGCCGGCCACCACAGTAACAATAAAATAATTCATCTTTCACACACGAGCCACCAGTAATTATTGACAGTATCAGTGGTCACTGCAACATTGTAAATACTGATTATGTTTAAAAAAAAAAAATAAATAAATAAATAATTTGTGATTATATTTAAAAAAAAAAAATAATTTGGGATTTAAATTTCCACAATGCCAGAATTTTTGCAGGGCTGGGCAAATTTGAATTTGGAGTTTTTTCACCTTGTGTCAAGAAGACTGCTTGAAACTAGCCAGACCAGGGCCCTCTTGCATAAAAAAAATATGATTAAACGCATCTCAAAGAATTAAACTTTATTTTCACCAATGATCAGGATTGTGTATTTGCCTTTTGTCTGTAAAATGGTTAAAATCCCCCCCCCCCCCAAATGACTTGGGCCTAATCTAATATTAGACATCATGATCTAAAAAGATAAATGTACCCCCAAAGAAAAAGGGGTATCCTTTCAATAAAAATTAAAAAGTAAGTAACCATACAAATTGATGAAAATAATAATCTAGTCTTATTGTTGTAATCATTTGAAAGTGAATGACAGAACAGTGGAGGGTGGTGTGAGAGACAGTGGTGTACTGTGAAAAGTGTGAATTTCATAATACATGTAACATGATTGAGATGCATATGGCAGTACATGTAGGTCCTCAAAACTATGACCATTTCATACAAAAATCATGCAAGGATAAAAGTAGACCCTAGCTCTTCATGTCAAACCATGAAAAATCTTAACATGATTAGATACAAGAGTTTTTTTTTTTTTGGGGGGGGGGGCACAATATAAAAAAAAAAGCTCAGAGAAGGAGTCTAGAGTAATGTATTTTTCATTTCTGCTGTCTGCAGTTGTGATTGTTCATGAATATATATGTTTAATATACATACATGTATGGAAAGGTAGAAGAAAAGATTAATTCAAATTTTGTTCATAGGTATGCACATAGGTATGCACCAGATTGCATGATTTCAAGTTTAAAAATGCAAAAGCTCCCTACCGTGGGAGGGGGGATACCCCCTCCCACACCCTCCCCCCCTCGGTCACTTCGCTCTCTCGCGCTTGGTCGCTCCGCTCCCTCGCAATGATGGTACCTCCTATAAAATAGAAGTTACCTCCTTCAAGAAAAATTAGCAACACCCCTGATGTAGATTCAGTTTGATACTAGGTAAAATGATGTGGCATTTTAAAAAAGAAATATATCACAAAATAAAGAATGGTATACTATACAATGTACATGTACTGTTGACCAATATATGCAGGTGGTTAGCTACTCTTACACAGTTTTAAATTTTTTTTTGCAAGTGCATACCTCCATACAGCCCTACTTTACCACCTTACCCCTTTCAAGACAACTGACCACATTTTGTGGTTTGGCTCAATATTTTTTGATTCAGAGCTCTAAAAAATATACCAGATGCAAGAGTAGAAAGAACAAAAATTTCTGCACACACTGTGTCCATTTTTCTTGCATGACTCTATATCGTTTGACACCAGGAATTTTAAAAAGGAGAAAAAGCTTTAAAATCCTTAAATTGGCAACATATTGAGAGGTTTAAAATCATTGCTTTTTTATTGAAATTGGCAATTTGTCAACTTTTTGACAAAGTTCCTAACCATGTATATTGTTTTCAAAGACATTAAACCTTATTAGAATTATGTAGCATTAACCCTTTCGAGACAATTGACCGCATTTTGTGGTTTGGCCCAATAACTTTTGATTTAGAGCCTTAAAAAATATACCAGATGCATGATTAGAAAGAGCAAAAGATTCTGCACATACTGTGTCCATTTTTGTTGCCTGATCATATTGCGTTTGATGCCAGGAATTTTAAAAAGGAGAATAAGATTGAACATCCTTAAATTGGCAACACATTGAGAGATTCAAAATCATTGTTTTTTGTCCAAATTGGCAACTTTTTCCACTTTTCGACAAAGTTCCTAACCATGTATATTATTTTCAAGACATTACATCTTATTAGAACCACGTAGCACTAAAAGAAAAATATTATTGTTGCCAATTTGCAGAACAAAATGTGATCAATTGAGCTCTTAAATAATTCCTGTCCTGAAAGGGTTAACATAAAAATATTATTGTTGCCAATTTGAAGAACAGAATGTGATCAATTTAGCCCTTAAATAATTCCTGCCATGAAAGGGTTAAAAACAGATTTCTGGGGCCTGTAACATAAAGAGATAAATCAATCGTAAGTCTATGGCAAACCATGTACTGAAGAGTTACAATTGATTGTAAGATTGATTGTATCTCTTTATGTTACAGGCCCCTGGTCTGTTAAATCAGGGAAATGTAATTCCCTGGTTAAATGTAGTGTCCTTTTTAAAACTCAATTCTGCTGTGGTACAAGCAAAGAGTTATCACAACTCCTTGGTACAACCAAGGAGTTATCACATAACTCCTTGGTACAACTTGCTCCTTAGGTACATGTGCATACCACTGGAAACCTAAACACTGCATCCCTCCTTCCCATCTCTCCCAAGCAAAGAACCTGGTCGTGAGTGAATGGCAGTAATGCATACAAAATTCCAGGAGGGGGATATTCTGTAGCTCAAGTGAGAGATGGTACTCCATTCAATGGTGTCAGATGTCTTTTCAGCACTCCCACCTCTCTCTCTCTCTCTTTCTTCCCCTCTCTTTCTCACTCTCACTCTCTAGCTCCTGTACTGACCCCCTCTTGTTATTACAGCACGTTGATGTCTGATGTTTGAGCTTCCTTGCTGCATTAATTGTAATGGTATGCAAATCATTCAGTGGGATGAGTGACTCACTTGGCTATTAGTACATGTATGTGAGTTTCTGTATATTCCAGGTTTTAAAGGCTGAGAGTAAATTGAAAGAGTAGGAAATTTCTTACATACATGTAATGACAGGAGTTCAAGAGTACCATATAAAGACATGTGGGCCTCCATAAGAAGGATAAAATGAATTAATTGTGCATATATTCATGCATATTGTGACTTACATGTATGTACAAATGTAGCTGTAACTGCGAATCAATATTGTTTTTTATATGCCTTTTAAAAATCTATTCTGGTAGCAAGTGATGCACTTTGATGAGATGAATCCCCTAGAGCAAGGTGATTTCTAAATACCTATTTTCATCCAAGCTGAATAGCTGGTTTTCACACCAAGGCCAATTGTTCTCTTAGGGGTGATTACTTCTCAGAAATTATGACTAGAGAAATAGATCTGGAATTCAAAATGCTTGCTGAATGGAGCAGCTTTATGATTTTCTCTTTCACAAATTCACCTAAATACATGTACTTATATTAGGCCTGAGTCGAGTCGGTCGGTCCACCGGCGCCCGACCGATGCAGCCGGTCACCGGTGCAATTTCATGCACACCGGCAGACCGATGAAATAAAGAAATACATAAGAAATTCACCGTGTCAAAGACTTTGAAAATTAACCAGTTTTAAGAACTAAATTTCGTTATTTATATTAAAACTTTTGCATGATATTAAATTTCAATCCTTTAATCAACCAAGTGGGACTATGGAAATAAGATCACCGAGCAAGATTTCTCAATTTTCTTGCTTGAATTTATCGGCCTGTATATTATTGTTGAATTCTGTGTGAGCTCTGCTGGTACGATTCTGCGCACCTTGCCCCGAGATGGCGCTAACTCCAGGCTAACTCTAGTGGAGTAATTACGAGTTTGCAAACAAACAGATAAAAGATGGCAGCGCCCATATACGTATACAGAATGCAACAATATCATCATGTTACGGGCCGATAAATTCAAGCAAGAAAATTGAGAAATCCTGCTCGGTAATCTTATTTCCATGGTCCCACTTGGTTGATTAATGGTTTGAAATTTAATATCATGAGAAAGTTCTAATATAGATAAGGGAATTTAGTTCTTAAACTGGTTGATTTTCAAAGTCTTTCATTAACACTGAATTTCTTTATGTACCGGTATTTCTTTATTTCAACGGTCTGCCGGTCTCGCCGAAAAATCACCGGCGGACGCCAGTCAAAAAAAAAAACCGTTATGACTCAGGCCTAACTTATATGTCAAGCCTACTTGTAATATAAATATTATGTTCTTTTAAGATCTCTCATGTTTTCCCTCTTCAACAATCAAAAACATGCTACTTTCCCGATGCGGGCGGCGCGTTATATGCAGCTTTTTTGCACCGCATATTTTTTCATGAAATTTCATCGGTCCGCCAGTCTCCGCCGAAAAATCACCGGCGGGCACCGGTCAAAAAAAAAAACCGTTATGACTCAGGCCTAACTTATATGTCATACTCTGCATTATGATTGTTATAGCAGATGCTCAATAGGGTACTTCTGCTACATATACATGTATGTAGGCCCTACATGTATTTGATATCTGGGTCATAGAAAGGCTACTAAACATAATTCTAAATGTATCCTAATGCACTGCCATACTTGTAAGTAATTAAGGATTTAAGTTAAATACTATTACTATTCAGCACATGAAAAAATGATGACATGTGGTTTAATTTGTATTCATTACATAGATGGGATGAACAGATGTCGACTACAATTTCAAAGTAATATTGCAGTTTGTATCTCTATTTGGATGACATTGCTGCTGCTTTATTAGTTATTTGTGCTCCAGTCATGCAGAACACAGAGTAGAGAACTACAGAAACTTTGAGAAAATAAATATTCTTTTTTTTTTAAATGAAGACTGAAGGACAACGATGCCAGCTAATTTGTGGGCTAAAATCAATATCATTACGAAGTCCAATCCAACAATTTCATTATCTCGGCATTTCACTGTTAGCGTGAGTGTCTTGTGTAAATATTGGTCTGTAGTGTGATGATGAGATGGGTCTGATGTACAGTTTGTAGCGTGGGCTTCTCTTTCTATCAGAACTACTCACATTCAGAACTAATTAGTTACTGGAGTGGCCCAGTCTGCCAGCCAGCAGTTCAAACATGTGTGTTGTCTGCTGCAGACAGCTTTATGCCAACTGTACAATGCAGGATGTATGTTGTGTAACTCTGTTTCAGAGTTGAACTTGCACTGTACACTGTACTTATAGGCATGGTACGTGATAAAATTTAATTTAATACAGTGTAGACCATTGAAAAGAGTTTAGAGCGATGTAGTTCTTGAAAGCTCTAAAAGAGCTCTTGAACACTGAAAAAAGCTATCTGGTTTAAAAACATAACTTTTGCCTTCTTCAAATCTGTAAACTTACAAAAAGGTATACATGAACCTGTAGACCATATTCATTGATGAAATTATTGTTATTAAAGATGTATTGATTTAAATCAATTACGACATTGATGTTCTTTTTAGTAAAGTCATTTTTATGTGTAAAGACTACAGAACAGTAACAGTAAGACATAATTTCTGATGTACGAACTACTTGCATGCACTTTCCTAGCTGTCAGTTTGATGTTTTCCTTTTGATCCTGTGTTTACAGGCCTTAATGAAAGTGGCAGTGCACTGCTATACTGTAGACAGATTTACATGCCTTCCTGATAAACAAGATATTTCAATCTCTTACTGAGTGATAAATGAGATATTTCTATCCACTGCTAATCTGGGAGATGTGATAAGGGATTACATGTTATGCAGCATGCTATTGCCAGATCCTAAACACAGATTTGAGTATAGTTTTGAGCCTGTTTGATGCTTACTGGCTGTGAGATGTGTGTAAAACTGTTAGCCTCCTTTTCCTTTCCAAGGGATTTCCCCTGTTACACAAGTTGTGTGAAACTTGAGTGTAGAAACAAGGGTGTGATAAAGTATGAATGAGACTGTAAACTCCATGTAAGAAAATCTAGTTTCACATTCGTGTGTGATAATAACATAGATCAGTGTTTACAGTTGGTGTAACTTTTCATTAGTTTTGAAAGTTCCTTGAAAATATGCTATACATTAGATCGACATATACATGGACATGGAGAAATCAGATATGCTTACAATATATTTCATCTGACATGAATGTCACATTGTAAACTAAAATGTAAAAAATACCAGGATAACATCATGAAAATTCTTTAACTTTCTATTCTCCTTGGAATTTCCATAATGGTGGACAGTATCATCCTGCAAACAAAATTGTCTTGTAATAATCATTCAGACTTTGTCCAGCTAACATACAATACTATTCACTTCATGTACATGTAGTTATAAAATGCATTCACTGTATAAGATTTTATGACATTTTGCTGATAATCTGTCAGCTTAACTATGATGTATCTTTTCTTGGTTACAGTGACACCAGGACATCGTCCCTGAGGGTCAATGGGGAGGTCAATGGTGATATCAACCTACGCATACAGAACCTGGATTCCTTGATGAAGAAAATCAAGTCATTCTACCTGGTAAGACTAGGCTTTCAGTATTCCCTCCACATACCACAGTTATGTCCTGTAGTATAGGAATATGAAGTATAAGTCTAAAGAAGGCCAGTGTTTATTCTATCTTGAAATTATTTATTCTTGCCTCACTTCATATCAATTTTATAGGTTATTTCAGGCTACCCAAAGGAAGAACTTCGAAACCAAAGAAAACAATGTACATTTCTTTCATATAACTTAACACTCTTCTCGCTGTCAGTAGGCAGTGATTTATTTCCATGGATTTTAGATAATAAGAGAGTTCCAATTCTTGTAGATAAGTGATGGGGAATGGTACCAAAAGTATAGCCCTACAGGTAGAGGACTTAGGCCTACATCGACTTTTATCTACATTCTGCAAACTTTTAATTCAGAATTCCTACCCTTGGTCACTAGAGGCTACTGACCAGAGAAATATATTCCTGCATAGTTTGCATTTGATAAAATAAATCTTAGCAGGAGCATTGCTCAAGGCTGTTTATAGACCTTGATCTGAGAAGGCCACTTCTTGTCAATAGTGTGTTTATATCATCTGAAGTGAAGAATATTTTGTCTAAACTTATGAATTTACATGTAGAAAAAACACCCCTGACTTGACCTTTTTTTTTTCAGCTTTAAGGAAAAAAAAATCTTTGTTTGAATCTAGGAGTCTGCTTGAACACACATACCACAGGGTGATTAATGGTACTGTAGGTCCCAACATAAATACATGTTATTTTGAAAACATGTGCTCTCCATTTGATTCCATTTCCAAATTTAAACCACAAGGTGTCACTGCTTAGTTTGATTCAGACTTTTTCACAGAAACCACAGCATTCATCTATATATAATAATCTATGAAATAAATGAGAAGAGAAGTTTGGCAATAACATCTGCTGTGAGGTGATATAAACACATCCATTAGTGTGTGTATATCAATCTTTCATTTATTGCAACCATAAGTTGGATTTTGTAGGTTGGATTTTGTGAATAGCAATAAAGCATAGATACCACATTAAATTATAAAATGCTGCTTTTTTGCATAAAACAAGAACAAGGAAGAAATTAGAAGTATGAGTTACTTGGCGAAAAAAGAAACAACTAAGGCAGTCACTTTGAGCATGGAGGTCCATGCTTTGAGATAATGAAAACACTCAGTGGTGCAGCTCAATCTAAATACTGTAGATTTCAGGAGCAGTGTGAATAGTAATACGAGACCAGCATGAAGTCCCCCCTCAAGCCATCTGCTGACTGTAGCATGAATGGATTGGTAGGAGGAGGGAGTAACCAGATGGAATACCCTTCTTGGATTGTGTGACCCCAGGAGAACTTCCATTGATCATGAGATTAGAGTGGCAATTGGAGAGTTCATGCGAGGTCATGGAGGAGTTGTCCTCACCTGGCCCTTGTACAAAGTCCAAACTCTTGGCACTGCTCCTCTCATGTAGGTTAGTTTGTAGACTGACAAAAACAAGAATGTACGTGGGGAAAACTGGTGTAGATTTAGCAATTTCTCAACCAACATGTGCTTTTTTCCTCTCTTTTTATTTGGAACTCTTGAGTTGAGGCACTTATGTATGAATAACTGCCTCAATAGGCTGATATGAAAACTACTGAACCACCTACTTCAACACACAGGCCTATTTCAAAAAACTAATTTTTGAACAAAGTAGGCATACATGTTGGGGCTGTTGTAATGCTTGATCCAAACGTCAACACTTTATAGAGTCACACAGGGACTGAGAATTACTCTTGAGCCAAACTCTGCCCACAACAATGTTCTGTCTGGTTCCTTCTTTCACTGTTGTTGACCATGAAATGTTAATCATGAAACATGAAAAATAAGGAAAAGGTTTGTGATTCAGTGGTTTGGCAAAAGTATGTGTTTCCGCATCTGCTGTTACCAAAATGTTGAGTAAGCCATTTGTTTTCTCATGTATGCCTACATTTTGTAGCAATTTAAAAAAAGTTTTGACAGGGTGTCCAAGCCCACAGCAGAGCACAAGCTGGTTGTAAATTATATGGAAGAATTGAAGTCGTAGTGGGAATGTAATGTACTAATTCATGTTCACAGGTGTTCCATAGCCCAGGGACTGTTTATTTGTAGAGTCCTCGGTGTCATTTCAAACATTCCATACATCATCACGTATCCCCTCATCATGAATACAACCACTTGAAATTAGTGTTGCTTTGAATGGAGGATTGGGGTCAAGTTCACTGTGTGTGAGAGTGAAATCTGAGCTCAGAACATTCAGTGCTGCACGGCAGGATGTCTGAACACGATGGTGCAACATTTAGGGGATTATTTAGAAGGGGAAAAAACATAGATCTAGTTTGGGCATTTACTTGTACTTTAGCATTGATCAAGTTGCATTCGTAAGGAACAAAATCTTAAACCTAACCCTTGGCCTATTAAGAACATTTTATGCAAAATTATGATGAAACAATCTCATACATGTGTACCTAACATTCAGCAATTTGTTTTGCCTTGACTGTTGGGTAAATATTCCTGTACATTGGGCAAGTTACAAACAAGCATCTGAAATCCCTCCAAAATTAAGGCACTTTCAGCTTTACAACCTCTTTCTAACAGTGTATAGACATTTCTAATCAAGCGTTGGTCTCTTTCCATGCAATACAAATGTCTTCTGAAAGGCTTCTCTTGTAGGTTTGTGTTTGCCAAACTTCTCAGAGACTCAGAGTTTCATGTGTCCAAAGACTCACGCAAATTCCATTTGAATTGTAGAGAGATTCCAACACAATTGGTTCTGTTTTCTGAGAGTGAGAAGTGCATGTATAATAGAAAGTTTTAAAGTACTTGTACATGGTGTACTTGAGAATTTGGCCAAGTGGAAAATTGCTGAGCTATAATATCCAGTATCCACCATGGAGGTCAGCAATATGGCAAGTCTCCTCAGTAACTCATTCTCTGTACGACACATGCATTCTCACTGTGTTACGTGTAAGCCTTCATGAATTTAATATTTGAGCTTTTATGGATAAAAAGGGTTAATTGTAAGGCCAAGAAATGTGAATGGGAGAACTTAAAGGTTGCCTAAATCAGAATATTAATTGCCCATTTTTCGTACAAAGGAGTCATCAGGAGCCAAAAAATATCTATCACACTTTTTTATGCATTCAGTCGTATTTCATAATCATTTCAAATGTATGTTTTTGCCGATTTACACAGTCATAAGCTCTGCCCCTAAAAAACCATTGCAGCGACATAGTGATCATGTGATCTGTAATGTATCAGAAGTGACGAAAAGAAAATATTCCATGAACCGCGTGAGCATGAAATTTACCGCATCGACCATTGCAAAACAGTATTTTCGCAAGTTTCATTCCTCACAATAACTTTGATTTTGGGACACAGTTTCATCAATAATGCCAAATCACTGTATAGTTGTGGGTCGATGTAAACCTACTATGTACATTATTTTCCAAAAGATGAAAATCTACGGAAAATATGGGTTGTAAAGGTAAAACTCACGCGGGCAGAGTGGCAAGGGCCAAGTGAGTGGAGCACAATTTGCAGTGATCACTTTGCAGCAGCTTCCACAGCAGCTTCCGCGACCCCTTCACCAGGCCCCGGCTCGTCTTTTGTGAGGGGTTTGAACAAGTAGGGTTAAATTCCCCTTGCCACTTGAACTTCTTTGTGATCTCCATCATCTTCATCTGATAAATCAGAGTTCGTACCTGGCTCAAAAAAGTCATCCAAATAAGACTCGCGGTCACTGGCCATCTCTCTAAGAATTCAGCTAAAAATCTAAATCAATTTTGAATATGTAAAGCTAAGTAAAAGCCAAAAGCTAAATAAACAAAACCAAATGGTTCACCAGTCGCTTAGTACGAAGGGGAACATAGTTGCTGCACTAAAAATGTGTAGTACATTGCACAGACGCATAAAACGGCTGTTTACGCATTTACGCGTTTACGACCAATGCAAAACTTTCGTTCGTCAAGCTTATATGGATGAGAATATTGTTGACAGAAAAGTTAAAAAACAAAACAAGAGCTGTATATTTGGGCAAAAGTTTTCACTGATCTTGTAGAAAATCTATTAATAAAGATTATTCACTCCTTAAGACTGTATTCATTAATTCTATTTTTTCATAAACTGTCTGTTGAACAGATAGGTCAAATACCTCATTTTTTGTACAATGTTAATGTGATTCAGGATTGCTGCAGCCTGCATAGCAGATCTTGTACCTCTTGCTTTTCTGACGTCACATGGGGTGTGACATCAATAAGCCAATCAGCTCTACTCACGAGTTTTAAGGAATGGTCCCAAAACCTCTAGTTTTTCCCCTTTTCGCTAAAATGAGACATAATTTTGACAATCACATGCCAGATTCGTGATTGGAAGGCAGTAACGCATGGAAACAGTACCTTTTTACTGTCTAATTCAGCCAACCTTTAAATTACATTGGTAATTCTTAAATTAGCTGCGATAGTGTGTCAGTAACTTTGTGCAACATACATTGTAAATGTATGCCTATTTGAGTGACAACATTTGGTCAAAGATACAACTAGGCAGAGCTGAGTTTCTTCAGCTACATGTACATGTATGGTAATAACAAAATCTTCCACAGAGAGAACACTTTTATATTGAATACAACATACATGTACTAACTTGCATTAGAACATGAGAATGTTTACCATCACTTAGTTCCTTAGGAACGACTGATAATAAACATTGCTCAGTCTCATTAAAACACTCAAAGATTTTACTGTGAGCTGTATAATGTTGATGTTGTACATGTAGGTAAATGTACATTTATGTACATGGCATGTGTTCTATTGATTATTTATAATGTATGTCGTACATTTACAAAGAGCAAAGCTCTTCAAATATTTTTAGAATGGTTATTGACTGTTATCAGAATTAAATTGCCCAGAAATAGATCATGATGATATGAGATACAATAGCAACATGAGTATACCTGTATAATGAGTTTGTATTAGAAGCAAGGTATCATTCAACTTTTCACCATGTTTTACGGAGAAAGATTACATTATATAAATCACTATCTGTACATAATAAAAGGACTTTTGTGTCATTTCATATATACCAGTATATTTTTATGCAAACGGGTTTAACTATGTTACACATACATGTACATACATGTACAATTTTGTACATGTACATGTACACATGTGTAGGAAGTACCTGTCGGAAAAGTGTTTAGTAAGCAATGTCCAAAATTGTTTAAAATGGAAAAGAGATCAATAGTGTCTTACAAAATAAATACAAAGAATTTAGCCTTGCAACTGCTGCCTCATACATTTTTGAACATTCAGTGATCATTCAAAGACTTCTGTTGTATTCAAATGGCAAATTTTCAAGTGCCCAGTCATTTCTAGAAATACAAATAACATGCATGTATGTGTATGAACATGCACTTGAGTTCTGCGCTGAATGCAATTGAGGGAAAGCTAAGCTTTTAACTCATTGTTAAATTGTCATTGTGGGGTTTCGCCATGCATGTCTACCATACCAAGTCAATCATGGATGGTTGGATATTGATTGGGAGCCACAATGGAAGGACAAGTCTGCAGATGTTTACTTGTCTTCATTGGGATGATGGTGGTAGTGTGGTGGAGAGCAGCTCAAGAACAAAGGGATTTGACATTGATAAAAAAAGAAGAATAAGGCCATTCTCAGTCACGTGTGTGACGAAATCCTGAAAAATAGTTCATTTACATGTAAACTTAATTTTACAGTATTTGTCTTGAAGTAGAAGTCTCTCATTTTGGATATTTGAATAACAATCTTACCCCCAACAGATAGAGGGTAATTATTTTAAATTAGAGTACATAATTTTCTTTCAGAGGTCAACATTTACTTGTTGGTATTCAAATCTACTTTTCTTTATTTCCCTTCGAGTGCAAGTTTCCACTTTTCATTGCTGTATGGTGAGATTGCTCTGAACAGTTTGAAAGCAATTTTCCATACATTAGTGAGCATTCTTTTCTTTTACAGGTGAAAAGTGAATCGGTCACGTGTGTGACCACTGAAAAAAGGGCATTTTTAGATATCTCTGTAAAAACGTTATGGTAGGGAAATCACTATTTCTTGTCAAAGAATAGGAAATCTCTTTCATATAAGAAACTATACAAAATTCAGTAAATGTAATCTGATGTTCCGGCAATGAGGCAAAATTAGATGGTCACGTGTGTGACCGATAGTTTCACTTTACAAAGAATGGCCCAATAGTGTAGTAGTACTGTTAAATATAAATGACTAAATGGTGCTTCACTGAAGAAAAAAGTGAGCATGGTGTGTATAACAATTTGGTCTATGGAGTGGTTGCAAAAGGTAATTCATTGCTTGGAGGGGATAAAGGTTTTTGTCTTTAAAAAATTATGGTCAGCTAGTTTTTCCAGCTGTTTTGTCTTAATTCAGTATTAACTAAAACTAGTAAATAGTATTTGAAAAGCTCTGTTGGTAGAGAATAAGACATTGTTACAGACCCCCACTGGAAGTCATGATAGGGTATAGTAACTTATTTTCTATTCTTATTCATTATTTCAATAAGAAGGTAAGAAATCTCGGATGAATCATTCAAATGTAGTTGGTCCATGGGGGAATGTAATTTTATTTTCATTTTCTGATGTTTGATGAAATATGATGGAGAACTGGTACATGTAGAAATAACAGATTGGGTTTGGAGCCAAAGGTCATCAAGTCCATTTCTGAATGTTTAATGAGTTGATTGGTTCAGGATGTGGTTGTCATCTAGGTCAGGGTGGACTAAAATTGGACCATCCATCTGTTCTCTTTCTAATACCCTACCAGCTGTTCAACTCAAGCACTGGTCAATAAGAGGAGCCTATCACCATGCATTACCATTCCCTCCCCTCTTCTTGGCATATCTTCCATCAAGACTGATGGCTTCAGCATTAAGATCATTGGAAAACTGTAAAAACCATTGAGTGTCGTTATCTGTCTCTGGCTGCATCCCGCTTTCAATTGATCCGCATGGTTAGTCAGTAGGCCTGGGTATTGATCCATTCACCAGTGCTGTTTATGAATTAGAATAGTTTCAGACTTTTGGATGGATTCCTTGGTAGGGAAAATAGCTTCAACTTTATTGTAGAGCTTTAATAATTAATGTATATTTGAACTTAAATCATCTACAGAAAATTATTCATACAAATTTCTAATGTACCAAGAGGCATACAGTGTGTTGTGTGTGTGTGTGTGTGTTTTTTTTTGTACGCTTGTGGGTATATCTATAAAATAAGATTTTAGACTGTAGTAAACATGGTTAAATGAATATAAAGGTGGTCCTGCATCTAGACTATGCTCCATTACATTGGGAATGGTAACAGAAGGTCCGAAAGCCAAATCCTCTTTAGTGAGTAATATAAGTTGTACCAGTACTATACAATGAATGATGCCCCCGTTATGTTTTGAAAGCAGATTCTATTCAAAGCTTGAAGTGCCGATTGTACAAGGAGATTATCAGTTTTAAACTGAGAGATAGAGTGTTTGTCAATAAGTTCAATTTTTCTCTTTGTTATCAGAAATATTTCAGTCCCAGTTGTCACAGTACATGTATTTGTCAACCCAATTTACTTGCCAAATATTTGGTGAGAACTGAAATACAAGATTTCTATGACCATGAAATAAAAAGGGCCTTCAAAATGTACTTGCAGAATTCATGGTTCAGTAAATGGGAATTGTGTTGATATTGAAGTTGACTTTTAGGCAGAGTCATGGGAAAATCCTGGCCATACAGTATGCAGTTGTAATGATACCAGGTGGTGTTTTATAAAGCTGTTCATAAAGTTATGCATGACTTTACGAATGACTTAAATATGACAAGCCATATGGGATGCTCAATCATTTTCAGCTGTATCAATTAAAGTTAAACTGTGCAGATATAGATTAACATTCTTATTACAACAAATATTTTTAATGCAAAGTATATTTTTTGCCATAATTTAATTGAGGTTATTGGAAATACAGTCACACTTTGTTAAAACATCCGATAAAACTTTGGGCATCCTATCTGGCACTTCATATTCAAGTTATTTGTAAAGTCATGCGTAACTTTACGAACAGCTTTATGAAACACCCCCCCCCCCCCCCCCCCCCCCAGCTTGGAATATTTATACATGACTCTTTTACAGAAATTAACACATATTTTGTCTTTGTAGTTATCAAAATGTTCTCACACCCTCCAGAAACAAAAAAAAAATGGAGGAAAACCTGAAAACCATCTCAAGAATCTTTGCAGATAATAGGCTGATTATCTGCTCTAATTGTTTCTTCTATGTAGACATGTGCCTATCGTTTATCAGTTACCAGGATACTCATTCATTGATCATGTACTTTGTGCTATTGACCCCTCAAAGCACAAGAGTACACATGGATTGCATCATATAATTCCAGAAATTGTTTTTCCCACTTTGTCCATATTTCAGTCCCCAAAATGACTAAACCAAGCTGTATTTTTACTTTAGAATGTTACATTCAGCATAAAGGTTAATACAATTATTTTGTATAAAGGCTGTGATGTTGGAAAATAACAATGAATGATTCATGGACTTATTAATAGTTAAATAGTTTGTCTGTTTATCACTATATTGATGGTCCACTTGATTAGTCGGAAAAAAGATTAATGACTTTGTCTTTGTGGTTTCTTACTGTCTGTTTGAAGCTCCTTGATAATGTGTATTTGGTTCCATTTCTTACATTTCAAACATGTATACAAGGACCCTTCAGTTGAAAAGAGTGATAGCAAAACTGCTTCCTAGCTATAACAAAGCACCCGGATACAGTGCCATCCTCTATGTACTGTACATGTGCAGTATGTAGTGCTTCCATCTAAATTGTAGTTGAATGGTATATTTTAATAATTACTTGATATTTTTCAGCCAACAAGTCAGTCAAACTTTGTTGCCTTCATGTTCATTGGATTCATCCAAATTATAGATAGAAAGTTTTCAAGTAAATATAATAACAGGAAACTGTGCTCCAAATTTGTCAACAGTTTAAGGCCCCTTTTGTTTTAGCTTTCTGGCATAATCACATGCATTTTATTCATTAGCACATGAGCTTGATGAACTGGTCTTCTTCAGCCTCTGTTTCCTGCTGTTTGACCCTTTGGCACAAGCCACTAAGCCCTGATCTTGTCATGGCAGGTCTAGTCATGTTTAGTCACCCACCATGTGCCACCCGCAGTAATGTTGCACTCTCACGTCTCCGAACAAACGTGTCATTCTTAGACTCCAGTTATCAATGGTGATGGAGTTCATTCATAGGCAAAAAAATGATTTATTCATTATTGTAAGTTATTTCCATGATCCAATTTGTAGAATTGCATGTTTATAATTTGAGGCTTTCAACAGGGAATCTGAAAAAATCATCTCCTGAGGGCTATAAGGGTATAAAACACATTGTTTGACTCAGAGTTACATGTTCATGTACATTAAACACCCCTTTTGATCTCAACAGTCAAAATGATCTCATGGAGTATGCAAACATGTAAAATGCATGTATGGGCATACATGTTATAATGCCTACATGTATTAGACACTTCATGTGTAAGAATATTATGGCTTATGTTAAAGGGGAAAAAAAAGATTTGATAACACTGTATTCTTTATTAGTCACAGCTCTCAGCTACATCTAGGCATGCATATCATCCTCATCTACTTGTCAGTCTAATCTGACATAAATAGGCTAATACTTCCTCCCAAACATGAAAAGGATTACATTTTTTTTGTAAAGGCCTACATTAAGGATCACTGAATGATGGGAATTTAATTCATTGTAAATTTTGTAGTTCTGTGTTAAAATGGTGACAAAGAAAATTCAGGCAAGCATTTTCCATGTTATCAGCTGTTATTTTGAAGGATTACATTTACATACATGTATGTCAGTATGTGACCTCATTTTGAGTAATTTTATCCTATAAAAGGATAAGAGATAATCATAAACAGAAAGAGAAATATCTACCTGTGCAAATTTATGTCTCTTCATTTCAATAATGCACAAAACTTATATATTGGAGGGTCTCGCTGCAAGTCACTTTGAATAATTTTTGTTGATTTATGAAAATTATAATTCCTGATTTCTCATGAAGGAGGATTTGTACATGTATGTTTCTTGATTTTAAACATGTAGGCCCGTATTCTGATAGCTGGGTTTAACTTAACCCCAGTCTAAGTGTGGTAATAACCTTGGTCTAAGTCGCCATATTTAACCCCAGGCTAAAATTCGGTATTCCGATAGCGAGGTTTAGTTTAACCTCAGTCTAAGTGTGGTAATAACTCCCTCGAAATTTAGACTCGCGCAGGGGGTAGTTTAAGTCGGGTTTAACTGTGTCGCGTAGCCAGAACGCTATATGTAGGCATAGCCATAGCCATAGGCTGTATTACCGGTGATCTCGGTTATAGTGTAGGCTGTAGCGAAACGAAATTCTCGCAGACCTGGCATGAAAAGGTCGTTTACCGGACATAGTCTAACGTTGGACCCTAAATTACTTTTATTTTTTGCAGCGAAGTTGCCTGAATTTGAGTCCAGATCTTCAAAAAGGAGGCAATTAACAAAATGTTGAAAAACACATCAGTAGATTATTCTAAACAAATTTTAATTTTGCTTTTTTTTTTTATGCGTGTGTGTGTGTGTGTAGCGAGTAACGTTACCGTGCCGTACTTAGATTAGAGTTTTTGTTTGTTTCTTTTAGTAGATTTCTATCTAGATTCTAACTTAAGTTAGATCTAACCGCAATGTTAGACCTAGAGGTCTAGATCTAGTCTAGATCTATAAGTAACAGTTAACTATCAGCCTAGTCTTTACTTCAAACGTTATCGTAGATCTAATGTTTGATCGATTTCCCAGTGATGTTTTAACGTTAGGTCTAAGACTGAGTGTCGGTAGACCTGTCCAGTAGACTAGATCGAAAAATCAATCTTAGATCTACACATATGATGTAACAGTTAACGTTAGATCTAACGTTTAAAGTTGGGTCCTATGTTTAAGTAAGGTCTATCATGTGATACCAAATTCATTTCAAACTGCTAATGTAATGGATTACATTTTTTAGTTGGTTTGAAAATAACCTCAGGGAATAACCTGTGCGTTAAAAAAATGCGTCCATGGTTTGAGCTGATTATTTAGCATAAAAACAGCTGACAGATTTGACCATGTTGAACAACAAAGTAAACGTTAACTTGTTAGACCCAACTTTTTATAGCTCGAATTTATCATCAAGTATTAAACGGTTTTCTACTCACCAATTTTTTGAGGCATTATCCCGGCCGTTGACTTAGATCTATATTCTCCAGATGATCTAAAAATACAGTGTAGATCTTGCTAGTAAAAATTTGAAACTCGTAGACTGTCATAGGCCTAGCTAGTTAGCTTGCGTTATTTAGTATGCAAATTAAATAGAGTCTATATAAGCCACTGAAAATGCGCTTGCCCTGTGCGCGCAGATGCGCGCTTTAAGCAAGCGTTACACACGTACAGCGCGTAGTGAAAATGCGTATCACCGGGGCGAAGAAATAACCGTCCCCGGTGATGATGTGTGGACTTAAAAAGTGGCGTATACTACTGCAAAGGGCAAATAGCTAGGACATAAACGGCATATGTCACCCCCCGTGTCACCCCTTGTCACCCCCCCCCCCATATTGAAAGCCAAGAAAAAATAAATATAATAGGCATATTTAATCAATTAGAAAGAAATTCCATCCTAGATCTATTTTTTTTTCTTCAATTTCTAGAAACACCTACAAAATGTACAATTCCACCACTTCCCCTGTGTTTAATAAGGAAATGTTTCATTGAATCAAACCTAATCACAGCATTTATAAAGAATTATAAAAGTTATGCAGGAAAAAACAAACAAAACAAAACACAACAAGATAAAAAGAGCATGTAACAGTTTAAAAGAACGTAGCCTACATGTCGATACATAAATTTTCGGATTGCCACTATATCCAACAATACAGTACCAGTCAGCATTCATTGACTACACTCAAACACTCTTCAGCCCAGAACAATAGATTTGGTCAACTAATCCCATTGTTCTGGCTTGAATAGTGTAAGAGTGTAGTCAATGAATGCTGACTGGCACTGTAAATGCACAAGGTAATCCCCTTGGCCTTGACAAGTCGCGGATCTTCTATCCATCGCACGCGTTGTGAATATTCATGAGCAAATGAGCTCTACTGAGCATGTGCAGTAGATTCTCCATGGTAATTAAACCTGGGCGGGGCATTTAACCTAGGGTTAACTAAACCTGGCTATCAGAATACCAAATAGAGTTAAACTACACTTAGACTGGAGGTGAGGTCTAAGTGTAGTTTAGTTAACCTAGGGTTAACTCTAGTCTGGAGTTAAATTAAACCTGCTATCAGAATACCGGCCATATAGTTTACCATATTCCATATGTATTTATTGATATGAAATTCAGTGCATATTTCTAACCATTGTGTTTCCCTGTCAAGTACCCTTGGATAAACTAGATTCTCAGATTCAGGAGTTGAAAATTTGAATAGTGGAACTTAAGTGTTATTATTCTCCATCTTTGTGGCATAATTGAGCAATCGTATGGCAACATTCATAATACCATATATACACATCTAGAACCCCTAGAGATATTATCAATAGCACAGGAATGCAGACAACACTGCATTGTAGTTTTGTACTGGTCTGACTGAGCAGCATATTCCATTTAGCTTTTTTTTTTCATATCATGCAAATTAGGTGTTATGATATTCCGCATTCCACAGAGATTATATTAGTGTGATGTATTAAAGCATGATTTAAAAGGGAGTTTTATGGCCATTTTCCCCAAATGATGAGGTACATGTGCAGTATATTTTAATGTGGCCAATTTTCTGGAATGCTTTTTATGATAAGGTTATGGGAGGCATTAGTGTGAGGCAATTTGCAATCAGTTACCGTAATGTGTTGTAGGTTACAATGCTGGATTTTCATCAGTATAATGCAAAACTATCACCAAAATGTAGGCCTATGGGCTATTCTCAAAGAGCATACATTATTTGAAAGTATAAGCCATATTCTTCATACTTCTTTGCTACAAGATAGTACTTGTACAAAACTATGTCTTGAATGAGTTACTGCAAATCCTCACATGAGACAAGAAGAGTTAATTTACAAGTTCAAGAAAAAT
Source organism: Heliocidaris tuberculata (assembly GCA_025618425.1). Classification (NCBI taxonomy): domain Eukaryota; kingdom Metazoa; phylum Echinodermata; class Echinoidea; order Camarodonta; family Echinometridae; genus Heliocidaris; species Heliocidaris tuberculata. The sequence goes on along the minus strand of CM046834.1, from coordinate 39,466,534 downwards.
AAATGTTAAACATTTTTTATTGACCAGTTAGAGGATTAGTGTCAAAAGCAGATTTTTCAAGTACTTTCTGACCTTCCTCAATCATCTGCAATTCATCTCTGCTGTCTAGTCGCCTTCCAATATAAATAGAGATGCAAGCAGGTTCCAGTCGGCCATTTCTCATCTTCAGCGATATTTGCATAGCTGGCTGGTATGAGAGATGCTGACTGATGAGAGATGTATACTGTACCTTGTTCATACTTGTAAATTATTTTGTAACAAGGATGATTTGTGGGAACATTTACATGTACATGTATGTAGGAATATTCTTTACCTTTTTAATACCAGTTCTTGTCGGCCAAATCTCATATCTGATCCTTATTTGCATAGCTGGCTGTTATGGGAGATGTACCAGTACCTTGTTCATACCAGCAAATTATACTGTACCAAGGATGATAAGTGTGAATGTGTTCATGTATGGGAATGTTTGTACTAATTTCAATATGAGTATGTAAACCAGTTGGCCAACATACATGTATATTTTCATCTTAGTTGGCTGGTATCAGAGAAGCTGACTGATGATGGATGTTCCTTGCATTGTTCATACTAGTAAATTGTACTCAACCAATGATTATAAAGTGTGAACATTCATACTGTACCTGTATGGATGTTCTTACTCGTTTCATTTTGAATAAAGATGACCAGTTCTATTTTACCAATCTTCATTTCCATCCTTGTTTGTATTGCTGACTAGTTGTCATATATCCTGCCATGGCAAGAATGATTAAGTATGAACATGAGACATGTATGTCTGAATGTAATTCCACCATTTCATGATGACTCATGGAGTGAGTCCAGTGAGAATGTTTCTTTTCATAAAGAGAAATCTTTATATATGAACAAGTGGGCCTACAAGAAGATGCACTTACCAGATCTGTAAAGTAGTGCTATTTGACTGTGTTGCAATGAGTGCTCAAGCTAGTGTCTAGCTGCAGGGTCATGCAAAATATGAATGTTTGCTGCATATGCACACACTGTCACATTATAAAGCAATTACTGCAGTACATGATTAAACACATGCATTAGCTTTCAGTTCAATCAGTCGGGGCATTTACTGCTTACACTCATGTATCAACATCTACCTGTGTATGAGGCCAGACTTGCCAGAGCCATGTCAGTTACAGCTCTGTGCACAGGAAACATTTATCATTCTCAAGATCAACATCAATAAGAAGAGTGATGTCTCTAGCACCACTGTGGTAATTTGCCATCATTCACCCCAAGTGTTTACATGAAAAGCAGTCTAGCAAACCATAAATGCCAACAAAACTTCCTCGAAAGTAACTATTCGTCAATGAAAATAAACTTTCTTTCAGATGAAAATAAACTTCTTGGAACATAGATTCTAGTACCCTGCTCCAGGAATGAGAAATAAATATGTGCATACAGTGTATATGCATTAGCAAGTGTTACATTTGGAGTGGACTTCTCAACAAGTTCTATTGATGACTCAAACTATTAAATTGTCTACTCTGGCCACTTATTTGAAACCCCATGTCCTTCTTGAAGTAAACATCACACATGAAATGTGTCCTTATTTACTGCTTCGTACTGACAGATGGACATGTTTACATAAGTTTGAATTGATAAAACATTTGTCATATTTGTCATTGACTTCTAATCGAAAGTAGCTTTTCCCATAAATTGGACTGTTTGCATACAAATATTTGAAGATCTTGACAGTGAAATGTATACAGTTCTTCTACATGTATACATGTTCTCTGCATAATTTTTGGCTGGGACATATTTTGAAACTATGTAGATCTTGCAAAGTGCTTTGCAGTATCGATTTGTATATTCAGTCTCCCGATATGTTGACAATTTCCCTAAAAGGCAGCACACATGCTTAAATTAAAAAAAAAAAAAGCACACAACTATGTCATTTTACTTTTTGGAGATTTTTAAAAAATTTTTGTTGTTGATTTTTCAACAAAAAAAAACCCACCCCAAAAAACCATAATGCAAAAAACAACAACAAACATATTAACAGACAAAGACAAGTGGAAAGTTATAACTTATAATGTTCTCATCTATAGATTTTTAATAAACAAACAACTTTTTTGATAGTTCATATCTGCTCTTTCATAACAAATAGTTCATTCCAATATTCCTAAAATGTTTCCTAATCATTGTACTTTGTTAATTACTTGCAATATGAAACCTGAAATATATAATATTATGCATGAAAGAATACTCTCTTGCTGGCTGCTATGGTTACAAGTTCAGTAAATTAATTCCCTTTGATGTTTGCTCATGGGCTAGAATGTTGGTTCTGCTGGGACATTTTAACGACACTTTTGAGTGGCATATGCCCCATAATCAGATGAAGAGTCTAGAAGTAGAATGGGTCTGGAGCCAGCAATATCGATCATACTGTCCTAAGTTTAGAGCCAGTCAGCAAACACTTATGGTGAGATGAGTAAGATGAAGGTTAATTGAAGAAGGTGGGAAATGAGTTTGAAGATGTGAGAAACTGGCTGAGAAACTAATTTTTAAAACTTTTATATTGAAAACATACTGAATGACATGCAGCGAAAGAGAAAAAATATATTACAAGTAATTTGGACCCAGCTTTACTTTGATGCTTAATTTTATGAAATACATTTTGAAAGTTAAATAAAGGACAATTATGGTAAGTGAAAAGTGACAAAATTTTCTTTCTCTTTTAGACTTGAATGTCACTTTCATCAATGCAAACATTGATAAAAAAAAAAACTTGATTTTTTTTAAAGATTGAAATTGGAAGTAAACGTTCCCCCCCAATCCATCCCGCATACTGACCATGCAATAGAGACTTTCATGCACATCTATATGACAGTCAAGAATATCATAAGCAGCTCAACAATATCCCTTGGCTTTATTGGTAATGAACATAAAATTGAACTTTGATTTCACAAAATGATGTGCCACAAATGACAGCTTGAGTGGAAAGGGTTACAAATCTTCAAGACTGCCGTTCTTACATAGATAACAATTTGTTGTATTCGCGGCAAGTATCCCCATGTTTTCGATAATAGATATACAAGTTGTCATACTGATATTTGATAGGTGAACTGACATTTCCAGTTAGTGAGATGTGTTATTGTAGGAGCTGTGTCTGGCGTCACTTGCAGACATAACAAACCATTCTTCATCCATCAGACCGGGGAGGGGTAGGAGGATGGAGAACATCCCATGAATATACCACCAAAATTTTTGGCATATAGAGAATACCAGGCAACTATTCTGAGGGATAATAGCTGTGATGGTACAACTATCTGAAAATGATGAAGAAAAGTAAACCTTACTTGAGAAGATAGTGTGGACTAAAATTTCCCTGGAATTATGATCTTCACGAATATTTTGTGCAAGTATTTCTTAGTTTGGAGATGAAATTTTAGCATCGTTGGTCATTAATTCACTTGAAAATGACGTATCATCTAATGAATGTGAGAAAATCATAATTTACTATTTCTTTTCTAGTGGTTTAATACGTATCCACATTATCAAGCTGATGGTTGCTCAGATTTATATGCAGGAATGTATGTGTATGCTTCAGTTTTATTGCTTCTCATCCTACCTGAAACCCCCACTTGATTCAAATGTGATTAGAAACATGATCTGAACCAAGTACATGGTGTACTGGTATTTCCAATAAATCATGTGATGTTTATGAATTCTGACAGACTGCATTCTGCACGAATTCTCGAAAAATGAAAAGTAGCTGCTTCTCTATGTAATTTAATCGGTATGTCTCCCCCTGCAGCTCTTCATCCTTTGACCCTGTTATATATGATCCAAATCCATGAAATCCTCTGCTCAGTATGGATTCCAATTTCAGGGTCTTTAGGTTTATTATAGTGCAGTCTATGGATTTCATGAAAAGGCTGAAGTTACCACATCTAATATTTTTATTATGCATGGATCATTCAAGAGTAATATTACACCAAATTTGACATGAGTAGAAAATTTAGTCAACTTTGTATCATTGTATTGGGGGTGTGTCTCTTGTTCATAGTTGAATACTCACATTCCAGGGTAATCCTTGTAGGATATAAAACTCAAAAGTTGAATGAAAGCTTGACAAAATGACTTGCTGATGAAAGAATGCATGACAAAGTGCTTGTGTACTTGAAATGAATTATGCTGACATTACGCCAGGTTAGTCAAGCCCTCCTGTGGAAAGATGTAAGGACATTGATATTCTGTGGACAAGTGACTATCTCTTGACCCGCTCTTATGATAATTAGTTAGGACGGCTGAATATATACCTCGTGTCTCTGACTGACGGACCCTGTCGTCTGGTTTGTGGCATTCAATCAGGAATAGTCGGTGCCTGATAAATCTGCATCTTATTTTCGTACCTGAACTCTGGATTACCTCTTAGACGCCCCTGGGTAAGGGCTCTTTCCCACTTTCATTATTACACATCAAATATTTTCCTTCATTGTGTTATGAGTGGAAAAATAGTAGCAGACCCCTATAGCCACAAATGCATCACTGCATACATGTATGTACATGTACTAGTATTGCATAGCCGACTGTAACATAACTTGGGATAAGTCTATGAATTAATAGTGGCATTTGGGATAGTCTTGTGATGATGAATTAAGTCGGGATGATAGTGGATGAGTAGTTCAGGTTTGACTAATCACCCATTGTTTTACACTCAGACACGTTTATGTTCTACTTACAAAACAAGGAAACACACATGCTGGAGGTAAAAGAGCCATAGTAATATGACTTCTACTTAAAAAGCTCACAGAGCCTTTTGAAACTCAGGAATGTTAATATTTTCAACAAAGATATGGCTATTTCACGAATGCCCATATTACATTTAGATGACATTTCTTATGATCATTTGTAAACTGAAGCCCAATATGCGAGTCAGTGAGTAGATGTTTAATTGATATGTGAAAATCCACAAACATGTTCTTTTCTGTAGCCTCCACTTACAAAAATTCCCAGTTTTCAACCTTTTTTTTTACCAGGTCAAATCACATCCATGCAATAGATTGAAATTGGGACCTCGTGATATATTCCTCATCATTGATTGAGGGTGAGGGAAGAACTAGATGAAAGCTTGTCATGGGGAAAGTGTTCATTAGGAGATTGTCTAGGTTCATCTATGTGGCATTGATCTCCATCTGCCCAACTCATCCTAACCTTTCTGCATCGATGCCTATCTCTTCGCTCGCTGATTGGAGCAGATGAGAAGATGCAGGAATGGGGCATGGTAGAGGGGAGATGTGGTATTCATTCTCTGTGTTTTTAGGCTGGATGTAGACAACAGACCCCAGGCATGCTTTATCTAGGGAAAGACTACATCCTTAATTCATGATTTAGAGCACCTCTCTTTGATAAGCCGATCAGGCTGTGATAAGGAGGGAATGAATCCTTTTCCACTGAATAGTGTACATGAGATTCTTGTCTGAAATTTTAGTTTAAAAATTTAGTTATTTTAACTCTGAATGAACCTGTTTAAATGTGTATATTCAAATTACAGTGAATAAAAGGGAAAATACATGGAAGCGTTCATGTTGTAATCATGATTTAACATAAATATAATTGAGAACACTTGACATCAATATGGAGCTGCCTGCATTACATAATACATAAACTCCTGAAGAAAAAAAAGTGAAACAAGGATTGGGATAATGGAACCCAATTATGTTCTGTACACAATTGGGTTTGATAGATCAGCAGTAAATAATATATGATCTGTAAAAGCATGGTTTCAGATTTGGAGATGTCATTTTACTGCTAGGCTGCCATTGGACTTTGTTAATAATTGTAATCAAGATGATAAAATAAAACTAAATGGATTCACAACTGTTCAACATGCCTACAGTTTTGAAAATGTAGGAAAATTCCATTGGTTGTTGTTTTTCTACTGCATGTGCCCAGTCTATTTAAATTTTGCTTAACCTTTATTTTAAAGAAATTATGTCAAAATACACTCAATGTCAAACCCTATGATATTTTCAAATGTATAGTTATATCCTTCCTTGCCTGTCAGCATATTTAGGTTTCCCCAACATGTAGGCCTACATGAACATGTAAGTGCATTGGAAGAGTTTTCAGAATCCTTTGGGGTTTCAAGATGGTTGTGATCATTCTTCAATCTGGATCATATTGATCACTTATTTTCAGAATGGTTATCTTGTATATTGATCATCTACTTTCAGAATGATATGTAGGTCAGCTACCCTATTAAGTTCCTCTTTCCAGTCAAGCAATGATTTACTATGAAGGTTAATAAGAAGAGGCAATGGAGGAAAATGGAAGGGGAAATTGTTGGGTTAGGCCAGTCAGAATTCATTTTGGTGGTAAATTAAGAAGGATGTGATTTTAAGTAAGGTCCTCAGGAGAGGGATGAAGGAATTACCGTGATGAGCAAACGCTTTTTGAATTTTGATATCATAACATTCAGTCTTCAGAGTCAAATGTTAACCCATTGCCTACGGGAACCGGATGGTCCCTTTATTAAGTCTCTGGGAATAAGAGAATCCCTGTAGTCATCGGGTTAAATGAATATGTACCATGGGCATCTGAAAAATTAAAAATTTGAGTTTTTGTTATATATATACAAATTTAAAATTAGTATTAAGGTGACAAATTGCATCTTGGAATTGATTGTAGCCAGAATTGTCTGCATATTGATTTGTGGCCCGATTGGTTAACTAGTTAATAAAAAAACAAAAAAACAAGCCAGAATCAACAGGCCAGGAGAAATTGTTTTTGTTGCGGTACCAAATGGCATTTTCCTCAAAGATAGAATTCATAGGCCCCAAATGATTGAAAAGGAGGGTGTTGGTGATCATTGAGAGACAGAAGGGTGTTAACTCTGTGTTAGATGTCATGAGTTAACACCATTTTGGCTCTCAACAGGCAATATCATGTTTTGTTTTAATGTGTCATAAGGTCAACTCGAAAAGGATTTTGTGGCGGACAGAAAGGGATTCTCAATATACACAATGAGGTAGCATGTAGAGCATTAGGTGCCAGAAACCCTTCTCCTTGGAAAACAGTGGGGTATAGCATCTGCAGATCCTATCTCTGAAATAGTAGACCATTGGAATGTGACTTCATCTAAATACATCAAGTTTGGAGCTGAAAAAATATACAGAGACGTAATAACAAAGCCCGGGACTTCAGGGGAGCGTTTCATGAAAGGATTTGTCGGATATTTTTTCCGACAAGTGTTATAAGCTACTGAAATCCTTGCATCTGATTGGTTGAGAGCAAATTTGTCAGTAAAAATCACTGACAAAATGCTTGATGAAACACTCCCCAGAGATACTGATCTTGCCAAAAACTGCTCATGTAAACTTTTGTTTGAATCGATAGGCTGCATACTACATGTATGTTGGGGAGGCTGGTGTATCCCATAACTATTTTATCCCAAATTTATAACATGGAAACATTATGAGAAATTGCAAAGATGGCAAAATCTTTGTATTTCTTCAGATAAAAGGAGGGGAAAATAGTGTTCTTGACGACTGATTGGTTATCTGTAATCTTTGTACAGGTAACTCATTTGAAACAAAGTTGAAAGGATTATGTAAAAGTCCAAGCACTTTGTTATTATATTAATGACCAATTGTAGCTAATTGTAAAGAATATGAACATTTTACAGGTATTTGATTATTTCTTGAATTCTATGGGTATTCACATGTATACATGTATCAGTAAACATGTACTTTAACTTGTAATCCTGGTTCAAGTTTAGCACAGTTGTTTGTACACAACTAAAATGTTAAATGTACCAACACATGCAGTAACCTATATTTCTGCCAGCAAGACTTGTTTGTATAAATGTAAGAACATTTAGGTTTGTCAATGACTGCAAGTGATAGATAACCCAAAGGTCGAGAGGAACTTCAGCTACCATGTTAAAGTTGTAGCATGCCTCTTACAAATCTTGGCATCAATCATCAGCCCTACCCAGCCAAGGTCCTGTCATATTTCCTGTTCTAAATTTCATTCAATATTTCAATAACTTCCCACCATTGTCACCCACTTCCTCTTCAACCCCATTCAAAATAGAACCCTAATATAGGGACGATGAACTGACTGAGTTTAGAGATTAAAGTTCGATATTTTGAAACAATGTACATGTGTGTGTGACAGTTGTAGATGGTTGGCACAGTTTTATCAAAACTAATCAAAATATCTCCAGTGCATGATCTGAAACTGAAACTAAGTTCATGAATTCTTGCATATTATGACTGACAATGCTCACAGTTTGATGTCCAACTACAAGGAAGTTTCATGTATTCATAAAATTGATGAACAGAACTGTATTTTGAAGCAAGGTACCCTCTCCATAATACATGTATTTGCATTGCTGAACCTCGTTTCATGTCATTTTTCCATGGATTCTCATCTTTTTAATGGGCGATGGAAAAAAAATGGTGGTATTATTTTTGGTGTATATGTATGTCTGAAATCTTGAAGAAATATATGTTACAAAACTGACAATAAAATGTTCATCATGGGTGTTTTGATTGTCAACAAGCATTCATTTAATTACATGAATACTACTTAATAATTTGGGCCTATTTCTTAGACATTAATGTAGGCTTACCATGTAATTTTCTGTAGCATAAGAGGCACATACATACATGTAACACTTACAGAAACCTCACCCCAAGAAATAAATGTAGCTGTGAAGAAAGATGAATTTATTTCCTGCCTAATGATTTACAATATTCCCTACGAAAATGCACAAGAGATACATAAATGAAGATATTCTTGGTATGCTGTAAGATCTGTTAGCATGACATGGGCGCTGCCATTTTCTTAATAATGTGACATATCAGACGAAGTTGTACCTGATCATGGGCCAAGCTTTAGTTAGAGAAACGTTTGAATTCAGTATCAAAACCTCTACTTTTCAATGAGGGAAAAATCAAAGCTGAGAAGGCAAAAATAATATTTGGTGGAAAATAATTAAAGAGGGGAAAAGGTAACTCCTTTCTTTAAAAATAAGAAATATAGCAATGACAAATCAATTCTATTTATGCAAAACCTTCACCCCGCAAGAGCCACAATGTATATTTAATATGAAATTTGCGGTCTGACAATTATAGTACAAAAGATAATAACAGATGAATGAAATACTTCAGCACCACAGACACTTAAGAAGGAAGCATTCATAAATTTGAATAAGTTAGCTTGCTTATCGACTTCGCTTAGTACGTCAGTTGTAAGAAAATGGCGATGCCCATGTCGTGCTGAGAAACCTTACATTCAGTTCATAATATTGTAATTTACACCTCTCTCGAACACTTTGATGGGGAATCTTGTAAGTTAACATGCAAGAATACAATAAATCTCTCAAAAATTATTTCTTGGGGTTTCGTTTCCTCTAACAACTCCATACTGCATGTATACCAAAGACCTGTTAGCTTACAAAAATATGTGCTTGTACAGGAAGCTTTATTACCCAGGTTTATTTTAGGCCACTCCTCCAGGCAATACTATGTAAACTCCACAAATAAAAATGGAGTATTTGATCCATAGCATCACATCTGTATGTCATACCCCATTTACCACCTGTTGATCAGACAAAGGACATTTGTAGTCTTGCAATTAATGGCCAAGGTATGGTCATAAAAACTTGAATTTCCAGTTTTCAAGTTTTCCATCTTTTATCAAATTTTCTTACTTCAGTGAGCCATTTAATTCGGTGTGACTCCATTGTGTAATATCTCTTCTGTCAATAATGCTGTTTGCCGTGCTGGCTGCAGTAGACACTTTGCTGTTGCAATGCAATATAAAAGTATGTTTTTGGATGAGAAAATGTATAGAATGGGAAAATATGTAAATCACAAAGCCAGATCACACTGTACAAATCCTGAACTGTGTGAAAAGGTTAAAAATTCAGGTCTTTGTCCCAGCAATAATTGCCAATCTTGAAGATATCAACTGCATGTAGCCTACTGTCTGTTGGTACATGTACAAGTAAGTTGTCCATGCCTCCATGGCAAAGTACATGTACAGGCTAATCATTCTCTGGCAAATTACATTCAAGATTTCTAGTGGAATAAGAAATCTTTCAATTGCAATATATTGTCAGAAGTAAAATCATGTCCACAATCTGCATTAACATACTGTGATGGAAATATTAAAAAGCTTATAGAGAGACTACTTAGGTGCCTTGTATGGCAGGATTCCTGTGGAGTGGTCTCTCCACAGTGTGCCACTTTTTGAATAGGATCGTGCTGTGGTTATCAAGTTCAGACAGTGTATTACAAAGCATGGGTTCAGATACTGATTTCCTGCTCTTAGTGTACAACTTGAGTTCTTTTCAGATTTTGACAGTTTTCCCCACATAATTGCAGTGACATTTTCAGTAAAAAGCCACCTGCATTGTATGAATATAAAATGACCTTTTAACACATAACATGTACATGTACATCGTATGTGCAAATTAGTAGGAATACAATTCATGCTGTAACTGATTTTCTTATCATTGAGACAACATTCAGTGTAGATATGAGGAAGATCTCCCAAGTTGAACCAGACATTTCAAATGGAGCACAGGAGGTGTCCCCCCCCCCCCCCCCCTCTCAATGCCCAGAATATAAGACCATCCCCAGAATATGACCGTCCCCATTCTTCAATAGCATGCTTGCAGCTTGGCATGTCAGAGGCCTATGCCCCGGCTATAATCATGGATTTGCAAAATGAATTCAGTTGAAAGAACGTCAAAAAAAATTGAGAAACCTTCAGATGTGTTGCTTAACATTTCTATGGGTGTTACACTTCCCAAAACGATGTTTTTGCCAATGAATACAAAATGACCCAAGACACTCCTGATGATTAGCAGTGATCGCACTGGAACATCAAGGACCTTTACTCTGAAAACAGGTAGTCAGGAAAACTCAATTTAGGATATATCCAATTTAGAATGACTGCTTATCGTCAGGTGATACAGTCTCATCTCAAGCAGCGCCAGTAATGTGCATTATTGGATTTTCTGTATCATGGGATTTAATTTAGTGGGATCTTTAAGCGTGATATAATCTTGCATTATAATGAGTGGCATTTCATTGGGTTTTTAAAGGACCATCACATATTACAGATAACATGAAGTACTTGAGTATTATGTGTTGTATTTCAAATGAAATAGAGAAGGAAGAAGCTGCATGAGAATTTATTAAGGGTATAACCTATATGTTGAGTACTGAGCTCTGATAATTGATCAGAGCATGGACCTACTAGAGTAGGTCCATGATCAAAGGGATGACGATGCATCATCTCTCAAAATATATATTATTGATGCATTTTTGTTCTAAAACTTGAAGTGCTTGTTTCTGACATTACTTGTTAAAACTTACAAGGGACTTTTCATTTTGATAAAGTGTGTGAATTACAGCTCTTTTTAGAACACAAACAGTGTACACAATTTGTAGATGTTTTATTTATCATCTTGAGGAAAAAAGAAAAAATGTCATGTGGTGGCATACATGTAATCAGATTATTAGGATGGTTGTAATTGGATTTTCATGGAAATGAGATGAGTTTGCTTGTCAAGACAAGCAGTATTTCATATCATTTCCTTATTCATGGGCTTTTCCATGTTCCCTACTCTGTACATATATGTGTTGAGCAGCATGACATGTCGATCATTGATGATCTGTACATCGTCTGTATTATCATGAATACATTATCATAATTGAGCACGACTCACTAACACATGTCTCAAATCTCTGCCCTTAATTGATATGTGCATGCATGTTATGGCAGTCTAATACTGGTATATACATGTATACTAAGTCACTTCTTGCTACATGTACATGATTGTATGTACCAAATAAACATGGTCTGAAATCAGGCCAGATTCACAATCTATATTTATGATGTAGAATTATTTATTGCATTACATGTACCATTAACTTTTTCATATAATGCATTTTTTTTTTACATGAAGGCTTCAGTATGAATCTGTTTAGTTGGCATGGCAGTTGCACAGGACATGTGGCAGTGAATCATTTCATATGTCATATTTCATATTTGGAATGGGATGATGCAACATTAGTAATCAATGATTTAGCTACAACCCTAGACTTGAAATTTATGTCTTCTCTTCTTGTTTTCTTCTAGGAAATGCTTGACCAGCTGATTGTGATGAAGCTACCCAACATACTGACCATCGCCAAGGAGCCCCTAAGCGAGGAGGCTCTGAGAGAGGTCCAGAAGGTACTGCTTCTCATGCTGGGATGCGCTGTCCAGTGCGAACAGAAGGAACTCTTCATCGAAAGAATAAAGCTCCTGGATCTGGATGTGCAGCAGGAGATTGTTCTGCACATTCAGGAGGTATTCATTTCGTTTCAAACCTTAAATGTTTGGTTGCAAAATGTTTCTATGTGGTCATAGAAGGTCCGTGAAGCTACATGTACATGTCCTATGGATCATGATCCTTTCAGAAGTATTAAAGTGCAGTAGCATATTGTTTACTGAGATCTAGAAGGGCAGTAACTAATAGCATTTTCTATAGAACAACCTCTCTTCTTGCTCTCAGCAGATGTAATATCTCAGCTCTCTTTCCATCTCAACCAATGTTTAGGTTACAACTTCAAATACTATATTCCCTTCCATGTTTCTCACTCCTCCTTCCCTCTTTCTCCCTCTCTCTCTTTCTCCCCCCTCTCTCTCTCTTTTCTCTCCCTTCCTTTCTCTCCATCCTTTTTGCTTTCACACTTGTTACCAACAATTGATTTGTTGGTGATGATTCCATATGATACCAGATCAAGGCTCTATTGAAATCCAAGGTAGCTCACAACATTACTTATTCTTAAACAGCATTTCTGACCCCTTAACAGCACGGTTAACACCCATGCTAGTAAAAAAACGAACTACCGTGCCCTCTTTCCGCAGTGACATATAATCCATCTGTACCCTCTGAATACATTTATGCACTTATGTATCAAACATCCACTGTACGTCCATGGCCGAAGGGTGAATCCTAGCAGCTGGGTAACACGGCACATCACTTCCCTGGAATACGGGGGCAAGGCTGGAGAAACATATGCTGTTGGAACCGAATTATTTGTCACTCAGAAGAGGAAATTGGCTCAAGCATGCTGCCGGAAAAGGGTGGAGGAAAGGACAGATATTCAGTCAGTGGGGTTATGACAAACTCACATGATGTGGCTGCATTTATCCCCTTATGGAAAATTAACCCTGAGGTTTTCACCCGTATGTACACATTAATGTTTGTGTACGAGTTGGCAAGTGTTGATTGTATTTTATTTCCTCATTTGCATTAGCCACTTTGCACCTTGAACTGGGTCAAGCATTCAGTTGAATCTAAGATAGAGCAGGCACTTAGTCTCAATGCCTTAAATATTGACAGTTTGTAGTCTTTAAACTGGTTGACTAAGTTCACATTACTTTAGCCACACAGCTTCCTTCACTTTCAACCAATCACACCCAGATAGAGAATTTATTTTCCAAACTGTAGAAGCAGCGTCGGAAATACACGGGGGCGACGGGCGATTTCGCCCTCGTCGGCCCCCATATCGCCCCAATAAATGCTGGAAAACCTGTATTTGGGGGCGACCGTTTTCATATGAGTCGCCCCCATCAATGATTCGAAAGAAAATCACTACTATGCTCAAAAAACAGCTGAATTTAACCTTTTCTCGTTGTTGACTCGGAGCTTAGTACATCGCGAATGTGTAGCATCGTGAGCGCTAGACCAAATGACAATTATAACTAGAAGTAGATACACGGAAACTGAAGATAGCGCTTTTTTCACGCACAATACAGTAACTACATGCATTCTATATCAGGGTTGTATAAATTCATTGAGAGCTTCATTTCACTTAGTCTTTGCGCGACACCTTTTGTAAAAATTTCCTTTCCAAAACGCAATATCACTGTTACAACGATAGGTCTAAAATTACCATCATCCGTGTAATAAGACTATCACTAGATCTACGACCGGATACACCACACAGAGATATTGTCCCTTACCATATTAAGTCCGTAGTCACCTCAAAAAATCAATCTGTAAAACCAAAGCCTGGCTAAAAAATGCGGAATTAGTGCCATTTTTTCAAAGCACGCGGCGCTTAAGTCGGGTTGGGAGAAACAGAGTCACCGAAAACGCTCTACAAATCAAGAAATCGGTGGATTTATGACGCGGTTTTCTACTTATCGCGCGAGATGGATGCTCATGGAGTGAGATGGTATCCGCGAAAAACAAATTGGAAAAGAAAAATCGCCCGGAACTGTGCGCATTCACAGTGTATATGTACGTACGTACGTCCTAGCGGATTTAGGAGTATTATGTGCGAGAGAAAAAAAAAACCAAACACACACACACACCAAGCCTGCCTTTTCGCGTAAAATAAACATCTCCACGAGAAATAGCCTAATGACAGCAAATTCGGGTGAAATTGACCTATTGTTGATTTATTCCTTCAGATTTTGAAAAAAAAAAAAAAAAAAATCTGATGGGGGGGGGGGGGAATAAAATTTTAAAATCTATATTTTAAAAATTAAATTGGGCAGTATGACGTAAAGTAAACCTGTGCATGAGATAGTACGATTAGTACCAATGTAGCACTAACCGCAATCGCATTATCACAAAACACCCAAAGTGACAACCAATCTGCACTTTCCATTAAAATGGTAGCCCCAATAATATAAGAAATAGCCCCATAAAATTCAAAAGTAGCCCCAAGGAAAAAAAAAAGTAGCCCTTAAAAAAAAAAATTATTTCCTAGGCTGTGTAGAAGATTTAATAAGTTAGGAGTCCCATTCAATGCAAATGAGTTGTACTCTAAATGCTAATATCCAAACCCTCTCAAGGATCCTTATGAATGCACAAATACAGGTAAACATATATGCAACTAGGTTATACTTTTCTTGTTTGGTCTCTTATAGGGAAATGATGCAGACTTATTTGCAAATAAAGCAAATAATTCATGCTATTACAGGGAATGAGGTAAGATATCTGTGGAAAGCACTATAAAAATGTAAAACGGGAAATACATTGCTAAAGGAATGACGTTGAAAAGAATATCCTGAACAATGCTGTTTCATCAGCCTATCACCAAATTACCTGAAAAGCTCAAGCCTTAGCTGTTCTTCAAATTGGTGTCTGAATGCAAAAACCATCATCCGATTCCAAATAGTTTTTTGCGTGTTCTTGCTTCCTCTCCTCAACACAGTAGTTCCTAGGAATCTCTTCAACACAATTGATGAAGATTTTTTTTTTCTTTCCTTTGTTCCGCTGGTGTTTTTTGTCTCCTGTAGAGACCTGTCAAATAATGATAATTTAAAGTTACCCAGTAAAATCTTATGAATTTAATTTGCGACTTGGTCAGTGTTGTAAGGAATACTTCTTAATTCATTATGTTACTTTCAGGCTGTGAAGATGTTTCTCCCAATTGCAAAACTGTTTATTGCTAAGACTTTTTTTTCTTCACCTTGTTTATATTCATTGAATACAAAAATGCGAACAATTTTGACATGAAGAAGGGAAAAAAGGGAAGATGTCTTCAGCATAGAAGGCATTTTGTAAGATTAAAGGTACCTTTGTATGATATTCCAACTTTTTTGATAATTAGTACTATTTAGGCCAGTGGATGCTTTAGATATATATCACCAGTTTTACCACCACCCTACATCGAATACAATTTTCCACTGATTTAAAACTAATCGGCATCACCATGGCGATGTCTCCCTGTCTTCGCAGGCCTCACCTCTCAGTCTCCATCTCCCAGGAATGTTGACTCTGTTGGAAGAGTAAGCCATTTATTCCCACGGATGAGGATGGGTTCCATGTCTGTGATATATTATGCATGACATGACACCATTATATGATGGTTGAGAGAAGAGGGAGCGTGATCAATGAGGGTTGATGAGCGGGATTAGATTTCAGCACCTGCAATTAGTGGAGAGGAAGAACGATGAATACGGTCATTACTCAAATTTATGCAGTGTTCTGTATGTCCAGTATTAGATTAGATGCAACCATTTTAAGAAGTACAATGAATTTAATGTATCACTATGGATGGTGATATAAAATATGCCCTTTGGGAGTTGTTCGAAGCTGTTAAAAATATTTGATTGATTATAGTTTTTTTCACACCAGAGCCATAAGCTGCTTTTTATATGTACATGTAAGTTATATTTAGCTTTTATTTTGGAATAAACGTCAGAATTTGTCCAGTGTCCCAGTTACAGTGTACATGTACCTCATACATTGAAAATATCATTGGCTACTTTCTTCAAAAGGAATTCATCCTTAGTTATTTATAATCCCAATCTCTTGAGTTTGAGCAAAAGCCAGCCCAATTGCATGGAAAATCTATAAGATGTGGATGAAATTTATAGTAGTGTACCTGTGCCAATTATCAACTCTTATACTGTAAGCATTTTCTTTTAGATTATTGATAATTCACCTTGATTTTGTTGTTCTTGTAGGTGACGGACAATTCTGAGAATGTGTTCAGCCTGGAGCTAGGTGAGCTGAGTGATCTTGACCAGGCACAGAAGGAGATAGTCTCTAAGAACATGATCAACCATCTACGCAGACTGGCATCAGAGAGAGATGACTACTCAGAGGTAAGATTGCTGTCAGTAGCTGATTACTTGTAGTACATCAAACAAGTTGCTGTACATGTATACCCAAGTACTGGCTCAAGGCAACCATACTGTTCAGTCTGGCAAATAGTTTGAACACAGCTCTGCAATTTTTTTGCCTATACTCAGCAAAAGTAGTAGAGATTTTTAATTGTAGATGAATCCTAACTTAAATTATGATTGTAGCTTTTAGAGTTAATACATTTTCCCCCCAGAAATGCCAATTTTGGTGCAGGGCTAAATTATACATAAGACCTTAATATGATTCATAAACTGCAAGATGTTAAATTCTGATAGTAGTCCCATCTCCAAGTGGGCAATTCCTTTTGATAAGATATGGTACACCCTATCAGATGCACTTTTAACACATCTTTTTGTAAAGACTCTGGCTTGTTGCCTTTCATGCATGCATGGTCTGTCTGTTATATTTAGGTGTAAATCTCCCTTGTGAAGTAGGGATACATCTAATTCCCAGTTTACCAACATAAATCAAAGCAGTCATCAAATAGCGCCTTTCCTGGTGGTAATCCCAGCACATGCTCTATTTTGGGATGAGCGACTATGCTGAGCAAGTAAACTGATACGCCCCGCACCGTGACTAAAGCTTCCTCTCTTACCCCCTTCTCTCCAAAAGATGAAGGGACATTACCTCCCATGACATAGCTGCATTCCCATTTACAGAAATGTTTTAAAGCACATTTTTGGCACAACAGTGGTCATATTAGCCCACTCTTGGTTCTGCTGTGAATAGACAATGTCATGGCTGTACCAAGCACTGTAGAAGTGTTGATTTACCTGCAACTAATTTTTTTCACCGTGATTGTTGCAAAACATATAGGTTTTTTAATTTCATGCTTTACAAGTTTTACGATAGCTTACTTATTATCTGTATCTACTGCATCATTTCAAAGTTATGAGGAATTTTTTAAAAAGTATATATGTGCAAATCCATTTTGTGGATATGTGATAATTAAAGAAAATTAATTTACCATGTAATTTATATTAATGTGAACATGGCTAAGAGGTCTTTAGTCCCATGTATGATTCATGGCGTCTGTATATGTCAGCTGGATCAGAAGAGAATTGCCTTTCCTGTGGGACAGGATTCTCATACCCACTGTGAAGCATCATTTCCTAATTGGTGATGGCACAGTTCAAGGATGTCTCACAGAAGCCAAAGACTCAGCTCAGGCTCTAAAGCTCCTGGCTGCCCGCTGGACATTGATACTTTTCTTGAGGAAAGGCATTTACTGCTTTCTAACGAATACCCTGGGTAATGAGAGGGTACCTCATGAATTTATACCTCGTGAGCTGTATTTACTGGACAGACAATGCTTGTCTCATTAATCAGTCTCCTCTCTTCTCTTCTACTCTGATTTATGTGATTTTGTAGAAATTATTTTCCTTGAAACAGTTCTAATTTAGGGCTGAAATCTAGTCATCTGTAATGTGATATGATTTGTGCTAAAGAGGGGCACTTGGACTTTAAAGGTACTTCATCCCCTTTGCAGACTTACACACAAAAAACTTTGCACAGGTTAAGTAGACATTGTCTATGAAATTTCATGGTCACAGGTTCTAAAACTCCTTTGTAAGAAGTGAAAATCTTGCTATTCAGAAATCAACGCAAGTACATGTACTAATAACAGTCATAAAATAATTTTAAAAATTACGCGATTTTTTTTTTTCGAGTAAAAAAAAAAATATTGAGTTACCAAATTGTTGTTATTAATTACTTGAAAGCAAATTATAATCCTTTTCACATCCTTACAAGTTTTCCAATTACAACTCTTTTGTAATTTATCACATACTCACACAACTTCAAAATTTAGGGCTGCAAAAGGGATGAAGTATGTTTAATAATATTTTTTCAATTTAAATTACAAATTTCAAAAAGCATGCACACATTTTGTAAGGAGACAGATGTAATGATGCCTATAGTAAAGGTCTATCAGTGCCTCTTTGGTGTATGAAGTATATAGCCAGAGATAGCTGTAGGATACCAGTGCAAAGACACTCAAAACAAAAACAAAAAATTGATCTAAAAAGCCAGTATACAATTCACTTTTCAGAGATTTGTGAAACTGAAAGTAAAAAAAGAATAGAGCTTAAATTCAAGTTTGCAAACAAGGTCTTTGATACTTGAAAACTTGAGATGTTGAAGCATAAACATTATATGCTCCACGTTTTGTTACTTCCAAACAATTCTATGCATCCTTTCTACAATCCGATGAGTCAGTAATTACATTTGAAATGTTGTCTGAGGTTTAAGCTCAGAGTTTTCCTACAGGATAGCTGTGACCGCATCAGATGGCTTCTCTCCCCCATCCAGGAAATATGTCACAGGAATAATCTAATATCCGTTTCAGTATCCACTTTCAAAAGCACATAGATAACCCCATTGCCTCAGGAGAAACTGTAGTAGAATGTGCTGTTCTTCAGACGATATAACATGAAAGTTTTAGGTTTTGTGTTATAAAAAAAAAATATATGTTGCGTTACATGCATGTATATATCATGATCACATGTTTGTTGGAGAGTTGTCTCCAAGCACAATTGTAAAGACAACTTCCATGACCACTTAACCGCTTCTTTCAATTTAAGTTTGAAAAATATTTTGGTCATCTGCTCATGTACAGGATCTGTGTATATTTTACAGTGACCTGTATTCTTGACCTTCCTGTGTAATATGTTTGGGGTCCTTTTAGCATGAAATTTTATTGAGGGAGTATAAAATGTGGGCTGACATTATGGAATTTAATTTAGATTTCAATGACACCGGTAATATCCTCATTAGACATAGCTTACTGCAAGAGAATGAAATTAGATCTGCAGTATTGTGACCAAATGATTGAGTTTACCAGGTCCCTGTTTAATAAGGAGCTGCAATTGATCTGCTCTCTGTCTTCACCTACAAACCTACACTGAAGGACTCCGGATCGAAACTGAGTTGAGTCTTTTGGATAGTGACATCACAGGTTGGTCGGTCCCTAAACGTAAATATTCAGATTAGATTGAGATAGGTCTGTAAAAGCCAAATTAAACCCTATACACTGAATTCGATTGCAAGCAGTTTCAAAGTTACAATCGCCTATTTCTTATGTTAGGAGTTGATATCGATTGGAGACTTTATGATCAATCAGAACTCCTACAAGATGAGGCCCAGGCTGTAAATTAGGCACAGGCAACTCGGGTCGACACCCCTGACTAAATGGCCGCTAGCAGACAGCCAAGTTTGCAGAATAAAATTGGGTGCATCGTTTGAACACTATATCGTAGACTGCTGCTTTTAATTGCAGAGAGTTTGTGTATACAGGAAGGATAAACCTGATACTTATTTGTCAGAGAACTCATAAATCTAGCCAAGAAGGAAGCATGCTCTTTACATTGAGATAGACTTTAAATGCTTGGCTGCTGGATTTTTATCTCTTCACAGTGATTTCAAGTTGGTGATAAATGGTTCCAAGCAGACAGAAGATAAATAACAGAAAATTAAGGGTTTTTGTTTTCGTGTCAAATCCTTTAATTGTACAGAGAGAATATTTAATGTTATTTACAAACCAGGTTTTTATTGATTGTAAGAATGCATTTCACAAAATTCTTCTTATTGGGGAGGGGGGGGGGGGCACTTTCCACCTTCTTAAGTGATATTTTGAGAATGTCCAGAAATCAATAGTAGGTTGTACTTCATAGGAATTTTATGGAAACTTTACTCTGTGGTGAACTTGTATCAGTCTGTCAAGTTGCAATATGCAGAACTATATTGTCAGTGCTATTTATCATAGATGTCACTTGCCAAATCAAAGTAGCATGTCATTCTATTTGCACTTATGCAGTGAGACAGAGACACAATATAATTTTTACCTGTCTTGAAGAGGAATATTGTCTATTCAAACATTCCTGATCCCCTCTCTTGTAGTTCGATTTTGTTTGCATTTGCATTTAAGAATGTAATATTGGAAAACAAAGGTTTCTTTTGCTAATATGTCTTGCATCAGAATAAACAGTATTTCTTGGCAGGTGACTAGCTAGGGTCAAGTATGCATCATTTTTATTTTTTGTTATAATTTTTTTTTTGTATATCTATATTCAACGATCAGGAAAACTCATCTAGAAAGTACATTTCCATAAAAGTCAATTATGACTATCTGGAACCCATCAGCTGTCAGAGAAAAATATTCTTTTTGTGGCATTTCTTTCCAGCAGGGGCCAAAGCACAAATCTATAATGTCCATTTGAATTGCATTGAATGATGCAGGTGGTCTTTCATCTGGAATATGTTGTAAATCTGTGAACCTACTATTATATTTTTTTATCAGTCATGGAGGAATTCTCTTGTCAATTATTTGCTTGATTTTGTTTGAAAACAGTATAATTGAAAAAATTAAATGAAGTAAGAATTTGACAGTGCCCCAATATGTTGATTAATTGTCTTTTTTGATAATCATATGGGAGAATTTGTCTGAAAAAACCCAATGCACTTGCAATTTCCCTCATCTTGTCAATTGTGAAATATCACGTTCATGTATATATCTGTAATTGGATGATGACATATTCGCTGGCAGGCAGAGATGATACGCTGAGAAAAGAATATCTGTTGTTATAGCCTTGTACTAATTGAAGTCCTCTAAGGAATCTTGTCTGTGAGGAAAAAAAATTGGGGCTTTCAAGAATAGATCCTAATATCTTTGTCCTCATTATTATTAGTCATTCCAAACTTTTCATTGATTGCTTGTACAGCTTTTCAAAATACAACATTGTAATTGTAATTGTGATATAAGAGGAGAATCAATACAATTCCACACATTGATGTCCCTTTTCAGATTGCTGACTCATGGGGGGGAGGGGCAATGTTTTTCCTGAGTCCCTACAACTTTATCTCTGTCGCCATAACAATCATAAGTCATCACAATATTTATTTGATTACTCAATACCATATCTTGAGTCTAAATTGGGAGGGGGTAGGGCAGACAATACTTTCGAAGGTACTGTGTTACAGACATCTCTGTTGCCATAACAGTCAACAGTCATCACAGTTTCTATTAAAGTACGCAATCCCTGTCCATGTTCCAAATCAAGTTAAATATTACTTTAATTTTTACAAATAACGGGGAGGATTAACAACATTTTCCAAGAAGTTTTTACTGTTATCTCTGCTGTCACAACTATCAGCAGTCGCCAGACGTCAGACGGTCTCTGAAAAACTGAGATACCAATTATGTTCCCCAAAGGATCAATAACCTTTATGCTACTCAACTTATGCTTATGTGACATATATTTGGAGGACTCCACATGGCATGTGGAATAATCAGTACAATGTATTAGCAGTCATGTACAAACAAGACATGGCAAGGCCATGAACTACAAATCTTGCATCCGGAAATATTTTTACAACCCTGTCTTCACGCCTGGCAAGATTTTCACTCCTTAATGAAATTCCAGGAGAATGACGGGTGTCAAAGGTCGGGTTACTGAGGCCGATCATGTGGTTTAGCCTTACATGATTCACAAATTTCTTCCCTTCTGAGTCAAGTATGTTCATGTGGTTTTGATTTCAAACCAAGAGGGTGACAATGACGCCTGTTGTTGGTGCTAATATTCCTCAAATGTTCCGTTTCAAAGATCACAGAGGGATAGTAATTGGGTGCAGACTGTAAAGTAAAGGGCCAACAAGCTTTAAACAAAAACTTAAAAAAAAAGAAATAATAATAATAATAGTAATAAAGGTGAAACATATGGCCAACATAAATTTGCAGTTGATTTTCTAGCATAAATATGCTATTGTTTTGGTTGTTTGGAATGGCAGATGTGCTAATATAAGGTTCAGGGGCCTGATACATTGTACCTAATAATTGACAACAAAATCATCAACAGTCAACAAAAAGACATAATTTCTTTGAAAGAAATACAGAATCCTGACAGGAAGGCCCCTTTGAATAATGAGAGCATGTATATCAGGCATTATGCATATTTAATTAATATATATAGCACTTGATATACATGTACATGCTCTCATGTAAAGCTAGAAACAAAAATGAATATAATACAGTGTATGTGAGGCATTAATCTTCTTGGTCATTATTAATGTTGTTAATCATCCTATTAATCTTCATCACTATAGGTTCATAGCATCTAATCATGGTTAGGTATGTACTTAGGTATGTACTTAGTTGTAGTTCTGAGAAAGAGATCACCAACTTCCTTGTATGAAACACAAACATCACCTCAGGGGAAATGGTGTTTGCAATGAAAGTGGAAAAGGAAGTATGCTCTTTAGTCCACCGAGTGTACAATATTGATGCCAATGTTTGTCATTTCAATTTCCTTAATTTTCTTACAGATGCTCCGTTATTAGGAACTGTATTTTAGTCTTAGTGTACATGTAGATACAGATAGCTATCTGCGTAGTAGTAGTAGTAGAAAAAAAGTGAGTCTTATTCTTGCATATAGGATGTTTCTGAAAAACCAATATTAGTGTATATGTAAATATCTCCTATGTTACTGAAGTTCAAATTCTTTTGATTGAGCATTTAAAAAGTGAATAAAACGGAGGTTTGGTATATATGCTTTGAGTTGTTTGTTTGAAACATGTGCAACAATGCTACAATACCCACCCAGTTGATTAAAAAATGTTGATATTAATGAAGTTTTGATTCTTGGGAAGATTTTTAGTGAGCAAAGAATTCAAATTCTACACTACACCAGAGACAAAATTTGGAAATGTATTGTAGTAAGAATCCTAAAATGGGTATTTTTGTTCTCTCCCTCCAATTAACTCTTTGTTTTAAATAGACCATCATGGAGCTGAGTCAAGAGAAGGAGTACCTCCAATCCCAGGCCGATGGTCGCGTCCTCTCCCCCTCCCCGTCCCTGACCAGTCCAGGAACAGACAAGCGTCATGTCACCGTGGAGCTTGCCGAGTCCAAGGCTAAGTTGAGGAGGATGAGGCAGGAGTTGGAGGAGAAGAATGAGATGGTGTTGGAATACAAGGAGGAGGTGGAGAAATACAACACCACGCTGCAGAAGTTACGCCAAGAGGTAAAGCTGACGTCATATGCCACATTGATATTGTCCTAGCAAGTGGCAAAGTAATGATTAGATACACTGGGTGATTTCAGGTTCAATGTTGGTGTTGGTGTTGGTGTTGAGAGCGTGAATTGGGCTGCTGATTTTAGCCCCAACACCGAATTCGGGTCTATAAAAATAATACCAGTCACAATTATTGATAGCTCAACACCTAGTGAAGTCAATCCCAGCACCAGCTTCATTTCAAGTTCGGTGTTGTGGCTGGTGCTAGTTTTGCCCCAGCACCAACACCAGCTGTCAACATTCACCCACTGTGATGCTGTTTGTATATTGGATATATGTACCTTCAAAAGAGCTGTTTATTAGAAATCAATTACATGAATGTAAAGATTAGTCTTGGGTCACTAAAACAAAAGAAACAGAGGGTAATGTAAAGTATAAGTAGCTGATCCGTTTCTCTCATTTGCTTATTGAATCAAATCAAGAAGAATTAAACTTTACAACTGCTTTGAATTTTTAATATCTTAACATTTATCAAGTAAATTGTAAGGAATTTGACAAATGGGGTATTAGGTATTTAGGGTTGCAAGCTACACTTGGAAATTAACCCTTGTGGTAATCTTCCTATATGCTTTTGGTGCATTATTGATATAAATGGGCTGAATGATGGTAAATTACAAATGCTTTAAACTGCATCATGCAGGTAGCTTTTTATGATGTATATGTTTGTCGCTTTCGTACCATTATTTAAAGAAATATAGATGAAAAAAAAGAAAAAGAGATTTTGTCTAATCATGATCTCACTTGGAACTTTAAACAGGTGCCTGTTATTTTTTCCTGTGCTTGTTCCATCAGAATCTTGAGCTGACCCAAGATGCCCGTTCTGCAAGAGCCTATAGGGATGAACTGGATGTATGGAAGGAGAAGGCCAGCAAAGCAGAGAAATATGAGAATGAAATTGCTAAGTACAGGGAGAAACTTAATGAGCTGGAATACCTTAAGAAGAGAGTTGAGGTGAGATACTTTTTAGTGAAAGTAATTATTTCAGCAAAACACATCATTGTTTGTATTTGTAATACTAGTAGTAGCAGTAGCATATTGGATAACATAATAAGTAGACAGCCAGAACTATATTACTAAACAAGAAGATAGGAAGAAGGGACAAGGATATGAATTCATACTTTAAGCTTCTGTTGTTGTTTGTCATCGAATAGAAGAGAGAAAGGGCAAACATGTTTACACATAATATTCTGATATTTCCTAAAAGGAGAAGTAATACAACAGACTCAAAGCATCCGACTTAGAAGGAAGGTGAATTTATTTTACTTGACATCTCCTCATAGTGTTTA
The DNA here is from genome assembly GCA_025618425.1 of Heliocidaris tuberculata. Lineage (NCBI taxonomy): Eukaryota > Metazoa > Echinodermata > Echinoidea > Camarodonta > Echinometridae > Heliocidaris > Heliocidaris tuberculata. Next base: position 39,441,533 of record CM046834.1, on the reverse strand, counting down.
GAATACAGATTCACTGCCTCCTGTCAAAGTTGCTTGTGTATGTTGTTTTATGCCATTCCAGGCATAGTAGTACCTGAGACTTCTGCAAATTTTCCTTAGATAGAGACGGTCTGTATTTTAAAACCAACAATTCAACTATGTGCATTATGCAGGAATTAAAAGAGGACAACCAGGTTCTGCTTGAAACCAAGTCCCTGCTGGAGGAGCAAGTCACCACTGCCAATGACAAGCTGGAACGGGGCCACATGGCCGAGGCAGAGTGCCTCAGGCTGAAGGCTCAGATAGAGACCCTGGAGGAGGAGAGAGACATGGACAGAGGCAGGATAGCAGAACTATCTGAGGAGGTGGCTAGGCTCAGCCTGGATCATAAGCAGAGTCTCAATGAGTCGGCCAGTCTTGGTGTGGAGTTGGAGAAGGCTAAGCTGAACTCTTCAGGTATGTAAAATGTCAATATCCTTAGTACCGTCATTAGTAGGTGTTCTTTGCATATGCTGATTTGAATGTTTTTATTTCCTATGAAGATACTGAATGACAACCACATATTTATTACAGTCAAACCTGCTATGATCTTGACTGATTTTTTGTTTCTCTTTGTTTAATTTCCAACAGCTGCTACCTCCTTATCAGCAGAGTGCAATGATAGTGCTTCAAGTAAAGTGCTCAAATTGGAAAAGGAGTGTCAGAGACTTCACCGTGAGATGGAGACAATGCGAGAATCCGCGGGATTAGAAGCCCAAACTCGACTTCTCGAGGTCGAGAAGGAGAACCAAAGACTCAGTCGGAAGCTAGAAAAAGTGCAAGAGGCCAGTTCCAAGGAGATGACTGGCCATCTTGAAATTGAACAGGAGAACAGTGTCCTGAAGAGAGAGAAGAAGGCTCTAGATGACACTATTATGACTATCAAGGAGAACTCTGAAAGGTATCAGAAGGAATGGGACGTGGAGAAAGAGCAGTTGGAAAGGACGATAGAAACCCTGCGTGAGAGGAATAAGAAAGATGTAGACCAGAGAATACAGGATGTAGAAAAAGAGAATAGGAAATTATTAGAGGACAATATGAATAATCAGAGTAAACTGTCAAAAGCGGAACATGAGACAAAGCAGCTACAGAAATCTTTGGAGAGATTGAAAGAGAGGACAGATAGGATTGAGGAGTTGGAGAAGAGCAATGAGGGTCTGGAGTTGGAGAAGGAGAAACTGTCAAGGAACGTTGAAATGCTCAAGTTGATGTGTGAAAAGTTTGACGAGGTGGAAAAGAGCAATACGGAGCTTGAGGTGGAGACCAGCAAAGTGACACGGGCGCTGGAGTCCGCCAAGGTTCGCATCCAGCGGTTAGAGCATGTGGAGAACGAGAATGTGAGGTTAAAAGCAGACACGCAGACCCTGCAGAGGTCGCTGGATGCCATGAAAGGGATGGCAACGCGAATCACCGAGATGGAACACGACAAGGATGAGTGCGAGAGGGAGAACAGACAGCTTCAGAACATTGTGGAAGGGAACAAGGCAGTGCAGGACAAGGTGGGACAGCTGGAGGTGGACAATATAAAGCTGAGTAATGAGAAGAGGAGGGTGGAGAAGGTGGTGGAGCTCAATAAGGAGACTATACACAAGCTGGAGAGGGAGAACCAGGACCTGGAGACAGAGGTGGAGAGGTTGAAGAAACAAATAGAAGCTCTCAGGTATGATAGTTAACATATTTAATCTTTCACAAAGGTGTGTAGAATCAGTGACAGCTGTTAATTAACACATTTGTATGTTTTATTCCCACTATAATATGAGTTATTCTTTGAGGAAATATTAGGGAGGAAAATATGTTTAAATATATGCCAATTCTAACTTCAGATATTTTTATATGATGTGGTATCTTTGTCAATTATCTTTTCTCTATTGTATGCTCTTTCTTTTTACAAACTACATCACTCCTTATGGTTGCATTGAATTAATTTTTTTGTTACTGAATTGTAGCATAACCTCATGTCTTGATGCTTCATATGGAAATATACTCTCCATTATCCACTAATTTCTTTATTCAACAGTCTTTCTGAGAAACGCTTGGAAGAGTTGGAGAAGGACAACAAGACCCTAGAGCTGGAGCAGGAAAACCTCACCAAAGAGAAGCAAAACCTTGAGAAGGAAGTCAAGCGGCTCCGTGGCCTCATGGAGTCCAGGGACCAGCAGCTTGACAAGGCCCATGCCAGGATCGGCAGCCTGGAACAGGACAACAAGCTCCTGCAGAAGACTGTTGGGAAGAACAAGGGATCAGGAGACAGGGCCAAGGAGCTGGAGAAGGAGAACAAGGAGCTACTTAAACAATCCACTATTGATAAGAAGACACTTGCCACACTCAGGGAGGTATGATACTGATGAAGATATTCGTACCAACTGTTTAAGCATGTTTTGACAAAGAGAACAAAGATTTTTCCACTGGATGTTCATGGTTAAGAAAAAGGAACATTGACCTCATTTTTGCCAAAAGAATTAAATTTTTTTGTACAATTATGGAAAGAATTCCAAAACTTAAGACATTTTAGTGGAAAATGTAATCAGAGGAACTTGGTGATCTGTCACTAGAGTATGTAAGAAATTTCATAAAGAAATAGCTCTTTCAGATATATTCAATATTTATGACCTTCAGTACAAAAAAGATAAAGAAGAAAAAGAAGAAAATTAACAGTTTTGATTGCCGTTGGTTAAAAATAGATTTCCTTTTTTTTCACATGGAGCATTCATTTTTTCCTTCAAATCAGCAAAAAATTGACATTGACTTTTTTTTCCTCCATCTCAGGAACTTGTAAATGAAAAGATCAGGACTCAGCAGCTCAGTAATGACCTAGAGAAGCTGACCTCAGAGCTGGATCGCATAGGACTCGACAAGGAGAAGTTACTCCAACGGGAGCTTAGTGCTGATGAAAGGTGACTTTAGAATAACTGTTATTTAAAATATATATGTTCTATTCCTGTTTGTGTCATAATTTTCCTTGATACAAAAGACATTTATTAGGAATCGATTTGCAATCAGGTTCAGTCATATTTTTCCATGGCTTTCGTAGTGACTCATATATGCAAATGATACTTTTTTTTGTACAATACATTTTGTACATTTTGTACAATTGTAGCTATTCTTCTGCCACAATAATCTAGATTCATTTACCACATCAACTGAGATGGATGAAGTTAATAGCAAAAATCAGTGTTGCACTTTTTTGAGGAAAATGAATATATTTGTAAAATGTTTATCATAGGTCATTTACCATACCTTTAAAGGGAAGAAAGAAAATGCTGCAAATGATGTGTTACCATTGTGTGTATCTTTTTATTTGATTTTTCTTTTGTTTTTTTTTTTTTTTAAAGCCGATACAAAGACTTGGAAAGCCGCATGGAAGATACTCTAAAAAAGAGCATGGACATCAAAGATGACAAGATCAACACTCTAGAAACAAAGTAAGTTTGTGTTGAAAATGGCATTGTTCTAACTTGCACAATTTTTTTTAGACAGAGGAATTATATATGATATTCAAAAATTGCTCAGAGACCGAGACAAAGACATCAGAAAATATTTGTGCTGGTAAAGGTATGTGTGTATATCATCCAGGTGTTTTGAATCTCCTCCATGATGAGACCAGGAATTGCATGAAAGCTGTTGATTTCTTCTCAATCATGATATCATCTGGTAACTGCATCGACTATGTGGATGCTGCTTGGTGCTTTTCTGTACATTCTAGATATATACTTGTATGAATTAATTGTAACCCATTCTAGTGTTAATGGATTTTCATGCATTTGATTTTAGTTGTTATAATTCTAATGAATACAAATTTGAAATACATGTATGAGCTCAGTTTAAGTGTGTCATATCTTGTACCTCTTGAGAGTAGATTTCTCTTAAAGGATACTGTGATTACTAGTGGATTTCATAACTACACTGTTTCTCATTGTTTATCTGTAAAAGTTGCACAGTTAATACATAGAGAAATCTTATCCCTATCAAGTTTTTATATCATCAAATACCAGGTAAGTACTTGAGGTCATCTTGTTCTTCAGGAAATCCCAAGTGTTATATCCTTCCTATGCCTCTATTATTTTTTATCCAGGCTGCAATCTGCTTTGAACAAGAACCAGCAATTAACAGATGATATAAGAAAGATCAAGATGGACAATGAAATTGTCAAAGAACAACTGGTGCAGCAGACTAGCAGTGCCAAATCCCCATCTTCTAATACTACGCAAGAAGTCAAAGTCAAGTAAGTGGTAGAGCAACGTCGAAAAAAACTTTTGATAGAAATTCTATTAAAAGTTTTTGTCGAGTTTCATGGTAAAGAGTAATGATATGGATGTTAGTTATCGTGTTAATCAAAATAGTAATCAAATACAGACAAGAATAACTTCTTACTAGTAGGAAGCCCCCCCCCCCCCCCAATTACATCAGATACAGGAACCCAGTGAAAATGGGATCAGTGATCTTCAGATCAAACATGTGCAGAACGTGAAATATCTTGATGTCTGGTTGGATCACCATCTTAACTGGAATGAACATGTGAAAAATATATCCAGCAAAATCGCTTCAAGATTGGCACTACTAAGACAAGTTAGAAAATATGTCACGGTAAACAGCGCCAAGCTACTGGCAGTCGCCCTTTTTATATTAGCATATTTTGTCTACTTGCACCTCTTGGTCAAATTGCAGTCAGGGTCATAGAAATACACTGATTAAACTCCACAAACAAATGGCAAGGGTCGTTCTACTAACTTATATACTCACTCCAGCTGCAGAAATGTTGACAAGACTCAAATGGATAAGTATGGAGAAACATCGGCAATTTCAGAAAGGTAAACTTATATTTGACATTCTGAATGGTAATGCCTCTTCATATCTACAAGATTTGTTCTCACTTTCTGCTACTGCACATCGTTAAAGCACAAGAAATTCATAGTTTAGAGGTCTAATCATCTCAAAAGCTAAAACAGAAAATGGCAGAAAGGCTTCTTCTTTTGAAGGTGCAACTGTTTGGAAAACCTCTCTAGCAACGTACAAAATACCCAAACCAAAATTATGTTTTTTACCGACTATCTCAAAAATGTGTAAAGATGGATATTATGCATAAGTAGAGCATATATGAAAGAATTGGTGTGTATATTACCCATGGTCGGACATTTAATTTTCCTCTGTACTTTTGAAATACAGTGTTTTCAATACTCATTGGATTTTAAGTATTTTGTGCTCTTTCTCAAGGCCTTCATTTGTGTTCTTTTATTTAGAAAAAAGGAGAAACAAAATTAATTTTATCATATTTTTGAGAATTCTGTGTGACTCTTTCAAAGGGTCCAAACTCCATGATAGATCAACTATTACTGTATCAGGGGAATGGTCAACAAATAAGCCAGTTTGTAATTAGTACATGGTACAAATGACTCTAAAATGACCCCTATTTGCACGTGCCCGTATATTTGATTTGGTAGATGCGCTACTTGTTTAACAAGTAAAATTATACTGGTGTGGGCATCGTGGTGCGTAAAAAATGAGACAGAGTATAAAGGTCACTTGTACTCGGCACAAATGACCTTCATCTGCACATACGCGAATTGTAATTACAAACTGGCTTATTATGAAAACCTTTCTCTAACCAACATGATAGGAGATTTATTGCACAATCACAGAATTTTAACACATTTACACTGCTTCTGCTATACTTTTACAAGAGAAGAGATACTTCCAAACTGTATATAACAAAGAGAAAAAAGGCAATATTTGAATATATATTATATCATGGTCTGAAACATTATAACTTATTATGCATTTACTTTGTTTTAAAATGACAAGATGCTATATTTAACATTAATTTCATGATTCTATGATTTTTAAATATCAAATATCATGCAGTCTCAGTCAGGCAAATCTATTATCATTTGCTTCGTATTTTATACTTGCTGAATCACATTTGGTTCCTTTTGTATTGTAAATTCATTTTGACTAACTGCTTGTTTGATCATGATTTTTTTTGTGGAATGTTCATGTCTTGTATTATACTCTCAATGTTATATTTGTTAATTTGCAGGGTCTTCTTATAAACCAGTGTTAAAATCACTCATGAAGCCACCCTGGTAAAACAATACTAAAATAAATAAAGGATTAATAAATATATATGAAATTGAAGAAGATCTGGGCCCTCTTGCATAAAAAGTTGCGATTAAACGCAACTCAAAAAATTTAACGCAACTTGATTTTCAACCAATCAGGATCGAGTATTTGGGACTTGCGTTTAATTTTTTGAGTTGCGATTAAACGCAACTTTTTATGCAAGAGGGCCCTGGTGAAGTGGAAAAGAGAGAGAGAAAAAAAACAAGGAGAATAGTATATAAGGGGAAATCTCATTTTAGGCTAACTTTGAGAAATGTACTGGTAGAATTGTTCTTTGCATGTACCTTTCCTCTCCAAAGAATATTGATGTTCAATAATGCTAATAAAAGAAGTACCAAAGGAGACAGGGATCAAGAAGAGATACAAAAAGGAAAAAGTTGAATTGGGAGGGACACTTGACAGGAGGGAATTCTCTTTCTAGTCTACTTAAGAGAGTGCATGAAGTGATTCTTCTTGTTTACCTTTTCACCATTTTTTTTCTCTCCAAATGATCAAATAATACTCTTTATGTCATCTCGCTTTTTCAGACGGTCTGACAGTGACAGATTACAAGCCAAACAAATCATGCAAATGAAAGATCACCTAGTGGAACTTGAGAGGAAGGTAATTCATTTATTTGATATTGGCTTTCTTGCAGATTTAGGGTGTGTGGGTTTTTTTTTGTTGGGGGGGGGGTTGCCTTTTTTATATATGCATTTGTATTTCAGTATTGTGAAGAACTTCATCAACCATAAGGATATTTACAAGTCATATTTATTTAAAAAAAAACAAAACAAAAAAAAAAACTTTGAGTTTTCCAAGAGATATATTTTTGGCAAGTTAATATCTTGAAAATATCCAGCAGTGATATCAGATTAAAATGCTAATAAAAAAAAAAATTGTATTGTGGAATTGAAAATGCTGTTGTTAAATTTTAAGTACTGTACATGCAGGATTTTGCTGGCAATGTTTTATTTGTTTCTGTGACCAGCATCAAATACTCTGATTTAACAATGACACTCTATTTCCTACTTGTGTCACTCAGAATGCCACTTTCCTTGCCGAGAATACTAACATGCAGACTCAGGTTCAGAATCTTGAGAAGCAGTCTGAGACATTGAGGTCAGACTGCAGGTCATTCCAGAATAAGGTGGAGTCACTGCAGGATCAGAACATGTCTCTACAAGCCCAGAATGCAAAGTTACAGGTACATTAAATCTTCTTTTTGTTCTTTGGTCAACATTTTATCAGTGCACAGTGCACAACAAGTTTCGAAAAGATGTTGATAAGATGGTTAATTGGTAGTTTCCATGAGAATTGGTGAGAAAGCTAAAGATAAATTGTCAGTAACCAAGGGGACATATGGCTTTGATTGCATCTGAGGGACTATGTATTGAGATCATTGCAATGGGGCCTTGACTTGGTTTCATTCTTAAGATCACCTAGTTCCAAGGCCACGGTTCTTTACACCACTGAGACTATGTTGTTTGATAGTGAATTACTAGTAGGGCAAAGACATTCAGTAGTCTTGATGCTAACGTATGAAATGGGTATTGATTATTACCCGGGGTAATAACTACCAATTCCAATATTTCCTTCCTCATCTTCATTTATCTAGGTGGAACATTCCACAATCTCAGCCCAGATGTCTTCTCTACGGTCCAAACTCAACACCCAGGAGGCCGACTATGACAAGCTCAAAGACCGGTTCGAGGAGCTGAGTGCCAACCACGAGGCCCTGCTCAACGACCATGAGAACCTGGTTCAGCTTCATGAGACGTTGTCTACTGAGTATGAGTCTCTGGACTCTGAGCATGGCACCCTGAAGTCACATTACAGACATCTCAAGGGAGAGCTGCAGGATGTACAACAGAAATGCCAGGTAAGATCAGAAGAGATATGGTAAAACATCAAACACTGAAAGGCTTTCCATATGATTTTGATGATTATGTGAATATTATGCCCTGGATGACATGAATACCACCATTTTCCTTCAAGGCTGCACCCCACAGAGAAATAGTCCCATTAATGTCGTGTCAGGTACCACAGATTCAACCAGAGCCTCTCTTGTCAGTAAATACTGGTATACTAGCCAGATATTTTGATAAATGATTTGGTTTGTGAAATGAAAAACTTAAGTGATGTTGTGTAGATTATGATACTGAAATTTCATGCCATTTTGCATTATGAAAAAAACAACTGTCTGTTCCACAGACAAAAAAATCCTGTCAGTTCAAAAATCTAATAACTTGATTTCATCTAATTGGTGCTCTTGATTGTCTTGTAGAATTTTGAATATCAAATGTTAGAATCTTTGCTTGATGAGACACTATTTGAACCCATTATTATGCAGGAGACTGAGAAGAGGTACAAAGACCTGGAGACTCTGAAGAGCTCTCTGAAGGAAGAGGAGGCCAAGTTCCGCAGATTGAAGTCAGAGACTCAGAGCGTGGAATCCCTGCAGAAGGAATACAACATCCTCCAGGAGAAACACACTCGCTTGGACAAGGAGTACCAGAGGGTGGAGGAAGAACTCAAGTCTACCAAGGGTTCACAGAGGTAGGTCGATTGCCAGTTCAAGTGTTCACAGAGTTCATTCGCAAGTCAATTTCTCTTGCGTTGATATTGTGGACCGTAGACATACAGTGTAGGATAGAACCGCCATATGGAAATGTACACTCACGTACCACAGGGTGGAGGAAGAACTCCAGAATATCAAGGGTTCTGAGAGTTGGTTCATTGGTTGGTTTAAGTATTGACTGAGGCTGTTCAGAGGCAGTTTCCACTTGGGTTAACACTGTGAACCGTACATGGGACAGAATTTCTCCATGTATATGGAAACTTGCACTGGCACACAAATACCAGAGGCTAGAGGAAGTACTTAGACCTTTTAGGGTTATCAGACAGGTCCATTGGCGCAAATCCGTGCATTCCTTCTTTTCATCAGGGGGGGATGGCTTTGTTCTCCATGAATGGTCATCCCCCCCAGTTGAAAAGAAATTCTTGCAGATTTACACCCATGGACAGGTCAGAATCACGGTTTCACCTTCTAACATTGTGACATATAGAACTGCTGAATAGAACTGTGCACTCCCATATGACGTTCAGACTCTGCCATTTTGGATATTTTACACTTTGTTAAGTCCTTGATGATTTGGCCCTGTGTTTTGATGGTACATGAATGTGGATGTTTAGAAGTAGTGAGCAATAGATAAAGATTTTGAAGAACTTAACTTTATAATGATAATACTATATTTGATTTGAATTGCAGGACACATCAGTTGAACCATACCAACATGCAAGGTCAGCTCTCTGAATCAAGAGACCAGTGTCAGTCACTGGAGATGGAAAGAGCTAAACTGGAACATAGATGTGAGGTAAGTAGATTCCAATTTTAAAAATCCAGTCAGCCTTACAGCTACTTACCAATTTACACCTGAGGACCATTATTATTCAAAGACATTTTTGCCCACATGAATTTTTTCCTTGGATATTTACTTCAAGCTCACATCTCCTTAGCTAATAACTATAATTTTTAAAATTATCGTTCACATCTCAATTACTTTGTGATAAATGGTCATTTGCTATTATGTACTCGGCAATTGTACATTGTACGTCATATCTTGTCCAAGATGATCTGGTCCTTTGCTACGTTTTTTGCTAGGAACTGAATTTAAATTGTCATATCTCTATCATTTTAGTTGAGAAATAGCAAGATTCCTCCAATGGCTGTAGAGTTTGTTTCATCGAAAAACTGGAATAATCAGCAAATGAAAAGTGGAAATTTTTCTCACTAATGTGACATTTGCCTTTACGTTGTATGGCCTTCATCGCATCACTTTGACCCATTGCTGTCTTCCTTCAGATGCTCTATCAACTGAATGCCAACCTGGAGGAGGAGAATCGTAAGCTGATGGAGCAACTGAGCCAGCTGATGGCTCAGAACTCTGAGCTCCTGGTTAACACCCTGGAGACCAAGGAGCTCCATCATGAGGAGCAAAGGCAACTTGAGTAAGTCACCTCTCTTTCTTTATGTTTTCTGAGGATATTAATTTTATGTTGTGCAGAATACAAAGAGGTGAGAAAATGCTGAATGCACTGTATGTGTAAAACTTGTTAGGCCGTTGAGTGAGGCAGTAGAACAGACAGATATGACAAATGATTCATGAGACATGCTGGGCACTGTGTAGATTAATATGTGAAACAATTTGCAGTACATGTACATGTACATGTATGTTCTAGTTCCCTGTAGAGAAGTTTGAGTGAGAAGTGGATATTTTTTCCTCTGCAGACAAGGGATCAAATACAGTCAAACCTGCTTTAGCGACCACCTGTATAGAAAGACCACCTGTCTATAAAGACCATTATAAGACGTAGAGGTGTCGTAGTCGAGTGGTTTAATCACTTGACTGGGAATGCAAAGGTTGTGGGTTCGAACCCCGGCACAGCACTTATGCCCTTGAGCAAGGCATTTCATCTACATTGCTCCTCTCCACCCAGGTGTTAAATGGGTACCCGATAGGATGCGAACGTCATTGTGGTTGGATTAGCATGTGCGCGGTTGGAAACAGGCGACTGGCTGGAATGCTCCCCAGAGGAGTGGAGAATGTGCACTGTAATGTGCAGAATCGCAAGTGAATCCAGTGACCGGGGTAATAATGCTGTAAGCGCTTTGGTCAGTTACATTGTAACTGGTAAGGCGCTATATAAGAAACAGCTGTTATTATTATTATCATTATAATAATTTTTGTTTCCCTTGAAAAGTGTTTCTCATTGAAACGTATTATTGTAACCTGTACATAAAGACCACCTGCTCATAAAGACCGTTTTGTCTCCCTTGAGTGGTCTTTATAGACAGGTTTCACTGTATATCTATGTCATATTTTGCTCTGTATGTATAATTATCTGTTATTTCTGTAGCTGTCCGTCTGTTCTTGTATTTCAACATACACTGAACAATAAAGCTGTCACAATTATCTCTATTGCAGGGATCAGCTACACAACATGAGACGTCAGAAGGAGAAGTTGGAAAATAAGATCATGGAGCAGTACAAGAGTTACACATCGCCGTCAAAGAAGTATGTTCAGCATTCCTTTCAGTATGATATTCTTTTTTTTCCAATTAAATATCAATGTGCTTATAAAAATTATCAAAATATTTGTAAGTAATACCCTTGAAACATTGATTCATGTTTTCTTCATATTGGACCTACATGGCTTTTACCTGTTGTTTATGATAGCATTATCTCTCTTTATATTTTCATGGAGTTTGAGGCAGTCTTTCAATCAGTGATTTACGCACTATTCACTCTTTTGTATTTTTATTTGTACATTACAGGACAAGAGGTGGATTGAACTTCAAATTCATGAAGAGGATCTACAAGGTGTGTAACTTTACTTCAAGTATAACATTTTGTATATCTCTAGGAATGATGGAAAAAAAATGAGACAAATCTGATTTGTAAATCCCAGAACAATCAATACATTGTCATAAAATAGACAAAGCTATGGTTAAAATCCAATTTTAATGAATATTCAACAAAGCCAATGAAGTACAGGTAACTCCGTCTTGTGCTTGAACAAAATTTTTGGAAGGTAGAGCAATTAAGCAAAATTTAAAATAGAGCCTGATCAGTTAAGAGTAGGCATTTTGTCCTTCCGTGACATTGAATATTTTATGGATTAAAATTTTAGTAGGCCGCCACGGCAACCGAATTTTATCAAATTTCAACTACTTCAGTTATGCTTTTCACAATGAAACATAAAATACCTCACTTCGATTAAATGCTTATTTTCTACAGACCTTTTAACTTTCTAAATTTGTCAAATGTCCGTCTGTGACTAACCGATCAGGCTCAATAGCCTTTGACTTTGACAATGCAGTATATAGCTAGTTTTGTGATGGAGGGTTGCAAAAAATGAATGTCTTTGACATAAAAAACTAACATGTATAATCAATGTTTTCTGTGATTTTAACAGGGAAAGACAAGAGACAAGGACAGGGAGAGAGAGAAGAGGAGAACATTAGACGGAGACAATCATCTAGATGTAGCCCAGGACAGCCTTGGGGAGGCATCATCCATTGGCTCGGGTATCGATTCTCTCGATGGATCTGTCGTCATGGAGAGTAGCAAGAAATTAGGTAAGATACTCTATTGAATGATACTGTTCTGTACCCTTTAATGTCGAGAAAATTGCATTCATCGCCTCGGGGCAGAAAGGGAAGAATTGACATTAACAATACATGGCCATTGTTTCTTTCTTGTGCTGAGGCAACATGTTAGAATGGGTAAATATGTGCAATTGTCTGTACCTCTTGTTCAGTTATTATTATTGTAAATAATCTTTGATGCACTATGGTAATATGTTTATTTTATCTTTGTAACATTTGTACAACATATATGTTTTGACCTGTATAACATCCTCTAATGCCCAGTGTAAAATAATATAAAGCATGGTTTGGGACCTCTGCACACCCTATAATCAGTCCAGATGTATTAATTTATTGGACATAGCATGCAACTTTGTAGTGTGAATATAAAATTCAGAATTCATACTCGAGTGTATCTGTGTAATTGTGAGGGAAAAGAGAGGGATATTCATTTTTACATTATCTCATTGTTAAAATTTGATGTGATTGGGCAGTTGCAACAAGAACTTGGACTTTCCTTTATCTTACAAGTGATAGAAAGGATGTGGATATTTGACGATTTGAAAGTTAATGAACGCTTTGTTAAGAGCCAATAAAATAAAATCCATGATATTGCAACCCATTGTGAACAGACGATAGGAGAGCCAGCTTGGATAGCAACAACTCTGTGGTGAGGAGAAAGAGAGACAGTTTTACATCGTCAGCGTCCAATCGACAATCCATGCCTTCCCATGTATTAGACGGAAACTCAGATTCAACGGCCAAAGGTATATAGCCTCCTCACTTTGGTCTTCTGCAAAGCACAAGTTAAAGTTGATTTGCTTTTATATTATGTTATTTATTTTGCAAATGGTTACAGCAAGAAGGAAAAATCTTCATTATTAGAAGAGATTTTTGATCATATGAAAGCAACTGTGAGAAAGGGGAACTCTTGTCAGTATTCTTCTCTTTTAAAAATATTGCCAATATTACACAGCATGTCTCCAACTTGACATTGTCTCCTTCAGAATCTTGACTATAAATTGGTAGCAAGGTTTGTCTATGTCTTGTATGAAAAGAGGAAAAATTAACTTCATAAATCTCCTATTATGAAGCAATTTTGGTACTTACTAGCATCAGAAAATAGAGTGTATACATTAGAAATCCTTGGTAAAATGGGTTCTTACAGGTGAAATCTAGCGTATATATTCATGGCATTTTGGGAGAGATTTCTTTTTAAACAACTTCACTATTTTAATGTTGTGATGTAGTCATATTGCATGCATATTCATTTTATTTTGTTACTTTCTTATATGATAATGTTAAGTGGAAGATTATGTTTGCAATATTAACAATATGCTCATGTACTGTTATCATTGTATAATTTTAATCCTTTTAAACATTATTGCCATTGTTTTTGTTTGAAAATCTGTAAATTCCTAGACATGATATGCTGATGATATTTATGTAATTGCTTGCTGGGCACAAAATCCCCCAATTTGCTACAATTTTTTTTTGTTAATCTTTTTACCCCTGCCTCCCTCATTTTGTTCACTTATCATGTCCACACTTATCACATAATTGTGTTTCATATTCTGTATCACTTCAATGCTCAACTATTATTTGCACCCCTCTCTTGTCTTTCATTGCACAATTTTTTCCCCTTTGTTTTTATGATTTTTTGGGGGTAATACCTGCCTTAAATTCACTTCTTTTCCGTGCACGTCTTGTTAACCCCATACTCTATGGAACCCCTGTGAACTATTGTCAATTGGCATCAATTCTTTTATTTTTTTGAAACAATACCAACTGTATATCCCTCTCCTTGTATATCCTGAATCCAATTTATTTGTATTTTTCTCTGTATGACTTGTTGGTCTCTCAACTTCTCATACATGTTTGCCCCACCAAAAAAAATGCCCTGTTTTTCGAACCAAATATTACAATTTCCCTGTAAACCCACTCTGACCAAATTTGGTTCTTCATTTCTTGCTTCTTACTATCCCTTTCCATACCTTCTTCCAAATTTTACTCCTTTCTTTCTGGACACCACCCCTCCTCATCCCATATCACATCTCCCACATGTGTATATTTCCCCTTTTTTTTAACACACCTTGTACTTTGATATCACTCATGACCCGACTCTGACCCACACCCTACCATTCCTTTTCATCTTCCATTCCACCCCTCATCTCCTCCATACGTTACCCTTGATGATGCAGGAGCATTCAGCATGTCTAGCGAGGACCTACGTATGTCCCGTGACTCCCTGGATAAGGGTATGATGCCTAGTGTCAGTACCCCCATGCTGCACGACACACAATCACAGGACAACCAATCAGACAGAGGTAAAATACACACACACCCGCCTACCCAGCATGCAGTGCACTCATGCTTTGCCCCTACTTACTTTTCATAATGTTTTTGTTGTTGTGTTTTGTGTTGTGCTTGCTGATGTGATGAGGTATTGTTCAGCTGTGGGCCTAATGTATGTTTGGGTTTTTATGGTTTTATATGTTTAGGATAGTTCACAGAATGTTCAATCCAATGAATAGAAACAGGTAAAGATTTCTCAGTAGATATGTAGATATTCACATTTCAAAGGAGAAATTGATTCCGAAAAATAAAGGAGAAATTTCCTTTTTTGATGAGTCTCTCTCTCTGTCACTCTCTATCTCTTTTTTCCCCTCACAGTTTCTTTCTTTCTCTCCTATCTATTTTGATTATCCACCTCTCTCTCTCTCTCTCTCCTGCTGTCTGTTTTTATCCTGATTTTTAATCTCCTTTGAAGTTTCTCCTTTCCACCTTCTTTTGGGGATTTTTTTTTTTCATTTCTCAAATTCATTTATCTGTGGAATTAGCAGTATGAATTACCACAAAGCAACAAACGTACTCTTTATATTCAATGAGAGAGCAATGATTTTAAAAAAGGGGTTGGCAGGGCAGAAAATGTCAGTATAATAGTGAGCTATTCTGGCATTGATTCTCTAATTGGCTTGATTAAAGTCCGTATATTAAGAAAAAGAAATTGGTTGACCAGTTTGATTGTGATGCTTTTATTCTGTATGGCTTAATGATGCTGACTAGCATTGACTAATCATGCATTTGCTGCTTTGCCTGTTACGTGACATTATCCTGGCATGCTTTTAACATCCTATTCCTTTACGTTTCCCCTAAATTGTATTCAAAAACTCTTTCTACTTTCTCAAGATTTGATACCCAGAATGCGTCTGATATTTTGGTTTCTTTGAAATCTCAAGACTTGACAAAGCACTGCCGACATAATGATAAAAAGACCTGTGTGATAAAATTCTCAAAGACTAAAGATAAGATTGAACAAAATCTGGATTTTTTATGAGAGCATGATCATAAATTTATATGGATCTATGAATTTCATTATGATTAATTCCTACCTGCTAAAATTTGAATGATCAGACCTGATAGAAAAAGAAGAAGCTGTTGCACTAATAAAATAATGTTTATATATGTCAACCTTGAAGGTACTATTTGACATTAAGAATAAAAGAGATTGGCCGTAAAATAACTACACGCACAAATAATGTTGCAAACATTTTTCCAAAATGAAATGTGCCAAACTACTGGATGTACAATTTGGGGGGGGGGGGGGGGGGGGGCTGGGAATTTTCAATATTTTTTTTTTTTTTAACTGTAGAGCATAGTTTCCATCATTTAGAAATGGATCTATGTACCAATTTAAATGCAAGAAGAATCGTTCATAATTGTTAAATACGGTAGTACCTTTGAAGTCTGATTGGCATCACTATATGGGAGCTTAGAAGCTTTGCAGATTAATTAAATTCTAGTGAAAATAGCCCAGTGATATGGAAAAAAAAAAAAAAAACCAAACAAAATCTGAAAGAAATCTTGAAGGCAGTAGTGAATGAGGTAACCTTGTAGTTGATATAACAACAAAAACCACCACAACAAAAATCAGATGATTGGAATGCCATAATTCATTGCTTCTAATGCTTTAATTGCTTTTCACATATGCCACATGCTATAATCATTACACCCTGGGATTGCAGCAGAATTAGATATTAGATGCATTTTCCAACTCATGACCAGTTAGCCAATCCATTTAAATGCATTCAACAAGCTAATCATTCTTTGCCCACATAGATTAGATGTTATAATGCATTTAGAATAAAAGTTAATGCCATAATTAATGCCATATATTGCTTTTGCTGCATTCATTATTGCAAAATAAAATTTTAAGATTATAGTGAAGTTGATATTGAAACTGTCATCTAAGGTATGCAATTTTGGTTTTATGATATATATGTTTCATAGATGTAGCCTAAAAGAGAATAGGATTAATATTTATATGGCATTATTATGTTGTGTATTTAATTTTTCAGTTGAATCATATACTGTTAAATATGAAAGAGGATTAGTAAGTGATTGTATGTATGTGTGTAAAGTTAGTACCAGTTGTAGAAGATGTTTTCTCAATTTGTGATATCGTAACATAAACGAATTACAGGATAGTTAACGACAAGTCATGCTATTATGTTGCACTGTATTCCAATAACAAAAAAAAACCAAACAAACTAAACTGAGCTGATAAGTTGGAAGTCAGGCTTTCTGTGATTCGAAATCAGTCAAATCATCCAGCCTTCTGATAATATGTTGATATGCAGTTATTTTCAAAATTTGTGTGCAATCATTTGCTTCGCCGTCATCTCATGATGGAGGGGGGGGGGGGGGGAGATCAAGACAGACATAAGGCAGGTGCATAAAGTATTCATTTGAACATTGTTGTGTATGTTTGATCACAATGTTCATTCATTTTGAAGTTAACCTCTTGGTGATGTATGGGTTGAAATCTCTCTGCATTACACCATGTCATCACCAAGGGGTTGTATTACCAAATCCCATCCTCATTGACAATGTGTATCCCTTGTGTACCCTCTCCACTCCCTCCAAACCAAACGTCTTGATTGACAGTTGTTCATCGTCGGAGCAGTAACCTGTACTCTGTGGAGGAGAGTCCTCCTTCCAGTGTCTCTCCTTCATCTGTATCCAACAGTTTCCAACTACACTGGTATGCACCACTCCTTCACATTGTCTTCAACTACACCCACCCTTGCTATTCTTATATTTTATATACCCTACTCCCTCTCTCTCTCTGTCTCTCTCTCGCTCTTTCTTTCTGTCTGTCTGTCTGTCTGTCTCTCTCTCTCTCTCCGTCTCTTGCTCTCTTTGTCTTGTGCTCTTTCTCTCCCATTGACTCTTTTCTTCATGATTTCAATAAGTTTTTTTTTCATATTTTCTTTTTCTTTTATATTTGTCTTCAAAATTTTCTGTTTCTTCTAATTTTGTCACTCCCATTTCTCCACCTCTCTCAGTTTCAGAAAGTGCCATCCTTGTTTCCCTTTTTTTTTTTCTAACGGGAATATGCTGTACCGTAATCTTCTCTTTCTGTCTTTTTTTTTTTCTATGACTGTATTTGTCTCATTGTGCTCCTCTTTCTCTTTTTCTCTCACTTTGTCTCCATCTTTCTTTCTTCCTACTCTATCCCCTTTCTTCCCCTCTCTCTCCCCCTCCCTTTCTCTCTCTGTCTCTATATTGTTATTTCCCTTTTCCTTTGATACTCTCTTTCTCCTATCTATCTGGTGGTAATCATTTCTTGCTTTTCTAAATGATATCCTCTATACCCTCAATTATTCTCTTCATATTGTTTCACTTACCTTCTCTGGCTAAGTTCTGCATGTGTAACTTCTTCCTCTCAACCCTCACCCTTCCATATTATTTTCATTTTCTCTTTTTCTATATATACCTCATATGCACAAACAGTAGCATGAGAATACTTCTTGCTGATATATGGTCTTCCACACAGTGTATCCTTTTGCATGTCTGCATTCTCTGCATCATGTGGTCTTGCCTTGTATCGTGGGCTATCATGTTGATATTTGCCTATATACACACAGGAATCCTTTGTTGTAGTTAATTTGTTAGACATTTGCTTTATGATTTTCATTGCATTATTGCTTCTCATAATGTATTCAGTGCTATTCGTCAATATTCTTTTGGTTTATTCAACTTTTTTTTGGTCCCATATCATGTTTCTTCTTTTAGTCAAACTATATGTATTTTATCATTGTGTGTGATGGAAATGAAGTGGTGAAAATTATTTGCATTTGAAGTATTCTTTGTTTCTTATCTCAGTGGCAGATAAAAAGTGAATCATTTCCTTTATGTTCTATTCTTCTTGGAATATGATATAATAATGGTGAAATGTCTATTCTTGTATGAGGGTGCTACACAACTTTTCTTGTAAAATCTTGTCAACTAGAACCAAGCGGCATATGAAGAGTGTGTTTTCGCTGTACAAATTGACACGCATAAAGCACTACATGCTTTTATTCTCAAACCTAAGCTTGATTTAACGTGGTGTGAATGCTAAAGATCTTTTATTCTGAAAAAAAAGAGCCTTTGTGTTTTTCTGAAATGACTTACAGTTTCGTTTAGAATGCACAGTCTTGGCAATATTATAGGCCCTACCCCTTTTCCAGTAAATGCCAAGGTCATTGTTAGCCTACTGCAGATTTGTTATGCTTTGAGGTATATCAGGCAAAGTTATTTGTGGCATCCTCTGTATAAAAACTTAGTAAATTTTCATTTTGAAATCAGAAGTATGACCCTTTTTAATTGAGTTTTATTTTTCATGCTCATTCTCAAATATAGCTACTTTATATGACTAACATAAGATATCATGTCAAATTTTCTATTTGTTGTATAATGAATGTTAATTTATGTTTTATTTATGTTTTATTTCAAGTGACTGTTAATATGCTGGGAAAATGTTACAAGTTGTCCGACATTGGTTCATATTAAATATGGCTTTTGTATGGACACTAAATTTAGCCACACTTAACCAGAATTTTTTTTTTCATGATAGATCGATGATAAGAAAAATTTGTAATCAAATATCTAATGGGATTTATTTGTTTTTTTGGATCTCAGTATTTGGTTTTCTCATTAGAAAAAAAAGAAGAAAATACAGCAAATACCCATGATATATAAGAGAGAAAATCACTTTTCCAAATTGTGATTAACATTTTGGTATGCAGTAACTAGGAGCTCTACATAGGTGTCCATACATAAGCCACTGCTTAGTTAGTTACCTCTCTTTTAACACTCCACTTAACAGATGACTTTCACCTCTTTCTTTGCTAACATCATTTACATCTTTATCTCATCCACTGCCATAATCAACAATCTCACACCTAACGTGAATGCCATACCACTAACTACATCAACCTTACCACAAAAAACATTTTCCAACTTACTTTCCACTGCCATCATATTTGGTTTTTTGCGGTAATTCTAAACCTGAATAAAATTGTCCCGTCACCTTTTGTAATCACAATTTTATGACTTTTGCTGGCATTTTGAAACAAACACCTCCTTTTGAATGCGGAACAAATATCCTTTCCTTCAATGCCCCCTCAAAACCTGACAAAATCATTACCTGTTGTCCCTGATCCACTGTTTACACCTTGGTCTACACCTTGCGGTAATGCATGCCTTGTGATATTATCTTCAAATACCAAACCCAAACACCCATCAACACCTTACACCAAACCTCAACACCCATCAACATCCTACACCAGTAGAGTCTGACATAAGAAGATCGACCCTGAGGACTTCACAGAGTAGCGGTGCCCTCAACACCAGCTGCAACCAATCACCGTCCACATCGGCCATTCCAACAGCCACCAACGGGCGGCCCCAACACACCTCGACGCCAAACTCTTCCCAGAACATATCTCCACCGTCCAAGCCCCCTCGATCACCGCCTGGTGGAAGTGGTAATCACAAAACCCCCATTCAGTACTCCTTAGGTAGACTCCAAGCAAAATAGACCTGGTGTGAAGCGCCATTAATATTATATTAACCCACATCAGTTTGATTTTTATCATCTTATTTTCTTTCTACTGTCCATTTATTGATTTATGATTATTATCTGTGTATTAACAAGTATTCAGCAGTTTTTTGTTGTTAATTCACTTTCAATTAATATATCTTCTTTCTGGCAATACTAACAGATAATACCTAAAACAGAGATTAATGATTACATTTCCATATCATTTTGCCAAATCACGAGTTTTGAATGAAGGTAAACTGCGATGCATGATACATTTTCTTTTCATCATCAAACTTTACCATGTTGATTTGCAAATGAAACCATGATCTACTTTCAAGAATGATGCATGGATAATGGCATGTAGGTTCCTTTGACAATCCAAGGGGATGACAAGGAGGTCAAGAAATTACAAAGACAAATCCAGTTCAATGTAATGCTAGAAAATGATAATGTCTGGTTATCCATTTGGAGGTCGTCATAGGAATTGATTATTGAAAAAGCTACAAGTTGAAATCAGAGAGAAAACTTGGAGAAAGCAAGGGTTATAATTATACTAAGATGATATGTGACAAGGCTCTGCTTTCAAAGTAGAGTCAATCAAATTCCATACGTTGACTATTCATTAAAAAAAAAACCATACAAATAGCACTTTACAACTTTTCAAAGCATTTTAAGCTTGATCCTTTCCTATCGGTTGTTTTTTTTTTTTTTTGGGGGGGGGGTGGAGTGGTAGTTGTCGAATTCCAAAGTCAAGTAGAGATGAGAGAGATAGTCTGTAAAATAGGAATTCTGCTGTTCTCCTGTCTTGTCGTAGAAATGCTTGATGAAGATGGTGGTGGTCACTATGTGAAGAACCCACAGAGAGGAGAGAAGATGAGACAAAGATCGGGTGCTGTCGGGATGTTGTCCAGGATAAAGAGCCGCTCCAGGGAAATCCTGACGGACCTTCGGGCAGGCTCAATGGAAAACCTCAACGAGATCTCCAGAGATGCTGACGGAAACACCAAAGTAGGTACCAAGCGCAGGTTTGCGAAAAGAAAGTAAAGCAATAGCATTAAATGCATTATAGACATCTGTGGGTTTTTTTGCGCTGACATGAAAGTTGGTACATAGGACTACACATTCAGCATTCTTCTTCAGCAATTAATTCATACATTTTTGGACTGTATGGAGTATAAACAATTATAGTTTTCACGAAATGAAAATTTGATGTAAACTCAGTACTTCAATTGACAAAATGTTAGTTAAATGGAGATAGGATTATTTTGATAATGTATATTGATAAAAATTGGTTCATAGCAGGAAATTATGGTAAGTGACCATAAAATGAAACTTGAGGAATCAGAAACAGATAAGCAGACCCTGTGATTAGGCTTAATCTTAATATATTAACATCTTCAATTTTGTGTGACGTGTATTGCCATTTCTCGAAACAGGTTTGTTTGTAATAAGATTAAATTACTCCTATTGAGAATCTTGATGCAATTCCCTCATCATTTTTCTCATTGACTGAGATGATGAGTGGGGAAGATTTTCTTAGGAACCCCACAGCAGCACACATGTATCCCACAAAAATCTTTCGAAATTAAACATGTCTAAACTTTGAGCAGTATACATTTAAATTTTCTCATTCGGTGCTAATAAAAATTTGGTGCTAAGTTTATTAGCGCCATTTGTTGCAAATTTCTTTGTGTCACAACCGTCATTGTAAAATTCATGGTGCTATAAATTGTATGAAATTTCTTCCATTTTGAACAACTAGCATTTTCATTCAGTTAAGGTACTAACAGAAAGAAAGAAAGAAAGAAAAATATTCTCTCTATTACTAGTACTATTGACAGAGATACATACATCAGTCACTGCTGCTCTGAGGAATGGTGTTTCAAAGAGATCTTCCCACCTTTGCTTAAGAATCCTATATAAATGCCATGATTTCCAGTTGTGTGAGAGATACTCAAAGGGCTTCTTCCAACACAAGATGGCACATCATGTTTCTGAAAAACAATATTGGCAAAATAAACCCCTTCTTTGTAAATACAGTGAGGAAATATTGAAGATGCAAAAGAACTTCCTTCTTGTTTAGGCCCCTATTTGTCCTTGCTGAGCTGTATGTTTGTATGCAAATCAGTGACACTATGCGCTACTTTATGATTTGTTGCCCTGATTTTTGAGAGAATTTTGGTTTAATGCCTCTTGTTGGAACAAGCCTTAAGGATGAATAAAAGTGTGTAATGTAGTGAACTTTGTGTGCATGCTGTGAATCTTTCTCATACTCTGTCTTCCTAAGCATACATGTATCTTTCTTGGCTTTTAATACCTCTCATTTGGTTGAAGTGAACTACCATTTTACATAATTATAAACACTCTAGTCCCAAACACTTCTTTTCGAGTCATGTTTAATAGTTACTACATGGGTATGTAGTTATAACAAATGCCTCATCTTCCATTTATCAATGAAGTGATCTGTGTATACATAACGATGGAAACAGTTGTAAGGATATAGCCCTGCAAATTTTACGCTTTTAGACTTATACTGCAACTATGCAAATCTTTTATGGACCAGTGTAATTAGGATTTTTATTTTTTTAATGATAATATCAGGACTCTCAAGCAAATTTTACAGAGTTGTGCATGGGATGAATGTACTTTTTGTCGCAGATTAGAGAAGAACTAAACATTGAGAAAAAGAAGGGTTTACTTTGTGCAAGTCTGTGCATTGTTCCTTTATGCATGCTGCATGTTGCCTATTTTCTTGGTTTCTGTCTGCATTTTGAAAAGTCTCTTGTTCGGCACCAGTCACTTAATGACTGGTTTGGCTTCAGGTATTCTTGCTGGGATTATTATGGTGTAAGTTGTGCATGATTTTTCCTTGTCATTGAAAGTTTCATTTTTCCATTATTCTGTTTTACTTTGTGAAGGTGTCGTATCATTTCTAACTTTGTGAAAGTTGTTCTTGCAATATTGGGGCCATTTTGAAGGATTTTTGCCCATTTTAAAGCAATGTAAAAGTGCCATTTTAAATATCAAGCAGGCAGCATTGATCAAGTTTTTTCCACTGTGATGAGAAAATGTAGCTGTTTGTACTACTCTTGGTATTACAAAATTAAGCATATATGCATTGAAATATCGAGACCTTTTGGATGATTACAAAAAGTTAATTTAAATAAACTGACTTCAACCTGATTTAAAAGACAGAAAAAAAAAGAGAAAATAAAAATGTAATCTTCATCACCATTATGAACATGGAAGAGCATTTTCAACCTAACGATTTTCATCTGCACTCCATATTTACTAAATTTAGGCGTATAATACATGTATGATTGCTGTTCTTCCCGATTCATGCAGTTCCAGTTAGTCATTCAACATTCCATTTCTAGATATGATTTTTTTTTGTTTCTTGAAGTCCAGTTTTCTGTACCCATCTACATGTATTTTAAATCTTCATTTTTGATCAATCAGTAATAAAGACATGGTAATACATGTAGTTATCTAAAGTACTCTGTCAGGTAATGGTAACAAAACTATCTTTACCCTGTAGCATCTGAAGAAGATATATGATTTGATAGTGTAGAATCATATTTGGATATAGGAATAATGTCAAAACCATGCGTTGTTGAGTTTCATAATCTAATTTGCCAAATTAATCTCTGCCATATATGATTTTGTTTTAGTGTACATATAGAAATGATATAGCAAATTGTGCGATGTAATATATGTAAATATCCTGATATATATATCTTTCATTCAGTTAGGGTAAACGTGTACATCATTGAAAACCAAAATATTTGATTATGTAGTGTATAGTTTATTGTGAAAAGTCAACTCGTAATAATGTCTTTATGGAAAAATCTTTTTATATTTTATTTTTTACTTGTACCACCTAGAATTCTCAGTTCAATGAAGCTGTCTTGAGATGCAAAGTGTATGACTTTCAGTAAATGGCTGAAATTCGTAAAAGGATCATATTTTTATCAGTATGGAAGAGCTACCTGTTGCTCTAATTTTTAAAACTCATATTGTCAGTTTCTAAAACAAGATATCCATTATACAGCAATACACCAATTTTTAACAGTGCCATTTTCATGCAGTAGCAATAATGTAATTTCAGATTTTGCATTGTTTTAATTTCTTGAAAAGCAATTTTTAGAAAAATTCTCATGATTTCATTATATATGAAGGAAAATTGTTTCAATATACAGTGTAAGTCATAATAAAAACCATTCACGTTATTTTTCTAAGCCCTTTCAGTATTTGAAAGTACTGTACTACATTATTTACATAAAATACATTGTCACTATGAGCTTTTTTAGTCAAACATATATATATTTTTTGCTATGCAAAAGTACTAAACTGATTTTTTCATTAGAAATCAGTTAAAGATGAGAAATTTTCAGAACACCTTAGCCATATTGATAATGTACATAATGTAATAAAGTAGAGATGAACAATTTTTTAAAATATCCTTATTGCATTAGGCAGCTACATTGTAAGACCCCCACTAGCATTTGAGCTCCCACATGTGTGTGTATACTAACTGACTATTCAGCATCTTTACATGTTGACCAATAAACATGCACCAAATCAGATTAAAACATTGCATTGTTCTGTCTTGTCTGATGTCTTGTGTACTGTGTGAATTTCAGTTCTTTTATTCAGTTTTTCCCATTATTACCCAAACTATCCTGCTTGTTGTGGCTTTGTGTACATTTTAGATAATATATATGGTAAAAGTACAGTTTGATATTTTTTTATACTCCTTAAACTGTGCTTGAATATGCTGTAATATGTTGAAAAATAAATGTGACTGTGGTCTTCTAAGTATAATCATGCTCTAAAATTACAGATAAATTTTTTTTTTTTTTTTTGGAGAAAATGTTTTGCTTCCATATTGTGTATTTTTTCTTTATTGTCGTGCTCAAATTGGAGTTGTAAAAAAGGGTTAAACTGTACTTTTAAGCTATTTTAGGTCTTTCTCCTTGGTGTATGATGATTTTGATTTTGATATTTGCACATTTGAAGTTATTCAAGTACACAGTATGATTTCTTCATGCATGTTCTATGCTTGCACCCTCTTAATCTGCCTAATAATAATAATAAGACATGTAGTAATAAAACCCATTATGTAATGCTTGAACCCTTACCATAACATACACCATACTACATACCAACTACAACAACAATAACAACTACATAAACTATGGTAAAAAACAGTGGGGATGACATTGTGAATAAAAAGGTAATTGCAAAATGTTGAAACAATGACAGGAGTTAGGTAAATTATTATAACCTTTAATTTAGGACATTACAGTTTGGTTCAGAAGGTTACAAAGGATGAACATTAGACTGATGTATAAGAGTTTTCAGCTTTATTGATGCTAATTTGGACATCACAGACATATTCATATAAGTGAAAATTTTTGTTCATATATATAACTGTACCAAGAATCATCAATAGGATAAAAGTATATAGGATTTTTGAAAACATATATTTTACATCTCTTAAATCTTAGCCTTGCTTTCTCATGAGGCCAATTTTTTTTAGAAAGGGATTTCCCCCCAGAATTCAAATTGTGTAATCATTTTTACAAGAAAAATGAAAAGAAAAGTCCAGTGCAGTGATTGCTGAAAACACATTTACATCATATCGAACAAAAACACATTTACATTGTAACAAAATCACATTGTTGACATGCAATAACAGCTCTTTCTTCACTTGTGTCTGCTTTGGTCTCTCTTTTTAATTTGCTAATTAAATTCAAAACTTGTAATTCTGAGTGTATTTTTGTTTTTGCACCTACCGGTGGCGTATGTGCCTGTCCTGCATGGCTACTGTAATGTACTGACCCTTTGCATGTGTTGTGCTGAAGCCTCGTTCCCATATGCTGTTGTAAACCACTCCCCAAAAATGCCATGTCAAAATAAAATGACATAAGTGCAATGCGCCTCACATTGCTGTATCTTATCACACACAGATAAATGAAGTACATTCGGAGGCCTTTGTCGCGCATATACTCTTTTCTCGCGCCACTTGCCATTCATTTACACGTAAATTAGTTCATATTTTACTGCGGTGATTTACTGCATCATATGTGAACGAACCTTCACTTGTGTTTCGTTGTGATGTATTAATAGCTGTAGATTTGTGTAGAATTGTCTGTTGTTACCAGTATTTGTGCCGTCATTTGCAATTTAAGTTTTGTCCCAAGCCATGTATTCCAATGAGCAAAGATCGAAGTCATCAGATTTTTATACATTCAAATGAACTTGTTCCATTTAAATAGAGCTGTCTCTGCTATATTCACTTGTTAGAATGATCATTTATGATGTATCCATCTTTCTCTTTTATTTTTGCAAGGTTATTGATGTCAGTGAGTAGTCATTTGCTACGTTATGTACGAGAAGCTTGTTAACGTAGTGTAGAATATAGCCTAGATGCGAAGTTCGCAGGCAAGAGACCCATACAGAATTGCATTTCTATTTCTCTATGACCTAAAGAGTAGGATGAATGGAATAAGATGGTAATTAAATAAGTATTAGGAGTGCTAAGTAGCTGTAGGTGCATTTGCTAAGGAAGGATTTTTAGCTTGTTTTGCTTGAGGATTTTGTGGATTTTAGTACTTGCAAGTGAATCTTGCAATAACCTGCATGATCTCTCTTTCTGCAAGTGAGTGAGTTTTTGGGGAAAGAGAGAGAGAGAGAAGATTTTGAATAGCTGGCAAGACTTGCTTGTGTCACTTGTCGCAACAAGCTTGACCACACCTACCTATAGCACCTCCTCCATTTTATATTCCTTCCCTGCAGCACCCACCAGCAACTGAGACTGACAGCCCTATTGCCATGGCACCCCACAAGTCCTACGGGTCCGAGGACTCCATAGAAGCCACCGTGTCAAGGGATCTTCACTCAGTCAATGACGGCAGCAAACGAACTGTGAAGGATGTGGAGTTTGAAGTCCTGGATGATGAGGAAGAGGAGATCGTCACTGTCCGATCACCAAAGCGGGAGAAACAGGCCGTCCCTGGCAAGGGTTTGGGTACCTCTGCATACACAGCACGGCCATACACCAAGCAGCATTCACGTGAGGATAACAAGACGCAGTCGTCTGCGTCATACGCCATACCAGCGCAGTCCGGTTCTAAGGTGATTAAGCCAAAGCCTCACTATCCTGATGGTGCACCCATCAAAGCTAAGTCAATCCCCATTGAAAATGCAGCAAGGGAAATGAGCAAGTCCAGCGAACAATTGAGCCCTAGAGGAAAAGACATGTTGACCAAAGAGAACCTAGCGAACCTTGAGGCCAGGTTACGCCTCGTCAACATAGCTGGCTCACCAGATTCAAGCCCTTCCAACGTGAGAAGATCACCAGTAAAAACAGCTGGCAATGTAGAGGGGAAAGGCCCCAGTGGGAAACCTCCAGTACCCCTTCCAAAGACCAGACCCCTCTCTGCCACGGAGAAGACTCTTAAAGCAAAACCAACACCATCGTCTTCTAAACAGGAGGATAAGGAGAAAGACCCTCCTAAAAAGAACTCGGTCTGGTATGAATATGGATGTGTCTGAGTGTATTCAAATATGATATATAAGAATGAAAATTAGCTTCACGATGATCTAGCATTAATAGGTGGCCTAATCAAGACATGTGCATCTATGCTTTTTCATGAAAATGCACATTGATGTGAATGTGGGAAGTTGTAAATAGACAAAGATAATGATGAGATCAAAGCTATTTAAAGTATTAAAGATTGTTATTGTGTCATGTGTGAATAACTCTTTTTACAGTAAAACCAAATTAGATAATGATTCCTTTTGTTTGTAGAACTTTTGGACACATACATCATTCAATGGATCATGGTATTCATCTTAGATTTTCTCTTGTTCACAAGCTAGTATTAACTTCTTCTTGATTTGAATCTATCTCACATGAAAGTTTGAAGATCAGATACAGTAAATTTTCTTATTATTGTTGCATGTGCTGCCAAAGGGTGTTAGCAGGAGAATTACTAATAATTTATGTATGAGGAATTTCCATGCAAAGGTCCTTCTGCCAAACACATGCACACATTTTGTTGATGTACCATATCTGCAGAGTGCCAGAAGGGCATTAACTCTGTGATGTACATGTATATATGGATTGACACCCTACTGGCTGTCAGCAGATGATATACATCAGTTTTGCTTTACCAGATAGTAATTGATACCAGTAATTATCAGAACCAAAATGAGAACCAGAACCAATGTCTTCAAGAACTACATGTATTCACTCCACTGTATGAATTAAATTCATTAATTATATTATCCATTCAGATGCTCAAGACTTGCTCTGAGAATATACTGTCATTCAGTGTCATTCACTGGAATATTTTGGTCTGTTAATACTGATTCCATTTCATCTTAACCTGTGTCATCTTAATTGTCATTAACATCTCTTTCATTTATTGGTTCCATCTCAAATTGGCTGGGACTTGATATATTCAGTATGTTGATTGTAATTATTTGGCAAGGGTTTTTTTTTTCCACTTTACACAGTTTTAGAGGATTTTAATATGCCTGCACTTTGTGACCATGGTTTGACGAAGGCATCTTTTACGTTGCACTATGCTTTGAAAATTACCACACAATCTCTCACTAGAAAGCACCATGTTGAAAAAACCAACTTACAATAAAACAAAGTGAACAGAAAAAACTGAATTTCTGATGTGTCTGTTAGAGCAAATGAAGACACATAAATTGTGATCTAGACATTTTTATGTTACTAGAAATATATATCAGATTAAACTTAGCTGTCTGACTTTATTGGGGACTGCATATCCTTGTTCAAAATCTTTATGAATTTAGCTTCTTTTTAATGCAAGAAATGATATTTTGTATCAAATGCACTTTCATTCTTTCTTCTCACAATCTTATGTAATGTTTTATATTATTTAAAGTTATCTTTCTATTCATTCCAAATTCATCAGAACATGGTAAACTGATACGAGTGCTTTCAAGATGTAGGTTATGCTCTATCAATTATTTTTCTCAAAGAAGACAATCACAATTGTTGAACAATCCATGGAAATTTCTCAGAACAATCATTAGCCGATCCAGTCTCAAAACTATGATAATATTTTATGATGACAATGATTATAACTACACAATACATCCCTAGGTGCTAACCTGTGCTAATTTTGTATTGACTTAACAGCTATTTGCAAGACTTTTTCTTTGATGTTCAGAAATAAATCTGTTTCTGTTTGACCAATCAACTGTAACCATTTTCAGGCAATCCCCTAAATGTAAATACCGGATTTTTTCTGTAGTTCTATTGCTTTTATAATTCCTTTTCCAATGCTACCGGTATGACTTTGAAAATGTTCATTTTGCCTCATTATTTATATGATTGACTTGTTATTTATGTGCCGCAACTCTTGTCAACCTGTGAATGGGTTTTGCTGTATTGCATTATTTTTAAAATTCTTCTTCCTGGTTTAAAAAGTTTACAAGATGTGTGTTGGGTGTTAGAGTAAATATGTGCAAGTAGATGCGCTATTTCCAAACCCACCATATTTTTATTAGATTGTGTTTCTGAAAATCAAGTCCAAAATAATTTAGTATTGTACTTACAGGTGGGTGATGAGAACATTTAAAGTGAGTCTTTATGTTGTTTATTTTCAAAAGCTGAAATCATGAAAATTTTAAAGTATTGAAAAATTATCTCAGATATTTAGTTGTCATCAAAATAGCAGAATGATTTCTTTTAGATAAAAAAGATTTCTAATCATGTCAATTTTATTCTTCAGGGCAGCATTATTTTGTTATTTGTCATTTTTAATGTTTTGTGGAAGAGATTTTTGTTACGTACAGCCTGTGATTTCCATTTTCGTTTTATATAATGAATATGTTTTGTAAATATTTCTTTACTATATGTGCTTTAGCAGAATATTATGAAAATATTGTGAGAGATATGTAAATATTTTTACAAATATCTATGAAATAGAAAGCAGTTGCGTTGAATTATTTGAGATAGACAGAAGAAAGAACTTGCAGATCATGTAATGTCCTTTGAAGAATGTCTTCAGGAATTTTAGTATTATTTTATTCGTTTTTTTTTTTCTTTTTGATTTAGCAATAATACATGATTATTGCTTGTTTTATGTCAAAATATATTTATATTAGAGTTAAATAGAATTCCAATTGTTATGCCAAGGATCAATTCATAAAATCTTCCAGTTTTTAGTTCATCATGTAATTTGATACAGACTAAAATCCTAAACATGTATTTGCACCTGAATTGTATCATTCTTTTTTAGTTTCCTTGCAGGTTGTGAAATACTGTAAAGTTGATTTCCAGAAAGCCTTTTCTATCCATATCAGCTCTTTCTGATCTACCTATCCCTAAAACATGTAGACATCAGTGCCTACTTCTTGTATTGATCTTCATTTTGTAGACCAACCTAATATTAGTCCTTTCTAAAATTCTGATAAGCTCTCATGAAAACTCCCATGATCTTTCATCCTCATTTTGCCAGATGGCTGAATAATTATGATGTAATATATGATCTATTATAGTACAGAGTGTCTAGAAATCATCTCCAAATTTGTCTTTAAAGTGATGAAAATTATGAAAAATGAAATTATGATCTGTGGATGACACTGAAGTCGTAAATGATTGTCTGTTACTGCATGTGTATGCTGAATGTGAAAGAAATGAATAAATGAAATGCTGAAATGAAATGTGGTTTGAGTGGTATTTCATTTAGAAAAAGTTCACTAGACCTCACACCAAATGTATTCAAAGTCATGGATATCTGCATGCATATTATGGATCAAGCAAACTCACTCATTAAGGTCATAATGCACATACATGCACAAAACATGCATTAAGTTGTTGCCTTGTTGGACCAACCTTTGGCAAAGTTGGCAAGTTGGCAGAATTCAGCTTTGCTGTAGAAGATTTGCGTTTATGTAATAAAATGTAAATATATTTGTAAACTGTTCTTATACGGGCAAATAGCATGCCATTATTAGTGGCGGATCCTGGGGGTGGCTCGGGGTGTGCCCCGTCTCATATAAAGTATCTAGAAATTTGCACATGACGGCTTCTCGTAATAGTCTGGGAGCCTGTCCCGAAATAGTCACCCCATTTTACCCATAAAATTTGACCCTGTAAAGTTACTTAGACCATCTAAGTCATTGACAAAACGGTTGTCAGCCTGACTGTAGCCGTCTGGTTTAGCCCCCAGAGCCCCCAAAAGAGACTCCAAAGTCGGGTAGATTTCACCCCATCTCCCCCATGCACCAAACTTTGTCAGTAGGAAGTAGTATGACTGGACATTACAAAACACAAAAAACTAACAAAAATTTCTGTTGGGATGGAGTGTCAGACGGCCCCTAAAAATTAGGGTAAATTTTTCCCCTTGAAGCCCAGGGACCAAATTTTGTCAGAAGGAAGAGCTATGGCTGTACATTCCAAAAATATAAAACTGAGAAAATTGTCCATCGGGAAGTGGGTTTCAGACTCTTTGAAATGAAAACCCCAAAGTTTTAGTATAATAATCTTCTTGAGGTGCAATTTGGTGTTAATTGGTCTTTTGATTAATAAGTAATTAAATTGTGAAAAATGTATTGCTTTCTCAAAAGTAGCCAAAATATATTGTCAGGATTATGTAAACACACCCATTGTCCATCTTCACCTGTTTGACAAGGCATAATAGAAGAGCTTTTCAGGTATCTGCGGTATGTGGCTGCCAGGCTGAAATATACTATTCATGTGTTAATTACACAGATCCCAAGCAAGCTCCTCTATTATGCCTTGTCAGATGGTCAGTCGGTGTGTTTACATAATCCTGACAATAATTTTTGGCTACTTTTGAGAAAGCAGTACATTTTTCACAATTTAATAACTTATTACACAATGTAATCAAAAGACCAATTGACACCAAATTGCACCTCAAGAAGATTATTATACCCCTGCTAAACGAAGTTTGAAAGGGGGTACATGGATATAGGAATCAGCGTCTGGTCGGGCGGTCCGTTGCAAATCTTGCGCATCGAACTACTTCCTCATTTTTCGAGCAATGCTCGTGAAATTCGCCACGCACATGGGTCTTTGGAAGAAGATGTGCAAGATGTATTTTTTGAACGTGTCGGAAACGCGTTGCCATGGTAACGGCATGTTACAATAAATCAGGTTGAAATCTTGTGGATCGAACTACTTCCTCATTTTTTGTGCAGTGCTCATGAAATTTGGCACACACAGTTGTCTTGTGATGGAGATGTGCAAGACATTTTTGAATGTGTCGGAAACTGTGTTGCCATGGTCACGGCATATGGCAATAAATCAGGTTGAAATCTTGTGGATCGAACTACTTCCTCATTTTTCGAGCGATGCTCATGAAATTTGGCACACACTTGTCTTGGGATGGAGATGTGCAATGTGTCGGAAATGAAAGTAAATTGAATGTGTTGGACACTCTGTTGCCATGGTAACAGCATGGCAATAAATCAGTGGGAAATATTGCGGATCAAACAACTTCCTCACTTTTTCAAGCAATGCTCATGAAATTTGGCGCACACATTTGTCTTGGGATGAAGATGTGCAAGACATTTTTTTGATGTGTTGGAAACTGTTGCCATGGTAACGACATTACTGCAAAATATTGCGGATCAAACAACTTCCTCACTTTTTCAAGCAATGCTCATGAAATTAGGCACACACATTGTTCTTGTGGTAAAGATGTGCATGACATAGGCTCTTGTTTCAATGTGTGGCAAACTGCGTTGCCACGGTAACGACATTTGACGATAAAACAGGAAAATATTTCAGATCAAACCACTTCCTCATTTTTGGAGCAATGCTCCAAAAAATTTGGCACACACATTGGGGCGGGAGTATTAATCACCTACATACTCAAAATTATGTTGTGGAAATTTAAAGTGAATTGAATAAAACACTTTTGAATTATAGAAAAATGTTTTTTCTTTAAATATACAGAGCATTTTTTTTTGGGGGGGGGAAAGCATTGTCAAAGAAAGGGCACTTCGGGGTTTTCATTTCAGAGGGTCTGACACCCCCTTCCCGATGGACAATTTTGTCAGTGTTTATATTTCTGGAATGTACATCCATAGCTCTTTCTTTTGACAAAATTTGGTCTCTTGGCTTCGAGGGGAAAAATCCACTCCAATTTTAAGGGGCCGTCTGACACCCCGTCCCGATAGAAATTTTTATCATTTTTTTTGGTGTTTTGTAATGTCCAGTCATACTACTTCCTACTGACAAAGTTTGGTGCATGGGGGAGATGGGGTGAAATCTACCCGACTGTGGGGTCTCTTTTGGCGGCTCTGTATGGGGGCTAAACCCGGCGACTACGGTCAGGCTGACAACCTTTTTGTCAATGACTTAGACGGTCTAAGTAACTTTAAGGGGTCAAATCTTATGGGTAAAATGAGGTGACTATTTCGGGACAGGCTCCTGGCCTATAAAATCAGACGTGTTGACAAACGCATGACTGCCCTCGCTTTGAAAATGAAGACGGCATGAATGGAACAGAGATTGTATAGGAAGCTATGTGAAAATATATTGCCGCTTCAAGCATTAAAGGTTGCGAAAGTTGGCAATTTTGAAAACGGCATTGCTTCTCAAAAATAGAAGTAGAATCAAAACGCCTTACCCAAAATTGGAGATTCCAGGTGTTGCGTTCTTATTGGGACACTCTGTACATGCATTATGACCTTTAACATCAAAGTTCACATTGAAAATTTCAAATAAGATCATATAATTATGTTTAGAAATACATTTTTACAAATTCACAAAACTCGTATTAAACTGATATATTCACTTGGCAAAATAGAACCACTTCCCGAGGAATTTCATGTCTGCATCCCCCCCCCCCCCGACAACAATTAAGCGATAATTTACAGCACCATGTTGCCCTTTCCAGGATGACTCTGTCTGCAACACTGTGTATATTGCCTAAAGAAACTTGGCCAAGACGGAGATGGGAGGGATGATAGAGGTTATGATAATTCCTAACTCAGTGTTGCATTGAGCTATACATGGATATAAGGTTGAAAGAGTTGAAAGTACATGTGTGTTTTTAAGGATGATTGAGGTGTATCAGTATATGTGACGATTCAAACAAAGATTAATCAAAAGAAAAATGAGACAGCGGAGACGATTGCAATCATTTAAAAATATTCGCCGAGAGAAAATGGTGATTAGGCCATTAGAATATGCGTACGAGGAGTGCCAAGGAGTACTAATATTCGGGCAGGAGCCACCTTATATTCGGGCTGTTATGATATGGTTATTATTTTCTAGCCGCTTTTTGTCATCTATTCTATATATTTTGACTACAAAGTTAAATGCTTACTAAAATAAAGTAACTTTTATTTTTCTCGCTAGCAAACTTGATATTCGGCCAAGCAACGACAGCCCCCTAGAGATATTGTGCCCCTTCTCCTTAATTTGACGAAGATGAATCAAAAGACACATAAGAAAAAGACATCACGGCGAAGAAAAAATATCACTACACGTATCTATATACTTTCATTTCATGACCAGATTCATTTTGTCACATAATTACAGTAATTTTCGAAGAAAAATGCGCTCTTTCAAGCACAATTATTGTCCATTGTTTTGCATCATCGCCCAATATGCCTTGCATGGGATTACAATGTACTAGTATTCGTCTGCGCTGGGTAGCGGACAAGGAAACCAAACACTGCCGTGGGAGGGTTATATAAAGGAGGTATTTACATGCAGGCTTAGCGATTTTAGAATTTGTGGCATTGGAACTTGGCTTTCTTGAGCACGTTTTGAAAAAAAGAAGAAGCAAATTGACACATATTCAAAATTATTATTTGCATTAGACAGAACATACTAATAGAACAGAGTTCTACAGTATAAGTTTAAAGTAACTTTTAGGCGAGGGAGCGTAGGGAAGCCTTTTGCCCGAATATCAACTGTTCAATTTCTAAATGTTTGCGAGCGAGCGAGCAAAATTTTAAAAAAAATATCGTCGTGAAAATGCACAGAAGTTACATACACACATAGGCCTAGCCAGGGGGCCCACTGAAAAATAAAACGAGAGCGAAAAAGCGGTGGAAGTGAGAGAAAAAAGTCTAAAAAGGCGCTACAAGCCGTTATTTTTCTCTCAAAATTTGCTAGAACGCCAAAGTTTTCCCCCCGGGAAGGGGGAAATAACTACCCTCCCTGCACCCATCCCTGATGCATACAGTGCAATGTTGCGTCCAACAAATTGAAAACCAGTCCGGGCGTCGAACTATAAAAAATTGTTTGCTACGAGCCGTTATCTTTCTCTCAAATTTGCTATAAAAAATAAGAGCTTTTGCTCACAACCGCCCCTCCAAAATGAAATCCTGGCTACGCGGTTGGATCCTTCACCCCCCCCCCCCCCCCCATTGAAAAATCCTGGCTACGCCTGGGCATACACAAGTTACATAATATCATTATCTGGGAACCTTGCAATGCTTCGCAAAAATTGGATATTCAAGCACCTCGCTGCCCGAATATGAATATCGGAACTTTTGAAAATCTTCGAGGAAAGGGGGGGGGGGGGGGGCTGCAGCCCATTGCTGAAGGGGGACGCCTTTAATATTAAAGTATTAAAATTCCAGTGTTCTTGCGAGCGAGCAAAAATAATACCATTTTTTCCCTTCTTTTTCTTTCCTTCCCTCTTCTTTTCCTTCTTTTTTTTCCCCCTTTTCTTTTTTTTTCCTTTCCTTTCCCTTTTCTTTTTTCTTATCTTTTTTTTCTCCTTTCTCTTTTCTCCTTTTCCTTTTATCTTTCCTCTTCCCTTTCCCTTTTTTCCCCTCCTTTTTTTTTTTTTTTTTTTTGCCGACAGAGGCGGCGCATTTGCCGACAGAAACTTTGAGTGGGGGTGTGACACCCCCACACCCCTCCCCCACCCCCTCCCTAGCGACCCCCTGTCTACATCTGCGATTTTCTTTTATTGTTATTTGTGTGTGGGGGGGGGGGGGGAGAGATTATTAAAGGTGCAGCATTTTTGTCGGCAAATTTGGGTGTCATCCCCCCCCCCCCCCCATTCAAAATGTTCTAGCGACACCCCTGAGGATGGGGAGTAACGTCTACGTCGCGTTCGGAAACTGGATGGGATTCGATCGCGCTGCCCCGGGCACGTGTGGTAGCTCGAGCTAGCTGGCTATAGCGCCACCTTTAGGCCGAGAAAAAAGAGGAACGTATTTTTTTTCAGAGTGAAATGGTTTTTATCACAGTGAAATGGTTTCGGTGAAAGAGGAATGATTTCTACGCACAGTACGCACATGTATATTATACGAGAGGAATGTACACGCAGGTCCAGATCGGGGTCTAGATGCATGACAAGCAAAGTTGTTTCGAGACAATAGGCCTATAAATGGAGTGCATTTTTTTCTTTTAAAGTGGAATTTATTTCCTCTTGAAAGTGAAATGATTTTTTGTGAAAAGTGAAATGATTTTTTTTGTGAAAAGTGAAATGAATTTTTGCGAAAAGTGAAATGAATTTTTTATGAAAAGTGAAATGAAAATTTGTGAAAAGTGAAATGTATTTTTGGGAAAAGTGAAATGAAATTTTGTTAAAAGTGAAAAGGATTTTTGTGAAAAAGTGAAATGAAAATTTGTGAAAAGTGAAATGTATTTTTGGGAAAAGTGAAATGAAATTTTGTTAAAAGTGAAAAGGATTTTTGTGAAAAAGTGAAATGAAATTTTGTTAAAAATGAAATGTAATTTTGTAAAATGTGAAATGAATTTTTGTTAAAAATGAAAAGGATTTTTGTGAAAACGTGACATGAATATTTGTGAAAAAGTGAAAGGAAATTTTGTGAAAAGTGAAATATATTTGTTTAGAGTGAAATATATAATGACTGGAGTGAAATGGTTTTGTAAAAGATAAATATATATTTGTTAAAGTGAAATATATTTTGTATTGATGTTGAACAATTATATTTAATTCCCTAATGGCGTGCCATAGAGCGTAGCGACCGATCGAAAAATGCTTTGGAATTTTCGAGTACATTATACACATATTGCACTGTAAAGCTTATGTACATCGACTTTGTTTCCACCCCTCATAGAGGAAAGCATCTTCCCACCCTTCCCCGCGTGGAGCGCCCGTGGGAGATG
Organism: Heliocidaris tuberculata; assembly: GCA_025618425.1. Classification (NCBI taxonomy): domain Eukaryota; kingdom Metazoa; phylum Echinodermata; class Echinoidea; order Camarodonta; family Echinometridae; genus Heliocidaris; species Heliocidaris tuberculata. The sequence goes on along the minus strand of CM046834.1, from coordinate 39,404,276 downwards.
GGGTTTGCATTTTTATTTTAAAGCTCATGCAGTATTGGTAGCAATAGCAAAAAGGAAATCGAAAAGAAACGTTAAATATATATTCTCATGTTTTTTCGTTGTATCAAAAGATGTTGTTAAGTCCATCTATGATTTCCAGTGAATTTCAGTGTAAATATCTGCAGGCGACGCACCCCGGGGGGGGGGGGCAGAGTGGCACAGTGCCCCCCACACTTTTTCAAGTACCCCAAAAGTGCCCCTTTTTATCCATGAAAAGTGCCCCTTTTCATAGCTGATAAGTGCCCCTTTTTCTTCGTACAGTGCCCCTTTTTTCCTTCTAATAAGTGCCCTTTTCTCCTGATGAGTAGCCCTTTTAACCTCATACATGAGTACCCCTTTTAAAATCCGATAAGTGCCCCTGTTTTCGTCTGATTAGTGCCCATTTTCCGTTCAAATAGTGCAATTTTCCCTTCTAATAAGTGCCCCTTTTCACCTCTGATAAGTCCCCATTTTTCTTCGTATAACTGCCCCTTCTTCTTTCTAATAAGTGCCCTTTTCACCTTCTGATAAGTGGCCCTTTTAACCTCATACATGAGTACCCCTTTTGAAATCCGACAAGTGCCCCTGTTTTCGTCTGATTAGTGCCCAATTTCCGTTCAAAATGGTGCAATTTTCCTTTCAACTCGATAAAAACTACTTTCTAAAAATAAACTCAAGGGCAATTTCAAAGGCCTATTGTACTGCCCATAGAAATCAGGTTCGGATTACGTAATACGCCATTGTAATGTTCGCACATTTCTAAAGGTGACAGACAGGGCTATTGAAATTGCCTTCAGTTGATTTTTCGAAAACAGTTTTTTATCGTGTTCTTCTAATAAGTGCTCCTTTTCACCTCTGCTAATTGCCCATTTTTCTTCGTATAACTGCCCCTTCTTCTTTTTAATAAGTGCCCTTTTCACCTTGTCATAAGTGGCCCTTTTAACCTCATACATTAGTACCCTTTTTGAAATCCGATAAGTGCTCCTGTTTTCGTCTGATTAGTGCCCATTTTCCGTTCTATAACAGTGCAATTTTCCCTTCTAATAAGTGCCCTTTTTCACCCCTAATAAGTTCACCTTTTTAAGTGCCCGCTTTTACTTCTGATCAGTGCCCCTTTTCCTTTCTAATGGTATCATTTTCCCCCTTTGATAAGTGCCCCTTTTGTCTTTTGACACCGAGTGCCCCTTTTTACCTATATATCCCGATGTCGCTTACAAACTGTGCCCTAAAGTCCACAAAAGAGCCATATATCTAGCTCCAAATAATCAGAGGCTTCATATTAATATACATGTAATAGATTCCCCTACTGATATCAGCACAAAGTGAGGCAGTGGAGTAGGTGTCAAGAGGGGCACAATGCCCTAGATTATATAATATTAATATTGCCCCTAAATCATAAAAGGGATGAGGAAAAAAAAAATTTCTAAAATTTTTCCAAAGCTCGCTCGCTACGCTCGCTCACATTTACTATATAATCTTCTTATCATATTAGGGAAATCACTGTGTATAATTAAATACCATAGCCTTCAGTGTTAGAAAACAACCTTAAAGGGCCTCTGAGGTCAAAAAAAATAATTTGTATACAGTTAGAATGTATAAAATTAACCCCAAATAACTTTACCCGGCATTCTACAGGTTAGCGGTTAAGGAGTTTGAAGAGAATAAAGGACAGCGTGAACGAACGACGCGCGGAACTCAACTCCAGTTGAGTTCCGCGCGAGCAGTTTTCTATGCGTGTGCGTTTTTTTTATGCGTGCACGTTCGGCGAACGCCAAGACGCGATAGTGGAATTATCGCGATCGCATTATCGCGTTGTCGTCTGCTATATTATGTACAGCGCCGGGGCTGACAAACACTCGAAAGTTGATTTGGGGCGGAAATTACTGATAATATTTAACCCTAATGAAACAACAAATGAATAAAGGATACAACGCAAAATGTTTTTATCTAATTGGAAATTGTTTTGGCGCGTAACTTATGGATAATCTACAATCAAAATAAAACAACAAATGAATGAAGTCTTACAACGGAGAATGTTTTTAAAGAATCAAAAATTGATTTGGGGCGTAACTTACGGGGATTCTGTACCCCAAATTAAACAACAAATGAATGAAGTATACAACGCAAAATGTTAATATCGAATAGAAAATTAGTTCGGCACATAAATTACAAAGAATCTACAGACCAAATGAAACAACAAATAAATTAGAACTAAGACGCAAAATACATTTATCGAATCGAAAATTGATTTGGCGCTTAACTTAGGAATAATATACAACCCAAATAAAATATAAAATGAATGAAGTATACAACGCAAAATGTTTTTATCGAATAGAAAATTGGTTCGGCGCATAAATTACAAAGAATCTACAAACCAAGCGAAACAATAAATAAATTAGAACTAAGACGCAAAATATATTTATCGAATCGAAAATTGATTTGGCGCTTAACATAGGAATAATATACAACCCAAATAAAATATGAAAAGAATAAAGGACCAACGAAAAATGTTTTTTTATCAATAGAAATTGATTTGGCACGTAGCTAATGAATAATGTACAATCCTAATAAAACATCAAATGGATGAAGTAACGCAAAATGTTTATATCGAATAGAAAATTGGTTCGGCGCATAAATTACAAAGAATCTACAGACCAAATGAAACAACAAATAAATTAGAACTAAGACGCAAAATACATTTATCGAATCGAAAATTGATTTGGCGCTTAACTCAGGAATAATATACAACCCAAATAAAATATAAAATGAATGAAGTATACAACGCAAAATGTTTTTATTGAATAGAAAATTGGTTCGGCGCATAAATTACAAAGAATCTACAAACCAAGCGAAACAATAAATAAATTAGAACTAAGACGCAAAATATATTTATCGAATCGAAAATTGATTTGGCGCTTAACATAGGAATAATATACAACCCAAATAAAATATGAAATGAATAAAGGACCAACGCAAAATGTTTTATTATCAATAGAAATTGATTTGGCACGTAGCTAGTGAATAATGTACAATCCTAATAAAACATCAAATGGATGAAATAACGCAAAATGTTTATATCGAATAGAAAATTGGTTCGGCGCATAAATTACAAAGAATCTACAGACCAAGCGAAACAAAAAATAAATTAGAACTAAGACGCAAAATATATTCATCGAATCGAAAATTGATTTGGCGTTTAATTTAGGAATAATATACAACCCAAATAAAATATAAAATGAATGAAGTATACAATTAACGCAAAATGTTTTTATCGAATAGAAAATTGGTTCAGCGCATAAATTACAAAGAATCTACAGACCAAGCGAAACAATAAATAAATTAGAACTAAGACGCAAAATATATTTATCGAATCGAAAATTAATTTGGCGCTTATAATTTAGGAATAATAAACAACCCAAATGAAATATGAAATGAATGAATTATACAACGCAAAATGTTTTTTTTTTTTTTTTTTTTTATCGATTGGAAATTGATTTGGCGCGTAACTAATGGAAAATATATAACCTAAATAAAATATGAAATGGATGAAGCATACAACGCAAAATGTTTATATCGAATAGAAAATTGGTTCGGCGCATAAATTTCAAAGAATCTACAGACCAAGTGAAACAACAAATAAATTAGAACTAAGACGCAAAATATATTTATCGAATCGAAAATTGATTTGGCGCTTAACTTAGGGATACAACTCAAATAAAACAAAATGAATGAAGTATACGACGCAAAATGTTTTTATCGAAATGAAAATTATAAGTTGGCGCGTAATTTATGAAGAATCTACAACCCAAATAAAAGATGAAATGGATGAAGTATACACGCACATTTTTTATATCGAATATAAAATTGGTTCGGCGCATAAATTACAGACCATCACACAAAATGCAAAAGTAGTTTTTATCTGGAACCATGTTAAGATAGAAACAGTAATGTGTCGAATATGATCATCAATAGTGTATTAATCATATTGTAGCGGTATACTAATGTCTGAAAGTGGTATGTTCCGCCTTGTTTTCACCCGTTGTAGGTAGGTGCCCCTTTCTTCCAAAAAGTGCCCTTTTTTGTTGGTGTCCCCCCCCCCCACTTTGAAAGACGCTCCGCCGCCCCTGCTCTACATTACCCTTAAAATGCGAAGGAGCGTAGCGACCGAGTGAGGAAATTGAGATTTTCGAATGGTGATAATAATTGTATTTTAGAGCATTAGGAAGCTTATCCATTATTAAACTTCAAAACTATCAAAGACAAATTGTTTTGCGAGGGGGGTGAGGGGGCCACGAGTTTGCCCCTTCCCCTTTCTTGAATGAGTAAATCCCTTGCACCACACTTCCTGGGCCTTGAGATAGACGGGTTTCCACAGTAATCCTACAGGCCTATTATAAGTAACACTGCATCCCTGAAATATTCTTATTTCACAATAAGTATACTCAAATTACCTGTTTTGGTAGGCTTTATCACTTGCAGAATACGTTTTCAAGCTTAACTTAAAAAGACCTCTGTTGTGTTGCTGGTCGAACAGTAAGTGAAAGTTTACCAAAAACTGGTGTGTTTTTTGTTGTTTTTTGTGCTGAAATAACTTTATCTCAACGTAACATCACATATTAGATGAACCTCTTCACGGTGATTTAAACTGGGGGAAAGTTCCCCAACTATTTCAACAGTCAATGTAACTGACAACGGTTTTTATTAATGTTCTATATACGTCGTCTCTTTGTAGACAGAGTTACGACATTGACGTCCTATTTAGGGGGATATGGCAAGCCATCGGGGTCTACCTACGTCTACTAGTACGCGTACCCAGTAGACGTCACGTAAAACCAAACGGTACGTCACATCTACTCGTTACGTGACGTGTACCCAATTTCGTGTACTCTGTCGTGACCTTACGTCACGTCACGTCTGTTCAATTACGTGTGCTTTGTTCAATACGTCACGTCTTCTTTGAAATGGTCTAATTCCAGGCGTTTTTTTTTTTTTTTTTTTTTTTTTTTTTTTTTTTAATGAGACCGCTTCTATTCTCTACATAGGGGATATGGGATATGACTATGAGAGTTTGGGAAATCCAATCCCGATTATCAGGATTCCCCTCTTTGTTATGAAAATGGATGGCTCTATCATGGTCAAGTTCAGGGGTCGCTGAACCGGGGGGGGGGGTGATCTGGCTAGGGAGTGCAGGCTTCCCCTCCACACACATACACGCACACACACACACACACACACTCCCCTTTGCTTATATTAATAATAACATATTATGCTCTTACTCATGCTCAATCTCCTGCCCCACTTTTCAAACGCTCTGTGGCCCGTGAACTAATAATTGTTATGTCTTTCCACGTATATCAACATCGTTTTCAGGCCTAGCCAACTTGATATTAGGGGTGCCCTATTTCATTTCAAGCCTTTTTTCAAGACATGTATACTGCGGTTTGTGGTCTATTATCTTCACTTTTGCATAAACTGAAAATGAGGGAAAGGTAACCGTTTCCTTTGTTTTCATAATAGAAGATCGGACAGGCAATCACTAAAAAAGAAGAAAATAAGCAAAGAAAATTACATTTTGTAGTTGCATGATAGCCCTCATGCCCTCGAGTTTGGGGGCAAAAAACTCTCAAGAAAAACAGAAAAGGAAGATTACATGTAATAATAATTTTCCATTACAACGATGTATAGGCTTAATAAGCTTATTAGTGCTCTAAAATGCAAACTTTCATCATTTAAAACCAAAATTTTCTCACACGGTCACCATCCTCCCTCGTGTATTGCCCCTGCACAAAAAAGAAGAGAGAAAAAAAAGCAAGTATTAGCTGTATTAGCAAGAGCAGTAATAAACTTATATCAAGAAAAGCTTTGATCAGGGGCGGCGCGAACGCGGGGGGAGGGGGGGGGGGCAGGGGGCACAGTACCCCCAGTTTTTCAAGTACCCCAAAAGTGCCCTTTTTATTTCTGAAAAATGCCCCCTTTCCCTCCGATAAGTGCCCCTTTTTACTACTAGATGTGCCCCTTTTCCTTTCTAATAAGTGCCTTTCCCCTTCTGATAAGCACCCCTTTTTCGCCTTCTGAAAAGTGCCCCTTTTCAAATCTGATAACTGCCACCTTATCTCTCTGATAACTATCCCTTTCTCCTTCTGATAAGTGCCCCTTTTCGAATCTAAATATTGCCCTGTATTCTCTCTAATATATGCCCTTTTCTCCTTGGATAAGTGCATGTTTACTTCTGATAGCTGCCCCTTTTACCTTCTAATATGTGCCCTTTTCCTCTTCTCATAAGCGCCCCTTTTCACCTATTATAAGTGCTTCTTTCCATCTCTGATAAGAGCCCTTTACTTTTCTTATAAGTGCCCCCATTTACCTATATTTCCAACTTTTTTTTTTTTTTTTTTTTTTTTTTTGGACAAAAAGAGCCATATCCAGCTACAAAGAATCGGTGCGGCTTTACAGGTACCCATATATACAACTACAATGCAAGGCAGAGGAGCTGGAGGCAAAAGGGGCACAATTCTCCCCCCCCCCCCCCCCCCAGCAAATGATTTCTCATTCCGCTCGCTCGAATGTGCCAATAATTTACACCAATTAAGTGCAGTATTTTCTGAAAATGTCCCCATAACTCGCTCTCTACGCTCGCTAGCTTTTACAGTATATAATGAAATCAAGCAGATCGCATAAAGTATGTATATCGGTGTAATCCTAAAGAAAACGACAGGGTTAATGAACAAATTAAAAGATCCTTCGACATTCCCCCAATTAGATTTGCTGCTGTCATTTTCATTGTACATGTATATCGCTGTAAATAATGTATAACTCAAGGACTCCAGCAATAGAAAAAAGTCAAAGAATTTTTGCTCGCTCGCTTCGCTTTCTCGCACATGAATCGTTAGACCATTACACACAACTGCGTATCAGGAAAGCTGAAGTAGTGACCCACAATAAAAAGGAAGAAGGTGATGCTTGATAGTAACTATACTAATTAGGCTGTAGGGTTATACCAGTGTCACAAAATGGTCCCTTTTTCGCTTTATGTTCACCCCTTGTAGGTGCCTCCTTTCCCCAAATAAGTGCCCTTTTTTGCCCCCCCCCCCACCCCCACTTTGAAAGACGCTCAGCCGCCCCTGGCCTTGATACTATGACCACACATATTAAAAAGAGCCACTGGCTGGCATCAAGTCTTGGGTTGTGCCCTAAGAGTCGCCCCCGTGCTCCATCCTACCCCGCCCACCTCCGAGTGAGCTGAACCGGTGAATTCAGTTGATAGATACATTATACTCAGCAAGACATTTCAAGTCGTAGGTGAAAAGAAAATGACGGAGTGAGACCAAGTTACTGGGAAATGTCTGTCAAACACCCATGAATATGAATTGCACAAAAAAGTAGCTAGAATAACCAGAATCGTAATAGTGGAGCAGCATATCGTAATAGCCCGAAAATGGGGGGGGGGGGGGGGGGGGGGGGGGCTTTCGCGGGGGCAGCATACTCCATATAGATAGTGACCATTCATTATACACGGATTCTAACATTACCGGTATGTACAACGTGACTTCCTCTAATACTGCACTTTTCTTACTGATGCAGTCAATTCCCCCCTTCCTATTTTTTTTTTGGGGGGGCGCTGGGGGTGGGCATTCTATGGCGTTTGGTAGGCACTTAACTTGTGGTATAGGAATGTCATAAACAGTGCTTATCTAGTGAATTATGGTGCCCGGGACAAAATATAAAACTGCCCCTCCCTGATTAAAAAAACAAAAACAAAACTGATATTAACCTCAAACACTTTGTGGAAATGAATTTGAGGCACTTTACCTTGGATAGTTACAGGAAGTTTTTATTTTAAAAACTTTCAAGAATCGTAACGTAACGAAACAGTTTCTGCGAATGAGCAAAGGGACCAAGCCAAACTTTAATCTTTCTTTATAATAAAATTTTAATTTTGTCATGAAAATATACTAAACATGGAATAAAATTAACAGACTACCTCGCTGCAGGAATAGGAGGTGAAAATCGCCCCAAAATTGGACTTTCCTAGTTTCTTCCCTTTTCCTCCCCCTTTCTCTTTTTTCTTAAATAGAGTGGAACGGCGTGGGGGGGGGGGGGGGGGGGGCGAACGTCAATGTGCTCGGCCATTTGCGATGCTTCAAATTCAAGTCAGTGGCAACTCACTCGTGGTAATGAATGTACCTGATAAGGTCGCTCCCATGTCCTTTACAACATGAACCTGCAGGGGGGAGGGGGGAGGGGGGGGGGGGCATAACCTTTACCAGAAGACACGGGAGCCCGTCCGAAGGTACTTGTTTTTGATGCCGTTATGGGATAGAGGGGTCTGGCTACACGCTCAGCGCAATGTTAATTCTTGGTCAAACCTGCGCACTCTTTGTCAGAAAATCATAGTTGAAAGGGTCACTCTATGAAATGTCGAAAGGAGTTTTCCTCACCAACCAGCCTAATTTGAAATACATAAAATAAATTACGAAGGGCGCAGGAGCGTCACCAGAGCGGGCAGTGACTTCTCATTTTCCTTAAATCTCTCTTTGCAAATTTAGAAGATTGAAAATACAAAAGCTCCCTACAGTGCGAAGGGACTTCGATATCTTATTTAAAGGGGTAAAGGAGAGGGGCAAGTTGCCCCCTTGAAAATTCTAGAAATAATAGGAACTTTCAGTAAAGTGAGGAAATTATATCGTTATAGTGAATAATCATCCAGTTAGTCTTTTAAAAGTTTGAATAAGCTATAGTTATGCAGGGGCCGCGAAGCATTTTTGAAAGAGAGGGGGGGGGGGCTGATTTGATTTCACTTCAATAATGACAATCTCGCGCCTTTTTTTTCGGGAATTTATGAAACGTGACTACTCAAATAGTGTGGGGGGGGTGGTGGGGGGGTGGGGGGGGCGGGGGGGGCCCTGCAGCCCCCAGCCCCCCCCCCCCCCGGTTCCGCGGCCATGTTATGGAATACACTCCTCCAAACACAACTCGCCACTCCTGTGCTCCACTTCATTGCAACGGAAGTCCCCAAGGGCCGCCTCCGGGTCCCCCCCCCCCCGCTCTACATCTTTCTATAACCCCTTCCTCCCACATTGTCTTATCCTCTGATTTTTTTTTTAAAGACCCTCTCGTATGATGACACACATCAGGGATTTCAAAACTAATTTTTCAGGGTTGGAGGAGAACCCCCCTTCCACATCCACACCTAGGTGTATATGCAGTTTCCTATTATCAGTTTTTTTCCAAACTAGTAAAATTCGTGCATCGGTTACCTCTCTTGGGTAATAATAATAAATGACATTGTAAAGCGCAATGAAGTATTCACGTTATACGCTATATAATTGTAACATAGTTCTATTATTATCATTATTATCATCATTATTATTATTATTATTATTATTATTATTATTATTATTATTATTATTATTATTATTATTATCATCATCATCATCATCATTATTATTATTATTATTTCTAATCTCAAAAACTTCGTGGGAGGCCGGTGAGAGATGAATCTAAGACAAGGACAATTACCCCCACCGGAAAGTTACCCCCTAGCACAATTATAGCCCTCGGTATCACAACGACAGCCTCCCTCTTCTCCACCCCCCCCCCCTCCCAAGGGGGCTGGGGGCACAATACCCCCACATTTTCAAGTAGATTCAGCCTATTTTTGTCTGATAAGTGACGGTTTTGTTCACAAGTACCCTCCCCCTTTCCCCTTCTTATAAATGCCCCTTATCACTTCCAGTGAGCTGTGCCCACTTCCTCTTTTAATAATGCCCCCATCCTGCCGCTATGCAATTTTAAAATCCCAGTGCCGTCACTGAAAACTGAATTTCAAACTGAAAAGTGAAAATTCAGATACATTCAAATTTTTTTCTTTGTTAAGAAAACAAACCGTTCGTTTTATCATTTACTCATCATTATTTTACACTCATTTTTTTTTCTTCTTCTTTTTTCTTCTTCTTCTCTTTCTTCTTCTTCTCCTTCTTTTTCTTTTTTTTTCGGGGGGGGGGGGGGGGGGGGGTGGGGGTTCACATTTTTTCGCCGGGGAGGGGGGAGGAGGACGAGGATGTCTCGTTTCAATTATTATAGCAGATAACTCCTTGGTTATAGCATGGGAATGTATTAATGTAACTAGGATTCCCTGGTTATAGCAAGGATAGGCAAGTACCCCTTATGCACTGGATATCAGCTGGTTAATCCTTGGGTAAACAGGCGGCCTTCCAGTGGTCATGACGAGTCCACAGAGGTCATGACCCTTAATTGCACAACAGATGGAGGATAAGAGCGTGAATAGTGTCCATGTAGTAGAAGTTTGTATACTTTGTATGCACTACATAGCTGTGACTATATATAGTAAACATGAGCTGTACATGTGGGGAGTTCTCCTAATCTAAATCATCAACTTGTTTTTCTTTCTTCCGCTCATTGCGTGGTATTTATGAATAAACTTTATACATTAATTTTATTATGACAAATTTTTATGACGATAATAAAAACAATATTAATAATAATAATAATAATAATAATAATAATAATAATGATAATTATGATAGTAACAATCATAATAATGAAATAAAAAATAGTAGTAGTAGTAGTAATGACAAAAATAAACCAACTCCGCACGGTTTATACTTTACTTTGATTTTTGTTAGTTTGCTAAAAAGAGTGTATAGGCCTACTATTACTACTCTAAAAATTTATAGGACGACTTAATAATCAGTCACCAACAGAAATATATTAAACACCCTGAGCCCCTGCCAAGCCCTATACTTCCCTTATTGAACAATATTAATAACGTACATGGTTTGCTTTATTGACAAAAAAAAAAACAAAAAAAAAACGACCAGAGCACACGTAATTGTACTATGGAAAGCCATCGACGCCATTATTCGTATCGGATACGTACCGGATACGTATGCTCTATTTTAACGTACGTACCGGATACGTATGCTCTATTTTAACGTACGTACCGGATACGTATGCTCTATTTTAACGTACGTACCGGATACGTATGCTCTATTTTAACGTACGTACCGGATACGTATGCTCCATTTTAACGTACGTACCGGATACGTATGCTCAGTTAACTCGAGTACCGCCCAAGCAGCTGTTGTTTATATCACTCCGGCGCCGGTGGGTGGTCCGTTATCAGTGTAGCGAAGAATGCTAGTCTCAGCCATCAGTCTAGATATCAGTGAGCTCATCAATGAGCACCTAAGCCTATTATAATCATCACAAAAAGATATTAAGGCAGAATTCTGAGGAGCGTCGATCCTGGGGGGGGGGGGGGGGGGGGGCAGGGAGGACAATCCCCCCCCGAAAATATTGGGGGCAAACATATCGTTTTGCCCCCCCCCAATAAATCCGGATGTGTAAAAGTAGATTAAAATAAGGAAAAGTGATGCAAAACTAAACCTTCCAAACAATGAAATACAAAAGGTATCACACGATCAGACTTCAATTTCGCTTCTCCAATTTTCCCTAGGTGCTTCATGTAACCGTGGAGAAGCTGTTAATTAAGAGAGGCGTTAAAAGGGTACCATATACCTTCATTTGAAATGACGCCATTTAAAAACGTTCTGAACATATACACACAGAAAAAGCCTGGTTGAAATTTTCCATGTAAATCATTTCCCGTGTATAATCGCATTAGTTCATCACGAATTCGATAATTTGATTAGAGAAGACGTGCTTGAAATAACCAGGCAACTCGGATTTGTGTTGGCTGACGGTCAACCGGTCAACTGGAACTCTGGTAAAGTTTAATACTTTTTGTGTTAAAATTTTACAAGGAGTTTTTTCAGTGAATAATTCAGTGCAAAGTTTGAATTTTCATAATTATTCAGTTGTGTTTTTTTTTCTCTCTCTCTTCAATTTTTCATCTTTTATTACTACTGGAACAAATTTACGTTATGATTGTATTTTTTTTTTCTTCATGCCATTCGATGAGGACATCCATTCCCCGCCCCCCTCCCCCATGTATTAAAATTAAAGAGTACAAGGGGTCCTTTGGGGTTTTTGAAGAAAAAAATGGAGGAAGAGGTCTGTGCCTCACTCTCACGGGCTCACGGTCACTGCTTTAAATACCTTGTTTGAAAACACTTTCCGTGCCCTCATCTCCCGCTTCAACTCTGAAATATATACATGTATAAACTATCGGAATATTGGAAATGATGTATATACAAGTTTGGGTTTGGGTAACCTCATTTCCACATTATCATCTATAAACCCAAAGATATAAGGAAAGGAAAGGTGGAAGTAAAAAGCAGAGGAGGGGGGCACAGTGCCCCACCTTTTCTAGCAACAAAAATGCCCCTTTTATTTATGAAAAGTGCCCTCTTTTTCTCTGATAAGTGCCCCTTTTACTTCTAAAAGTGCCCATTTTCCTTTCTAATTAATGTGCCCTCTTCCATTCTGATATCACAGTGCTCCTTTTCACCTTCTGATAAATGCCCATTCAAATCTGATGAGTTCTTTCTCTCTCGGTCTCTCTCACTCTTTCTCCTTCTCTATCTTTCTCTCTTTCTCGCTCTATCTCTCTCTCTCTAATAAGTGCCCTTTTCTCCGTATCATATGTGCCCTTTTCCAAATCTTGCAATTGCCCTCCCCCTTTTTAAAAATAATATTTTCTACAATTCTCTCCAATAAGTGCCTTTTCCCTCAAATAAGTGCAATTTCCCGCTTCTGATATGTGCCCCTTTTCTCCTTATTACAAGTCTGATTATTGATCTTTTTTTCTTCTGATAAGTGCCCCTTTTCAAATTTGACAGGTGCTCCTATTTACTTCTAATGAGTGTCCCTTTTCTTCTCTAAAAAGTGCCCCTCCTCCCCTTCTGATAAATGCCCTCTTTTACCTAGTATATTTCTCATTGTTGCTTACAAAACGAGCCACATTTAGTTTCAAAGAATCGGAGCGGCTTGATGTAGTAGAAGGTACCCCTATTTCTACCAGTACAATGTAGCACAGCAGAGCTCGGGGCAGGAGGGGCACAATAAAATGCACCAAAAAAAAAAAAAAATCTCATTCCACTCGCTCCAACTATATACCTCGCACTTTCGAAATATAAATAAATATGTTTTAAAAGGTGGCGTGCGAGTTCGAAGGGGTGGAATGCTTCAAGCACACTAGCGTAGATGGGGGGGGGGGCAGAGTGCCCCCTTGACAGCTTTTCCTCCAATTTTTTTTCCTCCATTTTTTTTTTTCTGCTTGTCAGAGAATTATGGAGGAAAACATGTGATAACCATACCCCCCGCCCCCACTGAGCGACTTTTTTGAGGCTGGGGAAAGAAGTTGTTCCTCCCCCCCCCCCCTCCACTTAGCGAGTTTTGGAGGGCTGATGAGAAGAAAAAATACGGATTCTCCCTTCAAGCAGAATTTGCTCCCTCCCCCCCCCCCCCCCCCCCCCCTTATATAAGCTTGAACCCTCCTGGCGCGCCTGATTGCAGGGACATTGTTTCGACTTCATGAAGTTTCCGGCCAGCAGAGGGCCAAGCCTGCCTGAACCACCGCTCACTCCTTCCAAAATACTATCATTTTAACAGGACTGGCATGGAATCCACCTCCTATCAGGCAGTGCCGAACGGTGCAATTAACCCAAGAATTCGCATTGATTTGACCTCGCTTTTCTGTTGAATGAACACGATGTTTCGGTGAAACCGCTGGGGAAGTGTCGAAGCAAAACTGCTATAACTTTGGCATATGACCATGAATCTGAATGATCTTAATGGTTTTGAAAATGGGAATCAGCAGATTAACTAGTCATCATATTTTTTTTTTCAAAATCGATGGAAAAACGGGGACAAACGTACAAGAAACATTACATTAAAAATACAAAATGAAAGTCCAAAATATGCGTTAAAATTACACATTTCTAATCGGAAAACAAAAGAGATATTGGAGTATGTCATTAATCAGATATTAAAGATACTTTGTGTGAAATATCATTTTCTAAAAACCATGCATCCGAAAATGTCTGTAAAAAATCAAATACAATGCATTTTCGTACCTTGAATCCGAACGCTGATCTACCGAGTCGCTTTCCGTGGCGATGACGTCATTCTCAATAATACAGTCCCACATTATGCTAATTCTTGTTGGGTTTGAAACATAAAACGGCTTTCACGTGATTTCGTGGGGGAAAATGTAATCTTTGGAAGATTTGAATAATCTTCCAAATGCCTCAGAAATTCATAGCAAATATATATTTACGGAAATAAACCTGAAATAAACTAATTATCGACCTCATGGCTTTACGTTTACCTTCGACACAGCACTGACATTGTACTTAGTAAACTCTCATGTCGTCTGCTGCAGCAGCTGAACCAGTGCTGCTTGGCTGTGTGTGCCAGGTCAATGAGGTCATCGATCTGGTGTGGAAGAGGAGGAAGGGGAGCTTCTACTTTGACACGATGATTCTATTTATAAAATCTACTACTACTTCTACTGCTGCTGCTGCTGCTGCTACGACTTCATTGCTAGTCCACTGATTTTGATCAATCATGAAAATAAAATATGCAGTAGCAGTAGCAATAAGAGAAATGTTATATTAATAATCGGGGGGGGGGGTACAATGTACATTTTTCTTTCAAGGGGGGTGGGGCACGGGCTGGATGTGCCCCCCTAAATCCACCACTGATAATAATAGTAAAATAAATAATTATGATAATGGTAATAATAATTACATGTATTCTGTCATTATTATTATTATTATTATTATTATTATCATAAAGAAGAGGAGGATCGAGGAAGAAGAAGAAAAAGAAGAAGAAGAAGAAGAAGAAGAAGGGGAGGAAGAAGAAAATTAAAAAGAAAACAAGATGATGTCTTTGGCCACTCTTCAACCCAATCAGACATCAATTTACGGCAAAACTTCTCCCTAAAATGTGTAAATACGCCCTTACCTGTCTTTCTTTGGCAGTTTTCTCCAGGTACCACCGTCTGCCGACACTTCTGCGCTGCAGTGCCTCGAACAGGTGATCGTGTTATATAATAGTGCGCATGCGCGCAGTCTGATTTCTAGCCATGACGTCATATTTTTTTTCAGGTTACTGTTCCTACACAGTTTTCAGTTTGTGAAAATAACCCAAAATATTTTCCATTATATCTCCGAAAGTAAGGCTTCGGCACGGCGAAAATTTCGTCACGAGGTCCGTAAAAGTCTCAAGAATATGTATGTACTTGATAATGAATATTGAGCGAAACGTCAGGATTTGTCTGTAAATAATCTGAGGGTAGTTTTGAAGGACAACAAAACATGAAAGGTTTGATAAAATGAAAATTAATTCATCATTTATTTTTTATTTCATGTGCACATTGATATGACTCTTTCAAATCATTCCTGAAATTCTGAGCGAAATCCGCCCACAAACAATGGAGAAACGAGAAGGGGGAAATTTTGGTAAAAAGGTGAACTTCTGAACGTGAGTGCTTCGTTGACCGTTACAGATTCAAAACGATTTCGGTCTGAACGGCGAGTTAATTGATCTCCTACTCTCAGACTGCTATAGGTTTGCTGAAAATGTATAGTGATCGCGTGATAATGTTGAGTGCCCAAACATGGCCCGTAGAAGTAGCTACTTCCCCATGAATAGTAAATTGGAGAGTCGTCAAAGCCTAGTTTTTCATTTAATTTAAAGAAAAATGCAATTCTTGAATTTGCCCCCAAATCAACTCTCTGTCCTCTACATGGTATCAACCTACTGTTATGCAAGAATGCATTTTTTTTTATACATTGCGATGGTAATAGTAAAATTAACGTTTTTTTTTTTTTTTTTTTTTTTTTTTTTAGGTTGAGTTGCCCATAGGGTGTTGGTAAATCTGATTTTATCACAGCTACAATAGGCGTTTTCAAACGTGATTCAGGTAAATAAAATCTTTGAATGAATAAATGCATGCAGAGGAGGTGGGGAGGGGGGGGGGGTGGCGGGAGACACGTACCCCGGAAATGTTAAAGATTTAATATTCATGTATATAGCAAATAATGAGTAAAGATTGGTCGCGTCCCCCCGGTCGTGACAAGAAATCGCCGCGCATGAATGCATGCACTTTTTTTTAGACCGGTAGCCAGAGGGGGTCACCCCTATCAAAAATAGAGTAACTCCTTTGCATGTTATGCATAGCATATAGCAATGATCCATGGACAAAAAACTATGCTAAGAAATGAATGTCTGCCGTGCTCAAAGTGTGGGGACGGTCAGGAGAGCCCTCCAAAGCGGCCAACATTTTGAGCTAGCCACTGGCATGCTGGTGGGGAGCTTGGGGGCTGCAGCCCCCCCAAAAAAGTTCCCAGAACAAAAAAGGAAAAGGAAAAGGAAAGAAAGAAAAGGGATTAAAACAGAAAGAAAGATAAAAAGAAAACACATTCCTTTTATTAATCCCCGGCTTGAAAAAAAAAACTTGAGGACTTCTTCTAAAACATACTTATAAATGTCTGAATTGTCTTAGTATCTCCCCTTCCATAATACATTTTGTGCTTATATTTTGCATGCAAGATTTCTTTGTTTTATCATGATTTTCTTATAATGGGAGAGGAAATCATATTTTTCAAACTGAGGGAATGTGTGAAATCTAAATGTGACATATTAATGCAAGCGGCGCACAATTCGGGGGGATGGACTTAGTGACACGTCCCCAGGAAATCTGGAAAACATAAAAAATATGTACTAAATAATGAGGTAAGGCTACAGCACACTATTAAAGTTCTGAAGTGCTCTAGAATGCAAAGTTTCACTTTTAAAAATGGAAAATGTTCTCACTCCGCTCCCTCGTTTAATACATTTAATATTTACATTTTAAAAAATCTGTAAACAGGTATTATTACATAGGCAAGGAGGAATCGTCCCCCCGAAAATTGAAAGCCGCAAAACATTGTCAGGATGACGATTTGAGCTGCCTGTCTCCATAAAAGAAGAGAGAAAATGTGGATACTAAGCTCAGATTTTGATTTACCTGTGTGAATAAAAGTGGTCTTAAATACAAAGTTTCAAACTATTAAACGTAAAATTTCTAGCTTGTTTTGCGACCTCCCAATAGAGAATATTAAAGTTATCCAGGGCATTGATAAGACGTGTGACATTTTCACGGTATAGCAAAATTCAATGTTTTATTATTTGTGGAAGGGGCAGCGATGTACCCCCCTTCAAAATTGAGATCCGAGTACAGTACAGCTCAAATTTTTGGGGCTCATTACGCCATTGGAGCTATAGCTCAGCGTAAAAGGTGACTGGGTGAAAACTGCTGGAAAATGTAGAGCATAACCCCCTGTATCATGAACACTGGTGTAACCAGGATTTTTCAATAGGGGGGGGGGGGGGGGCTGGGCTGACGTGAAGGATCCAACGGCGTATACGTAACCAGGATTTCATTTTAGGGGTAGCGGTTGTACTGTGAGCACGCAAATCGTGCGAAATTGGTGATGAGCATGCGAAGCGTGCTCCGCAGGGGGTGGGTGCAGGAAGGGGGAAGTTTCCCCCGCTCGCGCGAAGCGCGAAAGCTCTGACGTTTTATAGAAATTTTGAGAGAAAGATAACTCCTCGTAGCACCTTTTTTGTCCCCGCCGAACGAAGTTCGCGAGGGGACTATGAAACGGGCTCCGTACGTGTGTGCGTGTGTGTGTGTGTGTGTGTGTGTGTGTGTGTGTGTGTGTGTCCGTCCGTCCGTCCGTCTGTCCGTGCGTGCTCAAATGTTAGAAAATGCTACTTCTCCGTCATTTCTTGGCCGATTTTGATTCCGATTGTTTTATCTGATAGGGCTGGGTGGGGGCTTCCAAACTTCTACACAGAATTTTGAAATTCATTAATTATGCAAATTTATGCAAGTTTATTCAAAATCGACGAAAAATGCTACTTCTCCTCTACTTCACATCGGATTTTGATTCCGATTGTTTTATCTGATAGGGCTGGGTGGGGGCTTCCAAACTTCTACACAGAATTTTGAAATTCAATAATTATGCAAATTTATGCAAATTTATTCAAAATTTACAAAAATGCTACTTCTCCTCTATTTCACATCGGATTTTGATTCCGATTGTTTTATCTGATAGGGCTGGGTGGGGGGCTTCCAAACTTCTACACAGAATTTTGAAATTCATTAATTATGCAAATTTATGCAAATTTATTCAAAATTGACGAAAAATGCTACTTCTCCTCTATTTCACATCGGATTTTGATTCCGATTGTTTTATTCTGAAGGCTGGGTGGGGGCTTCCAAACTTCTACACAGAATTTTGAAATTCATTAATTATGCAAAATTTATGCAAATTTATTCAAAATTGACGAAAAATGCTACTTCTCCTCTATTTCACATCGGATTTTGATTCCGATTGTTTTTATCTGATAGGGCTGGGTGGGGGCTTCCAAACTTCTACACAGAATTTTGAAATTCATTATTCATGCAAATTTATGCAAATTTATTCAAAATGGCTGAAGGTTCATAATGTTTTCATGTTTTATATTTCAGTTGTATACATGCATTGTTGGTATTCTCTTCTTTTGCATGCAGTAACATTATTATTTTATTCACTAAAGTTTTTCACTGAAGTTTTAAGGTTCAGGCTAGTTAATTTCCACAGATCTGCACTTCCGGCGGGGACATTTATTACGCATTGCGTAATTTACTCATTCACTTGTTTTTAAGGCGGAAAGTTAGTTCGACGTTCGGACTGCTTTTCAATTATTTGGACGCAATACCTCACTGTATGTAACAGGGATGGGTGAAGGGAGGGGAGGGGGGAGGAGTTTTCCCCCTTCCCGCGAAAGCTCTGACGTTTTAGCAAATTTGAGAGAATGATAACGGCTCGTAGCACCTTCTTTTAGGCGGAAAGTTAGTTCGACGCCCGCGCTGCTTTTCAGTTATTTGGACGCAATACTGCACTGTATCCAGGGGCCGGTGGGTGCAGATAGGTGGGGGTGGGGGGGGGGGGGGGTTTTCCGCTTCCCGGACGAAAGCTCTGACGTCTTATAGCAAATTTGAGAGAAAGTTAACGGCTCGTAGCACCATTTTTTAGGCGGAAAGTTAGTTTGAAGCGCTGCTTTTCAATTATTTGGACGCAATACTGCACTGTATGTAACGGTGGGTGCAGTGAGAGGGGGGGGGGGTCCCCCTTCCCTCGCGAAGCGGGAAAACTTTGACGTCTTAGCAAAATTTGAGAGATATAGATAACGGCTTGTAGCGCCTTTTTAGGCTTTTTTTCTCTCACTTTCCCCGCTTTTTCGCTCTCCTTTTTTTTTTTTTTTAACGGGCTGAATGGGGGGGGGGGGGGGGGCGTGGCCCCTGGGCCCCCTGACTACGTCTATGATCATGAATGACTACTGCCAGATAAATTGAGCCGTAGGTTGTGCCTGCCAGACGCCCCGAATGCCAGATGCCCATAATTGATTTTTTAAAAAGGAAGGAAAAAAATAAGTCATATAGATTGGCGAGAAAAGTAAGGGTGAAAGCTAGTGAAAAATGTATAGAGTATAATCCCCTATATCATGAATGACCACTGCCATATATTTTAAGGGATGGTTGTTCCCGCAAGACGCCCCTAAATGCAAAACGCCCATTATTAGAGCATGGTAATGATAAATAAATAAAATAAAAGGGCTAGGTTGGCGAGAAAATTAATTTGATGGCAAGTGGTGGAGAATATAAAATATAACCCCCTGAATCATGAATGAACCCTGCTTGAATTTTTTAGGAATGTGTTGTGCCCGCCAGATGCCCCAAATGCCAGACGCCCATAACCGATTAAAAAAATTAGAAAAAATAAATTAATTAAACAGCTAGATTAGCGAGAGAAATAACTCGATGAAAAGTGGTAAAAAATACTGAGTGTAATTTCTGAATTATGAATAACGACTGCAAGACATTCTGAGAGGTGGGTTGTGCCCACCAGACACCCCCAAATGTCAAACGCCCGAAAATTATTTAAAAGTTTGAAAATTAAATGAGATAAAAGAGCTAGATTGGCCGGAAAAGTAACGGGATGAAACCTGTTGAAAAATATTGAGAAATAAACCCCGTATCATAAATGAACCTTGCCAGATGTTTTGAGTGGTGTGTTGTGCCCACCAGACGCTCCAAAGTGCCAAACGCTCATAAAAATAAAATGAAAAAGAAATAAAAAATAAAATAAATGAGAGAG
This sequence comes from Heliocidaris tuberculata, assembly GCA_025618425.1. NCBI lineage: Eukaryota > Metazoa > Echinodermata > Echinoidea > Camarodonta > Echinometridae > Heliocidaris > Heliocidaris tuberculata. The sequence goes on along the minus strand of CM046834.1, from coordinate 39,384,138 downwards.
CTACATTAGCGAGAAAGGTAGGTTGTGCCCGCCAGACTCCCCCGAATGCCGGATGCCCATAAATGAGGTTAAAAATAATTGAGGTAGAAATGCTTAACATAACCCCCTGTATTATGAATGACCACCCGACCACTGTCAAACATGATTGTTGGTAGTGTCTGCCAAACGCCCATAGAAAAGAGAGAGCTAGATTAGCGCAAGCATAGCCAGAAAAGTAAAGGGATGAAACTTCATGGAAAATATGGAGCACAGCCATCTCTGTATTAATCATTGGCAGACGTTTCAAGAGGTGGATGTGCCCACCAGACACCCCAGAGTACGTCAACCATTAATGGTGATGGGCGTTTTGCATTTTTGGGGCGTCTAGCTGGTACAGCCCAACACTTAAAACGTCTGGCAGTGGTCATTTATGATATAGGGGCTTAAGCTCTACATATTCCACTATAGCTTTCAACCCGTTACCTTTCTCGCTAATGTATCTCTTTTATTATATTCATTTATTATCATTATTCACCACTGACGGGCGTTTTGGATTTGTGGGGGCGTCTGGCAGGAACATAACCCACCACTCAAAATGTCTAGCTCTTTTATTTTACTTCATTTCCAAATTTTTTAATCAGTTATGGGCGTTTGGCATTTGGGGGCGTCTGGTATTGACAACCCATCTCTTAGAACGTCTTTTCTCTCTGATTTAGTTGACTTATTTTATTTTTATTATTCTATTTTTTATTTTACAATGGGCATCTGGAGTTTGGGCCTCCGGCGCTCACAACCTACCACTTAAAACGTCTGGCAGTGGTCATTTATGATTAAGAGGGTTATACTCAAAGTTTTCCACCAGCTTTTATCCCGTTAATTTTCTCGCTAATGTTACTCTTTTATTACATTCATTTATCATTACCGCCACTTGGGGGCGTCTGGGTGGCACAACCCACCACCACAGGCGTAGCCAGGGGGCCCGGGGGGCATGCTGCCCCATTCAGCCCCTTTAAAAAAAGTGAGAGCGAAAAAGCGGGGGAAGTGAGAGAGAAAAAAAAGCCTAAAAAGGTGCAACAAGCCGTTATCTTTCTCTCAGATTTTGCTAAAACGTCAAAGCGGGAAGGAGGACCCCCCCCCTCACTGCACCCACTGGCCCCTGGATACAGTGCAGTATTGCGTCCAAATAATTGAAAAGCATCGCTTCAAACTAACTTTCAGCCTAAAAAAAAGGTGCTACGAGCCATTTCTCTCAAATTTGCTATAAAACGTCAGACCTTTCGCGCTTTGCTCGGGAAGCGGGAACCCCCCCCCCTCCCTGCACCCACCGGCCCTGGATACAGTGCATTATTGCGTCCAAATAATTAAAAAGCAGCCTGAGCGTCGAAATAACTTTCCGCCTTAAAAAATAGTGCTACGAGCCGTTATGTTTCATATTTGCTATAAAACTTAAGAGCTTTTGCGCGGGAAGGGGGAACCCCCCCCCCTCCCTCCCTTCACCCACCCCTGTTACATACAGGGCAGTACTGCCTCTAAATAACTGAAAAGCAGTCCGGGCGTCGAACTAACTTTCCGCCTAAAAAAGGTGCCGTTATCTTTCTCTCAATTTGCTATAAAACGTCAGAGCTTTCGCGCTTCGCGCAGGAGGGGAAAAACTCCCCCTCCCTGCACTCATCCCTATTACATACAGAGCAGTATTGCGTCCAAATAACTGAAAAGCAGTCCGGGCGTCGAACTAACTTTCAACTTAAAAAAAAGGTGATACGAACCGTTATCTTTCTCTCAATTGCCCTCCCTGCCCCCCCCCCCCCCCCAGTATCGACGCCCCTCAGAATTCTGCCTTAATATCTTTTTGTGATGATTATAATAGGCTTGGGTGCTCATTGATGAGCTCACTGATATCTAGACTGATGGCTGAGACTAGGCATTCTTCGCTACACTGATAACGGACCACCCACTGCCGCCGCAGTGACAAAACAATAGCTGCTTGGGCGGTACTCGAGTTAACAGAGCATACGTATGCTAAACTAAATTGCATACGTATGCAAGTTTACTCAGCATACGTATGCTTAAATGCAGCTCTATGATTGGTCCGTTTGCATACGTATGCTCTATTTGAGCATACGTATCCGGTACGTACGTTGAATAGAGCATACATATCCGGTACGTACGTTAAATAGAGCATACGTATCCGATACGATTTATGGCGTCGATGGCCTTCCATATTGTACAGACGTCACGTAATGACTAGTCAAGGTACACGTTACCTAAATGGCAAAGCACACGTTACAGTAACTGACGCTTCTGAACCCTTTGGCCACCTATGGCCGGAGGGGTCAGTAACGTCTGTAAAAGTAAAGTACACGTACCATTAAACACACGTGACGTGATGACCAAAAACAGTACGCGTACTGAATACTGGCTTCTGATTGGTCAATATAGGTACGTGTATCGAAGATCAAGTACGCGTGGTGAGTAGACGTAAGTAGACCCCGATAGCTTGTCATAGGGGGAAACAAAATGGCGTTCGAATTCTTATTTAAAACTCTCAGGTGCTCATCGGAAGTGGATAGAAATGTTGCGTAATAGTGGAAACAAAATGCCGTCAAACCATGGGTTGTCGTAACTCATCTATAAAGGGACTCTAAATACATCCAAAGGGTTTCCATACTTGAGTTCAAAGGTGGTTCGGAATTCCCCGTGAAGTAGACCGCTACCATGTTCTCGATATTGACTTGTCATTTGAGTATGTTCATTTCATGTGATCAGATCGAAATAGCACAATGATGCCTAGACCTCCAATCCAAGAAATGCAGCGAGCTCTAAAAGAGTACCGTCCAGGACTGACCATTCGATCAGAGTCAAAGCGGCCCAAGAATCCTCCAAGGCAGACGAGGATTGGTCTTTTTGGAGCACCTACGGTTGGGAAATCGGCCCTTATCAACTCATTTCTCTATGCCAGTGGAGATTATTGGAAAGAAGAAGCAGCAGAGGGAATATCATATTACGAAGCTACTACCAAAAAACGAGAATGTTATGATTTGTCGAATTATCTTGCGGTGTGTGACAATCGCGGCATGAAAGATTTCAGCCGAGCATATGTGGAGGTAGCTCAGCACCAGCTAAGTAAAGGAAATTTTCCATTATTTTAATCAATCGATTACCTTTTCACGAACTCACAAATATGACGTATGAACAGATTTAGTTAGTAGATACATGTAAAGTCTTTCTAAGAATAATTTCAAAGTAGACTGAATTATGAATGTGCTGTGTTAATCCTGTGTGCAAAAATAATGCTTTAAAATTATGATTTTCTTTCTTTTTCGCTCGTGTCCTGAAAACCGTAAATTCTATCAAACGAGGTAACAGACTTTATTAAAGGGCAATCCAACCTTGGTAATGAGATGATTTGTTTGAAAGCAGAAAATAAGAAAAACTGGATGGTGAAAGTTTGAAAGAAATCGGACAAGGAATAAGAAAGTTATGGATGTTTGAAAAATGAGATCACTACATCTATGCGAATCTCAAATTGGCAATTTGGTGATTCAATTGTGACATGTTTGTGGACAACTCTCCCATTTGTCGTACACAAAAATATCATTAATCTGCGGTTTTCTTCGAGGCGCTTTTACCCTCGGGGCAGTACTCAAAATATATTGGAGATAGCATATTGTTATAGGTCCTCATGAAAGAAAGAGATCCTACTGAGTAATACATTTTGAAAAAAAGTGACATTTTAGTCATTTTGTGTGTTGGAGTGAATGGGGGAGTTGTCCACAGCTACATCACAGTGACATTACCTATTCGGCCAATTTGAAATTCCCATATGTATAGTGATTACAACTTTCAAAAATTCATAACTTTCTTATTGCTTGTCCGATTTCGTTCAAACTTTCACCAATCTGCTTCTCTGATTTTTCCTCTTTCTTTCAAAGCAACTTGCTATTAAGGTTGGATTTCCCTTTAACAGAACATAGCAGGAAAAAAAAAAAATTAAAAGATCCTTCGACATTCCCCCAATTAGATTTGCTGCTGTCATTTTCATTGTACATGTATATCGCTGTAAATAATGTATAACTCAAGGACTCCAGCAATAGAAAAAAGTCAAAAATTTTTTGCTCGCTCGCTTCGCTTTCTCGCACATGAATCGTTAGACCATTACACACAACTGCGTATCAGGAAAGCTGAAGTAGTGACCCACAATAAAAAGGAAGAAGGTGATGCTTGATAGTAACTATACTAATTAGGCTGTAGGGTTATACCAGTGTCACAAAATGGTCCCTTTTTCGCTTTATGTTCACCCCTTGTAGGTGCCTCCTTTCCCCAAATAAGTGCCCTTTTTTGCTCCCCCCCCCCCCCACCCCCACTTTGAAAGACGCTCAGCCGCCCCTGGCCTTGATACTATGACCACACATATTAAAAAGAGCCACTGGCTGGCATCAAGTCTTGGGTTGTGCCCTAAGAGTCGCCCCCGTGCTCCATCCTACCCCGCCCACCTCCGAGTGAGCTGAACCGGTGAATTCAGTTGATAGATACATTATACTCAGCAAGACATTTCAAGTCGTAGGTGAAAAGAAAATGACGGAGTGAGACCAAGTTACGGGGAAATGTCTGTCAAACACCCATGAATATGAATTGCACAAAAAAGTAGCTAGAATAACCAGAATCGTAATAGTGGAGCAGCATATCGTAATAGCCCGAAAATGGGGGGGGGGGGGGGGGGGGGGGGGGGCTTTCGCGGGGGCAGCATACTCCATATAGATAGTGACCATTCATTATACACGGATTCTAACATTACCGGTATGTACAACGTGACTTCCTCTAATACTGCACTTTTCTTACTGATGCAGTCAATTCCCCCCTTCCTATTTTTTTTGGGGGGGGGGGGCTGGGGGTGGGCATTCTATGGCGTTTGGTAGGCACTTAACTTGTGGTATAGGAATGTCATAAACAGTGCTTATCTAGTGAATTATGGTGCCCGGGACAAAATATAAAACTGCCCCTCCCTGATTAAAAAAACAAAACAAAACTGATATTAACCTCAAACACTTTGTGGAAATGAATTTGAGGCACTTTACCTTGGATAGTTACAGGAAGTTTTTAAAAACTTTCAAGATCGTAACGAAACAGTTTCTGCGAATGAGCAAAGGGACCAAGCCAAACTTTAATCTTTCTTTATAATAAAATTTTAATTTTGTCATGAAAATATACTAAACATGGAATAAAATTAACAGACTACCTCGCTGCAGGAATAGGAGGTGAAAATCGCCCCAAAATTGGACTTTCCTAGTTTCTTCCCTTTTCCTCCCCCTTTTCTCTTTTTTCTTAAATAGAGTGGAACGGCGGGGGGGGGGGGGCGAACGTCAATGTGCTCGGCCATTTGCGATGCTTCAAATTCAAGTCAGTGGCAACTCACTCGTGGTAATGAATGTACCTGATAAGGTCGCTCCCATGTCCTTTACAACATGAACCTGCAGGGGGAGGGGGGAGGGGGGGGGGGCATAACCTTTACCAGAAGACACGGGAGCCCGTCCGAAGGTACTTGTTTTTGATGCCGTTATGGGATAGAGGGGTCTGGCTACACGCTCAGCGCAATGTTAATTCTTGGTCAAACCTGCGCACTCTTTGTCAGAAAATCATAGTTGAAAGGGTCACTCTATGAAATGTCGAAAGGAGTTTTCCTCACCAACCCGCCTAATTTGAAATATAGCACTCGAATATATCCCTGCCCTCATCCTGGACATCCACGTCGAACAAGCATATTTTTTCTCCTCCCCACCCACCCTTGTTCATACATGTTGGTTAATATTTACAAAGCACAGGGTCGCGTAGCTACCGAGCGCTTTGAAAAAAATTATCAATTTTGTGGATGTGAGTGTATGTGTGTGTGTTTTAATTGTTATCATTCATTGTTTCGGGCAGGGTAACGTGAGAGGCTCGGAGTGCGGTAGACTGAGCATCACTATACTTTTGTATATATATACAGTCATGAGAGAGTTGTAGACACAAAGACATTCGGGCAAAATTCCGCAAGGGGGCCAAGCGGCTCTTGCCCGCATATCACATTTTCTATTCAAAGTTATCGTTTGACATGCGATACGATATGAGCTTGAATAAGTTCATTATTAAACCGTAGTTGTTTATAGTGATATGGGATTTTTTTTGGCAGCAAGACGTAGTCGGCTTGACATTTCATGAACCTAGAAAAGTTGCGTACACTGAAGTCTTTTTGCTGATTTGTGATCTCATGTGGTCCTAGAACAATTTCAGCTTTGTTGCCCAAAGGGCAACCTTGAGCAATTTTCATAATTTGCATAAATCCAAAATGGCGCCTGGTAGCCATATTGAAAACTAACTTTTGAACTACATGTCACATACTAATGTATGATGCATGTATATAGGGGTTTCAAGGGACGTAGAATTCATTTCTAACGCAACTTTTGCAATTTAAGGTCACGTTTAAGTCATAAAGGTCAAATAAAGGTCAAATTTGTTACCTGTTTACATGAAGGTGCATACGTTAGATTTTTAAACTGTTAAAGATGTCTAATGTTTAAATGAAGGGGTTTTGGGTGTGTATAACTAATCTCTGAGGTCATTCATTCATTGCCAGAAGGGGCCAATTCAAGGTCAAAGTTGAAATATATATTATAATGGATAGTACTTTGTTTAGATATGATTTGTCTTTGACGGGTATGTGGTATCGAATGCCTTAGTTATGTTCTAGTTTCAATGTATTTGTAAGTCGAGTTCAGGAACTGAAGGTCAGGTTTAAGTTCAGTATAATTACCCTTGGGTCACAAAGGTCAAATTCAAATATATGTCATTTTTTGTTCATTATCAGGACTCAGAGAACAGTATTCAGAATTGTGCCGCTTCAAAGCATCTCAGTTTAGTTTCTTTACGTTTTGGTATACTGCAAACCACTGAATGTTGAATTACTAAAAATATATTAGGTCGTATGACTTGAGGTGCTACAGTTCAGGATGTCCAAATCACCTATGCGCAGCACTGACGTCTTTGACAGTCTTGCTGTGCTGTTTCCTGATGATGTAGTAATGCACTTGGACAATTGGAGTATCATTTGGCTTGTATTACCGGTAAAAATCTTTGTTGGAACCAAGAGCGATCGTTACTGAGATTATGAAGCTGTTACGTGATTTTTCTTGTACATCAAGTTAACACATGGCGTCAGCATAGGTTATTCTCCGCCATACGTTTAATTCTCACTCATATAGATGTCCAAATAGGCAAAATCTGTCACTGGCTTTTGGAGAACACAGCCCTGTAGGAATAAACACATGGCACTATAATAAGATGATGCATTTTCTTTTAATTGTTCAGATGCTACAAGTAATATTATTGCTGATGAGAGGTGCTCAAAAGGAAAACATGGTGATCTCTCCAATCACGCCAATGGATGATTCGGGATTGTAGCTCTACTATCCGAGAACGAAAAATCCCATAACACAGTATCTTTCTTAGATGTTTCAAAATTGATGTCTAGGTGCATGTTGAAAAGCCATGCAAAATATCATGATTGTGGATTTCTTCTGCCACTCTCAATGGAAATTTGTCAGTATTTTTACTATGTGTGAGATAGTCTGATCTAGATTGTTGCAATTATAGTGCAAACTTTCAGTTTCAGATATACTTTGCAGACCTGTACAACGTACATGACGTAGATTAGCACTTTGCAGTTTCTTTGCAGAAAGGTCCATGTCTTCATCACGGGGTGTGGTGTTGGGAAGGTAGGGCCTATAGTTTAATACGATATTAAAGAAGGACCTCCCTAAACCTTTCGAATTCGATGACCTGGGCCCCGCAACACAAATATTTGCAATCAATCGCAAAGTGTTAATAGCCAATCTAGATCATTGTCTCATGAACATCTCGTTCAAAATGATGATCCAAGACCAATCAGAACGGTTGTTTCAAATCGGCGATTGATCGGAGATCAGTGGTTAAGGGACCCTTGCCTTCCAACCATACCAGATAAGTTGGAACATCGTCTCAATATCCACCATTCTGCCTGAGTTTGATGGTTCATCATAATCAAAGTAGGTGTTACGTTTCCGTCAAATATAACTCCTGATATTACGAATACTGTAGAACGGAACCGCCACCCATGAATCCTTACCTAGTACATTGTGTATAACACTTCTTGAGGACATAGAGAACCTGTCTAAACTAAGACTTGAATCCAGTAAACCCTTCTGGATTTCTGCAGACCAACCAGATGAAGGAAGATTCTATTCCAAACGTTGTTTGGGGAAAATCTCATGTAATAAACATGAAGAAAACCACCAAACCTGTGCTAGATCCCATCATCATGCTTCTGGGTTTTCAACTAGGCAAATATTGGACGACACTAAATCTAATCCATACTTTATATCCCACGTTTGCAGATAATCCCTACAATTGAAAATGTTGGGTACAACTGAGGGTGTAAAAGGTGATATGGTATAAATGGTGATATCCATCACTTATACCAGATCATCATCACCACATGCATCACTGTGAATAATAATTGTGTGACGACGAGGTTTCCAAGAGAATAAATCCAAATTGTGATGCTGATGCTCTACTACGATTTATGTTCATAGCACTTTGGAATTAATTATTTATTCGCCATGGAATAAAACCCTGGACTACAACATTGTTTCACTTATAATATTTACAATTTACGTGTGAAAAAAACTGACCGTGGTCATGGTGGTAGTCCCATGTTTGTTCCATTGGTCGACCAAAGAGAGCAACTTGGAGTTTTTCCAAGTAGAATTTGTTTTGGCCAGTAGAAATGCAAAACAAATTGGGCCGAAGACATATCATTCCCATGCATGTGTGCCATATACACAACATACTTAACCTCTCACCCTGTGATCAAGATGCATCGGAATTTTACTTAACTTTAATTGGCTGAAGATGAGTTATAAAGAAAAAAACATCACAACGAGATTCGGACCCGAAACCTTCATAGGCGTATTATACTAATGCAGTATCCACTGTCAAGTTCAACTTTGACCTTCAAATGATCACTTTGTGACCGATATTAACTGGAATTTGAATGAATGATATCAAAGATTTATTCTGCATTATTATCCACAATTTGGTCGGACATAATTCTGAATACAAATATTATCCTCTAAGCCCTGACAATGAACTAAAAATGACAAATATTTGAATTTGACCTTTGTCACCCAGAGGTAAGATTGAACTTGGACCTCACCTTCAATCCGTGAACCAGACTTAAACTGAAAACGTAACATCATCAAGGCATTCGGCACCACATACCCGTCAAGAACAAATCATATCTAAACAAAGTACTATCCATTATATTAAGTTCAACTTTGACCTTGAATTGACCCCTTCTGACTAATAAATGAATGAAATGATCTCAGGGATTAGTTCTACACACCCAAAGCCCCTTCATTGAAACATTTGGCATCTAAAAAGTCTAATGTGGGGACGGTCATACAACAGGTAACAAATTTGACCTTTATGACCTAAACGTGACCTTGAATTGCATCATTTGGCTTGTATTACCGGTAAAAATCTTTGTTGGAACCAAGAGCGATCGTTACTGAGATTATGAAGCTGTTACGTGATTTTTCTTGTACATCAAGTTAACACATGGCGTCAGCATAGGTTATTCTCCGCCATACGTTTAATTCTCACTCATATAGATGTCCAAATAGGCAAAATCTGTCACTGGCTTTTGGAGAACACAGCCCTGTAGGAATAAACACATGGCACTATAATAAGATGATGCATTTTCTTTTAATTGTTCAGATGCTACAAGTAATATTATTGCTGATGAGAGGTGCTCAAAAGGAAAACATGGTGATCTCTCCAATCACGCCAATGGATGATTCGGGATTGTAGCTCTACTATCCGAGAACGAAAAATCCCATAACACAGTATCTTTCTTAGATGTTTCAAAATTGATGTCTAGGTGCATGTTGAAAAGCCATGCAAAATATCATGATTGTGGATTTCTTCTGCCACTCTCAATGGAAATTTGTCAGTATTTTTACTATGTGTGAGATAGTCTGATCTAGATTGTTGCAATTATAGTGCAAACTTTCAGTTTCAGATATACTTTGCAGACCTGTACAACGTACATGACGTAGATTAGCACTTTGCAGTTTCTTTGCAGAAAGGTCCATGTCTTCATCACGGGGTGTGGTGTTGGGAAGGTAGGGCCTATAGTTTAATACGATATTAAAGAAGGACCTCCCTAAACCTTTCGAATTCGATGACCTGGGCCCCGCAACACAAATATTTGCAATCAATCGCAAAGTGTTAATAGCCAATCTAGATCATTGTCTCATGAACATCTCGTTCAAAATGATGATCCAAGACCAATCAGAACGGTTGTTTCAAATCGGCGATTGATCGGAGATCAGTGGTTAAGGGACCCTTGCCTTCCAACCATACCAGATAAGTTGGAACATCGTCTCAATATCCACCATTCTGCCTGAGTTTGATGGTTCATCATAATCAAAGTAGGTGTTACGTTTCCGTCAAATATAACTCCTGATATTACGAATACTGTAGAACGGAACCGCCACCCATGAATCCTTACCTAGTACATTGTGTATAACACTTCTTGAGGACATAGAGAACCTGTCTAAACTAAGACTTGAATCCAGTAAACCCTTCTGGATTTCTGCAGACCAACCAGATGAAGGAAGATTCTATTCCAAACGTTGTTTGGGGAAAATCTCATGTAATAAACATGAAGAAAACCACCAAACCTGTGCTAGATCCCATCATCATGCTTCTGGGTTTTCAACTAGGCAAATATTGGACGACACTAAATCTAATCCATACTTTATATCCCACGTTTGCAGATAATCCCTACAATTGAAAATGTTGGGTACAACTGAGGGTGTAAAAGGTGATATGGTATAAATGGTGATATCCATCACTTATACCAGATCATCATCACCACATGCATCACTGTGAATAATAATTGTGTGACGACGAGGTTTCCAAGAGAATAAATCCAAATTGTGATGCTGATGCTCTACTACGATTTATGTTCATAGCACTTTGGAATTAATTATTTATTCGCCATGGAATAAAACCCTGGACTACAACATTGTTTCACTTATAATATTTACAATTTACGTGTGAAAAAAACTGACCGTGGTCATGGTGGTAGTCCCATGTTTGTTCCATTGGTCGACCAAAGAGAGCAACTTGGAGTTTTTCCAAGTAGAATTTGTTTTGGCCAGTAGAAATGCAAAACAAATTGGGCCGAAGACATATCATTCCCATTCATGTGTGCCATATACACAACATACTTAACCTCTCACCCTGTGATCAAGATGCATCGGAATTTTACTTAACTTTAATTGGCTGAAGATGAGTTATAAAGAAAAAAACATCACAACGAGATTCGGACCCGAAACCTTCATAGGCGTATTATACTAATGCAGTATCCACTGTCAAGTTCAACTTTGACCTTCAAATGATCACTTTGTGACCGATATTAACTGGAATTTGAATGAATGATATCAAAGATTTATTCTGCATTATTATCCACAATTTGGTCGGACATAATTCTGAATACAAATATTATCCTCTAAGCCCTGACAATGAACTAAAAATGACAAATATTTGAATTTGACCTTTGTCACCCAGAGGTAAGATTGAACTTGGACCTCACCTTCAATCCGTGAACCAGACTTAAACTGAAAACGTAACATCATCAAGGCATTCGGCACCACATACCCGTCAAGAACAAATCATATCTAAACAAAGTACTATCCATTATATTAAGTTCAACTTTGACCTTGAATTGACCCCTTCTGACTAATAAATGAATGAAATGATCTCAGGGATTAGTTCTACACACCCAAAGCCCCTTCATTGAAACATTTGGCATCTAAAAAGTCTAATGTGGGGACGGTCATACAACAGGTAACAAATTTGACCTTTATGACCTAAACGTGACCTTGAATTGCATCATTTGGCTTGTATTACCGGTAAAAATCTTTGTTGGAACCAAGAGCGATCGTTACTGAGATTATGAAGCTGTTACGTGATTTTTCTTGTACATCAAGTTAACACATGGCGTCAGCATAGGTTATTCTCCGCCATACGTTTAATTCTCACTCATATAGATGTCCAAATAGGCAAAATCTGTCACTGGCTTTTGGAGAACACAGCCCTGTAGGAATAAACACATGGCACTATAATAAGATGATGCATTTTCTTTTAATTGTTCAGATGCTACAAGTAATATTATTGCTGATGAGAGGTGCTCAAAAGGAAAACATGGTGATCTCTCCAATCACGCCAATGGATGATTCGGGATTGTAGCTCTACTATCCGAGAACGAAAAATCCCATAACACAGTATCTTTCTTAGATGTTTCAAAATTGATGTCTAGGTGCATGTTGAAAAGCCATGCAAAATATCATGATTGTGGATTTCTTCTGCCACTCTCAATGGAAATTTGTCAGTATTTTTACTATGTGTGAGATAGTCTGATCTAGATTGTTGCAATTATAGTGCAAACTTTCAGTTTCAGATATACTTTGCAGACCTGTACAACGTACATGACGTAGATTAGCACTTTGCAGTTTCTTTGCAGAAAGGTCCATGTCTTCATCACGGGGTGTGGTGTTGGGAAGGTAGGGCCTATAGTTTAATACGATATTAAAGAAGGACCTCCCTAAACCTTTCGAATTCGATGACCTGGGCCCCGCAACACAAATATTTGCAATCAATCGCAAAGTGTTAATAGCCAATCTAGATCATTGTCTCATGAACATCTCGTTCAAAATGATGATCCAAGACCAATCAGAACGGTTGTTTCAAATCGGCGATTGATCGGAGATCAGTGGTTAAGGGACCCTTGCCTTCCAACCATACCAGATAAGTTGGAACATCGTCTCAATATCCACCATTCTGCCTGAGTTTGATGGTTCATCATAATCAAAGTAGGTGTTACGTTTCCGTCAAATATAACTCCTGATATTACGAATACTGTAGAACGGAACCGCCACCCATGAATCCTTACCTAGTACATTGTGTATAACACTTCTTGAGGACATAGAGAACCTGTCTAAACTAAGACTTGAATCCAGTAAACCCTTCTGGATTTCTGCAGACCAACCAGATGAAGGAAGATTCTATTCCAAACGTTGTTTGGGGAAAATCTCATGTAATAAACATGAAGAAAACCACCAAACCTGTGCTAGATCCCATCATCATGCTTCTGGGTTTTCAACTAGGCAAATATTGGACGACACTAAATCTAATCCATACTTTATATCCCACGTTTGCAGATAATCCCTACAATTGAAAATGTTGGGTACAACTGAGGGTGTAAAAGGTGATATGGTATAAATGGTGATATCCATCACTTATACCAGATCATCATCACCACATGCATCACTGTGAATAATAATTGTGTGACGACGAGGTTTCCAAGAGAATAAATCCAAATTGTGATGCTGATGCTCTACTACGATTTATGTTCATAGCACTTTGGAATTAATTATTTATTCGCCATGGAATAAAACCCTGGACTACAACATTGTTTCACTTATAATATTTACAATTTACGTGTGAAAAAAACTGACCGTGGTCATGGTGGTAGTCCCATGTTTGTTCCATTGGTCGACCAAAGAGAGCAACTTGGAGTTTTTCCAAGTAGAATTTGTTTTGGCCAGTAGAAATGCAAAACAAATTGGGCCGAAGACATATCATTCCCATTCATGTGTGCCATATACACAACATACTTAACCTCTCACCCTGTGATCAAGATGCATCGGAATTTTACTTAACTTTAATTGGCTGAAGATGAGTTATAAAGAAAAAAACATCACAACGAGATTCGGACCCGAAACCTTCATAGGCGTATTATACTAATGCAGTATCCACTGTCAAGTTCAACTTTGACCTTCAAATGATCACTTTGTGACCGATATTAACTGGAATTTGAATGAATGATATCAAAGATTTATTCTGCATTATTATCCACAATTTGGTCGGACATAATTCTGAATACAAATATTATCCTCTAAGCCCTGACAATGAACTAAAAATGACAAATATTTGAATTTGACCTTTGTCACCCAGAGGTAAGATTGAACTTGGACCTCACCTTCAATCCGTGAACCAGACTTAAACTGAAAACGTAACATCATCAAGGCATTCGGCACCACATACCCGTCAAGAACAAATCATATCTAAACAAAGTACTATCCATTATATTAAGTTCAACTTTGACCTTGAATTGACCCCTTCTGACTAATAAATGAATGAAATGATCTCAGGGATTAGTTCTACACACCCAAAGCCCCTTCATTGAAACATTTGGCATCTAAAAAGTCTAATGTGGGGACGGTCATACAACAGGTAACAAATTTGACCTTTATGACCTAAACGTGACCTTGAATTGCATCATTTGGCTTGTATTACCGGTAAAAATCTTTGTTGGAACCAAGAGCGATCGTTACTGAGATTATGAAGCTGTTACGTGATTTTTCTTGTACATCAAGTTAACACATGGCGTCAGCATAGGTTATTCTCCGCCATACGTTTAATTCTCACTCATATAGATGTCCAAATAGGCAAAATCTGTCACTGGCTTTTGGAGAACACAGCCCTGTAGGAATAAACACATGGCACTATAATAAGATGATGCATTTTCTTTTAATTGTTCAGATGCTACAAGTAATATTATTGCTGATGAGAGGTGCTCAAAAGGAAAACATGGTGATCTCTCCAATCACGCCAATGGATGATTCGGGATTGTAGCTCTACTATCCGAGAACGAAAAATCCCATAACACAGTATCTTTCTTAGATGTTTCAAAATTGATGTCTAGGTGCATGTTGAAAAGCCATGCAAAATATCATGATTGTGGATTTCTTCTGCCACTCTCAATGGAAATTTGTCAGTATTTTTACTATGTGTGAGATAGTCTGATCTAGATTGTTGCAATTATAGTGCAAACTTTCAGTTTCAGATATACTTTGCAGACCTGTACAACGTACATGACGTAGATTAGCACTTTGCAGTTTCTTTGCAGAAAGGTCCATGTCTTCATCACGGGGTGTGGTGTTGGGAAGGTAGGGCCTATAGTTTAATACGATATTAAAGAAGGACCTCCCTAAACCTTTCGAATTCGATGACCTGGGCCCCGCAACACAAATATTTGCAATCAATCGCAAAGTGTTAATAGCCAATCTAGATCATTGTCTCATGAACATCTCGTTCAAAATGATGATCCAAGACCAATCAGAACGGTTGTTTCAAATCGGCGATTGATCGGAGATCAGTGGTTAAGGGACCCTTGCCTTCCAACCATACCAGATAAGTTGGAACATCGTCTCAATATCCACCATTCTGCCTGAGTTTGATGGTTCATCATAATCAAAGTAGGTGTTACGTTTCCGTCAAATATAACTCCTGATATTACGAATACTGTAGAACGGAACCGCCACCCATGAATCCTTACCTAGTACATTGTGTATAACACTTCTTGAGGACATAGAGAACCTGTCTAAACTAAGACTTGAATCCAGTAAACCCTTCTGGATTTCTGCAGACCAACCAGATGAAGGAAGATTCTATTCCAAACGTTGTTTGGGGAAAATCTCATGTAATAAACATGAAGAAAACCACCAAACCTGTGCTAGATCCCATCATCATGCTTCTGGGTTTTCAACTAGGCAAATATTGGACGACACTAAATCTAATCCATACTTTATATCCCACGTTTGCAGATAATCCCTACAATTGAAAATGTTGGGTACAACTGAGGGTGTAAAAGGTGATATGGTATAAATGGTGATATCCATCACTTATACCAGATCATCATCACCACATGCATCACTGTGAATAATAATTGTGTGACGACGAGGTTTCCAAGAGAATAAATCCAAATTGTGATGCTGATGCTCTACTACGATTTATGTTCATAGCACTTTGGAATTAATTATTTATTCGCCATGGAATAAAACCCTGGACTACAACATTGTTTCACTTATAATATTTACAATTTACGTGTGAAAAAAACTGACCGTGGTCATGGTGGTAGTCCCATGTTTGTTCCATTGGTCGACCAAAGAGAGCAACTTGGAGTTTTTCCAAGTAGAATTTGTTTTGGCCAGTAGAAATGCAAAACAAATTGGGCCGAAGACATATCATTCCCATTCATGTGTGCCATATACACAACATACTTAACCTCTCACCCTGTGATCAAGATGCATCGGAATTTTACTTAACTTTAATTGGCTGAAGATGAGTTATAAAGAAAAAAACATCACAACGAGATTCGGACCCGAAACCTTCATAGGCGTATTATACTAATGCAGTATCCACTGTCAAGTTCAACTTTGACCTTCAAATGATCACTTTGTGACCGATATTAACTGGAATTTGAATGAATGATATCAAAGATTTATTCTGCATTATTATCCACAATTTGGTCGGACATAATTCTGAATACAAATATTATCCTCTAAGCCCTGACAATGAACTAAAAATGACAAATATTTGAATTTGACCTTTGTCACCCAGAGGTAAGATTGAACTTGGACCTCACCTTCAATCCGTGAACCAGACTTAAACTGAAAACGTAACATCATCAAGGCATTCGGCACCACATACCCGTCAAGAACAAATCATATCTAAACAAAGTACTATCCATTATATTAAGTTCAACTTTGACCTTGAATTGACCCCTTCTGACTAATAAATGAATGAAATGATCTCAGGGATTAGTTCTACACACCCAAAGCCCCTTCATTGAAACATTTGGCATCTAAAAAGTCTAATGTGGGGACGGTCATACAACAGGTAACAAATTTGACCTTTATGACCTAAACGTGACCTTGAATTGCATCATTTGGCTTGTATTACCGGTAAAAATCTTTGTTGGAACCAAGAGCGATCGTTACTGAGATTATGAAGCTGTTACGTGATTTTTCTTGTACATCAAGTTAACACATGGCGTCAGCATAGGTTATTCTCCGCCATACGTTTAATTCTCACTCATATAGATGTCCAAATAGGCAAAATCTGTCACTGGCTTTTGGAGAACACAGCCCTGTAGGAATAAACACATGGCACTATAATAAGATGATGCATTTTCTTTTAATTGTTCAGATGCTACAAGTAATATTATTGCTGATGAGAGGTGCTCAAAAGGAAAACATGGTGATCTCTCCAATCACGCCAATGGATGATTCGGGATTGTAGCTCTACTATCCGAGAACGAAAAATCCCATAACACAGTATCTTTCTTAGATGTTTCAAAATTGATGTCTAGGTGCATGTTGAAAAGCCATGCAAAATATCATGATTGTGGATTTCTTCTGCCACTCTCAATGGAAATTTGTCAGTATTTTTACTATGTGTGAGATAGTCTGATCTAGATTGTTGCAATTATAGTGCAAACTTTCAGTTTCAGATATACTTTGCAGACCTGTACAACGTACATGACGTAGATTAGCACTTTGCAGTTTCTTTGCAGAAAGGTCCATGTCTTCATCACGGGGTGTGGTGTTGGGAAGGTAGGGCCTATAGTTTAATACGATATTAAAGAAGGACCTCCCTAAACCTTTCGAATTCGATGACCTGGGCCCCGCAACACAAATATTTGCAATCAATCGCAAAGTGTTAATAGCCAATCTAGATCATTGTCTCATGAACATCTCGTTCAAAATGATGATCCAAGACCAATCAGAACGGTTGTTTCAAATCGGCGATTGATCGGAGATCAGTGGTTAAGGGACCCTTGCCTTCCAACCATACCAGATAAGTTGGAACATCGTCTCAATATCCACCATTCTGCCTGAGTTTGATGGTTCATCATAATCAAAGTAGGTGTTACGTTTCCGTCAAATATAACTCCTGATATTACGAATACTGTAGAACGGAACCGCCACCCATGAATCCTTACCTAGTACATTGTGTATAACACTTCTTGAGGACATAGAGAACCTGTCTAAACTAAGACTTGAATCCAGTAAACCCTTCTGGATTTCTGCAGACCAACCAGATGAAGGAAGATTCTATTCCAAACGTTGTTTGGGGAAAATCTCATGTAATAAACATGAAGAAAACCACCAAACCTGTGCTAGATCCCATCATCATGCTTCTGGGTTTTCAACTAGGCAAATATTGGACGACACTAAATCTAATCCATACTTTATATCCCACGTTTGCAGATAATCCCTACAATTGAAAATGTTGGGTACAACTGAGGGTGTAAAAGGTGATATGGTATAAATGGTGATATCCATCACTTATACCAGATCATCATCACCACATGCATCACTGTGAATAATAATTGTGTGACGACGAGGTTTCCAAGAGAATAAATCCAAATTGTGATGCTGATGCTCTACTACGATTTATGTTCATAGCACTTTGGAATTAATTATTTATTCGCCATGGAATAAAACCCTGGACTACAACATTGTTTCACTTATAATATTTACAATTTACGTGTGAAAAAAACTGACCGTGGTCATGGTGGTAGTCCCATGTTTGTTCCATTGGTCGACCAAAGAGAGCAACTTGGAGTTTTTCCAAGTAGAATTTGTTTTGGCCAGTAGAAATGCAAAACAAATTGGGCCGAAGACATATCATTCCCATTCATGTGTGCCATATACACAACATACTTAACCTCTCACCCTGTGATCAAGATGCATCGGAATTTTACTTAACTTTAATTGGCTGAAGATGAGTTATAAAGAAAAAAACATCACAACGAGATTCGGACCCGAAACCTTCATAGGCGTATTATACTAATGCAGTATCCACTGTCAAGTTCAACTTTGACCTTCAAATGATCACTTTGTGACCGATATTAACTGGAATTTGAATGAATGATATCAAAGATTTATTCTGCATTATTATCCACAATTTGGTCGGACATAATTCTGAATACAAATATTATCCTCTAAGCCCTGACAATGAACTAAAAATGACAAATATTTGAATTTGACCTTTGTCACCCAGAGGTAAGATTGAACTTGGACCTCACCTTCAATCCGTGAACCAGACTTAAACTGAAAACGTAACATCATCAAGGCATTCGGCACCACATACCCGTCAAGAACAAATCATATCTAAACAAAGTACTATCCATTATATTAAGTTCAACTTTGACCTTGAATTGACCCCTTCTGACTAATAAATGAATGAAATGATCTCAGGGATTAGTTCTACACACCCAAAGCCCCTTCATTGAAACATTTGGCATCTAAAAAGTCTAATGTGGGGACGGTCATACAACAGGTAACAAATTTGACCTTTATGACCTAAACGTGACCTTGAATTGCATCATTTGGCTTGTATTACCGGTAAAAATCTTTGTTGGAACCAAGAGCGATCGTTACTGAGATTATGAAGCTGTTACGTGATTTTTCTTGTACATCAAGTTAACACATGGCGTCAGCATAGGTTATTCTCCGCCATACGTTTAATTCTCACTCATATAGATGTCCAAATAGGCAAAATCTGTCACTGGCTTTTGGAGAACACAGCCCTGTAGGAATAAACACATGGCACTATAATAAGATGATGCATTTTCTTTTAATTGTTCAGATGCTACAAGTAATATTATTGCTGATGAGAGGTGCTCAAAAGGAAAACATGGTGATCTCTCCAATCACGCCAATGGATGATTCGGGATTGTAGCTCTACTATCCGAGAACGAAAAATCCCATAACACAGTATCTTTCTTAGATGTTTCAAAATTGATGTCTAGGTGCATGTTGAAAAGCCATGCAAAATATCATGATTGTGGATTTCTTCTGCCACTCTCAATGGAAATTTGTCAGTATTTTTACTATGTGTGAGATAGTCTGATCTAGATTGTTGCAATTATAGTGCAAACTTTCAGTTTCAGATATACTTTGCAGACCTGTACAACGTACATGACGTAGATTAGCACTTTGCAGTTTCTTTGCAGAAAGGTCCATGTCTTCATCACGGGGTGTGGTGTTGGGAAGGTAGGGCCTATAGTTTAATACGATATTAAAGAAGGACCTCCCTAAACCTTTCGAATTCGATGACCTGGGCCCCGCAACACAAATATTTGCAATCAATCGCAAAGTGTTAATAGCCAATCTAGATCATTGTCTCATGAACATCTCGTTCAAAATGATGATCCAAGACCAATCAGAACGGTTGTTTCAAATCGGCGATTGATCGGAGATCAGTGGTTAAGGGACCCTTGCCTTCCAACCATACCAGATAAGTTGGAACATCGTCTCAATATCCACCATTCTGCCTGAGTTTGATGGTTCATCATAATCAAAGTAGGTGTTACGTTTCCGTCAAATATAACTCCTGATATTACGAATACTGTAGAACGGAACCGCCACCCATGAATCCTTACCTAGTACATTGTGTATAACACTTCTTGAGGACATAGAGAACCTGTCTAAACTAAGACTTGAATCCAGTAAACCCTTCTGGATTTCTGCAGACCAACCAGATGAAGGAAGATTCTATTCCAAACGTTGTTTGGGGAAAATCTCATGTAATAAACATGAAGAAAACCACCAAACCTGTGCTAGATCCCATCATCATGCTTCTGGGTTTTCAACTAGGCAAATATTGGACGACACTAAATCTAATCCATACTTTATATCCCACGTTTGCAGATAATCCCTACAATTGAAAATGTTGGGTACAACTGAGGGTGTAAAAGGTGATATGGTATAAATGGTGATATCCATCACTTATACCAGATCATCATCACCACATGCATCACTGTGAATAATAATTGTGTGACGACGAGGTTTCCAAGAGAATAAATCCAAATTGTGATGCTGATGCTCTACTACGATTTATGTTCATAGCACTTTGGAATTAATTATTTATTCGCCATGGAATAAAACCCTGGACTACAACATTGTTTCACTTATAATATTTACAATTTACGTGTGAAAAAAACTGACCGTGGTCATGGTGGTAGTCCCATGTTTGTTCCATTGGTCGACCAAAGAGAGCAACTTGGAGTTTTTCCAAGTAGAATTTGTTTTGGCCAGTAGAAATGCAAAACAAATTGGGCCGAAGACATATCATTCCCATTCATGTGTGCCATATACACAACATACTTAACCTCTCACCCTGTGATCAAGATGCATCGGAATTTTACTTAACTTTAATTGGCTGAAGATGAATTATAAAGAAAAAAACATCACAACGAGATTCGGACCCGAAACCTTCATAGGCGTATTATACTAATGCAGTATCCACTGTCAAGTTCAACTTTGACCTTCAAATGATCACTTTGTGACCGATATTAACTGGAATTTGAATGAATGATATCAAAGATTTATTCTGCATTATTATCCACAATTTGGTCGGACATAATTCTGAACACAAATATTATCCTCTAAGCCCTGACAATGAACTAAAAATGACAAATATTTGAATTTGACCTTTGTCACCCAGAGGTAAGATTGAACTTGGACCTCACCTTCAATCCGTGAACCAGACTTAAACTGAAAACGTAACATCATCAAGGCATTCGGCACCACATACCCGTCAAGAACAAATCATATCTAAACAAAGTACTATCCATTATATTAAGTTCAACTTTGACCTTGAATTGACCCCTTCTGACTAATAAATGAATGAAATGATCTCAGGGATTAGTTCTACACACCCAAAGCCCCTTCATTGAAATATTTGGCATCTAAAAAGTCTAATGTGGGGACGGTCATACAACAGGTAACAAATTTGACCTTTATGACCTAAACGTGACCTTGAATTGCAAAAATTGCGTTAGAAATGAATTCTACGTCCCTGGAAACCCCTATATATATGCATCATACACTAGTATGTGACATGAAGTTCAAAAGTTGGGTTTCAATATGGCTACCAGGCGCCATTTTGGATTTATGCAAATTATGAAAATTGCTCAAGGTTGCCCTTTGGGCAACAAAGCTGAAATTGTTCTAGGACCACATAAGATCACAAATCAGCAAAAAACTTCAGTGTACGCAACTTTTCTAGGTCCGCTATTGACTACATAGGAGTGTCAAATGGACTAAAGAGTATATAATGTACTTTAATTTGCCTACTGCAAAATTATGATTTGCATAATACTGAATAAAGCTTCATCAATGCTATCATATGAGGGAGCAGGGGCGGACCAGGACGGAAATTCGATTAAGGAATTTCGATGTGACCGGCCCATACATTCAACCTATAAATATTATATGTAATATATACATTTATACAGTATCGTTAACGTGCGAGACCGACGCGACGTCTTGCGAGACCATAGGCGTAAAGGGACGCAATTTCGCCAGGGTGCTGACGTCTCTAACCCGCCGAAAATCAACTTTCCAGAAGGGAGCGAGCAAAGTTTGGACATTCGACATCAAAATAGGCCTATATTAGATATTATGTAAAAATATAATTATATACCACTTTGCTGCCCGAATATGACGTGACGGTTGCCTAGCTGGTACACCGATAAAGTGATGGAAGCTCGACGTGCCCGACGGCGTGCAGAGAGACGCTGGCGCAAGACAAAGTCAAATACTGATCACAGACTGTATATTGAAGCTCAGCGGACTGTATGTGATGTGGTTGTCTCTGCCAAGAAAGACTATTATCATGAGAGACTTTCTTCATGTAATACCAAGGACATGTATAAGACTGTCAATGAATTGCTTAATGTCAGTAGTAATGTTCTTCCTGTATGTACAAACTCTTCTGATCTTGCTGAAGATTTTTCAAATTACTTTGTCAGTAAGGTATCTAAAATTAGGGACGATATAGAGAGCACTGTTCCAACAAAACGTAATGTCCCTACTGTATCCTCAAACACATGTGAACCTGACTCAACTTTTTCTAAGTTTGATTTTGTGAGTGAAAATGTCTTGCAGTGTATGATTTCTAAATGTCCTTCCAAATCTTGTACTTTGGATCCCATGCCAACATGGCTGGTTAAGAAACATTTGCCAGTTCTACTTCCAGTACTGTTACGTATCGTGAATCTATCACTGTCTACCGGTGTTTTCCCAGAGAGACTTAGATCGTCTATCATTACACCAGTATTGAAGAAGTCCTCTCTGGACAAAAATGATTTAGGTAGTTACAGACCTGTTTCCAACATACCATTTTTAGGCAAATTAATCGAAAAGGCTGTTTCTAAACAGGTGTGCGACTTTGTCAACCGTAATGATTTGCTTGATCCTATGCAGTCTGCATATCGCGTGGCACATAGTACTGAGACTGCACTCATTCGACTGCAGAATGACGTACTTTGTGCAATCGACAACAGGCAAGCTGTTTTCTTATTAATGCTGGACCTCTCATCCGCCTTTGATACGGTGGACCACACAATTCTTTCTCATAGGCTGGCCGATGACTTCGGTCTACGAGATAATGTCCTTTCCTGGTTCAAATCGTATCTTAGCAACAGGTCTTGTAGAGTCCATGTCAATGGATCATTCTCCAGTGACAAAAGGTTGGAATTTGGGATACCGCAAGGGTCAGTTGTTGGGCCACAGTTATTTACATATTACATTAGGTGTATTGGTAACATCATCAGCCAGCATTCAGTTCAATACCATGTGTATGCTGATGACATCCAGATGTTTACCATTTTTGATCCTACCAAGCCTGGAGATGCAGCTTGCGCATACTACCGTATCTCGAAGTGCTTAGAAGACATACAATCATGGCTTGTCAGTAATAAATTGAAGTTGAATTCCGGTAAAACTGAGTTCTTCATTGCTGCATCATCCACCGACTTGAATCGGTTCAATGACCTTTCATTTTCTATTGATGATCTAGACATCCCAATGTCTTCAACAATCAAGGATCTGGGTGTTGTCTTTGATAAGGAAATGAAAATGTCTGACCATGTAACAAACTTGTGTCGTACCCTCAATTGGCAAATTTACAACCTCAATCGCATCAGGGGGTACTTAAATAAAGACACCTGTCATAATGTTGTTAGAGCACTTGTGCTATCCAGGCTTGACTATGGTGGATGTTTGCTTGGGGTCATCAGTAAACAGGACCTGGGAAGACTTCAACGTCTTCAGAATAAGTGTGCTCGTCTAATATGTCAAAAACCAAAATGGTCCCACGTCACTCCATTACTCAATGAACTTCACTGGCTTCCCGTTTCTAAGAGAATACAATACCGTATACTGGTTCAGACTTACAAATCACTGTCAACAACACTTCCTCAATACATCTCCTCACTCTTTCAGCAACAGAGAACATCATATTCTCTTCGTTCTACCTCTGCTCCTTCCTATGTCATTCCAAAATCCCGAAAACAGGCTGGCTTCAAGTCCTTTCAGTCACTTGCTCCACAACTTTGGAACAGACTCCCCGCATCTCTCCGTAATAGCACATCACTTGACATCTTCAAGAAACATCTAAAAACTTACTTATACAATTCTTAATTTACTTGAATAGACTTTAGGTGACAGCGCCTTGTATCCTTTGGAAAAGGCGCTATATAAATCCAATTATTATTATTATTATTATTATATAGTAATTTCAGATTTTCAGTATTCCCGATCCGATCGAACATTATCACATAATATAATTTGGCGGCAAAATTCTATAGGCCCTTACACGTGTACTAAAATCCTGAAGAAACTTTTGCATGGGATTAAGACGACAGACAAAACATTTAGGAAAAAAGAAAGAGAGAAAGAAGAAAACATATTCTGTTCTTTACAAACGATAAGAGACCAGTAATTTGAAAACACTGACATTTTAGCCCCTCCCTTCAGCTTTTTGTTGTATTTTACGCTGCTCTATTCTTATCATGCTTATAGCGCGATATTGATTAAAACCTTATAGAAGTAGCAGATGTAGAAAATTAATCATTCGAGTGTGAGAAAACTTGACATTTTAGGACTTCGTTATATTCAGGCACAAAATTTGTTGCTCAACATTACAATTAAAGTATAATTAGGGGAGGGGTGGTTATGTGCATGTAACAGGTTTCAGTAATTACAATCAGATTTAGGGAGTTTTCGATTTGCACGTCGACATCGTCGAATGGTACGAGATTACGTAATTTTGAAGCTCTGTGCATCGCGTCACGTCGTCTCCCTCGTCCACTAGTCAGGTCGAGAACGCGTCCACCATGCATGGTTTTGCCGTCCTCTCTAAAACGTGGACGTCGTTCACCGCTATGACGTCACATGAAGGAGAAAAACATAGAAATAGATGGGAAATATGATAGAAAGAAATATGAAAGGAGGAAAACAAAAATAACAAGAAAAGAAAGAAAGAGGTATCAAATGAGAAAAACAAAGAATAACATAAGGAAAGCTATTTTAGAAAAAGAAATCAAATGAGAAAAATAAAGAATAACATAAGGAAAGAAAGAGAAATCAAATGAGAAAAACAAAGAATAACATAAGGAAAGAAAGAAATAAATAAAATGATAAAAAAAGAATAACTTAAAGAAATATAGAAAGACAAATGAAAGGATAAAACACAAAGAGAGGGTAACTCAAGAAAAGATAAAGAGCAGACGTCATGTCGTTCCAGTCCACGTTGACTGGAAGCGAAACAGATTTCAACAGTGAGTGGACGTATTCAAGCAGTCGACGAGTTGACTATAGACTTCCGATCGACGTGAACGACGTTCTCGTCCACACAATGGAAAACTCCCTATGATCGGAAAAGATTTTGGGAGAGCGAATGTGCTTTTATTTATTTTTTATTTTTTCTTTAAAATGTTACTCTTTAATCCCAAACGTCGAGTTGCCTGTGGGGAAAGCCCCCTAAACTCCTCATGGCCAATTCGCCGCTGCGAGGGAGTAAAACGACCAAGAGAGAAAGTTGTACTGTCTGAATTTTGCATTTTAGAATACTTAAACATACGCATATTTTTGTAAGCTACAAACCAAGTTTATTAACTTGTAAGGGAGCGATCAAAATTTTGCTCTTTGAAATGAAACTTCGCATTACGGAGCATGTCTTAAGATATCTCCAAGACAGTATCACTATCAAACATACGTTTTCCACATAATTCGAAAAGTCCATTCATACAGTACATTGCGTGTTTTTTAGGGGCAATCTCGCTATAGTCATAAGGACCGCTAGTCATAACGTGTAAGTTCCTATACCTGAAGGTCCGCTATTCATAAAACGAAAAGGGGGGGGTCACTATTCATCATAAGGACCATTATTCATAAGGACCGCTGTTCATAATGTGAGATGAGGGTCGCAATTCCTAATTCACACTGAGGGTCATTACTCATATCATTACTCATAAGGACCACTATTCATAATACGGACGGAGGGTCGCTATTCATAATATGGTATAAGGATATAGCGACCCTCATTTCGTATTATGAATAGCGAACCTCTTCTATTATGAATAGCGACCCTCTTCTATTATGAATAGCACCCCTCTTCTATAATGAATAGTGTCCCCCAATCCTTATTATGAATAGCAACCCTCATTTCGCATTATGAATAGCAACCCTCTTCTACTATTATGAATAGCGACCCTCTTCTCGTATCATTAATAGCAGTCCTTATGAATAATGACCCTCATGAATCATGAGTCTTTTTCTCTATTATGAATAGCGGTCCTTTTGACTAGCGAGCGAACCCCGTTTTTTAAGCACGGTTTTAATCCATTTTTTGCACCATCACTTATCAGGCCTGTGACGGGATTACTGGTCTCCGCGGGTAGGATAACTTGAGAGGGTCGGAGGGTACAGACAAGCCTAGGAGGTTGTGAAAAGAGATATCACAAGGGGAAGGGAATTTTGCAGTATTGAAATTAGCCACACAAATAATTACAGGACATTCAGAGTTAAGACTGATCAATACATTCTTAATTGTACAAAGCTTCTAAAGTGTTATTATGGCGGCATAGCTAAAAAATTGAACACTTTTGTCTAAAATCACCAACTTTGGCATATTTGTGAAGTAGCCCATACTGATTATTTTCAGATATGGAAGCACTTCAAAAAAAAAAAAAATCGATTTTATGAGGCAATTTTCCATGAAATTGTGATATAACTCGTTTACAACCCGACTAGTAAAGATCTCATTCATTAAAAAATATCGGACCCTACCTCTACATGGTAAGCGGTCGTAGAGGGGCAATTCAGCGTAACAGACATGACAGTAAGACCATTTTTTGTTATTTAAGACAGTTTTAATCGAAACCAAGAGTCCTAAACCATATTTTTGTAACTGAATCAGACATATTAATATCAGACATACACAGTAAATTTCACAGTATATCACTGCATAGTTGAAGAGAAAATGGACTCTTTGCTACCGTAACGGACATGACACAAAACTGACAATGATTTTTTACTCCTGTGAACAGTTTGAAGAATCTGTGAGTTTTAGGGTTCATTTTGTCTGATTTAGGTATTAACAGAAGCTTATAAACATACTCTTAACATAATAATAATAATAATAATGAACAATTCTTATTAAGCGCCTATCACCACAGGGGTCTCTATGCGCTGAAAAGAAAATAAAAGAGGTAGAGAGAGAGGGGTAGTTTCAGTTATGATGGATCAAACATTTGGGTAAAAAGAAATTGACACTATTGGATGAACAAATATGTTAAACATAGACTTGAATTTTTCGGTGGAGTCTGCTTGTTTGATACATTCTGGTAGGTTGTTCCAGAGCTGAGGGGATGCTGCTTGGAAAGATCGTGAACCGTAAGATAGGGTATTGGTGGAAGGTACTGTTAGAAGTAATTTATTATTTGATCGCAAATTGTTGGAGGTGAGTATTTCTTAATAAGCACTTGAAGGTAGACAGGGGTAGTATTTCTCAGACACTTGAATGTTAACAAAAGCATCTTGAAGATACGATCCTTAACTCTTAGCCAATGCAGCTCCCTCAGCAATGGGGGTAATGGACTCACGTGAACGACTTTTGGCAATGAGCCTGCCAGCGGAATTTTGTACTCTCTGTAATTTGTTAATTTGTGCATTAGACAGACCATACAGAAGACTATTACAAAAATCAGTACGGGACATAAGTGCCTGTACGAGTCTCTGAGTTGTCTTTTTGGTCGGAAATTGGCGGATGTTGCCAGTTTTGTGGAGAGCAAATGAGGCTGATTTGCAAATGTTGTTCACATGAGTCATTAAAGTGAGATTATTATCCAAGGCAACACCAAGATTCCTTGCACTTATGGTACAATATACTGGAGTATCATCCAAGGCAATAGAGGGTTTTCGAATGTTTCAACGTGAACGCCGTCCTAGATCCTCTCAGCTACCGCAAGAACCGCTCTCCCGTCCACTGGCTTCTCCCTCGTCCACTATAGTCAGATCGAGAACGCGTCCAACATGGTATTACCGTCTTCTCTAAAACGTGAACCTCGCTTCACCTATTTTGTATGCAGTTAACACAAAGGCAGTCCATTGTAGCTTGGAGGATCTAGGACGGTGTTCAAGTTGACACATTCGAAAACCCTCTATTTACACTGATAGGACTCGAGGCCCTGTGTTTATTTGTAAAGTGCAAACATTTAGTTTTATTCTCATTAAGTTTTAAACCACTTCGTACTGACCAACTTTTAACATCCGAGACACAGTCTCCGAGTCTTTGTATAGCAGCAGACTGATCTTGTTTTTTCAACACAAGGTAAATTTTGAGTGTCATCTGTGTAAGTCATGCACTGTATGTCGTGGTGTTTGATGACATCCTCTAATGGCGATGAAAAGAGTGTGAAGGCTACCGGCCCAATTACAGAACCTTGGGGGACTCCAAAGTTAGAAGAGGTGGCCTGTGACTCAGAACCACTGACATGCAACCACAGTCTGGGTTCTGTTCGTGAGGTAAAAATGGAACCATTCCATGGTGATATCACTAAGTCCAAATCTGTCATGCAGGCGACTCAGAAGGGCATCATGTCTCACAGTATCAAAGGCAACAGAGTAATCCAATAGCAGTAGTATTGCTTCCTCATCTTTGTCCAGAGATAGGAGAATGTCATTGGAGACTTTGAGGAGGGCTGTGTCAACAACTGTGATGTGGTCTATATCCTGACTGCATTTCAGAGTAAAGGTTATGCTCTGACAAGTATTCTTGGATTTGTGACAGCACAAGTCTCTCAATAACTTTTCCGAGGAACGGAAGATCAGAGACAGGTCTATAGTTCTTAAGATCATCTGGACCAAGCTTGGATACTTTCAGGAGGGAGTAATATGAGCATGCTTGAAAGAATCTGGAAAACGACCATCGTTGAAGGAAGTATTGATGATGGAGGTGATAACTGGAGTTAGTTCGTTGACACAGTTCTTAAGAAGCCAAGTAGGAATCGGATCAAGACTACATGAAGTTGGTCGAGACTCTCTGATAATTTTTTGAACTTGGCTCTGGAGTACTGGAGAGAAAGCATTAAAAATGTGCTGAGTGCTTTGAAAGCTGATGTGGGATAGGTCATTGAAGGGTATCTTCTCAAGTGACTTGACGAGGACATCAACCTTGCTGCTGAAGAAATTAGAAAATTGATCAGCAAGAGATTCATCTGGATCATTGTCACATGGGAAGACCTTTGTCGCACTGGCTGAAGACAAACGATCAACTCTTTGAAAGTTGGTGCGAATCACAATCATCAAGCTGCTGAGAGTAGTACTCTCGTTTAGCCTCTGCAAGCTGATCACTGTAGAGATGACATTCATCCCTGAGGATCTGGCGATCAATTTCAGTTCTCTATGACGATATCGTCTCTCCAGTCGTCTCACACTCTGCTTCCTTTTGCGAATGTCGTCGTTGAACCAAGGTGAGTGTGGGCGAGCAGTTATACTTCTTGTTATCAGAGGTGTATGCTTATCTAGAAGAGCTTGAAGTACTCTATTGTACTGAAGAATAAGTTGGTCTAGATCTGTGGCAGGTGACTTATGAAGATCGGACTTAAAAATATCTTCCCGGATGGCTGCAATGTCGATATCCTTCGATTTGCGAAAACTGATTTCAGAGTTTTGCTCCAAAAGTTGTCCAGTAGTAGTTACGTTCACACGATGGGAGCTAAACTTTAAGTTTCGCTTGTAGTTTCGAAACTTTAAGTTTACTTGTAGTTCTAGAACCACAAGCTAGCTTGTGGTTAAGGTCGAAACCACGAGCAGTGGGTGGACCTCCGTCGTAGTTTCGCACCATGTGAACGGAATAAACTTTAAGTTTCGCAGGCTTGTGGTTTAGGATGACCTTGCTGTTCATGTTAAATTTCCGGGTCATACCCTTCGCACACATTATGAACACAGGATCTGTATGTGTACTGTACACACAATCGGTAGTATCTACTTCCTGGGTCAACCACGACGATTGCTCGGCTTGTAGTTACAGCTCGTTGTTTCAGGCTCGTATGAACCCTCGTTGCGGTTAGGGAGTCGTGGTTTCGTTAACTTAAAGTTTCGCAAACTTAAAGTTTCGAAACCACGAGTCCCGTATGAACGTAGCTAGTGTCAGTAAATCAGTGCAATCAGACTGGCAATAGACTTATGAATAAATTCAAACTAAAACTGATAAGAGAAAGAGAAGATGAGGGACCTGTGGGAGGCAGCTGTTTGGCGCGCTCACTCATTCACTCATAGATACATATTGTTCAACAATTAGATTACACGTTTTCTTGTCAGACCTAAGAAAGAGTGTAACGAACATGACGGCTTGTGCGTAACGGACATGACACTTTTGCCGCTTTTTTATACCCCTATAGCGTTGCTTCAGGATGTTCATTGGGTCATGCAAACCTCATATTAATTGTTGTAATCTTTGTTCCACTTATTACAATTTACTACCCCCCCCCCCCAAAAAAAATGAAATCTGAATTAGCGTGAAATAATGAGACCCAAAGATAGAATGTTTTGACCAAAAAATAATGTCACCATATTTTGACCTAAAAGAAAATCATGCCTTAATATACTCCACTCTTATCATTTTACCACTCAAATTAAAGAACATGTTGAGCTCTGTTGTTTGATACTAAACTGGAAAAGATAGAACAAACATTTCCGGAGTTATCACCAATTTTGTGATTTTTGGCAAGTGAATAATTTCCGTGGAATTGTCCAGAGGTCAGTGGAAAAGCTCCCCGAAATTCAGAACATGCGATGATGCCCTTTATTTAGTAGCGAGTCTATTTTGATCGAGTATTTAAACAATGTTATTCGATTATTCAGCTCGCCGGAACAGGAAAAATATGACTCAATTCTGGCAAGCTGTTGTTTAACATTAATTTTGAACAGTGGCGTAGCGTGGATCGAGCCACTGAGGGGGCACCTTTGTCTCGAGGTTGGGGGGGGGGGGTTGACTTAGGCCTATTCTGTAAATGACATACGAAAAAAAGGCCGTCGAGTGGGGTAAAATTTACCTCTCATGTTCCTTCCCCTTCTCCCTTTCTTTTTCTTTCTTTCTATCTCTCTCTTTTCTTTCATTTTCATTTATCACCAGTCGATGGGGGCGGGGGCATGTGCCCCTGGTATCTATCTGACTGCATTTGAATACGGTTTAGTTTGAACCCTTATATTTTCCTAAATATTACTGTCTTCTAAAACATAAAACATGTAGACTATTAGCATAAAGAAACAGAAATAGAATAGGCTCATATTGTTTTAAAGGGTACATTTTGTAACAAATACGTTTGTGGGTCAATCGCCTTGCGGCAGACAGGCCCGTCGGAAGGAATTTTAAAGTGGTACGGTTTCAGTGGCGGTCTGGGGGTGAAAACCCCAGCGGGATTCGAAGGGGCAGAGCCCTCGTGGGGGTGCAAGGGGACAAAGCCCCCTTGCACCCCCACAAGTGATAAAATGGGATAATAATTTTAATAACTCCTCAAGCGTTCCTTGTGCACCAGTGCACATTCGTATGATTAAACTGAACCATTATACCAGTGAAACTAAAAAAAAGTGTGCTTAAAGGTCACCTTCCTTTGACCATCGGAGCCTCCAAATGTGAAATTTTTCCGATAGAATCTGTGCCGAAAAGGGCCCTGTTTTCTGGGAAATCCGATGAAGATCCGATCTTCATCTGACTGCGTTTGGAGGGTAATCTTACACTGACCCGATACTGGGAGGATTATTCGCCGATATCGGAAAGGTGTTGACTTTGTGTCGTGCGGCTATCGAACACGTCGGGCAGACAGCACATTGCAATCAGATGAGCGTCTGATGACTGTTCATTATCGGACACTCAACAAACTGTCATCCAGGGGCGTCGCAATAATGGGGGGGGGGGGGGGATGTGACACCCAAATTTGCCGACAAAAATGCTGCTCCCTAATTTCTCTCCCCCCCCCCCCCCCCTCTCACAACTTGGAAAATCACAGATGTAGAGATCTTGGTCATACAGGCCCATTTTCGCAAGTAAGGGGCTGACGCCTTTTGCCCGAATATCAACTTCTCAATTTCAAAATTTTTCGTAGAGAAAATGTACAGAAATTACATGCAGAAGTTATATAATTATCTCGGAACCTCGCTGCTCAAATATGTAAATATTCTTTCTCCTCGTTGCCCAAATATGAAGTGGTTGTTGCCCGAATATCGGAACTTTAAAAATCCTCGGGGAGGGGGGCTGCAGCCTACTGCCGAAGGGGTGACGCCTTTTGCCCGAATATTAACTTTCAAGTGTTTTTGCGAGGGAGCAAAAAATGGCAAGTTTTTCCTTCATTTTCTTTCTCTCCCTTTTCCTTTCTTTGTTTTCTTTCTGTTTTTGTTTTCCTTTCCTTTCTATTTTGGATACTAGTAGATTATTTGCAAACCGGTGTCTACGTCTGCTGGATGGATCCGTTGTTTTTGTAAACTTTACGCCTGGTATGGTTTCTATACGCTAGCGCTGTATAGCGCAAGCGCGTTGCGATCCGACATCGAACTTTGCGATGGCGATCTCCGGAATTCTTGGTCGATAATATTTTTCTTCTTGTACCCATTCGCAGTTTAATATTTTCCTTTCCCTTTCGTTATTATCGATCTAAATAATTTTCAGTATAGTTTGAGAAATTATGGATTCAATATTGCGTTCCTTAAAAAATAAAAAATTTGCTCGAAGTTAGGTCACCCCATCCAGCGCCGGATCCAGGATTTGTTATGGGAGAGGGGGCCCAATATTCGGAAAATTTTCTGACAAGCAAAAGACGGAAAAAAGAAGAAAAAAAAGGTCATCAGCATTTTTGGGGTGCCTTAAACTTCAAAATTTTCTGACATGCAAAAAAAAAACAAAGAAAAATCACCAGAGTTTTTTCGTTTTGGGCTGATTTCTCCCCCGCCCACCCCTGAATCCGCCCTGACCCCATCAAATAAATAGATGGGTCTAATAGACCCGCAAAAATACAGTAGGCCCTGGTTGTCCCATGAATTTACCAGAGAAGGGCGGGAAGAATGGTGTTCAAATAATTCTTAAAAATTGAATGAAGAGGTGACGAAAATGGGCTGGAAAATTTATACTTTATAGGCCTAGCCTATAAATAGGACATGGGTGTCGATCCAGGGGGGGGGGGAGAATGGGGTATATATCCCCCCGAAATTTGAGGTGGGGATGACCTGTATTATCATCCCCAAATATTTTTTTGATAAAAATTAAAAATAAATAAGAATTATGATACATTAACTTAGTAATAATTATCCAAAATAATTATGTTTGATCTTGAAATACCATCACATTCTTTAATGATTAGAAGTAAGGAAATAAGAAATGCCATAATTTCAATGCGAAAATATCGAAGAAAATTCAGAAAATTCGTTCGCTCGCATTGTTATTCTTAATTAAGGGGTTCCGTCAATTGGCGTAGATCCGTGCATTCCTTCTTTTCATTAAGAACCATTTTGGGATGCTCAAAAATGCAAGTTTTATAGACAGATATTTGAAAAAGTCCCTGGTGTGGGAGGGCGGATACCCCCCTCCCCCCACACCCTTCCCCCGCTCGGTCGCTTCTCTCAGTCGCCGGTCATCCTCCTCCCCCCAATTATGAACACGGGTCGACGCCCCAGAAATAGGAGGTTTCACGGTCAGGTGGCGAGCTTAATTTATCGCTTTCTTGAGGATATTATTTTTAAGATTTGCGATATTGGATGAAAAAGTTTTGTGGCATATATGCTGTTCTTCTCTTAGTGTGATAATGTGTTTCATAATAATGGAAAAAAGGTAAAATCACTTCGATGATCGTGTTCTTCTAGCTGGTGATAAGCCTACAATCAGCCTATGATCATGACATTTATCACCCTCCCATCTTCTCTCTTCTTTTCTCTTTTCTTTCTTCTCCCTCTCCCCCCCCCCCCCCCCCCCCCCCCCCTCTCTCTCTCTCCTTTTCTCTTCTCTTTTCTTCTCCCTCTCAATCTCTCTCTCTCTCTCTCTCTCTCTCTCTCTCTCTCTCTTTTAACGCTGAAAAGTGGTACGGTCAATACCATACCAACCGTAGCGGTTCCGACGGGCCTGGCGGCAGAGACGGTGCAATCATTCCAGTTGTCGAGTGATATTTAATGAGTGATTCGAAATCACATACTTGTACAATTTCACGAGAAGGGCTGACGCCTCTTGCCCGAAATCAACTTTCTATTTTCTAAATATGCGATCGAGCGAGGCGAGTGAGCTAAACCAACAGAAGACTTAATTAATGTAACAGTGATGTGTTGTCATCAGAATACTCTAGATAAGATAAAAATGACATATTCGGGTATTTCGCTGCCGGAATAAATTATGAGGAGATTTGGACATCTCGCTGGCTGAATATTATTAGGTGATGTTTGAGATACCATATCATATCATATTGCCGAGATGCAAATCGTTTACTACCGTCCATGGTGGTGCGTTTTTAAACTCATAATGCAAGACAGACAGATCTGTTATTAGCTGGATAGCACCGTTTGATCGGCTGAGGAAGAGAGGTTTCACTACTTATGACGTTATTTGTATACGTTTCAATAAAAACTACATGTATTTTTCGAATGCATAACAATATATATGAATAAAGCTGACTTCTTATTTTTAGTTTTCTTCACCTTCCCTTTTATCCTTCTTCATCTTAATCTTCTTTTGTCACTAATTCAGCTTCGTATTCAATCTAACCGTTTCCTGTTCAGATTATCCCTTTCCCATTCCTGTGTTTTCCTTCTTCTTACAATTCTTCTGCAATTTATTAGGGCTCTTCTTTTCTTTTTCCGCTACAATAATCTCTTCTTAGTTTCATAATTCGTCTTCTTCATGTTCCTCTCTCCTTGCCTTTCTTCTCCTTGCCCTCATATCTTATTCATTTATTAGGCCCCTATTCTATCTCAGGAACCACGAACAAGTGCTTCCATGTGGAAGATGTGGAATAGGATAGCATAGTCCTTAAACAAACCCCTTCATGTCTTAAAATGGCTTGCTTTTATTTACATGAATTCATTTCAACGCCAATTCTAGCCTTTATATAGCTTCTGTGCCCACACCCAGTATTATACTCTTTAGCTTTGTACAATTATTATTTGACCAAAATGGACTTGCTCTAGCGATTCTTATTGTGTTGGGTTACAACCGCCTGCGCTAAGGGGACATTCGGAGTAGGGTCCGAATATCTAGGTGATCTAGGAGTTATCTGTTTGGGCAAGTTTTACAATTACAATTTCCTTCAAAATTATCACATCAATTCTTTTTTTAAAAGTGCTTCCACATCTAATAGTACTTAGTATGTTTCATTTAACAACTGTACCAAGTTTGGTGCTTTTAGATAAAGATGCTGCCGTAATAAGTAGAAGTTTAGATTAAGTTTATCATTATGCGAGGGAATTATTGCAAAATTTGGAGCAAATTTTTTATTTCTAGTGAATTTAGGGTTTTGCGGTCAAGAGTACTTTTACACACACAGGGAAATCAGCTTACTTTACAATTACTATTTTTATAGGATGCAGATTTAGCAGAGGCCAACTTAGAGCTTTAATACATTATTGTTACGAGAGGGAGTGAAGCGAGAAAGCTTTGCTCCTCATATAGTATTAACATTTCGCATATAGATTGGAAATATATTCTGTGGCAATTAGTTTTGGTGAAAGGGGAATCCTCCATCGATATTAAGTTGGTTTTGATAAAAGCGGGCAAAATCTTTTTCAAAAATTAGTTCAGTGAAAGTTTGCGGAAAATCTGATAAAGGATAAAAAAGATATCTTTTTGTCAAATGAATTTCTGTAATGAATTTTGAAAGTTGTAATCGAGCAAACACTGATTGGCAACTCCGTGATACCTTACGAGCACACTTCCCATTTTTGTACTATAAATTCCTTAAATTTCTATTTTAATTTTTGGTGACGAATTAGTTCACCTATTTCATAGAGGGGGGTGTGTAGAATATTTTTCTATCCAAGGGCACAGGTGTAGCCAGAAGAAGAAAGGGGGGGGGGGGGGACACACAAAATCCCAGAGTCACATAGTTACCTGACCTGTTTTTAGCGGATGAACATGGGTCATGGCACCCTTGTGCCGCTGTCTACAACTATGCCTAGGTATAATTAGATAATTTCTTTGGAGAAAATAGAAATTAAAGAAAGTTTTACTATTATGGGAGCACTCGCAAGTTAAATCTCAGAGTTGCCAATCTGTGTTTGATCAATCGCAAATTGACACTTCATAATTTTATTTTCCTGTATTGCATTTCCCTCAAAATTTCACTGAATCTGTTTCTCGCATTTTCATGCTTTTTTATAGCCCTCTTGTCAAAATATCAACTTTCCAGTTTCCAAATTTTGACATTTCATAGGCCAAATAGTGACATTGTAATTTTCTCATCAAACTGAACAAAATCAGATGCAAAAATTACAAATAATAGACCACCTCGATGCCCAAATAATGGTTATTTCAAAGTTCTTGGGGGGGGGGGGGGGTAGGCTGAATCCCGTTTAGGGCCAGCCTTCGACACCTACCTTTCCCATGATGTCTATGTAATGTTAAGGGATGGCAATCCATATTTCACAGACCCAACATTGAAGTATTGAAGTATTTTCAAACTACAGTGATTTTTGCAAATTTAAGCAATATATTAATCGTCTAATTTGCATGATAGCTTGGTCGCTAGTCTCCCTCAAATATTAATAGACGCAGTATTTCTTGACGTTGTAGAAAATCTGTCGAAAATTGGTATCGGAAGCAAGGGGCAGTTGCTTCCTCCTAAGCTCTAATATTGAAGTTTTTGCCGTTCCGAAACTTTTTTTCACCTGGTTACTACGCTCCTTTAGAGGTATATAGATAAAAGCAGTGTTATCTTAACAATGTAGAAACCCTATCTACTAGTGGCAATAGAAGCAAGGGGATGTTTACATCTGTCAAGGAGTGCTCTAAAATCGTTTTTGCCTCCCCCCTCACAAAACCGTATTGTGCAGTATTAGGTTTCTAGTGATGCATGTAAATGCAATGTTTCAACATGCAATAATCTTTTTTTTTTTTTAAATCGTTTGCAGTAATCGATTTTGCCCCCTCATTGTCATGATCCCCACTTCCTTGGCCTTGCACGACAAAAGAGGAATATTGAAGGAAATTAAATTTTTAATTTTTTTTTCATTAAGTTTTTACTGATCAATATAATAGGATTACATAATCATCAGGGCCCTCTTGCATAAAAAGTTGCGATTAAACGCAACTCAAAAAATTAAACGCAACTCTATTTTCAACCAATCAGGATCGCGTATTTGGGACTTGCGTTTAATTTTTTGAGTTGCGTTTAATCGCAACTTTTTATGCAAGAGGGCCCAGAACATGATTTAAAAAAACAAACAAACAAAACAACAAACAAAACAGAGAATCAACGTGGAGCAGCATGAAATAAATCAGCAGAACTAGTCTACTAGTATTTCGAATACATCATGTACATATTTAGGGAAACAGCCTCTAAAAAGAAGACCTATATATCACAAAACAAACCTCCATTTACGAAAATGAAATGCAAGTTTTCCTTTCCTTTTAGCTATACGATACTCAGTTTCTTTACAACACTTCAAATAAACTTTAAATCCTTGAAATGAGGGTATATTATTCTTGAATTTACATAAATAAATATAATAACTGAAGA
Organism: Heliocidaris tuberculata; assembly: GCA_025618425.1. Lineage (NCBI taxonomy): Eukaryota > Metazoa > Echinodermata > Echinoidea > Camarodonta > Echinometridae > Heliocidaris > Heliocidaris tuberculata. The sequence goes on along the minus strand of CM046834.1, from coordinate 39,346,166 downwards.
TAAGGAAAATATATGTAATAAATGAATTTAATGTTTTTAACGATGGATAATAAGCTTTTAAGTGCTCTAAAATGCAAATCAAAAATTTTTCGCTCGGTCGCCACACGCTCCCTCGCATATTGATAGATGCTGTGATCCTTAAGACTTTAATGTAGAAACCCAGCCTACGTTAGGGGCCCCACAAGTGTGGGGAAGGGGTTTCCTCTGTAAAGAGGGAGGAGGCAATTTCGTTTTTCCTCCGCCCCCTCGCAAGACAATAATGTTCATGTACATAGCATGAATGAATTAATTGATTAATCAATTTGTAGTATAGCCATGGATAAGCTTTCGAGCACTCTACAACGTAAAGTAAATATTCAAAAATAAAAATTGTCTCACTCGGTAGCTACGCAACGAGTACAAACTCTTTCTCCCAATGACGTCGGAAGTGAGAGAGGGCGGGAAGATCCTATACCCTATGAAAGGGGGAGGAGAATCAATTCTGTCACCCCCTCTCACAAGACAAAAAAAAATGTAATGATTTACCCCTTACCTATAACGATGTGTTTCTAGTGCTCTAAAATGTAAAGTTTCAAAATGCCATAATCTGTTTTCGCCCGGTCGCTACGCTCTTTCGCATAATAGTTACACCTACCTAAACAGTATTTATGCACTATAAACGGACAACGGCGCGTTTTTGAAAAGGGGTGGGGGCGGGCTGGGTATACGATCGAGCATATTATTTTCTAGAACAAGAATGAAAAGAATGAGCGGTGTAGTGTACTGAATGGCGTGGTGTTGGGGTAATACGACTTATTTTAAGGACGTTTTAGTACCTCCACTTTGCCCTTCTATCGTTACATTCTACAATTAACACGTCTCAGACTCGAAGTGAAGGCTACATCTTTATGAAGAAGCCTTTATTTTTACTTTTCAGAGGGTGGATGTCAGGATGGAGCAGAGGTCAAGTGGGAGCGGGAGCGGAACTTTTGGCAGAAAATAGTTGAAAAGTTACAGAGCATCAGCAAGGGCAGTGTTCTAAAGGAAGAATTCAAGATCCACTGTGCCGTCATTGTGGTGAGGTATGCATATGCGATGATACATTTTGATAATGACAAAGATTTTCCTTTGAACATGTTGAAGGGGTCTGACTGTAGTATCTTATGTTTTGTACATCATTGGCAACCATTACGACCCTAATCAAGAGCATTAAAAATATTTCGTTTAAAAGGGCTTTGACGGGTATTTTCCTATCGCCTGGTCACTTTACCCCATTTCTTACATCACGATTATTCTTTGATTGTGTATCCCCCTAACAGAGGAAAAAAATAAGGACAGAAAATGCAATTTCCTTCCTAGCTGTCATTTGTCTCGCTAACTCAAGTATGTAGAGGTCAGGAATTGGTTTAAATCCGCCCACAATCTTAAGTAAAATGATTGAATCTTTTATTTATAAAGAGAAGAAAGAAGATCATACAATTTAAAATACTAATGTCAAAATCCTTATCTGTTTCGATTTCTTTTCTTGAAAGGGGCGGGGGAGGGGCTTGCTAGAAATTTTTATCAACTGAGCGGGGAAGTGTCTACGAGGGCTCACCCCTCCTTCCCCCAAATAAGGGGATTTTGCAAATGAAAACAACTCTACACAATTTGTCAACACATAATCCGATCCCCCGATCGGATGTTGTTGTTGTTGTGGATTGGTTTTAACGACGCATGTCATTCAATTGTGAATATTTACGCCAATATGCATTAAATTTATTACTTTATATTATGTGCTAAGCTACGCTGCGTTATTTTTCGCGATTTTAATTTTGGGGAGACATTTTGACAGGCTGTCGGCACAAACCGTTGCCCGTTTTTCATGTATTTTCTGGCCAGCCCGGTTCGGTACATCGAACAGACTTCTCAGCTGTCATGATGCACATGCGCAGCCTAGGGCCCTCCAATACCGGTCAGGGCTGTGCGGTGCCCATCGGTAGGAGTGTCTCCTAACTTCCGAAAAGACAAATAAGACAAAATACATGATTTATAATAGTAGTTACATTTCAAATATTCAGTTATGGCAGACATTCTGGGCTTTTGACGTATGGTGCAGTTAGTAATTCATTCTTAGATAGCCTATATAGTACACACCACTTTAGAAGGCCGAGTAGACCTATAGACTCGTTTTATAGATACTATTATATAGAATTATTATACATAATAATTTCTTAGTTTTTAATGATTTTGTTATTTTATTTTCTTCGCAAGGAGTTTCTTGTTCACCAATACATGCAGTTCGCTCACCACAAACACAAAAACACACCAGGTCCTTGAGATGCTGGGTAACTTGCCAACTGGAAGGCCATTTGCCAGCACCAACCATTGACAAGCCAGATTGGGTTGCACCCCGGCTGTTGACCTGGCCCCAGTACAGTGCCCAATTCTCTGTGTGCGTGTAGTGTGTAACTAGCTGCGTTAAAAACCCAAGGCGTTTATTTTTCCTTTTCTTCTTTCTCTTCTCTTTTGAAAAAAGAAATATTATATATATATATATATATATACTTTTTTTTTCTTTTCATAATATTTTTTATTCCTTGATTCAGTTTTTCAAAACGAATAATTACAAATTGAGCATTAATTACACAATATAATTCAACATGGCAATAAACACAATACAAATTATATATTTCCATAACGTGCCATCCATAAATAAACAACAATAGTACAATTTAACTGAACAAGGTATAGATTAAAACCTGATAGGTGCAAATTCAAAGTATATAGGGCAATCGTAATAATGAATATAATTTCTTTAAAACTGTTTGTAATATTATCGTGCATGTCCTCCTTCCGTCCAACATTCAAAATAATTCCATTTCTTTAGATGTAGACTTAACTTATTTCAAGCTATTGCCTTTTTATGTTCATTATCCTTACTTTCTAAAAGTGCATTCTAGATTTCTTTCTTTGTTGGGGGCGTTCCTTTTGATCTCGCATTGTATATCATATATTTTATGAGTATAATTAAGTGGTTAATATACATGTGCTTTTCTGATTTTCCATCTAACCCAACCAAAATCTCCTCCCATTTTAAAGTATCTAAGTGCATCAATTTCATTTGTTCCCCTATTTCTTGCCACAATTTTTTAAAACAAATTGACAATTCATAAATAAGTGGTTGTATACCTCAATTTCCTTTCCACAGAAAGAACATAAGTTAGATGATATATAGCCAAATTGATACAGTTTATCATTGCAATATAGGATACTGCGTAATAATCTAAACTGAAATTCACGTAATTTACCATCTAAAGTGCATAATCTCGGGGTCAAAAAGGAAGTCGCAATTCCAGATGTAGTATTTAAATGTGCTATTTCCGCGTGTCTAAACGCAAAGGTTTCCTTTATATTATCTATAAAGATTTTATAACATAATTTAGAAGTCAGTCCTTCATATGGTATTATTTTATCGCTTACTTTATACATTAATTCCGAGTAATCGATCGTGTCATTTATCTTTTCGTCTTTTTTCCTTTTCTCTTTCAAATTCATCGGCAATGCTGAATAAATGCTACTAATGTAGAATAAATCGTTGGCATCAAGACCTTTTTGTAGAAAATAGCTAACTGGCCTTAAATGGCCTTCTTTATCTACAACATGCTTAATTTGATATATATTACCCTCAAATAGTTTCCTGTTAAATAGTGTTTTCCGGCCAAAACGGATTTAAAGTATTATTAAAAATCATTTGATTTCCTAAGTTACTAGTAATAATTCTGTTCTCTCTTAAGTCATGCCAAATATTCAAATATTCCAAGTACATTGGAGGCGCCTGAATATGAAAATCTTTCATATCATAATCACATAAAAATATAAATCTTCCTCCAATTGACTGGAATATATAGTCAAAATATTTTTTCCATTTCATATTACTTTCTTCATAGATTAGTCTCTTAATCCACATTATTCTTTGTGCCTTAATCATATCTCTAAAATTCATCATTTTTAAACCTCCATGATTATAAGTCAAATAAAGGATATTTCTTTTAATCTTATCATGACCTCTCCATATGAAATCAAAACTAATTTTTTCAACTTCATTATAAACCCAAGTTGGTACAAATAATACAGAAGAGACATATATAAGTTTAGATAAGGCAAATACTTTCAACAATTGTATTTTACCAGTAAGGGTCAAATCGCGCTGTTTACACCAGCCTAATAATCTTTTGATTTTACTTAATATTTCGTTATAATTCATCTCCTCCTTTATATTTACGTCTATAGAAAAATATATCCCAAGTATTTTAACAACTTCTACCTTTTTTCCCAGTGAAAACGTATTTCTTATATTTTTACGAGGACCTAACATTAATATCTTTGTTTTATTTTTGTTCACTTTTAATCCCGATAATCTCCAAAACGTATTTGACACCTTTTCTAGATTTTGTATTGATTCTAAATCTTTCAAAAACATAGTCATATCATCTGCATACATAGTTAACTTCACTTCAATAAGTCCTATTTGTATCCCGTTTATATTATGTGCTTTACGAATTGTAAGTGCTAACACTTCTATAACTAAAAGAAACAAATACGGAGACAATGGACCCCCCTGACGTACTCCTCTCCCCACATCAAAGTAACCAGTGGAGTGTCCCCCATTCATAACACAACTAACTGCTTTAAAGTATAAAATATCAACCCACTTACGAAAATGAGGGCCAAAACCATACAAACTTAATATTTTCTTCAAAAATGAATGCAAAACGGAGTCGACCGCTTTTTCAAAGTCGATAGCCAACAAGAAACCGTTTATATTAAATGTAGACGAATGGAACATCGTCTATTAATCTTACTGCTTCTCCTATATTCCTTCCTTTCATAGCCTACTTGATCTGTATGAATTACTTCATCTTAAAATTTTTTAATCCTGCTTGCTAGTATTTTAGACAAAATTTTATAATCTACATTCAATAATGAAATGGGCCTATAGTTTTCTATCAAAAGAGGGTCTTTACCTTCTTTTTCAATTAAAGTTATAACCCCCTGTTTTTGTGACGAAGACAGTTCCCCTTTTTGAAAGGAAGTATTAAAGGAATCTATAACTAATTTTCCTATCAATGGCCAGAATGTTCGATAGAATTCTACAGTCAAACCGTCATTACCGGGGGTTTTATTTAATTGCATCTCATTTAAAATGGAGAAACATTCCCCTGTGCTTATTTTTTCATCGCATAATTTCTTGTTACTTTCCTTTATCATCGGAATATCACTGAAAAAATATTCTTGTCCAGATTCATATCTATCTTTCTGATTAGTTTCTGAATACAAACTTGAATAAAATTTCCTTATTTCTTTCAAAATCTTTTGTTGACATGTTGTTATGAGAGATATGCCAATATATATATATATTTCAAATATGTATTTTACTTTCAATCTTCCATGTTATAAAAGATAATTATGTTAATTTTATATTTATTCTTGGGAACCTACACAAACAAGCTATGCTTTCCAGTAGGTTCCTTTTTCATTTCATGATTTTGTACTTTGTAAATCATATTGTTTTGTATTTGGAAAAAAATGAAATGAAATAAATCTTGCATCAATCAATCAATCAACCATTTCGCCCTTAGATTTTATTTTTCCTATAAAAGTTTTTTTACTATTTACTTTTAACAATTGTTCAAAGTATCTATCATTAATTTCACTTTCTTCAAACCATTTAGCCCGAGATCTAACTTTCAAACCACTTAAAGCATGTCCGTATATCCCATTTAACTCTGCTCTTTTTAATTCTAACTCTTCTAGTGTATTTCTGTCGCCATCTAAAGCCAAGTTTTCTTTCTCGTGCCTTAATTTTAGAATATTTTATTGTATAATCTCTTACTTTCATTTTAACAAAGTCCCACAAAATCCTGTTATCTACAATTTCTTTTCTTAACACTTCTATCAAGCACGTGATTTCATTTTTCATGCCGTTTGTATATTCTGAATCTAAACAAAGACTATTATTAAACTTCCAATAGGATGGTCCTCGTTTAAATATTTCATGTGCAAGTTTTAGTTCTAACTCAATAGCCGAATGATCGGGGGCTACCGAAGCAACGATTTTACAACCGTTCACTTGCTCTTCTAATCCACTACTTATTATCCAATAGTCTAGCCTACTTTGAATTAAAGGATTTTTCTGTCTATACGTATATTTTTTTTTTCCAAATTCTTCTTTCTCCAAATATAAATTAAATCAAATTTCCCTTGAAAATCATCAAATTCTAAATTAAAAGCCTGTCCTATTCTTCTCCCTTTGTTTGAACAATCTAAATTAAAATCTCGAATCATGTTAAAGTCCCCTCCAAGAATGACAGGATGGCCTTCATTATTAAATTCTTCAAGACTTCTCTCTAAAATGCGAAGAAAAGCTAATCGGAGATTTTCTTTATCCCTGTTTGGAAAGTAAACATTTCCTAACACAAGACGGGTCCCCTGAACTTCACCATCAATTAATATATATCGCCCTTCCAAATCTAATTTAGTTTTTAATACCTTAAAATGCAACTTTGATTTAATTAATACACAAACCCCTGTACTATGATTGGTTCCATGACTGAAAAGACTTATTCCATCCCATTCTGTTTCCCATTTGTCTTCAACATCAATAGTACTAAATGTTTCCTGAAAAAATATTACATTTCCTCGTTGTCTATACTCCAATTAATAATCGAACCTCTCTTCTTTGAGTCCCTTAAACCTTTAACATTTAAAGACAATATGTTCATTAACATTCCTTGATTACCCACCATGATAAAGAGTATTGTAAACATAATTCAGAATTCTGGAAGGAAGAAGGACATACATTTCTTGCATAAAGACTAACTGAATCAATACAAATTGCCTTGAATTTTCAATGTCACATGTGCATCTTGCACCTAAGCCCGATATACATAAATTCACACCTGTAATACTCAAATAAGATAAAGCTGCAAATAATACCATAACCACCAACCATCAATATTAGACTCCACAACCCTTACTCTTTCAATTTGATTACCCTTTTATATCGATTAAACACAATCATTTTATCATGACTAATTCATACTTGTAATGAAAAATCTAAATATGAAATTTAGCAGCCTAAGCCTCCTGAGGCAGTCATCAACATAGAAAAGACCATCCCTATACTTGAAGACAAATTAAAATTTGAGATAAATAGATAAATGAACAACGATAAGAGATTATTTCTTTGATAACCAATTTGCAAAACAGTCGATGATTATACTTAAGTATCAATGAATTATATACATTGATATAAACAGTGTAAAACAAACACAAACATTGATATCAATTTACCTAATATTCCCTTGCATTTTTTCAACCAGTATTGAAAATGATACCCTTAAAAGCCCTTCCCACCATATAAAGAAAAAGGATGACGTCACGAGAGGATGACGTCACGACACGATGGGCGCCGGCGGCAGAATTGAAGGCTGAGCTAGAAGGAAGCTAAATCCTCTCGATCCATGGTATTTTCTACTCTAAAAAACAACACTATAGTATGAAAAAGAACAGAAGTGATACATCGAAGAAAAGAGAGCCGTATTTTCTCCGAAAAAAGACAGATTCTAAAGAAAAATCAGGAAACATGGCGGGTACCGGTAAGGTAGGCGAGGCGGCAACGAAAGCAGACATGACAGAGCTGACCAATACTATAGTTGGACGCTTTGATGAATTAAAAACCAACGTGGCAGCAATTAAGAAACAAATAGCAGAACTGTGTACTGAATTTGCAGACTTACAAGCCGCCACAGCGGATACGTCGGCTAGAATTAACCGTATTGAGGGAGAAACAATACCCGCGCTTAGAAACGAGCGAGAAAAGGTGGAAAAGGAATTGAAAGAAGCTATACTTGCAATGGAGTTACACAACAGGAAACTCAATTTGCTTATATACGGAATAGAAAAGGAAACAGGAGAAAATGTACAGAAAAAAGTTAGAGAAGTCATCGGAAAATTGGGATTAGCAAGAGAGGTAATCACAAATATGTTGTTGGTGAATGCTCATCGACTGCCCCGCAGACACGTTGGTCGACCGGGTGAGGAGAGGCGAGGACCCGACCCCTTAATTGTACGATTCGGCACGATGTACGACCGGGATCTGGTACTACGGCAATATCAACAGAAGCAACATGACCTGATGGTGGCTGCGAGGGAAAATCCTGATGCCCAGAACCGACTCCCTTTCAGGCTCCTGATCGACCTACCCCCACTGCTTAAGAGACGTCGTTTTGAGCTAGAAAAGTGTGCCTACAGATTAAGAAAAGAAGAAAATCAATCGACGAGGATCCGCGTCATCGGTATCGAGGTCGTGCTAGAGAAGCGACAAAAGGGATCCACGTCAGCATGGAAAAAGGTAACAGATTAAATCGTCAAAAGAGGGTGAAAATTTTCATCTTTGCTGCATTTTCCTGCATGTCCTGTAAAAATCAAAGCATTGAGTTTATTAGCATCATTCCAAAGTGTTATACGTATAATGATATCAATGTTAAAGAAAAAATCTTACTCATCGAGTTTCCTATTCACGCCATTGAAGAGACATCGTTTTGAGTTAGAAAAGTGTGCCTACAGATTTCTAAAAGAAAAGGAAGAAGAAAATCAATCAACAAAGATCCATGTCATCAGAATTAGGAAGATTTAGTGCCAGAGAAGCAAGAAAAGAGCTCGACAACGGCATGAAAAAAGTAACAAACCATGTCGTCAAAAAGATGGTGAGAGAACTTCATCTTTACTACTTTTTCCTGTGCAAATCAAAATAGTATAGGTTAATATTGCTCCAAAGTGATAATTGTATATACAAGTATATTGAAATTCATTTCTAAGATATTTTTCATTGGATGCATGTCCTAATCCAAATGTTTCACTCAAGAAGCCATGACACATTTCATAGATCTATCATATTTTAAGCTAAAGATTGTTTGAATATACAGGTACTCTAAGAAATCAGTAGAATTATGCCATTGAATTTCCATGAGCACAAATATGAAGATGGAAAAGGAAATCATTATGCAAAAATTAGGAAATCTAGGATTTATCAACGGTGTTAAATTTTGCACAACAAAGACACTGCTCTTCCAATAGTCCTGATATTGATTTTTACACTCCCTGATACATCGTGTACACTACACATCATAAGGAAGGAACGTGAACATGCATACTAATATCGAAAACCTAGCAACTCGTTCCTCTCATATAGAATTTGTCACCTGAAATTACGAGGCAGTGACTAAGATATTGGAATGAGTGACTTTGAAATGAACCTAATCATCCTTTAAAGAACCGCAAACGTAATTATTCATTATTCATTATTTAAAATCAGTTAATAACAGAACCAGAATTCTTTCACGCCTATCATCGTGCACAATTTAATAGCAAGGAGAATAGCTTGTGTAAGGTCTTGTAAGGTCTTGTACGGAAATACCTGCGATCTGAGCATGATTTGCTTACTTCCGAAAGACTTACTACATATTTTGATCTGAGCGAGAAAGCCATAGATTTCAGAATCCTTGCTGACCTTTATAGGTTCTCATTTTCACTCACTGTAGTATCTCTTAAAGAGTATGAAGTGATTCATCCAATATTTTTGTTCTTCAAATCACTTCTCAATATTACATACGACAAACTCAAAGATGTTTTAATATGTACATGTAAGTACAGGGCTATAAGGAAGCCATGATATGCCTCCTCGGTCTTATTCGCATTGTGAAAGGCCATATTGATATGTTTTTTCTCTAGACAGGCTATTGGATGAATAGTTATAGAAAACATGACATTCAAAATATTGACAATTTGTAACTTGTAACCAGCAGTTAATGTCGCTTTCATGCTTGTTTGCTCTAGGTCTTAATCTGAACACACCAGATTAGGCATTGTTTTAGAGCTCATGATTTACTAAGGGGAAATAGGATCCTCTGATCTCACTTCATAATCTCAATTTATTTCCATTTCTTCAATGTTGAAATGGGAAAATGCAAAATGATATGTTCACCTAAGGGCATTACTCCCTTTTTTCTTGTTGAGCTGAGAAACCTGTTAATTTGTGTATGGTAAATTCGTTTTTAAAGGACCATCTCCATGATTAACAGGGGAAATGTCTCTGTGCTCAGATGCTGTACTTCCTCAGTACCATTTTGTGCTGTGTAGCAATTGCTATTATTTTTCATTAAAAGAACACTTATAGAAAACATGAATTTAAAATACTGACAATTAAATTTTTCAGCTGCTAAAAAAGTTTTGAAATATACATTTTCATCAATATTTAGTCAAATGAACTCCGATATTTATTCTTTTGAAACAAAAAGCATAAATCCACACAATATGATATCGAGGTAACCTTGGCATAATGCTGTTTCAATACCAGAATTAGGATCGTATGGTAAAGAGTACAGAGACATGAACTATTATGTATGTCCAATCATAATTTTTTTTTAAAAGTAAATGAATGTATTAGCTGGAATTGATGATCTGTGTTTGAGTTATGTAAAAAGCAAATTTTCATTGTGATTTGTATGAATGTGCATGCACATAGCTATTTCTGAAAAAACGGAAATTCGTTGATGTAAGGTTTCATGGAGAATTATCATTTATTATGATGGCTTGTCTTGGTTGATTATGGGATACGGAAACAACTAAAACAGGCATAGATTATGCATGTACTCGTTATTAAATGAAGAAGTTAGCAATTCATACCAAAATGAAAGCCACATAATACCTCCTCGGTCTTTTTCGCAATGTAAAAGGCCGTATTGGTATGTTCTTCTCTAGACATGCTAGATGAATAATTATAGAAAACATGACATTCAAAATGTTGACAATTTGTATCTTGTAATCAGCAGTTGTTCCTTTTAATGTCGCTTCCATTCCTGTGTGTTCTAGATCTTTAATATGAACACAACACACTAGGCATGTTTTGGACTTCATGATCTATCAAGGAGAAATATATAGGATCCTCTGATCTCACTTTATAATCTCAGTTTATTTCCATTTCTTAATGTTGGAACGGGAAAATGCAATAATAATCTTTTTTTTTTTTTTTTTTTTTTTTTCTTTCTTGTTTTCTTCTTCATTTTACCAACCAAATCATAATATTAGAACAAATACATCTTTATATCATTTGTATGCTAATTTTGTTTGACTGACAGACGTAACGAGATTGAAACATGAGTCTTATAAGTTTTCAAAAGCTTAATTAAGTATTCATATAAGATGAGATACCTGTTAATTTGTGTATGGTAAATCTGTTTTTAAAGGACCATTTCCATGATTAACAGGGGAAATGTCTCTATGTTCAGATGCTATACTTCCTCAGTCCCATTTTGTGCTGCGTAGCAATTGCTGTTATTTTTCATTAAAAAGAACACTTATAGAAAACATGAATTTAAAATATTGATAATTGAAATTTTAAGCTGCTTAAAAGGTTTTAAAATATACATTTTCATCAATATTCAATCACATAAACTCCGATATGTATTCTTTCGAAACAAAAAGCATAAATCCACACAAATATGATATCGAGGTACATGTAACCTTGCCATGATGCTTGTTTTGATATCAAAGGATCGTATGGTAGAGAGTACAGAGACATAAACTACAATTGTATATCCAATCATAACTTTTTAAAGTAAATGAATGTATTTGCTGGAATTGATGATCTATTTGGGGGTTATGTAACTGCAAATTTTCATTGTGATTGTCATGAATGTGCATACACATATCTAATTCTATAAAAACGTTCGTCTGATGTAAAGTTTCATGGAGAATTATAAATTATTATGACGGCTTGTTTTACAGACATGCTATAGTTGCTTATGGGATACGGAAGCAACTTAAACATGTATAGATTATACATGTACATGTTATCAAATGTAGAAATTAGCAATTCATACCAGAATGGTGTTGTCACCTGCCAATACGTTAAACTGTCTGATTCAAAAGAGCGATCATAAAATGTCCTTTGTGTTTGACACTAATTTACAAAGGTTTTGCCTTCAGCTGGATTGAATGATTCTGAACTGAACGTGTCTACAATCTGAAACAACTGTTTATGTTACTATTTTGTATACGAGACGTTTACAACTAAACTGCACAATGTATATACCAGCAGTCATTCCTATGCAGGTCGTTTATCATGTCTATTGTCCTATCAAGGTCACAATCTGAACATATTATTTAGCATAGTAATTTGGTTTTCATGAATATTTCAAGGGAAATATGGAGGATACTTTGATTTTGACATAATCTCCGTTTGCCCTCCTTTCATAAAGATGCTGAATTTAGAAAAATGTTAAATGAAATCACAATTGGAGAAGGACATTACTCCTCTTTTCCTGTTTATTTGTTGTTATATTATTTTACCATGGACCCTATAGGGTCCATGATTTTACCAAACAAGTCATAATGATCAATCATGTATATCCTTATATCAAAATGCCACAAAAATAATTTCCTGCTTTTTGTTCGACTGCTGTAGTTCTTTTTTTCTCTTATCAACCACGTTTTATGATCTTCTAATCAGTAAATACTTTCGGAATTTTCATTCATTTATTACATCTCTATTGAAAGTGGAAGAGTACAAACTGATTTTCAGTACAAAGGATGTGTTTTTCGTTCCACGCATTTATTGTTTTTTGTTTTTTTTTGTTTTGTTTTGTTTTGTTTTTTTTAAACAATCTTTGTGTTTATGTTCTTATTTTGTTGCATTATCAAGCATAACGAGATTGCAGTGATTTTTCGGTAGCTTATGTAATTATTTTTTTCCAGTTGAGATAATCGTTTAAATTGTGTAAGTTAAATACTTTTGACAAGTTACAATAATTTTGGAGGATAAATTGAAAAATATTTTTCTTGATTTACAGGGTTGACAGGGGATATGTCTGTATGCTCAGAGATGATACTTTTTCAACCCCCTTTGCTGTGTGGAGGATTGAATTGTCATATTTTGAACACAAACCCCCCCCCAAAAAAAAAAAACAAAAAAAAAACAAAAAACTTGTACAAAGCAAGACATCCAAAATATTAAAAAAAATTAATATGTTTGAGCTGCTTAAAATGATCCAAAGTATGATTTTTTTATCAATGTTCTTTCGAGAAAATTCCGATATTTGTTTTTATGAATTTGAAACATACAAGAAAATTCATAAATCCACACAACATAAAATCGAGGTAACATCATAATGCTTGTTTCAATACCAGAATGAGAATCGTATGATAAAGAGTATAGAGAGACATGTTCCTATACATTGCTGTAATTAATCAAAAATTTGAAAAGATTTCAAAGAAATTTGCTGGAACTGATTACGTATGTTTGAAATTATGCGAAGTGCTGTTTTTTATCGTTCCCGTTATGCACATTTTTTCCAGAAAATCCAGGAATTTCTTTATGTAATGTTAAATGGAAAATTATCACCATATATCTTGTAGTACATGTTGGTGCTTCAAAGGCTTGCTGCGAGCCGTCGTGTGGTCGCGCTCGCGTCGCGTCGTCGTGTTGCGCGACCTTTCGTGGATGCTAGGCCGTGGGTTCGCGGGGGTGGGGTGTGGTGTTTGTGGGGTGCCCCCCTCTTGTTGGCGGGGACGTGAGAGTTCGTGGATTTGCAATGCTTTTTTATGGGGTGTTGGGTGGACTGGACCGGGCGGTTCGCCTGTGGGAGGGGGGTGTTTCGCAGGGTGTTGCGCCCTACCCTTCGTGAGGTTGGGGTTGGTGTGCCGTGTGGCGTGGTCGCGCGGCGGTTCGTAGCAGGCCTGTTTTCAAAGATGGCGAAATGGTTTTATTGTATTGGTACTTAACATACAACAAATGTAGTATGACTCCAAGTACAAGAAATTAATCGTAATTGAGCACATACTCTCCTGATATACGTCACCGGTAAATATTTTGAGGCAATTTTCAGAAAAGGGAAAATTTATCTCAATATCACCTTTACATCTAAATGAGTTCAGTAGTTTACTGATATACTATTTTTTATATAGGCCTATCAGATACAGATATGAGTTAAAGAGGTGCGGAATATGCACGTACATGTTTTTATCCGCAAAATAGCTTGTCCTCCCTCATTGATGTTGTCACCTGCCAATACGTTGGAATGTCTAACTCAAAGGGGGTTTCGACATTCATTGGCAAGTTTTATGCCTTCTGCTAGAGTAAGTGAATGTGAGCTATATGCAATTTAAACAGCTGTTTTTACGCAATTATTCAGTATACAACAATTCAAAATGCAACCGAATTGCATATGTATGCCAGTATTTTATTATATATTTGTAGAAGGTCGTTTATCATGTCTATAAGGTGATACACTTTGAGATCAAGTTGATCGTCTGATGTTACTTTGCAACTTAAACTAACTTTTCAAGGGATATAAAGCAAAATGACCTTCCTTCTTTGTGAAGGACAGTACTTTTCTTTTCTATTTTTTCCAAGATGGGTATTAGGTGTAGATTTTTGTAAGTGCTGTTTGATATTGCACTGTGTGAATTCACTTTTCCACAATTTTTTTTGTTTTGTTTTGTTTTGTTTTGTTTTTTTCTCCTATCGTCTTCAGAGAAAGAGACATCTTTATATTGGGTTTTTATCGAAAGGATTTTTGATATGTTGTTCTGAATCAAGTTGTCCTTTTTCTGTTCAAATCGAGTCTCATGAGAAATAGTCATGTCTTTATATCACATTTTCATCAAAAGGATTTTTGATGCTTAGTTTTCGTATACTTGTCCCTTTTCTTTACCTTCCAAGTCTTATAAGAATGAAACATCTTAATATCAGGTTTTCCAAGATGGATTTTAGGTGTCGGTTTTTTTTTTTGTGTGTGTTTTTTTTTGTCAGTGCTGTTTGATATCGCACAGTGTGAATTCTATTTTCCACAATTTTTTTTTTCTTCCCCCTTTTTTTTTTTCCCCCCCCCGTGAATACTTGTCCTGTTTCCCATCAAATCACGTCTCATGAGAAAAAGACATATCTTGATGTTAAACTTTCACCAAAAATTTTTTCGGTGATTTGTTCTGGTATTATTTTCCTTTCTCTTTTACCAACCTAGTTTTATGAGACAGAAACATGTCTTTATATCAGGTTTCCACAAAAACGATTTTTATTCGTTCTGGTACGGTTTTTTTTTTTTTTTTTTTTTTCTCTCTTCTTCTTCTTTCTTTCTTCTTTCGTCTTCAGAGAAAGAGACATCTTTATATTGGGTTCTTATCGAAAGGATTTTAGGTGCTTTATTCTGAAATAGTTGTCCCTTTTCTTTTCAAATTGAATCTCATGAGAAATAGACATGTCTTTATATCACGTTTTCATCAAAAGGATTTTTGATGCTTTGTTCTCGTATACTTGTCTCTTTTTTTTACCTACCAAGTCATATGAGAAAGAAAAATCTTGATATCAGGTTTTCCAGGATGGAATTTAGGTGTCGTATTTTGTCAGTGCTGTTTGATATCGCACTGTGTGAATTCACTCTTCCACAAATATACTTTAAACAGGGTTCTTAGTTACAGTTCCCTGCTTTAAATAATGACTCTAGTATTTCAGAGGGTCTTGAGAGGATTTAGGGATGGTATCCCTACAGGCTTTTTTCTTTTGCCTTGGCCGCGATGATGTTTCCCGGGGCTTATCGGGCGTGGCGTTATTCGGGCTCGCAGAGCGAGCCCACCTTTGTGTTCCGTGTTCGTGTGTTGTGTAGTTGTTTCGTTGTTTTGTTTGTGTCTATATTGAAAAATGCTTCCACAGGTAGTTCGTTGCCTTTTCTCGCCATAAAACTCTTTTCTGATGCAGGATGACATTACTTTTATTTCAATGAACTGTCACGGCTTAGCTAGCGATAAGAAAAGAAAAGATGTACTGTTATATTTGAAATCGAAATCATACGATATATGTTGTATCCAAGATACCCACTTTACTCCTGAAATAGAAACAGAAATACATAGGGATTGGGGAGGCGGCTGTTTTTTCTCCCATCATACATCCAGCTCTAGAGGAGTAGCAATTCTTTTCAAGGATACTATTGCGGTCAAAGTTAACAACTGTAGAATAGATAATCGGGGAAATTTGGTAGTTTTAGACTTGACCCTGTATGAATACGGTATTACTCTTGCGTCTTTATATGGACCAAACACTGATAATCCAACCTTTTTCGCAGATCTTCAGCGTATTATAATTGAATTCGATAATCCACATGTCATTATCTGTGGGGACTGGAATTTAGTTCAGGACCACACCTTTGATACTCATAATTATTTACATGTAAATAACCCTAGAGCGAGACAGCAGGTAAACAATATGAAGAATGAATTAGACCTTTGCGACCCATGGAGAATTAGATATCCAATGAAAAAGTACTATACATGGCGGCAGCCGAATCCTTTTAAACAAGGTAGATTAGATTTCTTTTTAATTTCATCAGAATTGCTTTCTTTAGTTCATAAATCCGATATTATCTCTGGTTATCGAACAGACCATTCATTAATTCGTCTTAACTTGAGTTTAAATCAGATTAAAAGGGGCCCCGGAACTTGGAAGTTTAACAATTCTCTATTAAAAGATGAAATTTTTGTTTCCAAAATTACTAAAACTATAAAAGAGACAATTACATTTTACGCAAAAGATAAAGTGGAGTTTGATCAAAATGATAATATAGTTGGGGAATGTGAATTTTCTATCAATGACCAGTTATTTTTTGAAACCTTGATGATGATATTACGTGGAGAATCTATATCATATGGCTCTTTCATCAAGAAAAAAAATGTAAATCGGGAAAAGGAACTAGAAAGAAATATAGAAGAACTGGAACAAAAATTAGTGATATCGAATGATAAGACTGCTGTATTGATAGAATTAAATAACAGAAAATCACAACTTGAAACTCTTCGCTTGAAAGTAAATGATGGCATCGCTATGAGATCAAGAATCAAGTGGATGGAGCTTGGAGAAAAGCCATCAAAATTCTTTTTAAACTTAGAAAAACAGAATAAAGTAAATAAAGAAATACGTCAATTGTCAACAGAGAATGGAGATGTTATTAGTGGACAGGATTGTATATTAAAAGAAATATTTAGGTTTTACTCAAATTTGTATGCGAGTAAAGAAACTGAAGACGTAAATCTTGATACATTATTAAACCACTCAGATATTCCTAAGTTAACTCCGGAAATGTCCACAATATTGGAAGGTCCTTTGAGAGAAGAGGAGGTTTATCAAATTTTTATCGATTATTTTGGCAATATCTTAAAACATTCATTATCAAATCTTTGAACTACGCTTACTTCACAGGAGAACTGTCGCAGTCACAAAAAATAGGTATAATCACACTGATACCTAAAGGGAACAAACCTCGACATTTACTAAAGAATTGGCGTCCTATTTCACTGTTAAATGTTATATACAAAATAGCATCTGGATGTATATCAAATCGACTGAAGCATGTGCTGCCCTATTTAATACACGAGAATCAAAAGGGATTCTTAAAAGGGCGTTTTATTGGGGAAAATATTCGTTTACTTTACGATACGCTACTGTACACAGAACTTAGAGATATACCAGGCATGTTGTTGATTATTGATTTCGAAAAGGCATTTGATTCTGTATCGCATAAGTTTCTCTTTAATGTTCTTGATTTCTTTCGCTTCGGGCCATCATTGAAAAAATGGATTCATTTATTTTATGAAAATGCGTTTTCTAGTGTTACAGTAAATGGATTTTGTACAGAGAGATTTGTTATAGGACGAGGGTGTCGTCAAGGAGACCCTTTATCGCCCTACCTTTTTTTACTTGTTAGCGAAATACTAGGAATTTTGATTAGGCGCTCCAATTCTATATCTGGTTTGTATTTAAATGGAAAAATAAGTAAACTCCTACAATACGCAGATGACACTCTTTTGACACTTAATGGTACAAAGGAAGAGTTACACTGTGCACTAAGTATTCTAGATGATTTTGAAAAAATGTCAAAATATATCATACTAGGTCAAATCATTATATTCGATCCAACTTCAATCTTGTTACTGACTTACATAATTATGATACAAGAAATAGCAGATTCAACTTTAACTTACCAGAAAGAGTAGGTAGCATTGAAAATTCGTTTTATTACATTGCCATCAAACATTGGAATACCCTTCCTAATTATATAAAGGAAATAGAAAACTTTGCTCTTTTTAAGAGGAAATTAAGGGAATACCTATCACTTGAGAGTCAGAAGAGAGAAGCAAATGACATGGTATATGATTGAAATTGCCAGAAGAAAGAACACTTTTCTTTTCTCTGCCAGGTTCATGCTGTCTAAGTTTGTATATACTTTTGTTTTTGTACGTTTTAGAGATTCAACATATTCTTTATTATTCTTTTTGCTCCTCCTCCTCCTCCTCCTCGTCATCATCATCATCTTCTTCATCTTCTTCTTCTTCTTCTTCTTCTTATTATTATTATTATTGTTGTTATTATAATCATTATTACATGTTATAAATGTTGTTTTTGTTATCATTTTTATTATTCTTAAAAAAAAATTTCTTCTCAGTCTGTAAATAATACAAATTGAACTAATTAATTTTGTATGTTGGGGACCCCACTGGAAATAAGCTCTCGAGCTTTCGTGGGTTATCCTGTTCAAGCTTACATAATTTTGATCTGATATTCTTTTATTGTTGTATGTTAGAGGCTTGGCAAATAAAATCAATCAATCAATCAATCAATCAAAACCTTAAGATAAACATTACGAAAACTCAAGTGATATGGATCGGAAAAAATAGGGCCTGTAAGAAACAATTAATGCCAGAACACAAACTAAATTGGGTATCCGAAGGTTACTCGAGATACCTAGGAATAGACTTTTCGGTTAACTTGTTAGAAATGGTCAATCATAATTATTGTGAAAAAATTAAAGAAATAAAACGCCAAATTATGTCATGGTCAAAAAGAACCTTAACTGTCTTAGGGAGGATAACTGTAGTTAAAAGTTTGTTGGTACCAAAACTAAATTATTTGTTATTATCACTTCCAGAACCTAATTCTCAAATTATGATAGATATAAACCGTTCTTTTTATGCGTTTATCTGGGGTAACAAACCTGATAAGATAAGTAGAGAACAAATGTGTCAACTATACTCTGAAGGCGGAGTTAAAATGATTAATATTTTTATTCATGCCAAATCTCTAAAGATATCGTGGATTAGAAGATTTGTAAGTGATTCTCAGGTAAAAAATTACACTTTCCATATGTTTTATTCGTTCTTGCCTCAAAATCATTCTTTTCATTTGTATATGGGATCTATTTACTACAAAAACTTGGCAGACTTGACACCAAATCCATTTTGGAAAGAGGTTCTTTTAGCATGGTCAGACCTGGTGGAACTTTTTATCGAAAATATTGCATGTCAACCTCTTTGGAATAACCCCCAAATAAAAATGAATGGTAGAGTAATATACTTTAGGTCCTGGAGTGTAAAGGGAATACGTTTTGTGAATGACATTTTAGAACAAGACGGATCTTTTCTTTCATATTTTGATTTTCAACGTCGGTTTGACATACAAACGAACTTTCTCCAGTACTATGGTCTATGTAATGCTGTTCGGTCAGGTTTTGAAAAGAGTACACGTGTAATTCCAAAGGCCATAGAACCTATAATTCCTGAAGCTTTGCACCTTATAGTGAAAACAAAA
Organism: Heliocidaris tuberculata; assembly: GCA_025618425.1. NCBI lineage: Eukaryota > Metazoa > Echinodermata > Echinoidea > Camarodonta > Echinometridae > Heliocidaris > Heliocidaris tuberculata. The sequence goes on along the minus strand of CM046834.1, from coordinate 39,326,512 downwards.
TCTGGTTGTTCCCATATTTATCAGTCTTTCTTAAAATACAAAGTCAAAGAATGTAAAAGTCTTATAAAGTGGAAAAAAATCTTAGATATTCAGGATGAACGATGGGGGTCATATTGTTTGATTCCTTTTCAATCAATAGATACCAATATGAGATGGTTCCAAATCAAGATTTTAAACAGAATATTATATATGAGAGATGCATTGTTGAAATTTGGTGTGGTAACTGATAAAAAATGCACCTTTTGTAATAACAGTGAAGAAACCATTATACACGTGTTTTGCTCTTGTCAGTACACGAATGTAATATGGTCTAAATTTGAGTACTGGGTACTTCATAATACTGGGGAAAAGGTTATACTTACAAATCAAAATAAGTTGTTTGGATTTTGCGGTATCAATAACAATGCACTAAACTGTATACTGATGGTTGTACGAGAAATATTTCATGCCAAATTACAAAATCAATTACCTTCATTTGAGAAAATTATATTAGCCGTAAAATGTTATTACGAAATGGAAAAATACATTTATCAAACGAATCTCAAAGAAAAGAAATTACTGAAGAAATGGTTTCTATTCAGAAAATGTTTTGAGAGTGTTGGCAGCGTGACAACATGAAAATGATCAATTTACTATGTATTGTTTTATATCATATGTATTGAAAAAAAGAAATCTTTATTTTTTCTCTGCCCTTAAGTTTGGGCCGTGATGTTCATTGTTATGCCATTGTTTACTCATTCTGTTGCACTATCCTGAATACGAAAGTATATGATTATTTGTATTTGTTGAATTTGTTTTTTGTAAATAAAGAACCCTGTGGAAGGGGGAAAAAAAAAAAAAAAGAAAAAAAAAAAAGAAAAATAATCAAAGAGTCTCGGGTGAATAACATTACAAGGGCGTAGGCTGGGGGGGGGGTGCATTGGGTGCACGTGCACCCCCCCCCCCGAGGAGGCATAGGAGTTCCGCCCCTGAAAAAAAAAGAAAAAAAAAACTTTTTTCCTCCTTTCAACAGCTTCAAAAACAAGGGGGCACATGACCCGAAACATTCTGTAAAACAATTATTAGTCTTGATTTCTGCCCCAGACCTTATACTAAAAGTCAGGCCATCCATAGAGGTCGGCCAAATCCATTCTTGTCTCATGACGACAGTACCGCGAGACTTATAGTTAATTAAAACCCTTTCGCACGTATAACACCCGAAACTGACGCCCGAAACAGAGATTACTTAAACGCTCCGGAACCTGGGGGGGGGGGGGGTCACTCGCGGACTGAAGTGGTACCCATGCTCGTCTAAGCACCTCAAAACTGGACCCAAAAGGAAGTAATTCTTGGTGTCAAATTCTACCTCTAAAAGGATATTGTAAAATATACCCTTAAAAGGCATAAATGGCGTAGGAAAATGTACCAACAAATGTCGAAGAACGCCTATTTCTCAAAAAACGTCGAATGTTAGACTGTACAACACCCATTTTTCTAAAAAAAGAAGAAGAAAAAAAAAAAAGTCGAATGTAAGACTGAAAAACACCCCGTTTTCTCAAAACCGTCGAATGTAAGACTGAAAAACACCCCTTTTCCCCCAAAGACGTCATCTGATCCTTTCATTCGACTTTTTTTGTTGTTGACAAGCATGGGTACCCGGCATGGGTACCACTTCACTCAGTCTCTGAGTCACCCCCCCCCCCCCCCCGGGCCCAGAAAGCCCGCTTGACTTCAGTATCCTTTATATACCTCACTTTAAGAATCTTTCCTAATCCTATCATCTGATTGGTTGAAAGTGCAGTCATGGTTTTTATGATTGTAACATTTCAAGCACAGAGTTGCATGATGATATATATGCAATGATAGGTTTTTGTAAAATTAAAGGCCAAGTCCACACCAATATCAAGTTGATTTCAATAAATAGAGTAAAATTAAACAAGCATAATGCTGAAAATTTCATCAAAATCGGATGTAAAATAAGAAAGGTTTGACATTTTAAAGTTTCGCCTATTTTCACAAAACAGTTATATGCATAACACGGTGGATATGCAAATGAGATAGCTGATGATGTCACACACTCACTATTTCTTTTGTATTTTATTATATGAATTATAGAATATTTCAATTTTTGCAGATTTGACAATAAGGAAGCTCTTCCTTGAATCACAATATGTTACAACAATGACAATTCCACAAGTTCAGTGAGGAATCAATTTTTGTTTCACATCATAATGAGGAAAAAAATGAAATATTTCACATTTCATATGATAAAATACAAAAGAAATAGTGAGTGGATGACGTCATCGGTTCCCTCATTTGCATACCGACCAGGATGTGCATATAACTGTTTTGTGAAATTAAAAATTTAATTTTTCTTAATTTTCTTATTTTACATCCGATTTTGATGAAATTTTCAGCATTATGCTTGTTTAATTTTACTCTACTTTTTCAAATCAACTTGATATTAGTGTGGACTTGGCCTTTAACTCTGCAGGTTGAGGTGGTTTTTAACACTTTTTTGAAACAAGCCAAGAGATTTCATGTTGACTATACTTTTAGGGAGTTTGTTCCAGTCGTTTGTAGTTTTCGGATAGAATGAGTTCCTATAATAATAATCTGTTCTTGCTGTTCTGGGTACATGCATCTTTAAGTTATGATGATCTGTTCTTCCAATTCTGTTCGCAGGTTTGCACATGTTATTACGTCCTATATCTGTGATGTCATTAACAAGCTTATAACACTAAAAAAATAAGTTGGAGGTACTTTCGTCTACTCTCTAATGTATTCATACTAAATTCTTGTAACAAAGTGTTGTAACTACATGTACTACTCCAGTCTTTGTTCAACATTCTTACGTATAACGTTTTTTTTAATCTTTACAATCAGTTGGCTACCGCTTTGTTTCTGTATGGATCACATGCTGTGCAACAATAATCCAAACATGAGCGTACTAAAGATTCTGTAAAGGGTTTTTAAAACTGGTTTTGGTCAGTCAACGCAGTCCCTCCGTATTATGTACCCAAAAGGTCTATTGCACTTTACATGTAATTCGGTACAATAATCATTCCAATTTTAAGTGTTATTTATCGCAAGACCCAAGTATTTCTCAGTTGATGTACTTTGTAACCCTTGACCATTATTAGTATATTTAAAACTAACATTATGAACCTTCCTAGGCATCATAATCTTGGATTTAGATATGTTGTAATCAAGGAGGCAATGTGGCCTGACAGAATTCAGCATAAGCTGAGATTAAATCGACATTTAAATTAAAATAAAACCAGCCATCTTCAAGAGTAAATGTTTTTACTGGAAATAGTTTTGACTTGTTGAATGATATTTTGCTGATTGAATGATTACTGACATCAGGTAAGCAATCATTTGATTAACAAAGCAGCTTATAGGCTAGGTACCAAATCACAAGCTTTATAATTTTCTGAACAATACTTAAACACCTACATAACCTACACTGTATCGTCCAGGAAAAGCTTGCTTGTGATGTGATATCTATTCTAATTTTCTAAACTTTAGTTCCACCTCCCCAAGATGTGCACCTCCCCATGCCCAAACCAGCCTACGCCCTTGCATTATTTGGGAGGTCTGCCAGTCCAAGGGCAATTCCACGCAGGGGCACGGTCACGCCGCCACCACACACATACATTATAAATGGGTGCGGGAACGACGCGTCCGCGGCCCTGCGCAGAACCACCCCCAAATCAAAGCATTAAAGTCCATCGACACGTGCCACGCGGCTTATCGGTTATATTACACAAATACTACACAATCCTTCGTATAATAAATTTGCATTTTAGTGCAAATTTGTCTAGCATAGCAAAAGCACTGGCTGCTCAGATAAGCCAATCAAATTTCAAACGTCAGTTTCTTTCTGAGCATGCATATGCAACAACCAATGCTATTCAAATGAACTCTCACGAGTATGACCTACTATCACAGAATAGGTGGCTCATAGCAAAATGTCTAACCTCATCACCCACTCGTAGCAAGTATGAATTGACATCGTTTGCAATTTCGATACTAAATAATAAACAAAGAAATTCTTCAAACAAACTAAAGATAACAGCCTTGTTTCTTTGAATACACATCAATTCGCACAGCAATCAATACAAGGTAATCAGATTACTCATACTGAAGTATCAATTAATTGTATGCATTGATATAAACAGCAATAAAACAAACAAACAAAAAATCAATTTACTTATTCCACGGCATTTTTTCCTGACTATTATTGAAAATGATACCCTTAAAAGCCTTTTCCACCATATAAAAAGAAAAAAAAAGTGAGGGGGAAAAGAAAAGAAAAATAATCAAAGAGTCTCAGGTGAATAACGTTATTATGGAGGTCTGCCAGTCCAAGGGCAATTCCATGCAAGGCGCGGTCACGCCGCCACCACACACATACATTATAAATGGGTGTGGCAACTGCGCGCCCGCGGCCCTACGCAGATCCACCCGCAAATCATCGACAGCGACACGTGACACGCGGCTTATCGGTTTTTTGTTTTGTTTTGTTTTTGTTTTGTTTTGTTTTGTTTTGTTTTGTTTTTTAATTAAATAACCCAAATGCACACGCTGGTATCAATATGCCTATAGCACTTCATTCATTTGATGTATGATAAAAGAGCAATATAAATAAAATGCCTTGCTCAAGGGCATAAGTGCCGTGCAGGGGATCGAACGCCCGATCCTCGCATCTCCAGTCAAGCCCCTTAAACCACTGGACCACGGCACCTCCACGGCACCTCCTTGTTGCACAACTACAACACATCATACACACACACACACACACACACACACACACACAATGTAATACAATATAATATAATGCATGCATACTATAATATAATCATAATACAAACGATGTCAGACATCGTCACGTCATATAGTATATGAGAATGCATGAGGCAATAATACTGTCCAATGATATCATAAAACATAATAATACAGAGTGGTTATAATACAAACTATAGTCGAATGGCTTTACATTTTTCATATGTCTTATTGGACAATATTCCTTTTACAAAGTGGTACCTCAATATTATCGGCACGACGGTGTTCAACCATATTCTGACTTATAGGTAAGAGGATCTTTGTGTCCTTCTTACGAAGGCCACTAATGCTTTTTGGTGAAGAAACCATGGCATGTCCGGTGAGTTCAATAATCTTTCAATGTCCCTTTCCTCGATCATGGCAGATTATTTCAACTAAAAGCATTGTCCGTTCTAATATATATCTGGGGCATTCAATTGAAAAATGGGTGGTTGTTTCTGGTACTCCACAAGTTTCACACAGACCTGGACCCGGATGCCTCATATAATGTAGCCTTTAACCCTCTCAGTCCCCAAGGTGCAAAAAATGTGTATTAACTCAATGGAGTTTTTATGTCTTGGGACTAAGAGGGTTAATCAAGGCGATTGTGCTGCTTTGTCGATCCGACCGATCCCCATGTCATTCCTCGAAACGCGCGGAATGGTCCTCTGATTATTGCGCGGGACGTCTTTCTGTATCACAGAAACAGTAGTTTTTGGATGCGTATACTTGAGCTAAAACTGAGCGTATTTTATCAAGTGCGACAAAGTGTACATCACGTTTCCATATGCATTTATAGCACAAAAATTATAGCGACGTCCTCAGTACATATTTATTGTGTCAACTATTTTGTTAGGGAGAAATTTTTGCATTTTGTAATGTGGAACTTTGAATTTTCACGATTTCAGAGCACTTCTTATTTTTACTGCAAATCAATTTCTGATCTTGATATCGACACCTTTTATAAATTTTCTCTTAATAGGGTTAGGCAGCTTTTTAACATTATTTGAATAATCCATGGGCGGTTTGTGTAAACTTCGCTTGAGGGTGGGGGCTACCCCTTTGAACAATTTTCCAGGGAGCGGTGACTCCGGTCCTTGTCAAATATTCCCATGACACTTCCCAAAATTATTGTGGGGTGTGTAGGGCCGGGTACGGACGGTGTCTGCTGGCTATTCATAAGGACCGCTATTTATAAAAGACCGCTTATTCATTTAGTCACGCGTGATGGATAGCGGTCCTTATGAATAGCAGTCATTATGGCTAGCGGTCCTTATGACTGGCGAGGTTACCCCGTTAGGACAATGGCCACCATCTTCTTTGGTTGCGCTAGTGATGTATAAAAAACGACGTGCGAGATTATGTACTGCATAGGCTGTTTTTTTACATTTTTTATTGGGGGGTGTTTTTGTGGTTTAATCATCTCTTTTATCCACCCATCATTATTATAAAACACTGTAAATTTACTCAACAATAAGCCCTTACCCCCTGGTTTTGGTTTCTGATATTAAAGATATAAAAACATAAAATTTCTGGTAAAGATGAAATAAATATAAAAAGTGAAAAATACAGAAATTGCAAGAGTTGAAAAGACCAAATTTCTAGGCGTTTGTAGTATTGAGAGTCGGTTGTCTTGGAAACCGCATATCCATGAAGTAGAAAATAAAATTGCCAAAAATATATGTATTATACACAGACTTCATTTTCTGTTTCCTCAGAATGTTCTTCGAAGTTTGTATTGCTCTTTAGTTCTCCCATATTGCACTCTTGTGTGGGGTAATACCTATGCGTCTGATATAAGAAAGCTAACTACATTACAAAAGAAGATAATAAGAACTGTGTGCGATGTACCATCTGGAACTCACACCAACCCATTATTTCATGACGTGAGACTCTTAAAATTTGAAAATACTGTCAGTTACTAACTACGTTTTTATGTATAAGTGCATTTACAAAATTAATTGTTCATCTCTTTTCCTCTATCAACCTGTTCCTTCCCATCTGCTTCTTCATTTAGGTGAGCCTCTGTGTGTTTATTAATTAAGTTAGTTAGTTAACGTATACTATATGTAAAAAAACCCAAACAAACCAACGAACAGATTTATGAATCATATATATAATTATAATGATTTTTAATTGGGAACATACTATTTACAAGCTCCGCTTCTTTGCTAGTTCCCTTTTGTTACCTTTTCGATTATGAAGAAACAATTGAAACGTGTGTACACCTCTCTCTGTTATAACATTTATTTTAGAAAACAATATGTAAGACAACGTTCATATGCGTTATGTTTGAATGATGAGTTTCTTCTACAATGTAAATACTTTATATGATTTATGAATTGGTATCGAATGTTAATTATCAAATCTTTTACTTTGTGATTAATCTTATGATACAGTTTGTACGAAGAAAAAAAAATCAGTAATTCGGCTCATCGGCTGCGCATATTTGTTTTGAATAAACCATTTAGATAAATAAATAAAGAGATTACAACAATAATAAAAATAATATATAATCAGGATTTTTTTTTATTCAATGATGACATCACTGATGAGTGTTCAGTATATTTCGAAATACCAGAACATGGCTTTTTGATTTGTCTACTCTTTAAGTATTATTGCATCGATACAACGGTAATTTACTGACACTTCTTAATCTCTTGATAATTAATCTGAATTCAAAAGAGTAAAACTGACCTTCTCTTGAGATAATTTGTGACGGCTGAAACGCATGGAACTTTTGATTTGAAAATGAATTAACATTATCATCTTAATTCCTTAAATTTCATATTAACTTAGAAGTCATATATGCGTTATATTGTCATTATATTCATATACATTACGAGCACAAGAATGCTACGTGTATATTATCCTTTATCAAGTATAAAGATAACTCGAACCAGAGGCGTGGAGTCTGTCCGGCCACTGAGGGTGGACTTACTACGGGGATAAAAATGTGAGGGAACAGGGTTCATCGAGTGAAGAAAGTTCGGAAATTTGGGAGGGGTTGTATCATCATCTTCTTTTCACATTGCCCCCCCCCCCCATTTTTTCCGCCATTCGATTTGGGGGCACGTGCCCCTTGTATCCCTCTGTAGCTACGCCACTGACTCGGGCATCTTGTTCCAAGTTTGTAATTTCATGACTTTCTCTTTACAGGGCAAATAATCTGCCGAGAGCAAATGTTTTCACCGATTTCATCAATGTGATCAAAAAAATTACAGGTAGGCCTTGAATCGTAGATGTTGTCATTAATCATAGATTATCCAGTTCACTTAAATTCTATTCTGGTTGCATTATCATTTTTTCAGACAGTTGAACAGTCATGTTTGAGGATGTTGATCTTTTCCTAAGAATTGTTTTCTTGTTTGGTTTATCCTCATTTCTCTCCATTTTGGTACTAACAACCGTTAAAAAAATTAGCTTAACTTGAGAATCCGAAAAATGTTGCAAATACCAGTGGTTCGGATTACAGGAGCGGGTACATGATAAAATGTCCGATTTCATTTTATTTATAGGAGGACCTCCTATTTTCGTCATAACTCACAAGGCATCGTCGATCAACGGAGAGACAGATCAGTTCAAAGTTGACCTTCGAAATCTTACAGTAGACTTCATGTTCGAAATTGAGAACTACACGGAGAAAGATCACAAGTATAATGATGAGAAACATGAAAGCATTTTGGAAGTTCTCACTCAGTGCACTGCTGTGGCCGATAGGCTATTCATGCACTCTGAAAAGAAAACCGAAAACACCGAAAACACCGAAAGCCGGTGCAGCATTATCTAAGAGCGAAGTATGTGCAATGATAACAATTTGTTTTGCTAGACTCATATTTGTTTTGCAACATGGAATTTTAAATGTAATTATCCATGAATTTCCCTGTACATCGTCAGGAAACCTTTCTTTCTTGCACATACGGGAATTTGTAATTGCCTCTTTCCCAAAACATTCAAATTAGAAAGATGGTTGTTTAAATTTTTTTTGTTTTTGTTTTTTGTTTTTTTTTTTGTTTTTTTGTTTTTTACCTTTCTGTAGAGTATAGCATAAAATTACAATTATCTGAGCAAACGTCCTTCAGATAGTTGTTTAGTTTAGCCATTCACTGAAATAGTTGCTGAAGGAGGTTGCAAGGCCAGGCATTAGTATAGTATTATTTCCCATCAATGATGTTTTGCTTAATAAGAATTTGGTTTGTTTAGTTTGATACAAAGTAAGTCTTTGGCCACAAAATCGTAATATACATTTGGCTACTCTTAACAGTCCAATAATAAAGATTATTTCGAAATGACTGACAATTGAGAAAATTAAAAATTTCCCCTGTCACGAAATGAAGAACTGAAATTATGAAAATATTTTGTTGAACATCAGCAAATATATTCGAACATATAGTAAGTAAGTCTGTTGTACTATAGTAATCCAACTTATTTAGACCGATATGCAAATTAGCGATGTAATTGAAAATTATGGGTCAAATACATAAACCCTTCAGCATATCATTTGACGCGTGTTATTTTTATGTTGTTGTTTTTTTTGGTAAAATGCAGGAAGAATTTTATCGAATGTTGGTTATCATGAGATGCCTTAGCAATAAGTTTTAAATGTTCATGTTAAATGCCATTTTACTTTTAAATCTTACTTTTAAATAGCCCGAAATGCCAGATTGTGCTTAAATTTATTTTACCCGACGTTTTTGATAGAGCTTATGATAAACTTCATGTAAATTTCCTGTTTAAATCAAGAATAGAATAACTGATTAGAGTGATTACAATGTCATACGAATGCATTTGCAACAGTCCAAAAGGTTTTTAGAAGTACAGTTATATGATATAGCCAACATTGATGTAATAATCCTTTTTAATCGCTCCTCTCTATTTTTCTTATTGAAAATGAAAATAATTATTTCCGTTTCTTAATGTCTGATCACTTTATTCATTTTTTAACTTTCAGGGTTTGTGATAATTAAATTCTATGCCAAATTAATAGCTTCAATTAAATATTGAAAACGCTATGGATTGTAGAGTTTGGAGGGCAGATGCATTAAATACAATTTTATTATACGCCCTGCTGAAAAGCGTTTGCAGGAGAATTCCTATAATAGTTGATCCATGAGAAATTTCCCTGCTAACGTCCGTCTGCCAGACACGCATTTTAGTAAAATAAGTTTATACCATATATCATCTGTTGAGACCCATGCAGTAAGGCGTTAACTCTGTGTAATAGCATATGAACTAAATTAAATTCCCTTCTCTCTCAGCAGACAATGTTGTTTTGTTATATATCAGAGAATAATTGATACCAGTATAAGTACCGGAGCCAGAACCAATATGCCTTCAATAATAATTCATTCCGTTTTGTTACATCTGCACGACATGTGATGACCATGGTTTGACAAAGGCATCTATTACATGTACATTGCACTATGCTTTGAAAATTACAAAAAGAGCTCTCCCTATAAAACACGATGTTGAAGAAAAAACTTCTTACAGTCAAACAAAATGAACTTCTGATGTGTCTGTTATAGATCTAATGATATACACATAAATTGTGATCCAGACATTTTCATGTTTCAAGAAATAAATATAATTATAGATTAAACATACAACAAAAGAGTTGTCTGACTTTATTCTGGACAACGCATCCTTGCTCAAAATATATTTATGAAATTAGTTTCTGTTTAGTGTAAGAAACAAATATTTTGTTTCCCAAACGCACATTCATTCTTTCTTCTGACAATCTTATGTAATGTTTTATATAACTGAAAGTCATCTTTTTTAGTCCTTCCAAATTCATCAGAACATGTTAAACATATATGAGTGCTTTCAAGATTTAGGTTATGCTCTATCATTTATTTTAATCAAAGAAGACAATCAGAAAATGAAAATGAAAACTGAAATTTCTATGAACAATCGTTAACAAATCCAGTCTAAAAAAATGATATTTTGTGATTGACAATGATTATAACTACATGATACATCCGTATAGGTGCTAACCTGTGCTAATTTTGTATCGAATTAACAGCTATTGGCAAGACTTTCTCTTAGATGTTCAGAAATAACAGAAAGAAATCTGTTTCTGTTTGACCAATCAACTGTAACCATTTTCAGGACAATCCCTTAACGTCAGGGGCCGCGGAAACGTTTTTGAAAGTGGGGGGGGGGGGGGGGGGGGGCTGATCTGATTTCACTCATTAATGAAAATTTTCAAGCCTTCTTCCGATATTTTTTTAACGTGTCTACTCAAAAAAGTGGGGGCTGCAGCCCCCCAGCCCCCCCCCCCCCGGCTCCGCGGCCCATGAACGTGAATACAGGATTTTTAAAATGTTTCTATTGTTGTGTAACTGACACACCTATAAAGGTTCTCTGTAGTTCTGTTGCTTTTATAATTCCTTTTCCAATGCTACTGGTATGACTTTAAAAATATTCGTTTTGCTTCATTAATTAAAATGATTGACTAGATGCGCTATTTCGAAACCAACCATATTTTGATCAGATTATGTTTATGAACATCAAGTCCAAAATAATAAAGTATAATTGCACTTTTAGGTTTGTGATGAGAGTATTCTTTATAGGTTTCTTTTTTCTTTCAAGAGCTGATATTATGAAAAATTAAAAGTATTGAAAGATTATCTCATATATTAAGTTGTCATCAAAATGGCAGAATGATTTCTTTTGGAAAAATAGATTTCTAATCATGTCGATTTTATTCTTCAGGGTAGCATTATTTTTGTATTTGTCATATTTAATGTTTTGTGGATGAGATTTTTCTTATGTACGACCTGTGATTTCCATTCTTGTTTTATATCACGAATATGTTCTGTAACATTTCTTTAATATGTGCTTTAGCAGAATATTATGAAATATTGTGAGAGCTATCAATATCTTTTTAAAAATATCTATGAAGTAGAAAGCAATATTGTGTTGAATTATTTGAGATAGACAGAAAAAAGAACGTGCAGATCATTTAATGTCCTTCGAAGGATGTCTTCAGAAATGTTAGTATTATTTTATTCTTTTTTTCTATTTATTGAGCAGTAATACAAAATCATTGTTTGTTTTATGTGAAAATGTACTTGCATTTATATTAGACTCTATTTGTTTCATAGAATTCGATGTGATATGCCAAGTATCAATTCATTAAAATCTTCCAAAATCTAAAACGAGTATTTGCGCTAGAATTCTTTCATTCTATCATTTAGTTTCCTTGCAGGTTACGAAAGATCGTAAAGTTGATTTCGAAAAAGTTTTCTCTACGCAGACTTGCTCTTTCTGATCTCCACTCTCTATATGTAGACATCAGTGCCTACTTCTCGTATTTAACTTATTCTGTAGACCAATGGGGTTTTGGTCCTTAAAAAGATTCTGATAAGCTTTCGTAAGAACTCCCATGATCTTTCATCCTTATTTTGCCATATGGCTGAACAATATATGATGTAATATTTTAAGATGTAATATATTGGAGTACCAAATGTCTGGAAATCATCTCCAAAAATTGTCTTTAAAGTAATGAAAATTATGAAAAATGAAATTATGATGTGTGGATGACGTTGAAGTTACAGATGATTGTCTGTTACTGCATGTGTATGCTGAATGTGAAGGACATGAATAAATGAAATGCTAAAATGAATTATATTTTGAGTAAAATTTAGAACAAGTTCATGAGACCTAACTGTTACCAAATGTTTTCAAATTCATGAATTATCTGCATGCTTTATTTATTTATTTATCATTTATCAGATAGATTCACTTACTGAGGACCATAATGCACATATACAGTACATAGACTAATTGTTGCCTCGTTGGACCAACCTTTGGAAAGGCTGACGTGTTGGCAAGAAGTTTGGCTTTCATTTTAATGAAATATGAATATATTTGTAAACTAGTCTATGTTTAAAAAAAGCATGAAATTATATGAAGTTTAGCGATTTTTTTTCACATCCAACACCACTTCGTATTACCGGTATATAGACATCTACATGTATTTATTAACCATCATTTTATTTAGTGTCATATACCATACACAGCATAATTACATACCACTTATGACCTTTGTTCTCTGACTTTATTGTAAAAAAAAATAATTTAGTTTCAATCATTTTAAATTTAAAAAAAATTGTTATATAAAACTATAATTTAGTAATAAGTTATAAAAAGGGAGGGGGACAACATGAGATTTATGAGTTGATATGAACAGTGAACTTTTTGATTGAAATCAACGTATGAAATGAACAGGAATACAGGAATCAGGTTACACGAAAGTTTAATTTGAATCCCTTTTTTTGTAATACATGAAATTAAAAAAGCAATATATGACAAAGCTTATTGAAAGTTCATGCGATTTCGCAATTTAGAGATATCACAGAGCATCCCAGTCGTTGAAGTAATGGACGCAAAAGGTTAAACCACTGACGTTAGAAAATGAAAAATAATCTAGAATGAGAAAGAAAGAAAAAAAGAAATGACATGGTGAATATGAAGATGATAAAGATGAAGAAAATTATGGTAATGATATGATAATCGAGGGGATGACGATGATGACGACGATGATGATGAATATAATGACCATAATGATGATGATGGTGATGATGATATGATAATGGTGCTAAAGTAAAGGTGAATTATTGTGGTGGTGATGAATTCCCGTCACCAAGTTAAACAAATTGACGACAGCATTGGTATACCATATGATTAACGACAATGCATTCATTAAATGGTTGCAATGCAGTAATGATATAAAGAGGATTCGGAAAGTAAAGCTTTTTTTTTCTTTTCTTTTTCAAAGGGGGAAATGTAAATCATTAAAAGTCATTTGAGAATATCCAGAGGCGGTCTGGGAATAAAATTCGAAAATGGAATTTTGGTTAGGCCGACCCACTCAACCTACAAGCCACAATTTTCGTCATTACACCTTCATTATATGCTATATAGGCTTGGGCCGATCGCAAATTTATTTTTGAAAGATTGGGGAGGTGATTCGACGTGTCAAACGGTTCACTCCAGTAGATTACGGTTATATTGCTGTGGTCTTGTACGACGGAGCGAGTGTATGTTTAAGGGATGTTCCTTTGATACATGGTAGGAAATATTTGTATTTTTGTTCTCTAAAGGGTAAATTTCTTGTGACTTTCAGTCAGACATGTATGTAGATGAGGAGAAATCTGTTCTTTTCAAATAGTGTTGTCCTTAGACTTTATTGAATCAATAGGTTTTTATCATAATGAAAGTGATGTGTTCTACCAAGATTATTTATTGTTGTTGTTGAAGATATCAAAAAATAGATGTGAGACTTTGGAAGACAAGAGATCGCATAAATTTTCTTTTTCTCTAATTCTGAGAAACAGTTATACATGTATTGTTGAGTTTTAAATACGGTGATAATCATTACGAACTTGAATATAAATGTTTACATTTGATATAAATGTACCTTTGCGCTTTTTTTTTTCTTTCCTTTTGCTATTTTGTTGTCTAAAGTCAGGTTAAAGAAATGTCAGATAGCAATTTCTATGTTACGAATTGAGACTATGAGAAGGGGGTAATATTTTCCGTAAACTAGTAACATGACCAAGCTATCGATCTTTTCCTTAATTGACCTCAACTGTGACAGGGATTATGTTGCTTGTGTGAATCAGTGGAGGAGATTGCATGTTATTCTGTTTACATGCAAATTAATTACTTTATACATTTGCCGGATATGACAAAGGTACAATAAGTAAGACTCGATGGGCAATGAGGCGTTGAGCCTTTTTCTCAGGCCGGGAGATTTATTCTTTGAAGAGGATTGGTTGGCTTTCGGGGATCTGGAGTAAATGGGGTCACACGTGGCTTTCTCGGTATCGCGTCTTGTCTCTCCTAATGAGACATATGTGTTTTTTGTGAGTAGTTTTGTCTGTGCTAGCAAGGGAATAACTCCTTGGTGCTAGGCACCACTGTTGTTATAGATGTTGTAGTAGTTCTGTATTTGTCATTATGGGCTAGCACACAGTATAGTTAGTGGTATTTGTTTGATGTTACAAAAGATTTTTTTTTAAACTCCACAGGATTTGATTTTCATAGCTTCACGGTAAAGTTGATATCTGATGGATAGTTTCAGTATCCTTTCTTTGAACTGTCGAGGTTTAGGAAATCGTGAAAAGAGAAATGACGTTTTGGAATATGTTGAGGCTAAAAGGTTTCAAATTTGCTGCTTGCAAGATACGCACTTTGCAGTTGAAGAAGAAGCTTCTGTAAAATGTTTTTGGGGAGATAATTGTTTTTATCAGTCATAAAGCATCCAATGCAAGAGGTGTTGCCGTTTTGTTTGGGGAAGGGGTGTAATTTAATGTAAAACAAACTGAACGGTCAAAAGAAGGGAATTTCGTTGCTTTAGACCTACAAATATATGACTATGACATATCGTTGATATCATTGTATTGACCTAATCATGACAATGTTAATTTTTATGCAGATATTGAAAGAATTGCTCTAGAATTTGATAATCCACTAACAATTTTATGCGGGGATTGGAACTTGGTCCAAGATTATGATAAAGATACATATAATTATATTCGTCTGAATAACCCTAATTCCAAGAAAAAAGTCGATCTAATGAAGAATGATTTAAATTTGGTAGACCCATGGAGAGAATTACATGCCCATGAAAAATGTTTACGTGGCGTTAACCTACTCCCTTTAAAGACCCCAACCGGAGCAAAAAGTGAAATTGACAAATTGAAAGTTTATAAGCTACAAAGCACAACAATGCAAGTTTTATGCATTTTCACCGCTTGCCAGCTGAGTATTTTGCTTTAGAAAAACTCAAATTAGCGGGCTTCGAAAATAAGCTTTATTGTGCTTCTCACCGGCCTGCCGATCTGTGACGTCACACTGTGTAAAGAGAGTTGTTTTTACATGCGTTTGTTTGTAGAAAAGATCGATTATTTTCTTGTTTTTATAGATTATGAATTCGATTTTTTTTTTTACAATTTGCAGAGGAAAATGACACTGAAAATATTTTGTGCTTAAATAGATGAAAACTTACAGCTCTTGACCATATTTTTGTGATTTCTTTGTTTGGCTCTTATTTGGCCAAGATTGCCATGTCAGGCAAAACTGATACACACACAATCTGAATGCAGATACAGGTGGAAAGCTGCGACAAATAAGCGGCAAATAAAACATGTCAAAAAAAGTAGTAGGTTTCATCAATTTAAGCAGGAAATATTTTCCATGATATTTCCATGTGATAATAGTGAGAAAAAAATCAAATGCATAATCTGGAAAACCAAGAAATAAATTATTTCTACGTGCAAACGCATGTAAAAACAACCCTCCTTACACAATATGACGTCACAATTTTCAGGCCGGTGAGAAGCACAATAAAGCCTATTTTCGAAGCCCGCTATTTGAGTTTTTCTAAAGCAAAATACTCAGCTGGCAAGCGATGAGAATGCATAAAACTTGCATTGTTGTGTTCTGTAGCTTATAAGCTTTCGATTGGTTAATAATTTATCAATTTCACTTTTCGCTCCGGTTGGGTCTTTAAGGCAGCTAGATTGGACTATTTTTTGGACTCCACTGAATTACTGTCGCTCGTTAACAAACTGGAGATTTTACCGGGATACCAGATCCGATCATTCCCTGGTGAAATTATCTTTGAATTTAAATAATCGTAGAGTAGGTCCAAGTTACTGGAAATTCAATAATTCTTTGTTAAGGGATGATAGTTATGTAGAACAAATTAAAGATGTTATTAAACAAACTATTAAGACCTATTCAGTCCAACATGATAACAATTCAAGTAGATTTGAGGCAGAAGGACAAAATATACTATATGAGTTTGCTGTTAGTGATGAATTATTTTTTGATACGTTGTTGACAATAATCAGAGGTGAAACAATTTTATATGCAACTAGAAAAAAGAAAAGATTGGTAAATTTAGAATATGATTTAGAGAAAGAAATTGTAGACTTGGAGAAGACATTGATATAAAAAACAGACAAAGATAGGGAGTTAGTTATATTGAATGAAAAGAAAGCTTTGTTGGAATCATTAAGAAAAGAAAAAATGGAAGGAATAAAGATGAGATCTAAAATCAAATGGATGGAATACGGCGAGAAACCATCAAAATATTTTTTGAATTTAGAAAAAAAAAATAAATGCTGTGATAAAGGGATATGCAAACTGGTCACTACCGAAATCAAAGAGATTACAGCACAGGACGATATTGCATCAGAAATTGTATCATTCCATTATAAATTGTATGAAAACAATCCGGTTGTCGATGTAGACTTAAATACAATATTAAATGATGTAGGTATAAATAAATTAACCAATTCGATGTCACAGAAGCTAGAAGGAGAGCTCTCTATTGATGAGGTTTATCAAGCTCTTAAAAACATGAAAAAATAATAAATCCCCAGGTCTAGATGGATTCACTGTCGAATTTTTAAAACATTTTTGGAAAGAACTACACATATTTTTAGTTAGATATCTGAATTCCGCATATTCATCCGGAATGTCTTATACACAGAAGTTAGGGGTTATCTCTTTAATTCCCAAAGGAAATAAAGATAGGCATTACTTGAAAAATTGGAGACCCATATCTTTACTAAATGTATAAATTAGGTTCCACTTGTACAGCAAACAGATTGAAGAATGTATTTCCTTTTCTTATAAATGAGAATCAGAAAGGTTTTATGTCAGGACGCTTCATTGGAGAAAATATCCGTTTGTTATATGATATATTATTGTACACTGACCTCAATGATATTCCTGGTTTATTGCTACTTATAGATTTTGAAAAGGCATTTGATTCAATTTCTCACGACTTTATTAGAAAAGTATTACACTTCTTTAAGTTTGGTCCCTCTATTGTAAAATGGTTTAATGTATTCTATGAAAATGTTCAGTCATGTGTATTGATCAATGGACACCTGTCTCCAAGATTCTCAATAGAGCGGGGATGTCGTCAAGGAGATCCCTTGTCTCCATATATTTTTCTACTACAACTGTACTATGCGCCGAAATACTCGGTCTGTTGGTTTGAGCTTACCTACAGATAAACATCTTAAAATAATTCAGTATGCAGACGATACTCTTCTAACATTGAATGGATCAGTAAGGGAATTAAACAGTGCAATAAACATTTTAGATAAATATAACACAATGTCGGGTTTGAAGGTTAATATACATAAGACACATGAGATATGGATTGGAGGATATAAAAACAAGAAAGATGGTGTTCTTTTGAACAGAAATCTAAACTGGGTATTCGATGATTATTTCAGATATTTAGGTATAGAATTTTGTACGGATTTGCACAAAATGACAATTCAAAATTATAATGAAAAATTTAAAGAGATTAAAAGTCAAATGACATCATGGTTAAGAAGAAACTTAACTGTCCTTGGACATGTTGGAAGAGTCACAGTTGTCAAATCATTGCTGGTATCCAAATTAAACTACCTTATTCTGTCTCTCCCAAATCCAGGTGAAATTTTTTTGAAAGATATAAACGCTCAGTTTTATAGATTTATTTGGGGGGGGGGGGAGAAACCTGTTAAAATAAGTAGAAATCAAATGTCGCAAAGTTACTCAGACGGAGGGGTCAGAATGATAGATATAAACATACACTGCCAATCATTGAAAATTTCCTAGATTAAGAAATTGGTAAATGGCTCGATAGATAGTAATATCCTCTGTCTTTTACAATCTTTTTTGCCTGGACTACAAGACTTGAAATTATATATGGGAAATAATTATTTTCGAGAACTGGCGAGTAAAACAGAGAACCCTTTTTGGAAAGAAATATTCACGGCTTATAGTACACTCTTATCCATGCACTGTGATACCATTTCTTGCCAACCCTTATGGAATAATGATTACATTAAAATAGGTAATAGCTCAATTTATAACAAAACATTGTGTAAAAACGGAGTCCTTTTTGTCAATGATATTTTAGAGTCAAATGGTCATTTTCTCTCTCTGAAAGACCTCCAAGAAAAGTATGATATTGAAATAATTTTTCTTTTTTATTGTGGATTATGTGATGCAATTAGAGAATGATACAAATGTACTACTTTTAACAGGGTGCAACAACCCCTTTTCCCAGATACAATGGCACTTGTTATGAAACGTATTAAAGGATGCGCACACATCCATGCAATTTTATTGAAGAAAAGGAAATTAGAATGCAAAAGCTTTCTTAAATGGAAATGTATCTTTGATTTGAATGACAAGAACTGGGAAACATATTGTTCTATCGCATTTAATTTAATGGATGTGGGCTTACGATGGTTCCAGTTTAAGATATTGCAACGTATATTATATACGAATGATTTACTGTTTAAAATGAATTTAGTCCCAAGAAAAGAATGTACATTTTGTAATGAACAGAGGTGAAACAGTTATCCATCTGCTATGTGAATGTACACATGCATATTAAACATATTTGGGATAGGTTGGAACACTGGATATACACTGGAACCGGAAATAGAATGATATTCTCACTACAAGATAAATTATTTGGTTTAAGAGGTTCAAATAATTATGCATTGAATTGTATACTTATAGTGGTGAGACAGATGGTATATACTTGCAAAATAAAGAAACAACTGCTCGATTTTGATAATATTAAAGTTTCGCTTATAAATTATTTCAAAAATGAAAAGTACATTGCAGATTCGAATTGTAGAAATGATAAATTTGCAAGAAAACGGTTTCAATTCAGAAATTTGTTTACATGACGATGCATCTTTAAGGTGTCGAATATTTCAGATATACAGGCTGCCGGTTGGCTTTCTTTGTCATGTTTGTGGGCATGTTCGCGCTGTTCGGCCGGAACAATGTGGTTGGTGGACCAATTTTGTTGTTGTTCTAAGCTGAATGGTGCGAACAGGTGATCGGAGGTGCCGACTGGCGCTGTATTTTCAAAATAACTAACGATGGTCAAAAATAAGTAATTGTATACCCCAATATTCAAAAGATGATACATGTATGTGTTTGTATTGTTTCCCTTTTTTTTTCATGGATTCAATGAATACACTATTGAAAATATGTTTTTCTTCTGTGAACCCGACAGTTCAAGAAACATTTGTATTTTGAATTATTTTGAGTTATTAGTGTATTATGTATTTACATTATAAATGTGATTTACCTTGAATATGTTTGTTAATTTGTTGTAACTGAAAATCAATAAAATCCCTGTGGAGGGAAAAATACTTGAAAAAAAAAAATGTATGTAGAACCAAACCACAAGCTATATGGGCGCTATTATTAATTTTGTGCGCTTTTACGTACCAGTGCTTTGAAAAAAAAAACAAAACAAAACAAAACAAAACAAAACAAAAAACAAAAAAACAAAAAACAAAAACAACTTCAGGGAGAAAAAAGTTTCCAGAAGCTACTTTAATATATTTTGATATTTACTAAGGCGCATATAGTTACACAAAATTACAGGTGATCGGAGGTGCCGACTGGCGCTGTATTTTCAAAATAACTAACGATGGTCAAAAATAAGTAATTGTATACCCCAATATTCAAAAGATGATACATGTATGTGTTTGTATTGTTTCCCTTTTTTTTTCATGGATTCAATGAATACACTATTGAAAATATGTTTTTCTTCTGTGAACCCGACAGTTCAAGAAACATTTGTATTTTGAATTATTTTGAGTTATTAGTGTATTATGTATTTACATTATAAATGTGATTTACCTTGAATATGTTTGTTAATTTGTTGTAACTGAAAATCAATAAAATCCCTGTGGAGGGAAAAATACTTGAAAAAAAAAATGTATGTAGAACCAAACCACAAGCTATATGGGCGCTATTATTAATTTTGTGCGCTTTTACGTACCAGTGCTTTGAAAAAAAAACAAAACAAAACAAAACAAAACAAAACAAAAAACAAAAAAACAAAAAACAAAAACAACTTCAGGGAGAAAAAAGTTTCCAGAAGCTACTTTAATATATTTTGATATTTACTAAGGCGCATATAGTTACACAAAATTATGAAGATAAACACGTAAAGCCGGATAGCTAAATATATATATATCATACCTCTTTAGCCTTTTACAAATACGTTTAAGTGTTCTTTTTTAAGTGTTTTTTTGTGTCGGATGGCTTATTGTGGAGGCACGAAATTAGATCGACGTGAAATATAATGATTTATTGCAACCATAGGTTGGATTTTGTACAAAAGGAATAAAAAATGGTTGACAATAATTATTATATACACGTATTTACAATAAAAATACAAAGACTGACATATGAAATACATAAAAATGAGAACATAATACTAAGAAGAAAAGGCATTAACAATTACTGTACTCAGAAAGTGATTATATAGCAGAAATTTGAATTTTATTGAAATAATATCACAGAAATAAAACATTGAATATGACCATAGAAAATCATATTCGAATCAAATACAAAGTGAAAATCCCAGTGCTAAACACGCAATGAAGCAATTGATCCGAGCATTGGATAAATTGTTATCTTTAATCGGAGCAAGTGATGTTTTTATTCATTTTTTTTTTTGTTTTTGTTTACAAATACTTAGAGAAGGATATTTAAATATATATATATATATATATAAAAACCCTTTTTATTAATGTATTTTACCCTTCCCTTGTTTAGTCTTGAACAGTGGTCCCGGGTTCAATCTCATCTCGGTGCTTACATCACTCTCGACCAAGATGTATTAAATGCTGGGTACCTGGCAATGCTGGAGTAATAATATTGCACTCTTATTATCATACATACTAAGTTGTATAATCTTGTATTGTATCATCTAAGAACTTTATTATTTCTTAATAATAAATCTGTATCGTTAGAAGACCTCCTATATTCCCTACATCCGAAATCGACTCCTACACCCACAACTGTACAGTTGCTGCCAGGTCTTTTAAAAAAATGAAATTGATTCTAATAATCATTTTTGTTTGCCGTTGCAGAGCAATGACTTCTTATATTCAATCACCTTGGGTGCGGACCCAGGATTTTATACAAAAAAGGGGGCGGGTGGCACAATTCAGTTCCGCAAAAAATAATCATGCATGGCAGCAAGGAAAAAAAAAAAGGATTATAGGGCAATCCAACCTTTGTAATAATTTGCGTGAAAGCAGAAAAATCTTTTTTTTTTAAATCACTACATACGGGAATTTCAATTTGGCCGTATAGGCCTATGTGATGTAGCGGCATTCAACTTTCCCATTCGCTCCAACACACAAAATGACTAAAATGTCAATTTTTCAAGGAGCTTTTTTTCTTTTTGGAAGACCTATTACAATATGGTCTACAGTATATTTTGAGTACTGCCCCGAGGGAAAAGGCGCTCAGGACAAATCGGAATTTAATGATATGTTGGTGTACGACAAAAATGGGAGAGTTGACCGTGAATACATCACAATCGATTCACCAAATTGCCCATTTGAGATTCGCATAGATGTAGTGCTGCTCAGCGGCGACCAGTTGGCGTTCTTGTTCTTGTCTGCATAAAGTGTTAGGCCAGGAGCCTGTCCCGAAATAGTCACCCCATTTTACCCATAAGATTTGACCCAGTAAAGTTACTTAGACCATCTAAGTCATTGACAAAAAGGTTGTCAGCCTGACCGTAGCCGCCGGGTTAAGCCCCCAGAGCCCCCAAAAGGGACCCCAAAGTCGGGTCGATTTCACCCCATCTCACCCATACACCAAACTTTGTCAGTAGGAAGTAGTATGACAGGACATTACAAAACACAAAAAACTGACAAAAATTTCCGTCGGGATGGGTGTCAGACAGCCCCTAAAAATTCGGGTAAATTTTTCCCCTTAAAGCCCAGAGACCAAATTTTGTCAGAAGGAAGAGCTATGGATGTACTTTTTACGGGGTCGAATAGTCAAGTTCTCTAAAGATCTTTAATCTCGATCCCCACTCAGTTATGTCCCTTGTCTTTCCATACAATTGTTTATTCTTAATGTACTTCTTATGAATTCATATTTTATATGTATGACCATTATGTGCAATTATGCAGTTTTATATGTATGATGTTTTTATATTGAGTGAAATAAATGAATCTTGAATCTTGAATCTTGATGTTCTATCTGATTACGTCACTACGAATACAGGTTCCCCCCAGGGTTGCGTGCTGTCGGCACCATTATTCATTATATATACAAATGACTGCATCTCATCAAATGACAACGTCACTATTAAAATATGCTTATAATAATAATTATAGTAATACTCCACTTATAAAGCGCATAATAAGTATACACTTCTCTATGCGCTGCACATATACATAGATCAAGACCAAATAATATTACATTTAACAAACATACGAATACTACAAGTACATGATAAGTATATTACAATTAACAAAATTGGCAAATTGAAAATTAATAATAATTAACGAAGGCGGAAAAGGTGGGTTTCAAGTACAGTTTTGAAATTTGAAAAATTGGGTGCCTGTCGAATGTATTGTGGGAGATTATTCCAAAGATTTGGTCCAGCAACTGCAAAAGATCTGCCCCCGTAGTATGATGTATGGATTCTTGGTGTGTGGAGTAGACCTTGGTTGCTTGAGCGGAGGTTGCGAGGTGGGTGATAGTGAGTGAGCAAATCTGTCAGATATGATGGGGAAGAATTCTGTTGTGCCTTGTACGTCAGTAATATGAGTTTGAATATGATGCGTTTGTCCACAGGTAGACAGTGTAATTTCTTGAGGGTATTGTAAGTCGCCCTGCGTGGCTGACATGGTTTTTTGTGCTCTCTGAGCTGTGTACAGTTTCTACCATTTATGTATATTGTTTTTCATTAATAATTGTACCAGATAGTTTTGTGATATGCAAGGATACTTGTAGCCAAATTTGCAATTATATCTTGCTTGTATTGATGAGATATTGCTTGATGTTCTTGTGCATGGTTTTGATTTGAGCTACAGTAAATTTGTAAGCCATTTTGTACATGTATGTTGCATGTACAGCACTATCACCATTCACAGTCGCTCATCTTGAACGGACAGCATCTCCCTATTGTCTGCCTGCATTGGAAGCACAATGGAGCCATTGACACTCGGCCTTTTCACTCTCACTGTGTTGGCTTTTCAAGTGTCAACTGCAAGTCTACCTTGTACTGTTGAATGCCATACAGGACACCCAGCTAAAGACTCTATTTGTAAGTACTTGAAATTTCGAGTATCTTATTACTACAATTCGTCTGCAACATTTCAGCTCAAGTTACTTCGGTCCGGTGATGTAAGTCCTAATCCTGGACCGTCTTGTGAATACATCACCAGAGCCCATAGTGTTCCTACACAGTATTGCAACTCCGACAGAGCTGGAGAACGTATTAAGTATGACAGGTTGTTTCTTCTGCAAAGAAATCCTGCATGGGCCCATTTGAGTCCAGTAACTTATAATCATGACTTGTCAAGGATTGTTCACAGAACTTCGAAGAACAGAGGGAAGGTTCATCCCAAAGCATGGAGGAACATCAAGGAGTTAGGCATTCAAGCTCATCTTCGAGGCAAGAAAATTAAAGGGCTACAAAGAATAGAGCAAGGACACGGACTGATACAAACAGGACATCTCTTGGCCCATCTGGTTTTATCCCTTCGCCAATACCAGTTGTTATCTCAAGGCAAAGGAAACAAAAGTTTTGGGCTTCAAGAAAAATCAACTGTGAAAATCTTAAGGCAGTACCTATTGTATATATGCAGCTCTGTAGTACAATCCAATAGCAATGTATGTCTATGGAATGCTCATTCTATCCGTAATAAATCCACTGAGATAACAGAGTTTGTACAAGAAAATGATGTTGATATGTTGTTTATAACCGAAACATGGTTAAGTGAAGCAGATGACGTAGTAATTGGGGAGTGTACACCACCTGGTTATACATTCATATTAAGTTCTCCTAGAATCTCAAGTACTCGTGGTGGGGGTATCGGTGTATTGTTCAAAACGCCACTCAAAATGAAGAAGAAAAAAGACGAGTTTGCTTCTTCAACTTTTGAATATGTCCATGTTACAGATATTTCAGGTTCAGTTCATTTTATTGTTGTGTACAGACCACCTCCATCAGCTGTAAACATGTTAACTCTGTCAGATTTCCTTACAGAGTTTGATGAATTTATTACTGAAACTTCTCTGATTCCGGGGAAGTTGATAATTTTAGGTGATTTCAATGTACACTGGGAAAATGCGTTAAAGAATGATGTCAGACACATTATGAATACTGTAAGTGCTGCGGGGCTGGTGCAACATGTCCATGGCCCGACCCACATTCTAGGTCACACCTTAGATCTTGTTTTTACTCGCGATGATGCTTTCTTATTTGATTGTCATACGTTAGAAATGTGTTCATCAGACCACTACGTGATTCATTTCTCCTTAAGAAAGCAGAAAACCAAGCCTGGTTTGGTTATCGAGACTT
Source organism: Heliocidaris tuberculata (assembly GCA_025618425.1). Taxonomy (NCBI): domain Eukaryota; kingdom Metazoa; phylum Echinodermata; class Echinoidea; order Camarodonta; family Echinometridae; genus Heliocidaris; species Heliocidaris tuberculata. Next base: position 39,301,311 of record CM046834.1, on the reverse strand, counting down.
TGCGCAATTATCGCAAATTAGACAAAGTAAGGTTCACGAATGCATTGGAGGAATTAGTGTCACTAAGACCACTTGATTGTGATTGTGATACCCTTTTTGATTGGTATGGTGTAGAAATCACGAAAATCATTGATGTTCATGCTCCATCCAAAACAAGAACCTGCCCCCCAAAGTTATGTGTTCCCTGGTTCAGTGAGTCCATCATTGTGGCCCGCCAGCAACGCCGTCAAGCAGAAAGAAAATGGCGTAAAACAATGCTGGATTCAGACCAAAAGATCTTTTTGGAGAAAAGTAATCACGTAAATGAAGTAATTCGTTCAGCAAAAATGAATTATTTCCTGGAGAAACTGAGCTCTTGTAATAGTAAGGAAGCTTATCGTATCATCTATTCTCTCTTGAATAAGAAATCTGGTCATCTGCCCATCCATGACTCAGCATCTTCTTTGAGCTCTCAGTTTTCTTTATTTTTTGTGGAAAAGATAAGGAAGATTAGGGAGGAAATTGATTCTCATGATGTCGTTCCTGATACTAGGTTCATTGATTCAGTTGATGAGGCTATTCCTCTCTTTGAAAACTTTCAATGATGTACTCAGTCTGATGTGTCCAAGCTTGTAATGAATTTCACTAATACATCCTGTACACTAGATCCCATCCCGACGTGGCTTCTAAGAGAGAATCTTGTACAGTTATTGCCTTTAATCACTGACATTATCAATATCTCTCTATCTACAGGTAGGTTCACTGTGGGTGCTCATTCAACAATTGTTAGACCTCTGTTGAAAAAGCCGAATCTGGATCAAAATGAACTTTCAAATTACAGACCAGTTTCTAATCTGTCCTTTCTTGGTAAACTCATTGAAAAGGCAGCTTGTTCACAACTGATCCAACACATTGAAAATAATAACATGTTTGATTCTGTTCAATCTGCTTACAGGCCACATCATAGCACAGAGTCAGCACTAGTTAAAGTTTAAAATGATATCATGTTTTCCCTTGACTGTAACAGAGTTGTTTTGATTGCACTTTTGGATTTATCTGCTGCCTTTGACACGATTGACCACAAGATTCTTTTATCCCGTCTTTACAGCAGAATAGGTGTAAGATCTACAGCTCTGTCATGGTTCGAGTCCTATCTCACGGGATGGTCCTCCAGAGTCAACATTGCTGGTGAACTATCTAGTCCCACTAATCTTGACTTTGGACTTCCTCAGGGATCAGTAGTAGGCCCTATCGGGTATTCTATATATACTCTCCCTGTTGGTAATATTATTAGACATCATTACATCAACTACCATCTTTATGCAGATGATACCCAACTGTATATTTCATTCGATCCCAGAATCCCAGGAGATTTAGTTGTTGCTTTGTTTAGACTTCAGAACTGCATTTCAGATATTAGAAATTGGATGATGGTTAATAAATTGAAGTTGAATGACTCAAAGACAGAATTCTTCATAGCAGCCTCTCCTCACAGTTTACGCAGTCTGCCAGATCTTAAGCTTAATGTTGGCAATTTTTCCATAAGCCCTTCAGTCACTGTTAAAAATCTTGGTGTAATTTTTGATATAGAGAAATGTCGATGGCGGACCGTGTCTCTCAAATACTACTGTAACTTTCCATTTACGTAATATTTCTCGATTTCGAAGATACATTACTCAATCAGCCTGTAACAACGCAATCCGTTCTCTAGTTCTGTCCCGTTCAGATTACTGTAATGGCCTTCTTTCCACCATCCCTGTTACTCAGTTAGATCGTATTCAACGGCTTCAAAATTGGGCAGCCCGCCTAATTTATCAGGTAACGAGATTTCACTCCCCTAAACCACTCCTTAACTCGTTACACTGGCTTCCTGTAAGACATCGAATAGTTTTTAAATTACTTTTGTTGGTCTTCAAATCTCTTAATAAGCAGGCACCTCAATATCTACATGATTGTTTGACCCTATACACCCCTCGCAGGAATGTGCGATCCTCCAGCGACCCACTCCGTCTTACATATAATATCACACGGAAACTTGCTGGAGATAGGACCTTCACAATAACTGCATCAAAATATTGGAATAGGTTACCTTTAACACTTAAGCAATCACCATCTGTTTCTTCATTCAAAAAAGGACTCAAAACATTTCTTTTTTCTAATCCAGATTTTTAGGCTTGTTCGTTTTTAATCTTTTTTTTCTTGTTGTAAGCGCTTTGGGCCATCTCGGGAAAAGCGCAGTATATAAATAATAATAATAATAATAATAATAATGGGTTATGCTTTGTTGGCGGGGAGTTCGAGTGACGAGCCTGGCTGCGATGTTCTACAGCATCTGAATTGGCTGGATGTCTGTGGCAGGAAGGCCATATAACAAGCTGTTGCAAGAGTCTATCCGGCTAGTGACAAATGCATGAATCAGAGTGAGTGTAGCTTACTTTGTCAGGGAACCTCTGATTTGACTGATGCACCTGATTGCTTCCATTGCCGACTTGCAGACAGTTTTAATATGTTCTTTCATGCTAATATGTTGATCAAAGATGACCCCCAAATTTCTAGCATGAGGAACAGGATTTATCCGACCATCACCATAGGGGTGGGAGTTTCGGGTATTTTTTCAATTCGGGAACCCGACTATTTTTCGGGCGGGTTCCCGGTTACCCGAAAATGATATAACACGAATTACAAGCCAATATTTACCCCTAAGAAGCTACAAACACTGTGGGAAAACTCCTTTGTGTTTGGCAACTGAAATAAACCATTCGAGGAAAAAACAAAAACAACAACAACAACAACAACAACAAAACAGGCGGAGGAAATCGCGTGGGCGCAAGACAGGATAGGCATAAGCCGCCTAAATCTAATCTGTAGAAATTGTCTACCGTCTAATCATGCCAGCGCGCCAGCGCCTTAGGTAGTCATGCGCGGTCAACAGTCCCTCGCACATGTTTATCCAAAATACATGAATGTACATGTAGGTCTACTTATAAAAAAGGAAGGGGAATACAAAGAAATCTTATGAAGAAAAACTCGTTTGAGACGATGATCATGATGATTCTTAATAATTTTGTACGGGCAGCTCTTGGGAATTTTGACATCGTGATCGTAGAGATCGAGTCACTTACTCACTTTGTACACAAACTTCACTGTTCACACGGAGTATTGATTTGCCTGGCGAAAATGGCGAGCTTTCTGTAGTATCTAGTTATCTATCTACACTCCTCATACTCTAATTATTCACATTGCGAGTCCTCACGCACGCGGTCATCGCCTCACCGACAGTTTCATTCTCAACGTGTGATCAACCCGCCAATTATTGAAATTCACACACACGTACCACTACTAGTACACATAAAATCATCAATACATGCCGGGTCCTCTCTCTTCGCCAGTAGCACCATTGATATCATCATCGATCATCATAATCATCAAAGACATCATCATCATATCATCATTATCAAGATAATAACATAATCAAAACAATTATCTTCATCAGACATCAAATATAATTCATCAAACTCATCATTCATAAAAAAAAATCATCAAGCCAACATTTTCTTCTCTGTCCGACTGCAACTTCATCCTTTAACACACACATGCGGTTCCCTTTTGAAATTCGATCTGTTTATACAAAGCGCCTTTTCCGCCCAATGCCGCCGCGGTATATGAAAGGAAAAAAGAAAAAAGAAAAAAAAAGGCGCATACCTTCATTGGCTGGCTGGCATATGACTTGTCATGACTTGTTATTAACGGACCGCTCATGAAATGACGTCACAATTTTATGAATGAAAATGTTAATCGCGCGCACTGTAGACATCCTTCGCTTCTCACAGCCTTGCTTTTCACTTTCGCATGAACAATGAAGGATATTATTTTGGATATATCGTTCATGTACTGTTAATCTGATTTCAGTAATTGGTAACTTCTTTGCTAAAGTTTCAGGATATTGTGACAGTGTCAGATCGTGATCGTCGATGTTAAAAATACATGTTTAATAGTGTACGAGTTGTAAGATGCCACGTGCGAGTGTGGAGCGACTGTTGAATATGCATGAGTTTGTAAACTTTACGCCCGTTAATCGCTCATAGACTTATCGTTCACTGCAAAGAAGGGGGAAGGGCACTAAATGCAAATTATGTCATGGGTTCAATGAACCAATGAGCAGTCTCCGAATAGCGGCAGTGAGCTTTGCTCTCTGTGTATACGAATGTGTAAGGTTATGTTTCACAGTGAGTTGAACAAATCAAAAGCGCATCACTGCAATGGTGCGCTAGAGCGCTACATGGATTTTTTTTTACATGTAAATAGTAAATGGCTGTTTGACGTTCATCTACCGCCTTGTCGTGTACATACATAGGTGATAATTAAATATTCATTTTCGGGTATCGGTTATCTAATATTTTGACCCGGGTCCCGAGGCTCTCGGGCGGGACTCGGGTACCCGGTTTTTAGTCCCAGCCCGATCACCAACACAAACAAACAAAGGATAGGGTTGCGAACGAAACTTTGATGTGAAGTGGATTACTTCCGTTTTGGCATCATTCAGAGCTAGAGACAGCTTATTCCTCGTTGCCCAAGTTTTGACATCGGCTATGCAGGCATTTAACCTTTTCAATGACTCTTCACGCTCAGTGTTCTTAAACATTATGTACATTTGAGTATCATCTGCGTAAAGTACTAGTATTACATTCATACCATGGGCTCTTATGATGTCATTTATCGTTGCCGTGTACATCGTGTAGGAAAGGGGCCCGATGATAGATCCTTGAGGTACCCCTAGCTTATCATTCCAGGTTTCCGAAAAGGCATCTTTTATTTTGAACTGTATGCGTTCTGTTTTCCAAATAGGAACAAAACCACTGAAGAACAGTTCCCCTTATTCCAAAGTAGCTTTCCGTTCTCTCCAGCAGAAGATCATGGTCAATCGTGTCGAATGCTGCGCTAAAATCTAACAGCACCAGTACCGCTTCCTGACCAGCATCTAGAGCTAGAAGAAGGTCATTCTGGACCTTGAGAAGAGCTGTCTCAACACTAAAATGTTCACGATAAGCAGACTGGACTCGAGGAAGGAGATCATTTTCACTCAAGTATTCCCTGATCTGTCTAGCAGCAGCTCTCTCAACCAATTTTCCAACATAACTGAGATTTGCTATGGGTCGAAAACTCGATACATCATCATTGGGAAGATCATCCTTTTTTAGTCTGGGTTGAACAATCGCATGTTTCATGGATGCTGGCACCACACCTTTTTGCAAGCTAGTGTTCACTATTTCAACAGGAACCGGAGCCAGACAGTACACTATATTTTTAAGAAGAGAAGTAGGTATCGGGTCCAGATCACAATAGGCGTTGGATGTTACTTTGATGATGTTAACTATTTCATCCTCTGTCACCATGTCAAACTCACTCAGACGAGATGAGCACTGCTCTCGGACTGGAACAGACAAGTCCTTGTAGACTGAAGTATCTAGCTTCTGCCGAATGCGTTTGATTTTCTCATCGAAGAAATTGCAAAAGGACTGTGCAAGTTGACTGGGAGAATCATGGCATGGCAGAATCTGGTTTGAAGCATTTGGTGATGACAGAGTCCGAACCATTCGATACAAGCCTCTTTGATCACGAGGATCGATTTTCTTCAGAAAATAGTCTGCTTTTGTCTGGCGGAGAAGTGAAAAATAAGATTTACATTTCACCCTATAGATGTCCTTGTGTACTTGAAGACCATATTTGTAACTTACCCTTTCAGCTCTCCTGCGCTCTTGCTTTAGTCTCCTCAGAGCGCCAGTATACCATGGAGCATGAGGTCTAATTAGGATGAACTTCTTCTCCTCACGTGGGGCATGTTGATCCTCTGCATCTCCATGTTATATAAGTCAGCTAGGTCTCTGCAATTATGAGGTGGGTTTGTGATTAACTGAGACTTCTCAATGTATTGTCGGAATTTGTGCAGATCAACATCCTTGAATTCCTCAAGATGACAGAGCGTCTAGCAGGAAGAGGCCGAGCGATTAACAAGCCACAGATTACTGACCGATGATCAGAGGGTAAGGAAGAATCGGTCACTGATGTTTACACCAAATCATCACATTCTCGAGATATGACGAGATCAAGTGTGTGACCACTGGAGTGTGTAGGGCCTCTTACATGGTTGCGAAGATTTGCCACATCCAACAGGCTAAGAAACCTTTGAGCATCCACATTAGTTGGGTCATCAATGTGAAGATTAAAGTCACCAACTATCAAGAGCTTCTGACGGTTGATACAGAGAACTTCGATCAAAGATGATATTTCACTGAAGAAAGTACTCAAAGTTTCCCTTTTCTTACCAGAGGACGGCGGTCTGTATATAACTACAAGACGCAGATCTACTGATCCAGAAGTCCTCAGCATCAAGTCAATATACTCAAAGGACCTGAAGGTCGATTGCTGATTATAACACTCACGTTGAAACCCCCATGCACCAGTACACCAACTCCACCTCCCTTCCCAACCAGACGGGGGGAGTGGTGGAACGAGAAGTTCGGCAGTGTTGACCTAATGTCAGCAAGGGCATGGTTGTCACGATCTGAGTTAGTTAGCCAGGTCTCCGTGATAGCAAAAATATGGAGCTTTTTTGATATTACAAAGTCACATATAGTTGCAGACTTTCTACGAGCCTTCACTGAGCGTGCATTCCAAATAGCAAAGGTGGTACATGGTGTGATAGTGAACTCATGTTTCTCTGAATGTTTATGACTTCCCGTGCTTTCATGACTGATGAGGGAAGTGGGTGCTTCTCATTACGCACAGTTATTCTTGTGCATATGTGATTCCCTCTGGAAGGCCACTTGTTTTGTTCCTCCAACATTACAGGATTTGGTTTCTTCTTCCTCACACCTGCAGCGCGCTTTCCACGGTGAGTTTTCCTATGCCTAGCTCTATACCGTGATATACCAAGCTGATTTATCAAGTACTGTATGTCTCTAGGTAAAGGAACTGATGGCAAATTGCTTGATAATGGATTTAGCGACATCAGAATGGAGCGATCATATCTGCAATTACTACTCTGATACACAGTGACATCACCACACACAGGTTTTGCAACATCCACGTCAGAAACATTGTGTTCACGGGGTCCTGGGTTAGGATTTACGTCGCCACATTCCAGAAGCTGAAGCTGAAACGAAGCTTCTGAGTTTGAATAATATGGAATGCGAGATCCACAAATCTTTCTGCGAATAAGTGTAAGGCTGCATAGCTGTTGAGGTTTCATCATATTTGTCGATTGGCCAGCATGGCTGACACGATGGTCTTCTCCACAGTGCCCACATAGCAGCACAATGAGAACAAAAGATAATGGCCTGAGTGACTCCATTGTTCCCAAAGTACCCCTCACAACATAGCTGATGGTCAGTAGCAACCAAGGTTGAGTGAACATGAAAAGAACATGAACCACTAGAAGGGTTGCTGTGATGCCTTCTCACATGTAGTATGTAGAAATCTTAACAAGGTGAAAACTTATTTCTTAAAATGCAGGAATAATTCTACACCAATTCCTCCAAAATCAGTCCTGCTGGGTCCATACCACTAAATTAACACATTGTTAATCTCAAAACTAATTAATCTGATAAAATGCAAACAGTTAAAGTAAAAACTTAGAGAGCACACTAAAGGGCCGCCTGCTATAGGCGCACACCATAGAAACAAGAACACGCCAATGATAGCCGTGATGACACGGCTATCATTGGCATGATCCATGGCAATGATGAACACAAATATCGGGAAGAGTTATCCATGTTTGAAAAATGATGTGAAGAAAATAGAGATGATTATTGATTTTCGTTTAAACAAAGGTCAAGCAAATCGAATCAAGCTCAAAGGAGGGAATATACAGAACGTCGAGAATTTTAAGTATCCGGGTACAATAATTGATAACGAACTAGCATGGAAAGACCAATGCCAGTCTATATGCAAAGGCTCAACAACGAATGTAATTTCTGCGAAAAATGAATTCGTTCAATGTTGACAGAACCATTCTATAAGGCTATTCTACAAGTCTGTAATAGAAAGTGTATGCTTTTCAGTTGTGTGGTTTGGTATGGTGGGTGCAGACAGGAGGATCTAAAGAAATGCAGAGAATATCCAATTATGCTGGTAAGATGACTGGCGAAGTGACTGATTTGACACGTGAATGCACCAATACGATTCTGAAACAGGTCTCACAGATTTTGGAAAACGGAAATCGCCCCCTTCATCCGTGTTGTATTCTAATGCGATCGGGAAAACGGTACAGATCAATGAAAGCTCGAACTTCACGATTCCTCAATGTCTTTTTTCCGCTTTCGATTCGGAAATGCAATGAGCAACTTCAGTCAAATTGAATAGGCCTACATCTTGCCACTTCGCTATTCATAAAAATTTGCACTGTACCGCTTCATTCAACCAAATGTATCATTATCAAAAAGAATATAAATAATACCCTATGTTATCCTGTGTTATTCTAAATTTTATACCGTTTAATTTATCAAGACCAAAACAAGAATTCAGTTATACTGCCTTTACACATGTTACAAATTAATCCGAATCTTTAGTAAACGTATCTTTTCAATATTGTAAGTTTATGTATAATTATGCCTATATCATTCCATTAATAACGATATATCTGTGTTTCCTAAGACTTATGTCTTACTTATTATGTTATTGTAAATTTGCTACTGCGTATTATCAATTTGTGTATATATTGCATATTGTATATTTGCTTCATGTAATGCCGACAAAATGAATTTCCTATCGGACCAATAAAATTAATCTGAATCTGAATCTGAATTCTTTCAGTCTTTTACCATCCTGTTTCTCTTATTTTTCTCCTTTCACACAAATCAGCTTTTTACAAAGGTTGGATTGCCCTTAAATAAGCACATTTTCCAGGTGCTATATTCAGATCTAATCAAAATATCTCTGAAGAGAAAGCAAGCAAGCAAGCAAACAAACATACTTCAGACAGACAAACAAACAAACAAACTGAACAAAACAAATCAAAACGAAATACTTCGGAAAAAAAAAGAAAGAAAAAAGCGTTATATGTTTTGTTTTCTTTCTTTTGGCTACCACGGAAGGTAAATCTTAGTATATCTAGGCATGATCCAAATTTTTCTGACTAGAAAGCAAGCAAAGAAAAAACCTAAAACCAAACCAAACCTAATAGTAGTGATACGGGGATGTTCTGCTCTCATGTATACTCAACCTATGTATTTATGTATGTATATTTTTGTCTTGTGTTTTTTCATGCAAATGTGAAATAAATGAATTGAACTGAATTCATGGGTCGCTCTTTGAAAAAAATCTCTTAACATTTTGTGTTGGAAAATCCCTGAAAATGGCTTCACTTTTAGATCTTGTCCTTAAACATGGGTTACTATTTTTTTGAAATAGAATAATACCTTACCCATAATCATGTTAAAGTGCAAATCTGAGAAGCAAAAATGCTGATTGCATCCACGGTCCCTATAATAACAACGAGTACCCTTTTCTGCCAAAATTACCCATAAAAATGGGAGGCTGCGCGTTGTGGCTTTGTGGCATGCGCCTGTAATCCAGCTAACAGTGGAAGTTATAAACTGATTCAGCGGACCCAGGTTCGAGACTGAGTCACGTCTTTCGGATGGTGACGTTAAAGGTCGGTCCCCAGACGTAAATAATCATACACACACACACACACACACACACCCACGCACACCCCGTCCAAACCAAATCTGAGTACTCCCTTCCAGGCCCCGGGAACAAACTAAAAAGAAAAAAATGTGAAAAACAGGAAAGAAAGCGGGGCATAAAAACCAGTAATTAGGATCGAGGGGCACATTTTTCATGGGTTGTAATAAATTTTGTTTTGTCTTGAATAATAGAAATTAATAGGCCAGGAAAAAAAAAAACTGTCAAAAATTTCCGTCGGGATGGGGTGTCAGACGGCCCCTAAAAATTGAGGTAAATTTTTCCCCTTGAAGCCCGGGGACCAAATTTTGTCAGAAAGAAGAGCTTTGGATGTACATTCCAAAAATATAAAAACTGACAAAATTTTCCACCGGGAAGGGGGTGTCAGACCCCCTGAAATGAAAACCCCAAAGTGCCCTTTGACAACGCTTTGCCCCCCAAAATGCTCTGTATGTAAACAAAAACTATTTTCTTACCTTCTGACTATGATAATTCAAAAGTGTTTTATTCAATTCACTTTAAATTTTCATAAGATAATTTTGAGTATAATAATCTTCATGAGGTGCAATTTGGTAATAATTGGTCTTTTGAGTAGTAAGTTATTAAATTGTGAAAAATGTATTGCTTTCTCAAAAGTAGACAAAAAATATTGTCAGGATTATGTAAACACACCCATTGACCATCTGACAAGGCATAATAGAGCAGCTTGCTTGGTATCTGTGCAATTAACACAAGAATAGTACATTTCAGCCTGGCAGTCACATACCACAGATACCTGAAAAAGCTCTTCTATTATGCCTTGTCAAACAGGTGAAGATGGACAATGGGTGTGTTTACGTAATCCTGACAATATTTTTTGGCTACTTTTGAGAAAGCAATACATTTTTTTACAATTTCATAACTTATTAATCAAAAGACCAATTAACACCAAACTGCACCCCAAGAAGATTATTATACTCAAAATTATGTTATGAAAATTTAAAGTCAGTTGAATAATACACTTTTAAATTATAATAGTCAGAAGGTAAGAAAATGTTTTTTCTTTACATACAGAGCATTTTGGGGGGCAAAGTGTTGTCAAAGGGCACTTTGGGGTTTTCATTTCAGGGGGTCTGACACCCCCTTCCCAGTGGACAATTTTGTCAATTTTTATATTTTTGGAATGTACATCCAAAGCTCTTCCTTCTGACAAAATTTGGTCCCCGGGCTTCAAGGGGAAAAATTTACCCCAATTTTTAGGGGCCGTCTGACACCCCATCCCGACGGAAATTTTTGACAGTTTTTTTTTGTGTTTTGTAATGTCCAGTCATACTACTTCCTACTGACAAAGTTTGGTGCATGGGGGAGATGGGGGTGAAATCGACCCGACTTTGGGGTCTCTTTTGGGGGCTCTGGGGGCTAAATCCGGCGGCTACGGTCAGGCTGACAACCTTTTTGTCAATGACTTAGATGGTCTAAGTAACTTTACGGGGTCAAATCTTATGGGTAAAATGGGGTGACTATTTCGGGACAGGCTCCCAGACTATAAGCTAAATGTATGCACGGTTGGGTTTGAAAGGGTTGTGCCCCACCCCCGGGGGGGGGGGCCACTCAGGTATATTGGTGTACACATGCGTGTCCATGGATTTTAAAAATGCCCCCTAAACAAGTTTCATATTTTGGTGAAAAGACACCCCTTAACAAGGATTTCGCATGCTTTTTTTCGTAAAAATTACCCCCCTAAACAGGTTTGATTGAAATATTACCCCCTAAACAAGTTTGTCTTAAGTGGTGTAAAAATACACCACTTGAATTCAAGATCACCTTTTGCAAACTGACATATTCTTCACCTTTGGTGGATAAATTCTTCACACAAGGCAAACAAAATAAACTGCACATATAGGAACTGCTGTTGGTTAAATTACAAATGTTATTATTTACTTCAGTTATGTAGGACAGGTTTCAAACTGTGTACTCCGTTATTTTTAAAACACGATCATCATTTGCTTACTTTTGAAAAAAGAACAACTTTTGTAATTTACTTCCAGAGAAATAAACTGTATCGGCAAGAAATCCATGCACAATAATCACACACATAAAGCCATTTAACAACTCCCTAGGTCCCTGTAATTGAGATCAAACACCTGTTTTTCTGCGCACGTCACCGTTCAAAGGCGTTCAAGTTCCTGAAAATCGGACTAAAAATGTTTTGTTCGTATCATTGCCGCCGGAATGAAAATGACCCCCTAAACGAGTTTGGCCGCATTCCGTTCAGCACCCCCTTTTTGTTGAAAATCGGCGTTTTCGGACCCCTTAACACGTAACGCGCGTTACGCGTCCTGGATGGAAAAAAGACCCCTTTTTACGCGTTTTTTTTGGACGCACATGTGTACACCAATATACCTGAGTGCCCCCCCGCCCGGGCCCCACCCCTAAACTTTGATAGTTTGCAGGCACTTGATCACCTGACCGTAATGAAAATAGAGTCATGTGACGCTGAAGGTTTACTTTCTTAGACTTGTCCAAGGAATCACCGTTCTTTATTAAGAAACAGAATATGCATCTCTGCCATTTTTCAGTACGATCGGAATTTTCTGACGTAATGATTATTTTTTTGATATTCCTCAATTTATAAATTCTCAAGTAACTCTATTATCATACAGTAAAATGATAAATATATCAACTTCGTGTAAAATATATAACTTACAATCGTCTTTTTCTAGACTGGTCCCAGCCCGCCTCCAGCTAGCTGGGCCGACGAAATTGGAGAGACAGATTGTTGAATTCTTCTGACTAAAAAACTTAGAATCGAGGGCCGTTCTGGAGAAAAGGAACGTATAAGTTATAACCCTGCTCAGCTATATATTTAATCAGCCCTGAAATTGGATTAGTTACTTATTCTGTGGGTTATCGTTGCTGTGTACAGAACCGTGACGGTAGTACGCGTATGTGCAGATAACTATACTATAGTATAGATCTACATGATCAGTTGATATACGGTACAACTAGTGAAAAAATGGGTCTATTTCGATCGGGATAGCACCTCCGAGACGGAATGAGATCCTATAAAGAAGAAGAAAAAATTACTTATAAACTGGCTTTGATACAGGAGATGCCAAAATAAGTAATAGATCTAATAATAATAATATTCTAGTTAGTAGTTTGCTCAATGCATTTTTCCCGGCCATTAAAAAAAGTTGCTTCTGGTTCTGGCTTTTGCATTTCTGCATCAACTGACAACTTTTTCTGAGATTACTGAATACTGTGCTAGAAATCTTGAAAAGACTTAATGGCAATGAACTTTTCTTTGCTACGAAGGTTAACACCAGGCGATAGCAGAATTTTCTTCCGATCTGTGACAGACTACAGAAGATTGGCAGCATCACCTGAAATGCAGAAGGACTTTCTGGAGCTGATGAAAGATAAGACTCCTAGGGATGTCAGACGGGAGTTTCGCAAAGGGAAATATTTTATGGCCAGCATCTCAGGCATCTGTAAAGGTATATGATGGGGGGACCTGAAGCTACGCACTTTGATTCTAGCTGCTAAAAAGTCATTTTATTTAGTGGTTTGTGCAATTTTTTTTATATATCTTGGTTCTACGTATTCTGAAGTTAAAGGGTAAACTACCAATCACCAAAAAATATTTTGTTCTGCACTGTAATGTCACCAGTCGTGGAGGGGTTTGACAGTTTTAGGTTCATAATTTTCAGAAAATACCATGGTTGTTAGGGAATCACCCACCATTCAATGCCAAAAATGCTTGTGAATAAAATCCACCTCAAATATTGCATCTTGCTTCTACGGCGCGAACACTACTGCGGTGCTTCTGAGGGGCTTCTCCTGCTCCAGTGTCGCCGCACTTCACACCAGTGGTGCCGCACCCTTCTCAAATGATATTGCGAAGGAAGGATTAATCTAAGATAAATCACTTTGTTGTAAAAACTATTTACTCAGTACACGGCGCGCTACTTAAACCATATGCAGGAAGCTACCTGGCTATCGCGTTGTCTTTTGGGAATTGTGCATGCGCACTAGTATAATGGGCTTGTCGGGATGCTACATCATGATTTTTGTGTTGTAGGAATGGTGCATCAAGACTGGAGCATAGGCATTCTCAGCAAGACAGCCAACTTTGAAGAAAGATAATCTACTTCCCAATTATTTTTCATGCAATAAAATTGCTGACCAACAGTTAAGCTCTGTTACATCGAAAACAGAAAATATGGTACATATTTTATATTTTGTTTCATTCTGCTAAAGAAGAAGTTCTTGTTTTACAAAAAAATTAGCAGAACATAAAAAAGCCCCGTGCATAATTCTCTTCGGAAACAAACTTTTCCTGCCATCATTTTTTTCGCGATCAGCAGCGAGCGAAAGACCGCATGGTTGTTCCTTATTTATTTTGGTAAAATATCTGCTAGTCAATTGCGTTCATTTCGCTCCGGTGAGACTAGGGCAGTTGACACAGGGCATTACAACAATGAAGGTGTATTACAATGACTGGTGCCATTACGGTATGTTAGCGGTTCCATGTCATTATACTATATATGTGACCCTCCACCACAAAATGACCAATAAGTCGAGTGGGAGTTTTAGAGTAAACAGCTGAAAAAGGTTGTTTGGGGTGGAAATTGTTATTTTAAGTTTTTTTTATTTTCTGAAAGTTGATTTATTAATCTATCATCTGACCGAGTTTCGGGGTGAAATATCATGTTGAAATATGTTTTTTCTCTCATTCAAAATGACCGTTTTTCTTCCCTGGACATTCAAACTTTGTATGTCAGCTTACTGGGATAATACTTCACATCACTTTTCTGGTATAGCTTAAAAACTATGCACTGTCTGATATTCAAAATCTACAGAAACAAAGAAATATATCTATTCTAAAGGTATGGAAAGTTTCAACCCAATCCAATTAGTACTTCACAGTGTAGGCTAGGGAAGTTTTGACTCAACCTTTTTGTGCGACAAACAATAGGACACAGATTAGACGATCTTAAAGGGATAGTCCACCCTGATTACAAGTTTGTTTTTAAAAGAAGCAGAAAAATTAAAGAAACAGATCAGTGAAGATTTGAGCAAAATCCGATAAGAAATAAGAAAGTTATGAATTTTTGAAGTTGTAATCAATCAGACACAAATTGGCAACTCCGTGACGTATCTTGCGAGCTCCTCTCCCGTTTGCTCAGTACAGAAAATTTCATAAATTTTCATTTTCTTAGTTTTTGATGAAGGAATAGATTTTTTCACACACGTTTTGTGTAAAAACATATGAGCAATGATTATTTTAAAGCTTAGAATCTAAGCTTTCACACTGTGCTGAAATTTAAAGAACCTAATTTCTGACTTATTGGTCGTTTTTGTGGTGGAGGGTCACATATTCAAGATATGGGCTTCAAATATTATATCTCTATATAAAGAGATATTGCAATTTTAATTACACTCTCTTACAAGCGTAAAAGTGACTGGTGAGTAGACTACTAGACACACCCGTACGCGCTTGCTAAGATAAGGGCTTTCACGGAACCGAACTCAGGAGTTCAGTTCTGCGTGCGCACCTTCATGTCATCCTTTATATCCTTCATACTCCTTAACTGTTGACCTATAAAATGCTAGATAAGGTTGATTTTATACTTTCCAGCTGTACACAATTATTTTTTCAGGTGATTGGTACGGACGAATGTCAAGGACATTCATTTTCAAGTCGATGTCGATACCCGTGTGAAATTTTGTTCAACAAGATGAAAGGGTCTTGAAGCTACGCACATGTAATAAATGAACAGCAATCTTAATTTTGATGTGAATTTCACCCTCGATTTCCAAATAGTGATAATATCAAAAACTTCATGGAAATTATGATTCTTTTTGGCACACTAAAAGTTTGGCATATAATTGAATGACCTCAGATATTAATAGTGCTAGAGGTTTATGCTAATTTTATCATGCACCTTCAGTAGGCAAAGTGTATATTATTGTAAAATTTTATTTTAGGTTACAAACAGGCCAATTTGATGGCTGTTCACAAAGATTTTGCAGCAGACTTGGAAGAATACTGTCGCTTGAACTATGGACCAATGGCTCGGATCTTTAGCTCCAAACCAGGACAGTTTGATGCCCCAGAACTCTCTCAAGATTCAGATGTTAGGTAAGAAGTACAGCCGTGACACACCTCTGATTCTCAATCTTTTTAGATTAAGATGTAATTGTGTTTTATATAGATGAGGAGAAGAAAGCTTGTACAATTCCTTATTTAACAAGAAAACTCTCCATTTTCTTTCTAACATACATGTATGAAAAAATAGAAGCTTTATTTGTGAGTTTAGTCATGTGTTCAAATGGTTGTAACTTGTGAGTACAAGCAGATCTATGAATTTGCCTGCCTTCCAAATGAAAGAAATCCATGCCCCCTTTGAGAAAATGATTTTATCTGAGTTTGATTTACACGTACATAGCCTGTACTGCTGCATGATATAATGTAGTGGAGGTAGTGTGTTTGGAAATATGTGTTAATATTATGTCAAAACTTCAAATTTGGAAAAAAATTTCCCTCTGTTTTAGTTTTCTCCCCTGGTTGTCTTTCTGCCTGTATTTGTTAAAATTTGCTTCATTGCCATTTTGAAGATTGGTTAGACTACATAATTTGTCTTGTTTGGTGAGAACAATTTTATCACCAATTTTCTATTAATTTCATATTTCAAATTGTAGGACTGATCTGTCGGCGTATTATGTATAATTTATTGATGGTCAATTCAAAGAAGTGGTTCCAGACCTTCTGAAATATGGGGTCCAGCTGAATGATTTCTGCTTCTTCTACCTTGGATGCAGCTTCTCTTTTGATGAAGCTCTCCTATCAAGAGGAAGACCTCTGAGAAATCTGGAGAAGGGAATCACAAATGTATCTTCATATAAGGTAGTTCAAATGTTTTGATAATTCAGCTTCACTAAATTGAAATACTGGTCTGTCTCCGTCTCTTGATCCCAGGACTGATGTGTCAGCTTATAATGTATTTGTCAATGGAGAGTTCACTGAAACAGTTCCAGACCTCCTGAAATTTGGGGATCAGTTGAATGATTTCTGCTTCTTCTACTTTGGCTGCAGTTTCTCTTTTGATGAGGCCCTTCTTGAGGGAGGAATACCTCTCAGAAATCTGGAGCAGAAAAAGAGAAATGTTGCGATGTATAAGGTAGCTTTTTCAATGTATAAATAATGTTTCAAGTTTGACACTAGTCTTCTATGTACATTTGAATAATCATTGACATCATTTGACACTTTCTGCAAATATATTTGTCAATTTTGAGAACACTGTGTGGAAAGTCGTTATTGATGACTTGTTTTGTAAGACATTTGAAATGATATTCAAAATTATTGTATGAATCTTATACAGAAATCCTTAATCCTGTTAACACCGTGTGATTGAGTTCTTTTGAAGAAGATAAAAGAACTTATATATTACAGATTCATTAAAAAATTACTTTGAAACATTACATCTCTTCAGTTGTGCATAATCATGAGCCTAAATTTACTTATTAGGAAAATAGTGACCAGGTGATATTTGGAAAAGGATATCTGGCAATTATTCTGCCATAAAAAAAAAGAAAAAAACCAAATTCTCTCTCCATTTAATGACAGCATCCAACAAAATTTGAGTTGTGTCATGGATATCTTCATTACCAAATAAGAACAGGTAATTCTTTATTTCAAACATGCATTAGAATCTTCAATTATGCATATCTATACCTGTACTGTTGAAAAAAAAAAAAATTGAATAGATGTGTTCTTTAGCCTCTATGATTTCTCCTTTACCCTCTAGTCCAATGTGCAGTGCCATGGATGCGGATGTTTCCATGGTAACCAGGTGGTATCCATGAAGCCCATTCCTAAGGAGTTGGTTGAGAGGAGCTATCAGATCACTCACCCAATTGAAGATGTCCATGGAGCTCCCATGCACATTGGAGATCCTGGTTAGTTCTATCCTTTCAAATATCCATTCCAAGGTGATTTTAGATTTTACCAGTAATAAGCAGGGTTAATTTACTGCCTGTCATATGGACCATCAGTCTAGAAAACTAATGATAACTGTAAACACATAGTGCAGTACCCAATATCTGATTTAGAATTAGTATAAATAAAGCTAAAATGGCACATTGTTATTGAATATCATTAAGGAGAAAGGACCACTATGATACAGGAGTGTAAATTATAAACAGTTTATTAGCTTTATCAACAAAAAGAGTATAATGTGATAACAAGTTGTTTAGATTTGAATAAAAATCTGAGAATGCAGGTCAGAGAAAACTTCTGAGAAAATTAGACAGATGTATTCATTCCAGTAAATGTTTTATTGTTATCAAGATTTGATTTTAGGCTCCTCAGAAACACTTGTTTAATATCATGGCCCCACAACTACCATTCGTTTTGAACAGGAAATATAACAATTTCTTTTTTATCAGGAGCTTTAATTGTCTTATAGGCATCCTTTCTTTGATATTTTGCATTTTATTCATTTATTTGCAGCTGTCATTGGCATTGATTTGGATAAAGTTGACTATGGAGAATGCACTGATTTTCATGATGGAGACATCCCTGTGTTTTGGCCATGTGGTGTGACAGGGCTAGATACTGTCAAATCTGTTAGTAAGTTGTTTTCATCAAAACATTTCCCGTATCATTATTCAACTCTTTTTCCCTGTGATATTGTCTGCTGAGAGCCAGAAGGGCATTAATGCTTTGTAAAATGATACGAGTTAATGCCCTTTTGCTACTCGCAACAGGCGATATAGACTACTGGCACCTATATGTTCACAAATTGACTTGGTCAACTTCAGCTGCACTAAGAATATAAATGGTTTAATTGTTTTCCAAAAAATGGTTCCAAGCAATGATGATAACACTGTGGTAAGCAGGCAAGCATAGTAGATTATAGACTAGCAGAGTAAATTAGAGTAATCTTTATTTTCTGAGGTATGTATTGTAAAGTTAGGATTTCATTATTTTCGTCTTGTTACTCATGCTGATTACATTGCTTTTATTACAGCTGTATACCCAAACTACCTTTCCATTTTACAGAATTACCGCTGGCTTTCACTCACAGACCAGGATGCATGCTGATTACCGACACCCCCTCCACGAAACCTAACCCCACCCCTCCCCCAGAGGATCTCCCCAGGGTTGTGTGGCTGGCTGATACCCCACCCTTAGCAAGTGCCCTCTCTCAAGCTACCATGGACAATATAAAGAAGCTTGAAACTGCAGCAATTGAGGACATAGGTAAGGTTCCCTCTTAACCCATTACCTACGGGAACCAGGTGGCTCCTGTATTAAGTCTATGGGAATCTGAGAATTCAGTAGTCAATGGGTTAAAAAGGTTCTTCCCCTTCAAATGTATTTACCTACACTGCTTTGTAAATAGAGTTTTGTTGGTGTATAAAATTTTTATGTCTTGAGGGAAAGGAAAAACTTAATAATGAATAATGCTTTTCATTGTGGTGAACAACGTTAACTGATTTGAAAGTTGGCTTTCCCCCCTTTTCCCTCAGCAGTTTTGTGATGATTTGATTTACCAGCTTTAGGCTTGAGTAGGAAGAAGCATGCTTTCAGAAATCGTTACATTTTATTAGTTGATGGGAATGAATCAACACACAATTATGTATTTTCATTATAGGAAGCTTGCAATTGAGGATATTAGCATTAATACAGTGCAGCCAAAGTTCCGGTGTCCAATTCCTTGATGAAGCAATTTTCACACTTCATTGAATAACCACTTTGCACATGTACATGCAATGCATGGCCCAGTATAAGACATTTTGTCTTATATAAGAAGATTAGCCCTGCATTTGTATCAGAATAGAATTTACCCAGGTACACTGGCATGAGCAAAGAGATGATGGATGAGTTGATTTTCATGGGTATGGCTCTTCTCAAATTGAATCTAGGCAAGAGGCAAATTGGCCACCTACTGGTGGTAGATGATCTGCTGAAGTCGGCCCTGTCACTCTCCCATGCCAGGTCAGTGGCCATAACGACTGGGTTCCCGGTGAAGCTAGAGGGAGACAACCTCTTTGAGACAGATGGACCACCGGGTGCTATTGCCATGGCAACCATCCTCCAGGCCCTGGGGAAAGATGTGGTGCTGGTGGCAGATGATAATGGAGGACTTCTGGGATGGATGAGAAAACTGGTAGAGATGCTTCTTGAAAGAGGTTTGTTTGGGTTTAGTACTAAAATGCTGCATTTTTTTTTATGTGCACTTGCCAAACAGATGTAGACTACACTGCAAATCAAAATAAGGAAAAAACTTACTATAATCACAAAATTACTAGAATCTTTCCTTTTTGTCTCGCCTGCGTAAGCAAAAAGCGAGACATAGGCGCCGCTTTTCCGACGGCGGCAGCGGCGGCGACGGCAGCGGCGGCGACGGCGGCGGCGACGGCGTCAACAATTTTGGAAATGCTCTCATTTCAAAAGTATTTGTCTGATTTCCATGAAACTTGAACATAAGTGTTGTAGAGTATCACAGATAATGTGGAACAAATTTCAGGTCAAAAGTCAAGGTCAAAGGTCAATTAAGGTCAATTGAGTTAAATTGTGTTCCAAAAACTTAACCTGAGGTTAAGTTTTTGAATATTTACTTTGTTTCAAAATTGTTTGTTCAAATTCTTTGAAACTTGGCATCATTCTTGGTAGGGATTGTCTTCATGTCACCCTCTTTCAAATGAATACCCAAATCTTACATTTTCATCACATTAAAGGTCACCTACTGACAGTTTATCTTGGTTAAGTTTTGAGTAAATTTCAGTTTTGTCTCTACATACAGTACATGTATGTACATGTACATGTACATGTAGTATGTGCATGTATTGTACACATGCATTTGACTTCTTTGCTGGTAGTGGATTTCAACCAAAATTGGCAGGGATCATCCTTAGGCAAGGAGGATCGAAGTTGATATAGATAGGGGTACCTACGGGGGGGGGGGGGGAGTCTTTGGGCACCACCCCCAAGAGCACCAATAATGACAGTAATTAAATTCATATTTGCTTCTTCTTTAAGCCCTGATGCAAGATTGTTAGCAAAGTTGGTAGGTATTATCCTTAAAGGAAGGAGACCTCAATTTCTGAAACAGGGTACCTTGCCTCAAAGGGGGCTCAGGGGCAGCAGCCCTTAAGCGCCCCTGTTGTGAAAATGAGATATTTGTTAAATGCATGGCTGGGTTCTAACCAAACTAGGTAAGAATCATCCTTAGGCAAAGAGGATCTAAATGAATGCAAATAGGGTACCTATCCCTTAAGGAGGGATGGAGTGGGTCCAAAGCCCCCCCCCCCCCTCAAGAGCCTGTGACACCAAATTGACATTTTTCTTTCTTCTGTAAAAACGTATTGCCACATGTACATGTAGATTGTAAGCAAACTAGGTAGGAATCATTGTCAGGGGAAGGAGACTTCATATTGTTCAAGTATTGTAGACCATTATCTTCAAGGCGTCTGATGG
Source organism: Heliocidaris tuberculata (assembly GCA_025618425.1). Classification (NCBI taxonomy): domain Eukaryota; kingdom Metazoa; phylum Echinodermata; class Echinoidea; order Camarodonta; family Echinometridae; genus Heliocidaris; species Heliocidaris tuberculata. The sequence continues at coordinate 39,280,178 of CM046834.1, read as the reverse complement.
AGGGGCACCGACACCCCAAAAGTGTCCCAATGGCAATTATTTCATGTACACATATTCTGCTGCTTTAAAACACACAGCTTGATTTCAAATGAACTTCACCATCCAATAAATCTTACATGAAGGGATTTAAGTTATACAGATGGGGTACCTGGCCCACAAGGGGGGGGGGGGGGGAGGCTCAGGGGCAGCACCCCTTAAGTGTTCCAATCTTTGATTTTTCACCAAGCGAAAATTTTGCCCCGAAAATTGCATGATGCAGGCGAGACTGCTCTGCGCATTTCCCTTGTTTTGCTTCCAGCAATGTAAAATGCTAGTGTAAATGTACGATTAATTTAGTCATAAACATAACTCAAGTGTAGAAGAAAAGAAGACATTCTAAGGTGCTGAATGGCACTCTTAAAGCTTTGTATATTGTATGGCTTCTTTTCAAGAGCCAATCACCACCATTTGTTAATGTTCTAACGCAGGTTTAACATAGATTCTTCGACTTACAAAATTTTCTGCAATAGGCCCCACGTAAATCTACTACTCTTTCTCATTTTGTCACTATTTCTATATCTTGAATATAAAAATTATTCTCTGTGATTGGTTTATAACAATTCTGCTTGATTGAATATTTGTTCTATTAGGAGTGCTATCCCAGACCATTCCTGTTGAATGCTATCCTCCTCCCGGTCAATCTGCTTCCAAAGAAAATGCAGTCTCCTTTCTGACATGCCAAGATGGTTGCACTCCAAGGTTTGATCACCTGGTGGCCATAGAACGAGCTGGGTTAGCTCAAGATGGAGGCTACCACTCAGCCACGGGGTTAGACAAGAGTGTCAAGATTGGAGGGATTGATGCCTTGTTTAATGCTGCTGGAGAGATGGACCATGTTTTCACGACAGGTGAGTGTCCATCTTTGTTAAAAATCTTCTTTTTTTTTAAATTGTTCCGTTTGACCTCCATAGAAAGCTGCAACTAAAACAGATTTTATACCTTCCATGCAAGAATGGTTTATTGCCTTTTGGTCCAATTGGCCCATTTGCCTAATATCCAGCTTGTATCATTCCATTTTCTCTGTATTCATGCAGTCTGTCTTCTATCCATCTGTCCTAATTATTCCATTGAGTCTACCCTAAATATTATTTGATCTATTGATCGTTCGGCTACTATCATGGTTGAAATAATCCCCAAGCAGTTGAGTTGTTGCACATCAATAGTGTATGGCATGAATTCAGAGGCTGGTATTTATAATAAAATGCATAATACAAGTAACTTTAGTCCAGGTGTAAACCCCTATCACATGGGGAGAGAGTCAGTCCGCTGATTTATGGAGCGCCAACCATCAGCCCCTTCATACTGTAAAAATTACTGTAATTCTGTTAATAAATGAACAAATAGCATATCATTATGACATATATATATCTCATATTCACTTTATGTCTGAATTCATGTTGTTTACTAATTTTGTTACAGTAATTTTTACAGCATGAAGAAGTTGAGAAGTCGAGCTCCATAAATCATTGGACTAAGTTAAACTTGATTTATAAGTTAGTCCGCATAAATGAATATGAGCCAAAGGCTTCAAATATGATTTGCAATGCATTTTAGAGAGTCTTTAGTATTATACTGATACTAAATCAGGAATATGCAATCATTAAATGACAGCAAATATGAATACTAACTAACAGCAAATATGCTTTTTCATTTTGTATTTGTAGGCATTGGAGATGGTGGTAATGAAGTTGGGATGGGTAAGGTGAGGGAAAGAGTCGTGACCCACATCCCACGCGGTGACATCGTTGCCTCTGTGACCTCCACGGATTACCTCATCTGTGCAGGAGTGAGTAACTGGGGGGGTTACGCACTAGCTGTCGCCCTCGCTCTCCTGAGATTGTGCCCCATCCATGATCGCTATCGTCGGCGAGGCATAGGACTGCCTCCGACCGAAGAAGAGACTCAAAGAATAGTGGCTGCCATACCAACAGTGGACAAGGTTTGCAATCATCCATTTGTTTCACTTCTTAAAACCACAAAGATGTCATGTGAAGTCATGTGGAGAATTTTGATTATTGGAGAGATGTGTAGTTGTGTACTCAATCAGCTCCAAACCGAAGGATATAGTTTGTGTATACTTCTTTGTGTGAATGATTATAATGTGACATAAAAATGACTTTTATTGATATGTGTCTTATCATTGAATGCTTTATTTCAATGAGGAAATGAAAATCTGACATAAATGTTACATAATTGAAGCATTCATTGATAATTGTCCTATTATGGAATTATTAATTTAGATTATGTCATATATGACCAAGAAATTTACATATGAAATTCAAATATGAAATTTACTTCATGAAATTCATACATGAAACTGACCTCATGAGATTTACTAATAGTCTTACATATGAAGAGTCGTCCTCACGACATAATGCAGAATTGCTGATGATGAAGAAATTATAGATGCTGTAGAATGACAATGGTACATTGATGATACTCAATTTTCATTGGGTTGTTATTTTTGTTAGGAGGAGAAGGTTCTGGAGGCTATGGTTGAGCTGGGTTTCATGGATGCCACGGGGGAAGTCAAGATGGCCGTCGATTGGTTACCATTTCATGATGTGCACGCTAACAAGATCAAGGAAATTTCTGGTGCTCTGTCCTCAAGTTAATATGGATACAGTTCCATTTTCTCTCTCAAAGAAATATGTGGATAGCACTTCACCACAGGAAAAAATGAATAGAGGCTCATCATAAAATGATGTTTACTTCTATGTAGCGAATTATTTACAGTACTTATGAATTATAGCATACATGTCTGATGTTGATTTTTGATATCATATTATATTGAATATATCAAGAAAATCAGTTGAAATTAGTAGCTGCATCGGAGAAAGGAGGAAAAATGTACATTTTCTTTCATTTTGTGATTAACAGGTAAACCATCTCATTGACAGATTCCAAAGGAATTTTTTATAGACAAAATATATTCTTATATGAATGTAATCCACTAACTTTAGTTTTATAACAGTTGTGAGTAAATGGTTTTTTATGGATCAACATCTAATTTTATGTGAAAACTGAAAAGATATTTTTGTATATTTGCTTGAATAGAGGATATGATATATGAAATTTCAATTTGTAAGTATTCCATCCCAACTGTGTTGTAGGACTTATTGATTATTGTTCTTATTTGATCCCAAGTACACCTATAGCATATTTTGGATGGTTCCATTAAAGTCGTTACAGGGTGTAAATAATCCGATCTGATCAATACACTTTGTCAAAAACCCAATAACACACACATGCACATACACATACACACACACCCACCCACATCCACACAAGCTTTTTTCACTTCTGGGAACTTGGAAACAACTCAAAATATCTCAGCCAGTTTTCAAAAATTTTTCGATGTTACAGGGTTTTTGAAGCCCCAAGGTTGACAGGTTCATATGAACAGTTGTTCATGTTGTAAAAAATGATTGTGAATGGCTTTTACTTTCAAAGGCTGTCATATGTATTGCACTTATATTAGACTTGCGGTATATTCTTATATCATATCCCCTCAGTGCCAGTCAATGTTGTTTAAATACATCTATCATATGTCTTTTTCCAATGATGTTGAAATTTCAGTATCATATTTGATGTGTTTATATTTTTAAATCTCTGCCACTTTATGATTGATTATATTCCATATTTGCAACATTTCTTATGTACTTAAGAAGGACAGTACTGATATGAAAATGTTTTTTAATATTCCTTGTGTTTTAATTTGATATTATCTTTACAATTATATGTATCAGGGTTTCATTTAAAGGGATTCGGTAACTTATTTCATTTAAAGGGAATCAGAGGCTTGATTTAATAAATTGTTGAATTTTGATATCTGTCTTGTGTAATGATGTTCAGAAGGATGAATAAATAGCCAGGCATAGAAAGGCTTTCAAATATGCAATGCTATTATTAAGATATTTATTACTGAATTACGAAACTGTACGGGGGTACACTTTAGTCTTACACTGCAGTCTAAGGGGGAAATGAGTCTGGCATTTCCGGTCACTTGTATATTCTACTTTTGTGAAACACATGATGATTTTGAAGTGCATTTTTTTTTTTCCCTGGGCTTCAGTTTTACACTATATTACATACACTGATAGGCCAGGCAGCTCAGATTTTATCAAGCTTCTACAAAGTTACCAAATCACTTTAATGTTTTATAAAAAACAAAAAAGCAGACTAAAACTAAATAATTGTTTGAAAATTGAAATACGATTTTATCAAAAATTTTCAATAGTCATATTGTCTCTATGAAGAAAATGTTCATATACTTGTATTCTTATTTACCAATATTGAAAATTTAAACTCGTATGCAAATACACTCAAATGTATAATTCATATGTGCATTGAAATCTGTACTTTTACATGCATTACTTTGGCAATATAGCTAGACTGCCATACTCTATGCAAAAAGTTGCTTCTTTTAATACCAGGTATCCATTTACTACACCTGGGGAAAAAAATGAAACCAAATAGCAGTGTACTGCAGCTTATAAGTATTATGTTATTAATGTTGTGTATAACCCTTTAAGGACAGGATTTATGTAAAGGCTAAATTGATCACATTTTGTTCTTCAAATTGGCAGCAATAATATTTTTCTTTTAGTGCTACAAGTTTCTAATAAGGTGCAATTTCTGAAAAAAACAATATACATGGTTACAAACTTTGTCAAAAAGTTGAAAAAATTGCCAATTTCAATAAAATCTTTCAATGTGTTGCCAATTTAAGGATTTAAAAGCTTATTTTTGTTTTTAAAATTCCTGCCATTAAACACAGTATGGTCATGCAACAAAAATGCACATAGTTTGTGCTGAAATTTTTGCTCTCTCTACTCAGCATCTGGTATAATTTTTAGAGCTGTGAACCAAAGTTATTGAGCCAAACCACAAAATATGTTCAATTGTCTCGAAAGGGTTAAAGTACTAGTATTACATTCAGGGATTTGCTTTATTAAATCATAATGTGGTTAAATTTGCATGTACCTTATTTGAACGGGATGATGGAAGAAATTAAAGACCGAAGGCCACCAATTACTTTATGACCTGACTGAAGCTTCATTCACATATGTCTAAGTTTTTTTTATTAAGCGTATTGTGCTTCACATTAATTTGTCTATCTTATAACACACAGACAAGTATGCCTAGGATCATTGTTGTGTGTAGCTACCATTTTTCCATCCTCGTGTGCCATTCAACATGTAAAACAAACCACCAGGTTTACCGGGCCATCTGTGAACGAGCCTCAATGGATTTTGACAGCAATTGCATTGGCATTAGATTTGAACATTCTAGATATGTACATGTAAATTCTTCCTGATTGAAGTCTTGAATGTTCATAAGAATAGTATTTTAGAAACAGTAGAATTATTGTGAGCTTTCCATACAAAGAAAATGTCTTGTTGGCTGTACATTGAATTATCAAGAAATTCTGCCTCTTGAAAGGATTTTCATATCTAAATGTTCAAATCTAATCTAATGGCAATATCTTACAAAATCTGTTCGTGATTGAGTAATAATTTGTGCAGTAGAGAGAGAGAGAAACAGAGACATAGAAACAGAGACACAGAAAGAGGGATAGAATGACAAAGGAAGATAGATGGGGAGGGGATAATGATGTCAAGTAAATTTTTCATTTAGATAATTTTTATTCGATCCTGACAGGATCGCTCTTTTTGTATTTACTTTACTATTGTCAAACAATCCTGGATCATATGATTTAGTGTACAAATTTTCATCTGCTAAAGACTAGAATTGTGTTACAGTTCTCCTGTTCACAATTGCTATAATGTATACAGAATAACACCAAGCAGCATCGCAGCCTGTCTCCTCAATATCCAAAATGATTATAGCCTCCGTTTTATGTGATATAAAATCATTTGAATAGTATATGCCCATCAACGAAGAGATCAGAATCAGATTTACTAGTCAACTAAAAAAAGTCACACTTCTTAGGATTTATGTATGTATTGTGGTAGTTGGTCTTTTAGGTAGTACGTGCAACTCTGTAGTTTCTGCAGAAGTCCGATTCATCGGTCGTAGCTAGCAGACGCCATTGTATCACCTGACATTGTAATTGTCATGTGACCGCTTAACTCTCGCCGCGGCTAGCTGCATCATCATGCACTGCATGAGCTAGCTCCGGCCGGAGCTCCAGATCCGGCCAGCACGCAAGCCCTAGCTGCAGCGCCACCCCGCACCGCACCGGTTGCTCAGCTCAGATATCAGCTATACGCTAGCACCCGGTGCGTGTCGAGCTAGCTGGCTGTCTGGAGAAAGGGATCTGGATATTTGGTGCATGGTGCTAGTTATTTGTAAGCATATCAACAGAATGACTGATGAAAAGCGAAAGAAAGGCTCATCATCACGTCGAGTTCACAAGAGCAATGTTGATGATGATGCAGGTAAGACTAAGAGTAAGAGAAAAAAATAAGTGCAAGTTGGTTAGTGTCAGTGACCAGTGTAAGCAAAGAATTGATTTAATTCACGTAACCCTTTGTTATATCTTTATCTTCTCTTCCTCTTCTTTCCTCTCTTTCTCCTTCTCTCTCAGTCTCTTCCTCTACATATTTTCCTTTCTCGGTTCCCCCCTTTTTTTCACTCCTATCCTCGTATTGTGATGTGAAAAAATCTCCATCATGTCCATTAGATCTAATGTTAGTTTTGCCCCCATTGTACAGTCTAGTCACCCTGTTTATCCTCTTTCATTAATATTGTGCATTTTTTGTTAGGAAGTGTATACTGCCACACGCTTGTGTCTCTACCTTACAGTGCCACAACAGCCACATGCGTGTGGCTGTATCCCCCAGCCTTGTTAACATGTTTTTTCAAAATATTTCTTTATTTCTGAGGGACCTTATCTTACAAGCTTTGCTTCATTAAAGGTTGACTAAAATAGAAAATTAATTGCCCATTTTTCGTAGGAAGGAGTCATCAGGAGCCAAAAAATATCTATCACACACTTTTTTATGCATTCAGTCGTATTTCATAATCATTTGAAAAGTACATTTTTGCTGATTTACACAGTCATAAGCCCCGCCCCTAAAAAAACCCATCAAAGCGACAACATGATCACGTGATCTGTGACGTACGAGAAGTAAGGGAAAATATTTCACCAACCTATATACCGTGCGCGCCCGCAGGCCCCGGCAGGTCCAGCCCAGTGCCAAGCATGACATTCACCGCATCGACCATGCATTTGCATCGCATATTTTCGTGTGTTTAATTCCTCACAATAAATTTGATTTTGGGACACAATTTCATCAATAATGCCAAATCAGTGTATAGTTGCGGGCTGTAGCAAGACCCCTAAAGATGATGTAAGCCTACGTACATCATTTTCCTAAAGATGAAAATCTATGGAAATTGTGGGTCGCAAAGGTATTCTCACACGGGCAGAGTGGCAAGGGCCATGCGAGTGGAGTACAATTTGCAGTGATCACTTTTCTTCTCCAGCAGCACAGCTGCAGCAGCTTCCCCCGTGGCCCCTTCACCATGCCCTGGCGCGTCTTCTGCGAGGGGTTCAAACATATATGGTCGAATTAGCCAATCAGCTCACGAGTTTTAAAGTAGATATTCAAAGCAAGTCACAAATATGCTCAATAATGTATCTCTAGAAACTAGAAAGCTTGCAGATGGTAATCGTATAAGTTTTACGTTAACTGCGTGTTTGATGATTAAAAAGTAACACAAATAAAAACACTTCTCAGCATTTGGGATATCCGAGCGATTCGCCAGAAATATACCGATGTTTTCGTGACGTCACATCAGGTGCCAATCCTGCCTAAGCAGACGACGTCCTATATCAAGTGAACGTAACTGCAATGCAATTATTTTTAAATTATAAAGAGTTTGGTTTGTTTCACCATGACCGTATTTCACATCATTCTAAAAGGGAAGTGAAACCGTTTCTAGTAACTAAAATCTTTTGTTTGTAAAAAGTCATGATAAGGGTCAATGATCAATCAAAGAAATCACACTTTCGAATTGTAAAGCCCGCTGAATTATAGCATGGATGGTATTCGTTCCCTCTTGAAACGCCGACATGCCGCGGTGCATGCAGCTGAAAATACAATGGCATCTTTTTTTGTTTACAAGCGATTGATTCCTTTATTTTTTTAACGCTGCATTTTTCATCAAAATAATACCATGCAGGAAATTTAGAGTGAGGCAACAAATAAGCATTTATACTGACGCTAGTGAAGTAAGAGAAATAAGTGAAGATGAGATGACAAAACAGGCACTGAAAATGTATAAGATGTTATGGGGCATCGTCTGCTTAGGAAGGATTGCTCCCCGGTATGACGTCACATATCTCAGCAGCGTTCAAAGAGCTCTATAGGTGCTATAGCGGGGCTGTGTTATATCATTTTATAATTGATAATAATCATTACTTCAAATGTTTCCAAGCGTTGAATTTTGATAACCTTGTTCAATCTAAGCTTCACCTATACAATAATAAAAATTAAATCAATATTCAAAATCAATGAAATTCTACTTTAAGGAACGGTCCCAAAACCTCTACTTTTCCCCCTTTTTCGCCAAAACAAGACATAATTTTGACAATCAATTGCCAGATTCGTGATTTGAAAGCAAAAATACATGGAAACAGCACCTTTTCTCTCTCTAATTTAGTCACCCTTTAAGGTCTCTTTGTTTGTCTTTCTTGAAATTTTGTTGCTCTTTCTTATTATTACACATATGTATGTACTCATATAATTATTTTGTTATACTTGTAGGGCCTAAGTGTTACTGTTGTTATTGATACTATTGTTGAAGAAAAGTGTTACTTGGAAGAAAATGTTGCTGTTACTTTTTTCTTACTTATTTTTGGAAAAAAGACAAATAACTAAACTAAACTAAACTAAACTAAAAAAAATTGTTAGTAGTCCGAAGGTCAATATAGGATTTGACCCCCCAAAAAATTGCAACAAAAGGTTTTTCAACGGTTTCCGGCATTGTTTGATATCAGGAATAACAAACTAAAAATCTAAGAAAATCGGACCTTCGGAAAGTGGTTATTTTCAAAATGGCGTCCAAGGTGGCCGCAAGCAGAGCTATATATACAGAGAGTTGCGACACTGGAGGTCGCTTCTGATTGGTCAGTCATTTCATGGAGCTTCAAGTACCTTCCCATAGAGAATGTATATGAAAGGGAACAATTGGGAGCTCCATAATCCGCCATGTTTTAAACAAAGACTGCTTACGCATAGGCTTATCATGCGCTTGTCACAACTCTCTCTTTCACGTGCTCTGGCCGCCAGCACCTGAAAATAGCTATAAATCATGACATATGCTTCCTAGAGATGTAATTTTGGTATCTATACCTAGGTTTTGGGGGTCGAAAAATCCATTCAGACCACTTACAATGTGTTACGGGGGTCAGAAAACCTGGAAATCCAAAGTGGCGTCCAAAATGGCCGCCAATTTCCTAAAAATGACTGAAAGTGAGGTATTATTTGTAGTATAGAGGTAATATTCAAGATTAAAAACACATTAAGTGCTCAGGATATCTATTGATACACGTTAAAGTATTAAAAAGTACAGGAGTAGCCTTACAATTATAACGGTACCTTAAATGGCCACCATTTTAGCATCCAAGATGGCCGCCGCGACTTAAAAATAGACACATATCATGAAATGTCCGTCCTTGAGATGTAATTTTGATGTCTATACCTAGTTTTAGGGGTCGGGAAACCCATTCAAATCACTTGGAATGTGTTATGGGGGGGGGGGGGGTCAGGAAAATTCATTCAGACCACTTGCAATGTGTTATGTGGGTCAGGAAACCTGGAAACCCAAGATGGCATCTAAGATAGACATAAAAATGACATCTTTTGGCATCACTTCCTGTCATTTAAAAGAAATTTGGCTGCCAATTTGGACACCATTTTGGATGAAAAGGTTTTCTAACCCCCATAACACATTGTAAGTGGTCTGAATGGATTTCCTGACCCCCATAACACATTCCAAGTGGTTTGAATGGGTTTTCCGACCCCCTAAAACTAGGTATAGACATTAAAATTACATCTCAAGGACGGACATTTCATGATATGTGTCTATTTTTAGGTCGCGGCGGCCATCTTGGATGAATACTTTGAAACACCATATCTTCCATTGTAATGCATGAATGACTTCCAAATCAAGAAAAAAAAAAAAAAACCACGTACATTTCGCATGCAGACTTGGATCATATGTTCGGGACGTCTACACGAAATGACGTCATGAATTTCGACCTCCCGCAGGCCTGTGATTATACTCGACGGCTGCCCATTTTCAAGCCCTCCAATCCAAAGATTTGAGATGCTCTTACTCCTCCCGCAGGCAATGAAAGCTCATGAAGCTTGCATTGTTATATTCAGAGAATAAACAGCTTTCTGTAGATATATAATTTGTCTATTCCATTTTTGGCTTCGGTTCGGGTCTTTAACATTTCAGGGCCCCGTTGCATAAAACTTACCATTAACGGTAACTTTGCCATCAATGGTAACTCCCATGGAAACCTTGATTTTGATTGGCCGTTGAGTGATGTTACCATGGTAGTTACCATTGATAGCAAAGTTACCATTAATGATAAGTTTATGCAATGGGGCCCTGGACGTCAAGATTATATTACCCCCTCCCGTAAACATGGTAAACATGGTAATGATGCAGTAGGATTCTAGTAGTAGGTCTAATAGTGAGTACATGTATACAGTGGCAGAGATGTGTATGCAATTCTATTCATCAGGGGGGACGGCCTATTGTTATGTCCCCCTTGATGAAAAGAATTTCCTGCATAATTCCACCTATGCATGTATATAAGTAAAAGTCCGCAATTGTATGTTACAGTTAGTTGCACTGCCCCTTGGTGAAATATACCATTTTCAGATGCATTTAAATTATTGGCCTAAAATTTAGAATCCAGTAATTGTGGACAAGGTTATTTGGGATAAATGTAAAAGAGGTCATCATGGTTTATCATTCGCTACCGATGAAGCATGGATCAGCAAATGACAAATGTGGAAGGATTAGATGAATGACTACATGTATGTGTGACCGTCTATCTATTCATATTAATTCTGTGAGTGTATCACAGTCCTTTTCATAAATGGGCCTAAGTATTCAGTTAGATGTTGATAGCAGAATGTTTTATTTAATGCCTAGTTTTTTGTTTCACAAGCGAATTACCAATGTTAGTACATTATAAATTGTCAATAAAATCACATTTTTTATCGTTGACATTGTTAGCTTATAATAATAGCTAGCACTTTAGCAGTTGTTAATAAACAAACAAAAATAAAATTTGCATTCTTGTCTAGGGAGTAGGGTAACCATCTTGTTACAGTGCAATATAGTCATTTAGACATACTAAATTGTTATAATCAAATATTTTATTATTTTCATTTTAGTTAACTTTTCTTTGGACCTATAATGCAATTTTCAAAGTTATCTGCTTACACCTTTTTTTTTTGGTGTAGACTTTGAAAATTCCTGCTGTATTATTTTCAAGTGTAATATATATTTGTATTCCAAGTATAAACTTTTACTTGTCTTGTAGAATACAATTAGATGTATCAATATCATATAAACTTTTTATGAGTGTTATGCTATGTATAAGAAGTCTATTATTATTACTGTTAGTAGTAGTAGTAGTAGTAGTAGTAGTAGTAGTAGTAGTAGTAGTAGTAGTAGTAGTAGTAGTAGTAGTAGTAGTAGTAGTAGTAGTATAGTAGTAGTAGTAGTAGTAGTAGTATCATTCTTTCCTTAGGGTGTGGGCAACCTGACTAAATAATACCGTTTGCTCTTCATGTCAGTCAAAGAAAAAGAAATTTAAGCAATTTAAAAGAATTCAGAAGAAGTAGAAAGAGAATCCTTGGTATAAGATGGCAACTTTCTCACCACCCATCCCCCTTCAGGGGCGGATCCAGGATTTTGTAAAAGAGGGGGCCGGAGCTGGAAAAGTACACAATTAAGGAGACAATTTTTTTTATTGTGTATTAAGGTATGCCAGTTGGGTTTCAGAAGGGGGGGGGGGGGCATGGTCGATTCGGTCCTCCCCCTGCCCCCTGGATCCGCCCTTGCCCTTTATCTGACATAAACTTTGTAATCTGATCTTTACCATTAGATGCCAGCCCATCAGGTCAGCGCCAGTTACAGGGGAGTGCAAGGGTCATCAAGGATCACTGCGCTGATTGGCACAATCATATTGACAAGTGGAATGGAATGAATGATGCAGGCTTCAATATCATCAACAAAATTATCAATCTCAAGCTCCAGGCAAAGTAAGTTGGAATAAAGTCGTAAAGATTTGATTTTTGTTGTTGTTCTGTTGGGGGCTTATGATTTGATTTTTGTGATTTCACTTATAATTTAAGCAAGCATGGGTATTGGAAGTGAAGGAAGAGGAGGCATGCTACTTCCTTTATCTTTTTCAAGCGGGATATAGTGTTTTATTCTGTTATACTTTTATGGCAAGTGTCCAGAAAAGAAATGGTGAGTTATGTATTTCATTCACTTCACAAAATATATAAGGAAGCTCCACTTTTATAGCTTGTCCTAAACTGTAAATTACATTAAATCTATAAATTTTTGCACTTACTTACACTTTTTACATTGTATTTACACATATATACTTAGTTTATTTTTAAATCAGCTGTGTATTTTGATCGCTTCTTTTCCCCTGTCTTTTTTGCTCAGGAGTGACGGAGAAAGTAAAGATGAGGTTCAGTCTCTGCCGGGGACTGAAACAGAGTTTTTGAGTGATAGGCATGATGGCATGCCGGAAGGTCTGGAGACTTTGTGTGAACAACTGACAGCTATACACACATCTATGGTAATAAACTCATTGGCTCATAGTCATAAAGATGGACTAAGTTAAACCTGGTTAAACATAGTCAACTGATTTAAGGAGTGCTATTAAAGTGTGAAGCTCTTTATTTTGCACAAGTTACTGTAAATCTGCTATATGATGAATTAAAGTAGAATTTCATTGATTTTGAATATTGATTTAATTTTTATTATTGCTTAGGTGAAGCTTAGATTGAACAAGGTTATCAAAATTCAACGCTTGGAAACATTTGAAGTAATGATTATTATCAATTATAAAATGATATAACACAGCCCCGCTATAGCACCTAAAAGGCTCTTTGAATGCTGCTGAGATATGTGACGTCATACCGGGGAGCAATCCTTCCTAAGCAGACGATGCCCCATAACATCTTATACATTTTTAGTGCCTGTTTTGTCATCTCATCTTCACTTATTTCTCTTACTTCACTAGCGTCAGTATAAATGCTTATTTTTTGCCTCACTCTAAATTTCCTGCATGGTATTATTTTGATGAAAAATGCAGCGTTAAAAAAACAAAGGAATCAATCGCTTGTAAACAAAAAAAGATGCCATTGTATTTTCAGCTGCATGCACCGCGGCATGTCGGCGTTTCAAGAGGGAACGAATACCATCCACGCTATAATTCAGCGGGCTTTACAATTCGAAAGTGTAATTTCTTTGATTGATCATTGACCCTTATCATGACTTTTTACAAACAAAAGATTTTAGTTACTAGAAACGGTTTCACTTCCCTTTTAGAATGATGTGAAATACGGTCATGGTGAAACAAACCAAACTCTTTATAATTTAAAAATAATTGCATTGCAGTTACGTTCACTTGATATAGGACGTCGTCTGCTTAGGCAGGATTGGCACCTGATGTGACGTCACGAAAACATCGGTATATTTCTGGCGAATCACTCGGATATCCCAGATGCTGAGAAGTGTTTTTATTTGTGTTATTTTTTAATCATCAAACAAGCAGTTAACGTAAAACTTATACGATTACCATCTGCAAGCTTTCTAGTTTCTAGAGATACATTATTGAGCATATTTGTGATTTGCTTTGAATATCTACTTTAACGAAATGAAATCTGTCGTGAAATGGAAAACAGTTATTGACTCCATAATGACATTATTTTGTTGTTGTTGTTCATTTAGTTATTGAATTGTGTTAATTTTTATGGTATAAAGAGGTTTACATTTGATTAACTCTACCCACATAAACACGATTGTACATACATGTGGAATTCTTTAGGACTTCCCATGACATGAACTCCCCTTTAAAATTAGAACTTTTCCTTGTCCCTGCCACATTGTACAAATCTTTCTGTGATGGTTTCCTTGGTGCGTTGTTCATGTGGAAAACCATCTTCATATGTATTTAGTTCCTACATGAATGTGGTTGAATTTCAGACTGCTCTGTTGAGCAAAATGGCTGCAATCACAAAGCACTTCCAAGGTGTAGAGAAATTGGAGCAGAAAAAGAAATCCAACATGGATGCCAGTCCTTTGTTTACAAGTTGGTCAGTGGATAAATTTGGTAAGTTTGTCTCAGTTTTGTGTTACAGAAAAGTGCAAATAAGTCAAAGGACAATACAACCTTTGTAATAAGTTGATTAGTGTGAAAGCAGAAAATAGAAGAAAAAAGATGGTGAAAGTTTGAAAGAAATCTGACAAATAATAAGAAAGTAATGAATCTGTCACCTTTTCCCTTGGGGCAGTACTCAAAATATATTGTAAATGGCATATTGTCATAAACACAAAAAAACCTACCAAGTAATACATTTTGAAAAATTGACATTTTAGTCATTTTGTGCATTAGAACAAATGGGAAGTTTGTCGGCCGCAACATCATAGTGACATTATTACCGATACGGCCAATTTGAAATTGCCATAGATCTATGTATAATAATTATAACTTAAAAACTTCATAACTTTCAATTGCACGACCGATTTCGTTCAAACTTTCACCAATCTGCTCCTCTGAATTTTCTGTCTTCGTTCCAAGCAACTTGCCATTAAGGTTGGATTTCCCTTTTAGTGTCAAATGTCTTACATGGAATAAGTTTGTATATATGGCATCCTTCATTTAAAATTCACACAGACCCCTTTCAGTATTTTTTCATCATATTCATGAAATTTGATGAAAAAATATCCAATTTAATAGTCTTGACTTCCCTTTTAAATTCACAGGTTGAAACACAGAACTTTTTTTTATTCTTTAGCTATAAAATAGACTAAATATCTTTCTCTATATCTCTCCTCCAAATAACAGAAATATTTCATACAAGTTGAGTGCGCTATTAAATATTTCCATGAAAGTATGAAACCATTTTCCAATGGTTTAATCATGCATGAAAATGCATTTTGTTAAAAATATTCTATTATTTTATTTGTTTTTTTGTTTTGTTTGCTGCCTTTATTACTTTATATAATACCATATTGCCTTTGTCAAATGTTAACTTACACTACTGACATAAAGAGTTAAATCCTTGGATGTAGTTTTGAAGAAATTGTTCTGTTTCTCTCTCCCTCTCTCTCTTTCTCTTTCTGTGTCTCTTACTGTGTCTCTTACTGTGTCTCTTTCTCTCTCTCTCTCTCTCTCTCTCTCTCTCTCTCTATCTATTTCTCACCATCTTTCTTTGGAACTCTGTTTTCTCATTCAGTGCAAGCCTCACAGCATCTTCAGGACATGTACCAGCAGGAGCTAGATGTCAAGAAGGTGATCGTGGAGGATGTTGCTCACCATAGCGACCGAGACATCATGATGATGAACGCCTCCACCTGGCTGCATCAGCCTTACATTGAAGATGATGCTGTGGTTACGTTAGAGAGTATGCTTACAGAGACGGGGTTTAGATGACACCAGAAGGAGAAGACGGTCATATATCATTATGACTGATGAGTGTGGAGCAAAGGAAAAGAGGCAGTGGTGAAAAAAAAGGGTCATATTAAAGAGCATGCTTAAGAGAACTGATCTAGATGACAGAGGAAAGGAAAAAGCAGTTATATTATGACCGAACAGTGTGAAGCTAAGGAGATGAGGTAGGGCAGAAAAGAATGTGGTTACATTAGAGAGTATGCTTACAGAGACCAGATTTACATGACACCAGAAGGAAATTGAACTTACATACACATAGCATTAGTGTAGATCGCTAGAGCTGACGTCCTTTTCTACATTGCTTCTCCACCCAGGTGTTAAATGGGAAACTGGTTGGATGCAATCATCAATGCTGGATTAGCATGTTTTTATTGAAGATAAGCCAACAACAACAAAATCAGAGTTTAGAAGTGGATATCTTGAAAGCCACAAAGAAGTGTTAGCGATCAGCAGTTATGTTACCGAGAATGATGGATTGTTCAAGGGATGGATGTTATCTCACCATAAACATTGTGCTGCTTTTGGTACACAGGTTATAGTCAAGCCCATATTGTGTGCAAACCAGTTTACACATAGTATTTATGACTAGTCTTCCTTGGGATAGTTTTCAAATCATGATCCCCTAACAGTTGTTTATCTGGCCATAAAGGCTCTTTATATGAAACTCGTATGAAATGATATGCTGCATTGTATCTGTTACAGAGACTGGATGCTATGTAGTTTGAGTATTTGTATCTAACTCAAGAGCTCCAATTTAGCTTCAAAACTGAAAGTTAAGTACTCCAAGAGCATCTGAACCTTTCCTTATCCCCAAGAATGACTCTATGAATATTTCAAATTGTGAATACCACTAAAGATGGGAGTAAGGAACTTTTTAAATGTTTTGTCTTCAATACTTCTATTAAAATATTTATATGCAAGGTACATTTGTTTGGCTTCACTGTTGTACGTGTACATGTATAGAATTGTTTTGGGTTAAATCATACATGTATAAAAAAAAAACAATAGTCATACATGTAGATCTGATGTATAAAATAAAGTTTATCAAGACCCTCAAGATGATATATATTATGCTCAAATAAGTGCTTTACATGACATCAAAAAAGAAAATAAGTAAAAAGTTGAACTTTTGTTAGAAATAAAGTTTGCATTACATTCAGGGTTCATGTGTCTTTTTGTTTCCATGAAAATCAGATGCATGATGTTTCCCCCCTGATATTGGCAGAGATTAGAACATGCAAAGTATTTTATTTCTAAAGAAAGAAAATGAAATGGATTTGGTTTCTTCAGACTGTTGGTTAGCTTAATCAGTGGAACCTCATTATAACAAACTCCTTGGGACCAAGGAAAAAACAACCTCTTTGTATCCAAACCTTGTTATATCAGGTCTAAAAAAAAACATAAAATACAAAGAAGTGGGACCGGCAAAATTACCTTGTTATAATGGAGCATTTGTTATAACAGTGTTCTTTAAAACGAGGTTCCACTGCATATATTGTAATAGTACTGTCACTCAGCACTCTTAGATAACACATACACACCATTTCTGTCACACTCTTCCAACAGTGTATACTTTATTTCACTGATATCTAATCAGCATATTTCTCAAAATGTAGAGGTAAAGTCAATCTTCTCTGAACATGTATGTGACTTGTCCTTCATAAACTAAAGGGATGTCTTATACATGTACTGATAAGTAACTGATGTGTAATTTCTAACACATACACTCATGAAACAAAAGATACAAGATAGTACTGCAATGTTTTCTCATACATATTTAATGGAATATTCACATGACATATGTACAAGTGCAACATTATGAATACGTCAACACATATTACATTGTCTCAATCCTACCTTACTTATCTTTAGGTACTGGCATGTTGTTACATGGTTTTGATTGTGAAATGTCTGGAGGAATTACGTATTTGCAGGACTTTTATATGACAAGCTGAAAATGTACATCAGATCAAAATGAATTTCCACTTCAATTTGTGGTAAATACTGACTGTTATATTTTTTAGAAAGCATGGAACTACTTATTTCTAAATTGTGCCTTGAATAGTTGAAAAATTATTTCATCGAAAGGTGACTTCAATGATCAATTAAATTATATAAATAGTTCATTTTGCACAAAATGGTAACTGAAAAGAGACGATCCCAATGGATGGAGAATAGAAAATAGAAACTCATAAATTTTTTTACAAATTAAAAAATCATAATGGAATTTTGGTATGTATTTTATAACTCCTCTTCAGGCACACACGAATGTTACTGAATTACAGCTTTCAGAAAAATACAATAAGAAAACCAAATTCTTTTCTGTTACATGTCAAACTTACCTGCCCGGAGAGTTACATGTAATATAACTTATAATCCTAAGGATTACTTTTAAAGCTAGTGATTTACATGTATTTCAAATGTTACTGGTAATTTTACTAATTAGTTGTCCAATAAGAAGTTAGAATTAAAAAAGGGATTCAGATCAAGTGATGATGATTTTTGATAACTCTGGAAACTTGAAACAACTAAGTCGTTTGATACATAATAAACATTTCTTTTCTAGGTCTAATGCTAAAGCTATTTCAGATTTAAAATTGGTCAACACTTCAATCTTATTACCTAATCATCGTATTCTCATTGCTGCACCAACTCCTTCCTAGGAAGCATATCATGCGCTTAATACAGAATTCATTCCAAGAAGATTCTCACATATTCTACTAGCTTCATACCATGTACCTATCCTTGCTATAAATTACATAGAAATTGAGTCTGTTTGTCAAAGGACCTTCACTGATCCAGTCTTCTAACCTTTCCAGGAGAATGACCCCTATACCTCTACTTAACATGTCATTTGTGTATTTAAGTTTTATGTATATTTTTTCCATTAATGGTTGCTCTAATAACCTCAAAACCTAGTCCGAAGCATTTCCAATCAAACAGCAACTGCATGTTACCAGAGAAGTAACATCTGTGCATCTAAGTACATGACAAATGTGGTCTATTTGTAATTTAGGTAAAATTTTTGATGAAATTTCAATCACTACCACCTACAAAAAGGTTTGAGCTGTTTAGCCTCATCGAGTCTTTACAATCATCGCCAACAAATACATGTATGCAAAATGTAAACAAACATGCTTATTACAGTGGAAAGACACTTTTGCTGGCCTCAATGCAACTACTCGAAATAATTATACTGATCTAATTTACTTCCAAATTAGGAAAAAAAAGGGTACTGCCATAACCTGAATTTGAAAAATAAAACTTGGGGGGTGTTTCACAAAGAGTTAAGATGGACTTAAGAGTCATGCATACGCGCCAATGCACATCCGGTATTTAACACGTAATCTCATTGATAGACTTCCCAATAGCACGCGTCCCCTGAGCATGATCTGACCAATGCGGTGATGCGTAATATACAGCACACAACTAGGAATTTAAGTGCGACTTTAAGTCCAACTTAACTCTTTGTGAAACACCCCCCCCCCCCCCACCATGCTACACACTGCCACTTATGGGGCAATTAACATCATGACGTGGCTTGTACTCGATACATGGTATGTCCACAACACAGCACAGAAAGAAGAATTTCCGTCCCATATAAATTTCTTACCCTAAATTTCATCCTCCTCCCATGCCCCTATATCAGCAGTGTATAATTTTCGTTCAAATTAATTTGAAAATATAAGACTAGATAGAATTCTAACCAATATACACATGTCATGTATTGTTTGTTTGTTTTTGTTTTTTTTTATATTAAAGTGTTAGCACTCTATCTTTGAATTCCAATGCATACATGTACAAACCTACCATCAAAGTTTGATGAATTCAACACTAGGGTAATTCTAAGTAAGAAAGACACAGCTTTATAAAGTGCGTTGAACCACTGTTATGTGCAGCAAAAGGTTCCATTACATGGAACAGATTACAACATTTCAATGCCTTCATTAGTTTGTGTCTTAAACGATTAAGGAGAATTTTCATTGATAAAATAATGCCAAATTCTCTAGTGAAATACAATTCCATACATTCATTCAAGCACCACTGCAAAAATGCAATCTAATAACATTACCAGGGCCAGACACAGTGGATTCTCAAAACTTTAAAAAGGTAGGAAGGTATCCCTCCAGATGAAAGTTAAAGATAAAGTTGAGTTCTGGTCATGCAATTACATTGTAAAAAAAAAATGTCACAAAGCAATTGGAAAAGGTTGATGATGTCTACATAAGAGTTTTTTGTACACTGAAAGGTTTTTGGGATCATCAAAATGATAAGAAATTGACCCGATCTCGCTAGAAAGCACATGTACACGCACAAGTGGCATGAATGTTAAGCCTGAGCATTTCAGCTATTTCCTGTTATATTTCGAATATGAGGGCATTTGACTGAAGAGCTATACTTTTCAGGGGACATTTTTAATTTGATGTTCTTCCAAAGTGACCTGGAAAAAATGAGAAAGCTCACAAATTATTTTTAACCTCTCCCAGAACTCAACTTTCCCTTTAAGAGTGGAACCTGTCATTACTATTCACATGGAATTTCCCACTACAGCACTTGGGTTTATATCTCTGTAACCGGTTAACACAAACAGACAGACACACAGCCCAGGAGACTACTGTATGCTTAGCATTAAATGCCTACATGAAGGTAAGGTGGTGGACTCTACAGAAAATAACTGTCACCTCAAAAAGGGTATCATAGCTATATTTCAAACGTCTAAAAATCTGTACATATGTGCATCAAACTGTATCATATACAGTAAACAACAATGGAAATGATGTTGCGAACATTTCAGACTAGACATGCAATACAGAGCATACATCTATATATACTCAAACCTAATAATGGCAGCAGAATACACATATTAATTTCATGCACGTATAAAGCAGACCAAGCATATTCTAAAAAACAAACTATATTGCCATATTCAAAAAAATATACAAGCATATATTACATATTTACAGTTGAAGACAACTACCAATATCTAGAGAATAGCCAGAAAATGTATAGATGTCTACAGGATTTCTTTTTATGACACCTTATATTTTTTTATATCTTTACTTGAAATCCATATGATGTTTTGACTGTCATTGATGTTTTTCTACCCTGGTATTCATACTATTCTACTTTGATTGATGTTGTACAGTCTAGGTGCAGACATGTGATTTGTCACAGCATGGTAATATGAACACTTTCCCCTTTTGAGGAAAGTTCATTGAAATTGCATGAAACATAGTCAGCTTGAAAATACTAGATATTATAAATCTGTATCCTCAAATATTTTACAACTAAATATGGAAGTTATAGTGAAAATCTGAGAGAGAAGGATAGAGTGGGGAAAATAAACGAAACAAGGGCAATTCACTAACAGACTATATCAGTTGTCTAAGTCAGTACAGACTGCACGATGCACAATACTGGCAAGTTGGGCATTATGGCAATTTATATACACAGTAAACTCCACCAAATGGCCACAATCAGTCTGTAGACTGATTAATCAAACCCATCTCAACGGCCATATCCAGGGACATCCCAGCTGGTAATTGTACACAACTGCCATCATCCAGGATGTACTGAGGACTAGGTTCCTCAACTGTTTCAATGGCACCACCCTCCATGGACAGTAGAGCTTGGACGGTCTCGATAGTCATGCCCTCGGGTGTCTGGATCTGCATGGCAGTGCCGTCTGGCTTCTGGAGGAGAAAGGTGCCATCTTCTAGTTGCATGATGGTGGTGCCCTCAGGTAAGACGGTTGTCTGTTCTACCAGATCCTCGGAGGCAGTCTCTCCAGTTTCCATGGATGACGATGCAGCTTCCTGGGCCTTAGCAGTTTCAGCCTGACAAATAAGCAGCAACCAAGATATCCATTAAATAATGTACAAGATGGTACTCTGGTATATTCACCCATGAAATCATGTTTTTTTCAATGTTGAGTTAATACTGATGATTCATCTCATCTCATTTGAGCTCCTCTGGAGTTCATATGTAACATCTGTTCTTGTTTTTGATTATCATAGAATTGTAATTATGCTGATGTTAAGAATATCCACAGAAGTACCAGCAAACATTTATGCCTGTGAGATGAATTCAATTTCAATTTGGTCTTTTTCCTCAAAATCAAATACATTTATGATCAATCAAAACAGTGCAATGTACAAGACAAAGTAGCCGTGGAGGTTTGCACAAATTAAAAAGGATTTTTTTTACAATAGAAAAGAAGTAATTTGCAATATCAAATTCTTACCACATCAGAATCAACAACCTGTGAAGTTGTTGCTATTGAACCAAGATCACCCGCAATGAGCTGCTGATCTGAAGACACAGAGCTATCCGTAGCTGCATCCTCCTCCAGGGCAGTTGAACTCGGCCTTGATGATGGTGTGACGGTGGTGGTAGTGGTGCTTCTCACTTTCCCTTCGGATGATGAAGACGAAGGCTGGGCAATAGTGGGTTTCTGCTAAAGTAGGTTGATAAATTACATTAACTGTTGATCACAAGGTACTGAGTTTGGATCCCAGCCCAAAATTAGAAACTAATCTAAGTTGCCACTCTCCATCCAAGTGTGAATGAGCATCTGATATGCTTGAGTATTAGTTACTTTGGCGGCTTTAACTGGGATAATAATGTCTAAGCACCATGAGCACCACAGCATGACGGATATAAGTGTTATATAAGTGGCAATTATTATTATTAATTCATATCCTAACTCCTAACATAACAAAAGTTGTAATTGTACCTTTGTCATTGGATGACACCCTTCATAACACTGACCAAAAGAAATGCAACTAGACATTTAATTCGTCACTGAAGACGAATTAGGTGGTCTGTCAGTCCATTCGGCAAATTGCTTAGTAAGATGTGATAATATTTGTGCAAGGTAGTAATTCTGATAATGTTAACAATGGATTGAGACTTGCATCACAGAATATCGGACAATTTGATATTGTTGATATTG
This sequence comes from Heliocidaris tuberculata, assembly GCA_025618425.1. Taxonomy (NCBI): domain Eukaryota; kingdom Metazoa; phylum Echinodermata; class Echinoidea; order Camarodonta; family Echinometridae; genus Heliocidaris; species Heliocidaris tuberculata. Next base: position 39,257,490 of record CM046834.1, on the reverse strand, counting down.
CAATAGAGATAACACATAAGCGAAAAACGAAATTCTCAAATAATATTTTGTACTTAAATATCGGACGATTTGATATTGTTGATATTGCAATAGAGATAACACATAAGCGAAAAACGGAATTCTCAAATGACATTTTGTACTTAAAAAATGGGCACGATCCCGACATCTGATCAAAAATTGGAGGGCATATTTGTAAAAGCTTATAGTCTCAGCTATAACATACTAAAATTTAGATGAAAATCGAGCTGAAAAAACAGAGATACAGCTCAAAGAAGACAGGAATGCATAATCAAGATTTGAGAAAAAGTTATGTCCCGTAGAGAATACACCCAAAATGTGAAAAATTGACATGCCTCCTTTAATCGCAAAAATACAGCGTGATCCCTTTGTCAAAATGAAAAATGAAGAATTGTCTCAGCTATAACATATCAAAATTTGGAAGAAAATCGACAACCTATTACTAAAATATTGTCAAATGAATACAAAAATTATTTCATCATTTTTTCAAAAACATTTTTTTGAGTTCATATGCAAATATGATGACGTTCTGAACGCTTGACCCACCAATTTTTTTCATGAATTCCAATCTACAACTTATAGGCTTTCAGCATATGTATAAAAATTGGGGGGTCCCCAGCCTTTCTGACGAGCTATGGCGGATTTAAGAGAGGCATGTTTTTGCCACTTTTTACATTATATTGCCCATTGACGAGCGCACGAATTTGAAAGTTTGACGCGCGCTTGTGGCATTATGGAATTTTGAGAATGACTTTAAATAGTTGGAAATTGTCAATAATAGTGTCAGAAAGACAAACCATGCGGAAAAATGGCATTTTTACCTTCTGTACGCACTGTGCGCGCAGACGGTCACGCATGGAAAATTTTGAAATGCTTAAAATGTCCTGAAACGTACTCTACTTTGATTAAGAAGTGATTTTGAGCATTTTAAAATTTTGACGCGCGCGTACATGCGCGTCATGATGTGCACGTGCATTTTGCTGACATTTTACATTGACCCTTGACCTGAAGTTCATGTGTGCTAAATATGACCTGATGACTTTGAAAAAGATAGGGGCACTTGATCCTATAAGGCCTGATAATTGACGAAAATTTGAAGAAAATTGACACAGCCGATGTCGAGGAATTGTGTTCACAAGAAATGGGGAGAAAAATAAAGAATAAATAATAAAGAAAATTCTGACGAAATTAAGAAGTGATCTGTCGATACCGACAGACCACCTAATTACATTCAACTCTAAACTAGGAGAATAGGAAATTCCAAGAGCTTCAATGCATAAAGAACAAAGTAAATAATTTTAAAAGAGACAGACAGACAGACAGAGACACAGACATAGAGATGGAGCCACAGATGGAAAAAAGATAAAGTGGCTAAAAATGAGTATGATCATCTCCTTGCCCTAATGATTCTACAAACAGCCTTTACCGTTTTGATGGGTTTGAGGGGTGGCAATGTCGTTGTAACACTGGTTGTCTCGGCCGTAGCGCTGGATTCCAGACCCTTGGATGCTGACGATATGGGTCCCAGGGGAGGGATGGGTCTCTTTGTGGCAGGCTTCACTGTGGTGCTGGTGATGGGTACATCAGCGATGGATGCAATGGTTCCAATGGTATGGACTCTCTTAGCAGATGATGAGGAGGTGGCAGGTGTGGTGAGCCTGGACGATGCAGATCTCGATGGGGACAGGATGCTGATCGTTCCTGGTGTCTTTTTGCTCGGGGGCTATTTCATTGAACCATAACATGATACCAGTGGATGTTAGACACAGAAATTCACATTTTGATATCGTTATTTCATAATGGACCGCAATTCTCTGAGATGCTACAAGTTTTACTGGAAGAAATATGTAATTTAAATGTTACCAACATAAATTTGAATATCACAGAAGTGACTCTCATATTTAATGAACTACTGAGACTTGATAGCATATATAAATTTAGTGACAAAATGTCTGCTTCATTTAATACTGTTTTCAATGTATTGTCTCTACTCAGTGCTGCATAGTATGACCTCTTGCAATTTACCTCATTCCTTGCTGGACTACCCATCCTACGCTTCCTCTGTAGTGCCTCTCCTACTTTCTCTGCAACTCTGGGCTGCTTGTGTTCCTTATCTCCAGACACCACTTCCTGCTTCCTCAGAAGCTTTACAGACTTAGGCAGGGTGTCCTCTGGAGGATCCCTGAAGAGGTATCGCCCAGTCTCCACACCAAGAACCTTAGCCATGGTCTCATCCTCGATCCGAAGCTCTTGCATCTCACCATATGCTGGGTGAATTACATTAGACAAGATTAGATCAGGCTTAGAAAACATTGTAGTTAGTGTCAAACACACAGGCATATCTCTAAAATCTTCACAATCTTGCAGAGCCTGATCGGTTAAGAGTGAGCATTGGGGTGAAAATTTAATTTTCAGATTTTTATGATGAAATCACTTTCAGGTTTTTCATTAATATCTAAAGTTACTAAAATTCATGTTTGTTTAATTGACAAGGTTGGGAAAGTCATTGGATTGGCCCATTTTTCAACAGGGGTGATGAACACTAATGTCACGGACAGACATTTTCTAGAAAGATTGATTTGGTCCTAGTTTAACACTCTCTAAACTTTCTTAAGTTTTGTTAGCAAATAATTATAGATCAAACACCATTCCATTGAAAACCAAAATATATTTGAAAATATTTGTACAGAAACTGTTGTGCCGCATGGTCATTCACATCTTGATGCAAATTTGTCCGTCCGTGACAGAAAAAATTTGTAAAAGTTTCTTTTTCCATTGGTGGGGCAAAAGTGAAAAGAAAAACCATGCTGAGCTATCTCACTAGCTTAGAGACCTATACCATGTATGAATAAAATCTTGATCAATTAAATATAAATATACTAAAAACGAATTTGAAAATTGTCACGGACGGACACTGATTTTGTCACAGACGGACAATGCAATATACTGAAATGGTAAATGCTGTTAGATTTCAAATTCAATGAATTTTTTATTGTTTATTGGTTCATGGAACATATTTCATCCAAAATATCACGTACAGTGAAACCTGTCTATAAAGACCGCTCAAGACAGACAAGAAAAGCTGTCTTTACAAGCAGGTGGTCCTTACGTACAGGTTCCTTAATTTATTACATGATTTAATGAGAAACAGTTTTAAAGGGAAACAAAAATTGTGGTCCTTATAGACAGGTAGTCTTTCTATACTGGTGGTCGCTAAAGCAGGTTGGACTGTATATATGGTATTGTGATCCCCCATATGAATGCAAAAATTACCCCCCACCCGCCCCAATTTTTTTCTTTTTCAAGCTAATACATAAATGTCATAAAAACCTAATGATTTTGCTACTCTAATGGGAGCCAGCCTGTATTGTCAGTCTGCAAAAGACATCCATTACAGGTGTTTACAGAAGATGAATACTTATTTTCTTACTTATTTATTTATTAATATTATTATTGCTGTTATTGTAGCTGATATTTTTGGGCATCAGCAATGTGTAAAAGTTTTAGATTCAACATTAATACTGAAGCTTGATCAATATTCAAATTAAATTACAAGTTGTGCTTGAAAATTATAGACATTGGAGGTCAGATGCTGTATCAGACCGCAAGAGCCATGTTTGGACTCTATTTTGTAAGAATGCTTTGAATTAATTGTAACATTTGAGACAGATAGAGATTCTTTGTAGTTCAGGATCATACACAGCCAACAATCTAAAAAAGATTATGTAATCACATAACATAAGAGGAAACCTTTTTAGACGCTATATAATTTTAAATACTTATAACTGAATTGGTTGCATCAACCCTGAAACATTTTTTTATGGGGAAGGGGGTCAGAAAGTTATAATATATGACCTACACTAGTCGTGTTGGGCAATCCCTCAACTAACAGGACATAATTAGGCTCTATGCGCTTTATACACTCAACTGTTGCCATTAGGGCCTTTGTCCAGAAAGCCACCATTGTTCTTAAAGTGATAGAGTCATTACTGAAAAAGTAAACTATGGTATGAGAAAGATTCAGACAATGATCTGCATTTCATGATTTGGTTTTCACCCTCTTAAACAGAACTATTGAAAAATATGAGATGTTATAAAGAGTACTGGTATGTGATGTTGTAAACCAAATGAGAAATTTTACTTCCTATATATGATAATGATCAATCACACATAATCCTATTTCCCATTACCTCCAAGTTTGAATCAAAATATATAACTTTAAGCTGTAAAGTAAATTAAAATACTAAATATTGATGTTTGATTTCCGTCAACCTACATGACTTAATGTAAAGGGTTATATTTTGAAAGCTTACATCACATTCTTCTCAACATGTTCATTTTGGTCTGTAGCATATATTGTACATGTACAGTTGTACACTACACGAGTACATGCACTGTACATTGTATATACACTACAATACAGGCATCCACTTTTGACATAGATTCCACTTAAAAACTAAGTTTTTCAAGCTAAGTTTTGCTTTATAGTGGAATAAAATAAATTTCAAACAAAAAGTAGAAAGCAAGAAGTATGTATGCGCGATTTTAGATGGGAACACATGCAGTTTTTAAGTTAATGTCCGTCCGTGACGCTCAAAATGTCCGTCCATGATGCCCAAATGTCCGTCCGTGACAAAAAGTTTTCAGACCTCTAGCAAAAGTTACAGTTTCCTTTAAAATTCTATGTATGTGACAGGGAAGTCAATTTACTTGACTAACATTTCCAATCAAAACAAATTGTCAGTGACAGTTTGTTTAGATAGAAAAGACAAAAGATTATCGATAAGTCAAGAAACCCATTTCTATCTTGTCCGTTCGTGACACTGAATATTTAATGCATTCTATTTTTAGTAGGTAACCATAGGAACCAAATTTTATCATCATTTAGCACCTTCAGTGGTACCCTTCACAATGAAACATAAAACAGCTCAACACGTCTCATAACTTATTTTTTACAGGCCTTCAAACTTTCAAAATTTGTCAAATGTCCGTCCGTGACTAACCGATCAGGCTCTGCATTTAGAATGTAAAATCACATGGAAGAATATCAATTCCTCTGTATATTTTACCTCAATATACCACAATATAACATTGACATCTCAATTTAGCAAAAATTACAAAACAAGATGACCCTGTCAGTGCTAGTTTTGGGCTCAGGTTGTTCTTTAGCTGAATTTTGACGGTGAGACATAATGCAACATCAATCTAACAAGAAGTTTTCTCCCTGGTCACGATATATGGACTCCTTAATACAGATGTTCCTTACAAGCACAGACTTTAAATGGAACAAAAAAATAAACAGCCTAGTACAAAAATATCAAAGGATGAGACTCCCCCCCCCCCCCCCCAAAAAAAAAAAAAGGGAACACCCCCCTTGCATTACTCCTCAGTATTGAGCATATGCATTTACTATGCTAAAAAATTCTAATAATATTTTGGGATAAAATTTTAAAAAATTTTCAACCTTTTGCAGAACAATCCTCTGCAGCAGCATCCGGGATACGCTCGAGACAGGATGAAGCCATCTTTCTTGCCTCTACATGCAAATCTTTGAGAGACTTGAGGATGGTGGGGAAGATGGCATCTTTGGTGGTGCTCTGCTGAGCTCTGGCCAAGGCGTACTCCCAGGGTGAGATGATCTTACACAGCATGGGCAGTGTGACCTTAATCAGGTCATCATCAAGGGGAGACTTGGGGTCAAAGAACTGTAGCAAAATGCATTGGATATTCAAAGTGCTTTAATGACATGGTATTTACATAAATGGAGCAAATCAATAGCTTTGGGATTATTTTTATGAACCAGATACATGTAGTAAAGATACTGACCTTGATGAGGTCATCGTCAAGAAGAGACTTGGGGTCAAATAATTGCAGAAAAATGTGTAGGTAATTTGATTGTCTGAAAGGCACATATCGAATAGCTTGGGGATTTCTATCAAATCTATACATGAGATATGACTGTTCCCAGCACAGCCTGTCTTTAAAAGAAAGTACGCATATTCTAATTATACAAACACAAAATTGGACTTATTGACCAACATCAATCATCATGAATTTGATTAATGTGGACTTTAAAGAAATAAAAAGGATGATATTAATGTTCCATTGGAAGAGAGTTAAAATATGCGCATTCCTAGTCAGTGAAAAAATATAATGGGAGTAGAGAGAAAAAAAGAGAGCTCTGAAAAAGAAGGTCAAGTTCTGGGAAGATGAAAAATAATTTGTGAGTTTTCTCATTTCTTTTATGTCAGTCAGGAAGAAGATCATAGGAGAAATGCCCCCTGAAAAGGATTGCTCTTCAAATGCCCTCATATTAAAAATATGACGAGAATTACATGTCTCTGAATTGTTTGGGCTGAACATTCATGCCACAAGTGTGTGCAGTCCCATATACTCAAAACTTCACAGTACTTATACACCAATTCTTATGTAGACATGATCAACCTTTCTCAATTGCTTTGAGACAGTTTCTTTCACAAAGTAATTGCATGACCAGAACTCAACTTTATCTTTAAAACCTAACACAAACTAAAATACACCCCACAATGAACACAAATAAAAAGAAAGTACTGAGGAAAAGATTGAAAAGAAGAAAGTCCAACCTTAGAAGTTGAAGTGTTTGACTTTGGAACATCTTTGCTGTTTGATGTTATGGATGATGCATCTCCACTCTGATCAATGACCTTACGACCTGAACCAGGGGGTCTTCCTCTCCCCCTACCTGAACCTCTGGGTTTATACGGCCCACTCCTAGGGGTGTAGTGGTATGTGATGATGGCTGGTTTAGGCCTTACTGATGTCGATTTCTCATCGTCTTTGGATGTCTGTTCTGAGAGTGAGACACTGGGCTTCTCCTCTTCAGCTTTAGGAGATTGATCTCCATTAGATTTTTCATTTGTCTTGTCTGATGTCTTCTCCTCTTGTTTGCTAAATAATAAAAGAAAAGAGAACGAAGTACTTGAGTTATGGTTTGGTATATGGTCATAAATTCAACTCAATTTTTATCTTTTTCTTCAGCCATTTAGAAAAGTACATGTACATGAACACATCCAGAATTACACATTTGAACACTGAAACAATGTAAAGTTTTTAAAAAGTTTAGACCGTTTCTTTTCCATATTGATTGAAACTTGGAAAAAATAAACTTATAAAAATTCTAGATACATCTTTAATTTCCACATTTTGTTTGTTTTGTTTATTATGGGGATGGAACTTTTCACTCCACATGGAATCAAGTAATTAAAAGAATACATACTCTTTCTCATCACTTTGTCTCTCATCAGTCTGTTGGTCTTCATCTTCAGTCCTTGTGAAAACAGAATCTGGATCTCCATGAGTGCGGTTCTCTCTGTAGTGCCGGGCAAGGCCACCTTTCCCGATATACCTCTTTTCACAGTTCTGACATTTGTACTTTCTCTTCTGATTGTATAAGCTGAGTGCTGAGGATCCAGATTCACTTTCATCATAGTCTGAGTACTCGCCATCAGACGAACCTGGCTGTTCTGCCATCTCTTCATTGGACATAGTCTTGTACTCTTTGATTCTGTACAGTGGAGGCCTGGAAACTCGTCCTGATCGGGTTTTGCAATTGGCAGGTCTCTTCTGTCTCAAAAGGTGCAAGTCCTGGGATGATGGCACTGCAGGAGCCATTCCCTTAGCTGCCGCTTTTCCTCCACCTCGCCCAACTTTCTTCTTTACTCCCAGAACTATGGCTGGCTTAGGACTCATGGAGGCTTTGACCAATGTTGAAGAGGGTGAAGAAGTTGTTTTTGTAGGGGTTGCATTGCTAATGTTGGAAAGCTTGTTGGACAAGACGGTGCCAGGTGGGAAAGTTCTGACAGGTGTTTGTTGCTTGTTGGTCACGTTTGTCACTACTTTCATGAGTGGAATAGTGGTGCCCTGGCCCTGGCCCTGGCTGGGGGTCAAGATAGCTGCAGAAACAGGAGCAGGGGCTGGAGCTGGTGGAGGGGCTGGAGATGGGATAGACGACTGGCTCGTCACAGTAGCTGGAGCATCTGGGACACGGACAATGGTGATCGGCTGACCGGGGTTCTTGGCTAATAGGGCCTGCACTTCAGGAGTATTCACAATATTGGATATGAGTGCTTGGCTGAGAGCCCCGGTCCCTGGTGGGGTTCGGACAGTGATCGTAACTGGTGAAGGGGTTGTAGATGCTACTCTCAGAGTTGGAACGCTTGTAATTGGAGCTGTTTGCTGCTGAGAAATGGCTTGAACGAGGCCTGGTGTATTCAGAAGAGATGTTCCGAGGCTCGCAATATTACTCGAACCTGTCAATAAACTATTCCCATTAACAAGAAGTGATGTGTTCTGAACAGATCTTGCCAAATTCAAAGCAATGGGATTGGCTGTAGCTGCCACTGCAGTTGGGGCAGTGGTCAAAGCGATGCCAGTGGGAGGGGTTCCAACTGATGATGCCGAGGCCGTATCCAGGAGGCTTAATCCATCTTTATTTTTTGTGTTTTCAGCAAGAGAGCAATCACTGCCTGAGTCGATCATGGTTGCAATGGATCCAAGTAAAGAACTTGCTGCAATATCTGACAGAACATTATTTGATGAAGAAGACATGGCTGAATCACCAGAAAGTGCAGTGGAGCCTGTGTCAATTTTTGAAGACTCACAATCAATTTGACTTGTCAGACAATCAGCCTGTGATTCAATCGACTCATCAATTAACCCATTGTTACTTGATGTGCTGTCAGCTATCAAAATTTGATCTTGATCACCGACGACGGGGAAACTGTGAGCTTCTTCATCCTCTGCCTCTGGCTCAGCCTCAGGAATGACAGTTCCAGAATCTTGTTTATCATCATCCAACACGCCGCTACCCGCGGGTTCGGTGTTTGCTTCGGCTGTCTCTCCTGCTGCGGCAGAGAAATTTATGTCATCTTCCTGTCCGGTTTCGTCCATTTTAGAAAAAGCCTCGGACAATAAATCGAGAGGTTTTCCTTCACGTGTTCCTGAAGTATTCTGCCCGTTAAAATCTTGCTGTTTTAATGCATCCTGGGTCTCGGAATCGGGATCAGAATCTTCTTTTCCTACATCGTCCGCGTCCGCCATATCAAAGCTGCGCTCATCAACAAAGTAAACCCTGCAAATGCACAGGGACCCTGCGCAGCCGTTTTAGCTAATTATTACTTCCTCGCGCAGTGATTATTACACTGTTCTCTTGCACGGGAATTATAAAACGCCAGGATAAAGCCTAACCCTTTTTAGAGGTCACCTGATTGTTCGTGTGTTACGTTTTGCTGTAGCTGTAGCTGTATCTCGTTCTACTACTAAATAGGCCTACTGTATGAATGGATGTGCCTTCTTAGTTTCTGATTAAAACAGAACAGAACAGTCAATATTGAATTCTACCAGATCTGCCCTCAATTAAAACATCCATCATGTCATCAGAGCAATTCGAAAGGATCGAAGATGACTACCGAACTCTCTGTGACACAGTCAAGTACAAACTAGAAGCAAGAATTCCAAATTCATCTGGTGGTAAGAACCAACAAAATTATTGAACTTATTCATTTAATAAAGTTGAAGGGCAATCCAACCTTGAAAATTAGATGATTTGTGTAAAAGCAGAAATATAAGAAAAACAGGGTGGTGAAAGTTTGAAATAAATCGGACGAGGAATAAGAAAGTTATGGATGTTTGAAAAAAGAGATCACTAAATTTATGGCTATGCAAATCTCAAATTGGCAATTTGGTGAGTCCAGGGCTGCCAACTCTCACGCATTGAGCGTGAGACTCACGCAATTCACCCAATTCTGACTGTCTCACTCTGATAAACAAATTCTCAAGCTGAACCCCCAAAATAGAAAGTAAAAAAAAAAAAATCTCTCCAAAATCTCTGATATTCCAAATATTCAATATGCCCAAGGCCTTTTGAGATTTTCCCGCGGGCACAAAGCAAAGCTTAACCAATGAAAATCATTTTCGGTAGTGCTCAAAGATTGGATTGGATTGGATTATGATTGTTATACTGCGTGTATGTATATACGTGTGACGACTATGATGAGTGTAACTAGATGGCCGAACTGACATGGCTTTGGTGCGGCAGCCCACCCGGGGCCCAAGCCCGGCCGCGCTGCATACGTGGCTCAGCAGAGTTTGCCGTTGATCGTACACCAACGTAATAGCCAGCACATCCCTCTACGGCCGGACAGCAGGATCTTGAAATTCTTATTAAAAATCATGCAGTATTAAACAAATCTGGAATTTTGTAATTTTTCATGCGGTCAGTGAACTACATGTGGCATTAATAACAATGTAACCTATTTATTACTTATTCAATTCACTTTAGTAAATTAACGTTAATGCTGCTTCTGCTATGACTATATATGTGTTGAAATCATGACTAAAGTATGCACCAGATTGCACCATTTAAAATGTAAAATTGTCAGAGCTCCCTACCGTGGAAGGGGGGACACCCCCCCCCCCTTCCACCCCCCGGTCGCTTCGCTCCCTCGCAATGTCTCACTCTAAACTCTCACTCAAGGTTGGCAGCCCTGTGAGTCGATTGTGACATAATTGCAGTCAACTTTCCCGTTTGTCGTACACAAAAATATTATTAATTTGCGGTTTTCTCTGAAGCACCTTTTCCCTTGGGGCAGTACTCAAAATATGTTGCACAAGATAGCATATTGTTAACTTATACTCATTTAGGGTCTATAGGTCCTCATAAAAGAAAAAGATCCTACTGGGCCCTCATAGCAGCATTACTATGGTGGTGGATCCAGTGTCCGAACACTTTTCAGAAAATCAACGATAGCAAATAAAATATCAAACGAATATCTGTCAAACTTACATAAAGTCCTACAGAAAAAGAAGTTGGTGGAATTTTAAAAAGACAAGGTAGATTTAATACGATATTCCCTTCCGAGTGAACCCCTTCCCAACGACGCGGCGTTTTGGTCTCTTGAAAAAGGTACTGTATTTCCGAACGTGTGAAACCTATGGGAAAAAGACACAACCTTTGTTTCAATAGTGCGGTTTTCATACACGTAGTCCCACGCGTATGAAAACCCATTTTAGGCGCTTAACTCTACGCTCGGTAATACAATCTGTTCGGAATTACAATCCTTGACTATACTTCGTGTGTAGACTCTAGGCAGTCATACACCTCAACACTTTCAAACACCACTGCACAAAAGTCACCAACATTCACTCAAAATCAGCATTTAATTTACAAAAACTGACACCAACATATCCATAAAATACAATAAATTCACCTCACCGATGTTGGAAAAGATAATTCCAAAAATGAAATCCGTAATTTACTGTCAGTTCTGGTGGAACGGGGTATCGCAAGTCATTGTGTACATTTCCTGATCGCCGCGAGCACTGACATCTCCCCCCCCCCCCCCCCCACAAATTTGGTTGTTAAAAATTCGGTCCCTATCGCGTGCACACACGTAAAAGTCCAGATTTTCCGTGTGCGCGATCGTAGAGATCGATGTGCACGCGCAATACCGAGTTTCTTTGTGGACAACAACATGCGATCACAAAAAAAAAATCGGTGGCGATTTCTTCGGTTTTGGACATGATTTGACATTGGAATATGCTGGAAATATCAGAAGGTCTTCCTAACGGCCATTTAAGGTAGGAGTGAGATTTTTAAGAGTTGAATTTGAAAAGAAGTATTTTAAATAATTTTAAATAGGGGGGTAAAGTCTTAGGGGTGGTGCCCCCAAGAGCACCAATAATGGCAGTCGATTAATTTTTGCTTCTTCTTTAAGCCCTGTTGCAAGATTATAAGCAAAGTTGGTAGGTATCATCCTTAGAGGAAGGAGACCTCAATTTCTCAAACAGGGTACCTTGCCCCCACGAGGGGCTCGGGAGCAGCACCCCTAACGTGCCCCTATTGTGAAAATGTGATATTTTTAATGCATGGCTGGTTTCTAACCAAACTAGGTAAGAATCATCCTCAGGCAAAGGGGATCTAAATTGATGCAAATAGGGTACCTATCCCTTAAGGAGGGGGGCTTTGCCCCCCCCCCCCCCACCACCCCTGAGCCTGTGACACCAAATTGACATTTTTCCTTCACTTGTAAAACCTACTGCTAAATGTAGATTATAAACCAAACTAGGTAGGAATCATTCTTAGGCGAGACTTCAAGTTGTTCAAGTATAGTAGAGCATTATATTCACGGGATCTATTTGAGGGGCAGCTCCCTAAAAGTGCTCCAATGGTAATTATTTAATGTACACATATTATGCTTCTTCAAAATGCACAGCTTGATTTCAATTGAACTTCACCTTCCAATAAATCTAGTTAGAGGGGATTTAAGTTATACAAATGGAGTACCTAAGCTGGCCCACATTGTGGGGGGGGGGGGGGACCCTTGTGCCCAAACCTTTGATTTTTCACCAAGTGAAAATTTTGCCCAGATAAGTGCGCAATGCAGGCCAGACTGCCCTGGGCATTTCCCTTGTTTGGATAAAAACTAAATTTGTTCAAACTTGGTAATTTTTCCTCAGTTTATGTTTTTGGGGCACTTTAGGAATGGATAGTGCCTGATTTTGCAACAAAATATGAAATACGTTTTTTTTAGAAAAATCTGCAAAGGGCTCAGGGTCATTTTTTGCAACAAAAATTTGTCCTCAATTCATGTTCGTTGACCAAATTCTTACCATGTATTATGTGTAAAGTTTTCGCCTGAGTCGAGTCGGTCGGTCCACCGGCGCCCGACCGATGCAGCCGGTCACCGGTGCAATTTCATGCACACCGGCGGACCGATGAAATAAAGAAATACATAAGAAATTCACAGTGTCAAAGACTTGAAAATTAACCAGTTTTAAGAACTAAATTTCCTTATTTATATTAAAACTTTCACATGATATTAAATTTCAATCCTTTAATCAACCAAGTGGGACTATGGAAATAAGATCACCGAGCAAGATTTCTCAATTTTCTTGCTTGAATTCATCGGCCCGTATTATTGTTGAATTCTGTGTGAGCGCCGCTGGTACGATTCTGCGCCCCTTGCCCCGAGATGGCGCTAACTCCAGGCTAACTCCAGTGGAGTAATTACGAGTTGCAAACAAACAGATAAAAGATGGCTGCGCCCATACAGAATGCAACAATATCGTAATTTTATGGGCCAATAAATTCAAGCAAGAAAATTGAGAAATCCTGCTCGGTAATCTTATTTCCATAGTCCCACTTGGTTGATTAATGGTTTGAAATTTAATATCATGAGAAAGTTCTAATATAGATAAGGGAATTTAGTTCTTAAACTGGTTGATTTTCAGAGTCTTTCATTAACACTGAATTTCTTTATGTACTGGTATTTCTTTATTTCATCGGTCCGCCGGTCTCCGCCGAAAAATCACTGGCGGGCACCGGCCAAAAAAAACACCGTTATGACTCAGGCCTAATTCATGTCTACTTGTATCTTTCTGGGATAATTCTCATTTATCCTGTTTTTATAAATTTACCTGCAGAGGAAAGGAAGAAGCTAGTACGTGAAGTTCTTAGAGAAACAGAGGACCTCCTTGTGATGGTAAGAGAGTGGAGTATTTATGAGATGAAAATTTATTTGCATAAATTTACAATTCTGTAAGTTTTGTGAAGTCCATGAGATGGTTGCTTAAGAAAAGTTTGAGTTCTGGGAAAGGCGAAAAATGATTTGTGGGCTTTCTCATTCCTATTATGACAGTTTGGAAGAATATCTTAGTAGAAATGTCTGCCTAAGAAAAGGTGTATTGACAGTAGTGACAGTAAGAACCATATCTTTCCTCTTCATAGCCGGGTTTTCATCGACAAACTTGATGATTTCATACTTCTCGTCATACGATTTTGTGGTTAATTTTTCTCCTCGTAGCCATGATGGGTGCTTACAGTTCGGAGCAAGTGAGGAAATGATTATTCAGGAAGGTTGCAATGATGAGGACAAGCGCTTACGTAACTAAATTTTAGATTACAGTTTGAAATCAAAGATAATCGAGGGGAGAATATAGAGAGCTAGAGAGAGATAAGAGAGAGGGGAGAGAGAGAGTGCGCAAGAGAGTGCGCGAGAGAGTGCGAGAGACTGCACGAGAGAGAGCACGAGAGAGTGCGCAAGAGAGAGTGCGAGGATCGCGCCAGAAAGTCGGGGAATCTTTGTAAACAAAATCGGCTTGTGGTCGCTTTGACAATGATTGATTACACACCGTGCCGTTTAGTTCGACTTGTGCGGTGTTAATTTAACGTATTTTCATGGAAATGTTCTGAGAATTCGATCGATATAGGCGAGTATTCGACTTACAAAGATCGACTTATACAAAGGATTAACACACGTAAGTCTATGAGGATAAATCGGGACTTTTTATTTACGTTGACTTGAGCGACTATTCGACGCATGCGAAGTCGACTTAAGCGAGGTAGACTGTATTCTCTTCTCCTCCCTTTTTTTTTTCTATCTTCTTCTCTCCTTTTTTCCTCCTCCTTCTGCTATTTTTCTTTTCCCCAAAACAACTTAACTACTTGGGAGTAACTTAATGTATTGTCACATGTTATAGCTATTTTATTTACTGTAATTCATTACTTTTATTTATATTTACCATGTGATCTCCATTTGTATACAATTTTAATTTGTACACAAGACAAATAGTCTTTGGACTGTTTGTCCTTGTTTTTGATAGTTTTTAGCTCAATAAAATCCGATATATAATACTGTGAGGTTTTGGCAGCTGATAATCCAGAACACCTCTTGTAACCCAGAGCAATTGATAATTCATGACTCTCTCCAAAGTGTGCCTTTTTTTTTGCTTTATATTCATCCTTCCATGGGGGTCACTACTCACCATTTTGATGGAAATATCAAATGCCGTGTATGCAATGGTAGTCAGGTCTGGTTAAGCCCATATTTCTGAGTTTTGGGGGCAGAGTTTTAAAAAGTTCAAAACTTTGCAGATGTACTTGTTAAGACAATAGCTTCATTTTTTTCCCACAGGACCCATCGAATCAAACCACATATTCATGCAAAATTATTCTAATTTGTGTGATAATTGTGATTTACATACATTAAATCAGTAAGTCCAATGACATGGTAAATATCCATGGCTTAAAAATGTTCCAAACTTTCTATATTTATCTCTTGTGGCAATAGCATTATTTTTTCCCACTGGACTTATCGAATTAAATCTCATCTTCATGTAAAAATTAAAGTGCTTGAAAATGTACCAAATTTTCCATATGTGACATTTGTTGTGCCTACAGATTTATTTTTTCTCACAGGACCCATCAAAATAACTCACATCTTCATGCAAGATTTCCCAAATTTATGCAAATTATGGAATTACATGTATCCAAAGTGTTAATGCCATTCATATTGTATGTATTTAAGAGCTTCAGCTCTTCAATACGTACAATATTTGCAATAAAATCAAGAAATATACTCTGAAAATTGAAATTTACCATTGTCATTTCATTTACCTGACCTTGTTTACCAGTGAGTTATCAAATTGTAAGTGCTGGTATAGTCAGTTATTGATATACCATTGATATGCATTTTTATTATAATGAAATAGTTTAAAAAATCAAGGAATGTACTAAGAAAATCACACCTGATTAACCTGACCTTATTCACCCATATGTTACAAATTTAAGGTGGTATACACTATACAGTATAGTCATTTCTTGACATGTTATTGGAAATGTGCATTATGCTTAAATATGAATCAACTATAGTAAATTACCATTAAAATTAATAAACATTACAATATTATTGCAATTATAATTTTATTTCAATTTAACTGATCGATCTAACCTATGTGGTAGAATATGAAGCCCTTCCACATTTATTTTGTGAGTATATCATAGAATATGTATTTTATACATAAATTAACACTAAGATAAAACAAAATGAATTTGATGATTTCATCAGATTCACCTGGATATGAAAAATTAAGAAAAACTAGTTTTTATTTTTCCAGACAAACAATTGAATTTGTGTTTTTTGCGTAAAGTAGCATTTTTAAATAGGTTGTGCCATTCACCGATTTCGTGGCACCCTGTCTAAAATTAATGCTTTTAATACATATGACTTATAGGCTAAAAATTGTGATTTTGTAAATTCTGTCCCCAAAAATTTGTTAACTGACCTGACTATGGATGTAGTGATGCATAATAGTGGGCCGCTGTACTCATGTGGTAACTGTTGCCATGTGGTAACCCGAGCATCTCACACAGGTTATATTTGCAAGATAATGATTGTTGAAGTTTACCCTCTGCCAACTTCATGCATGCCTGATCATTGCTCAAGAAAAGAAATAGATCATCTGTCTGAAACAGCTGAACAAAATGTCTTTTCAGTTGTCACTGTAGGACATCTGAGGAAAGAATGCATTCATTTGCATTACCCAATAGACCTGTTCACAAAGTTATTCAGATTTATGGATGTTTCTTTCCTGGGGACCTAGTAACGAGGTACATGTATTCCATTAACCTGTTATAAATGAATGAACTACAATACTTGGAATCCAATTTGCATACATTACTTGTTGCTATGTCTGACAAGCTTCTGACAAGCAAGCTTGTCAGAACAACCTTTATTTTAAAAGTATGCATAAAATTTGAATATATTTGTGAACAGGTCTATTGGTCTTATATGTATGAGGAAATCCACTGTAACATTCCACGGGTTAGTGCCCAAGCAGGTATACAGGTTAATAGTGGGTACATGTATCTCACCAGTTGTGCCACTCTGAGATCATTATTTTCCATTAAAATGGCAACCCCTCATGGAAGAATGTCTGTGAAGGAGAAGGAACCTTGAAGAGATTTATCTCTTTACTAGGTAAACAGGCTATATCGTGGTTGAGGAAACCACTCGTTAATTAGCACGCAAAAATAAAGTGCAGAGTCTATGGACGGGGAAAGAGGAAACCAATGCGTGTAACGCAATGAAGTACTTCTGTGCAGAGTGAATGGTGGTTTCCTCAACCATAATAATGCTGGTAAACAAATATTACATTTTTTCGCATTCGATTATTATGATTCTTGAGTTTCATATTCTTTGTTTCCTCTGCTTCCAAGCCATCCTCTATACCCCTTTATTGCCAGTGTACGTGTTGTTACTCTTTAACTGCATAGCTTCATAATTTTTACATTTATTTGGGAATTGATGAAGTAAACTGAATGTTTTTGATACGACAGGTTCAAGGTCTGGAGAATGAAGCAAGACCAGCGCCAGGAAGCTTCCGAACCCAACTCATGGGTAAAGTGAGATCATACAGGAGAGAAGTAGAGAGACTACAAAGAGATGCAGTAAGAGTCAGTTAAAACATTAGATTTGTAATGCAAATTAGGAATGATGCATGCGTAGGACCAAACGTATGTGGGAATGTGTCGCAAATTCGATGCTGCACTAGTGTAAAAATGGACAACAAAATCACTCTAAGCAAGATTTAATTTCCTTTAAACTGCTAGATTACTATCACCTGATTCAGGGACTCTTTCAACTCTTATGCTACAAATTTGGGGGTTCAGAGTTGAAAGTGAAATTTTAAATAATTATTGTCCTCTCATGTATGAATGATCTAGACTGGACCAATCCATGCTGATATATACAGAATCTATTGAAGCCTATTCAACCATTAAAGCTATGTTGGAGTACAAGCTTATCTTCAGTTAAGCTTGTACATGTATGAGTGGAATGATGTGGATGCAGATGTGTGCAAAGTTTTTTTAATGAAAGTAAAGAGCAAAGTCCATTTTAAATCTTATCTCATCCCATTGCAGCATAGATTCAGTGGACAGACGAGTGGAAGGGATGAGCTCCTGTCAGGTGGGTTGTATAGCCCCAAGTCAGATTTTGAGGTCAGTAACTATTTCTATTCAAGCTTTAGGAAAGCAGTAAAGACTGATGTTTGTGGAACACTACTTTATATATTTTAATGAGAATTTTCTATGGAATGTTACAGAATTTATTTTTTACAGGAATGGGTTCATATTACCTATGTTTGTGAAAAAACACTGTGTTTAGTTCATAATTACATAATATCTTTGTTATGATATTGAAAAAATTGAATGGTAATGATGCTAGATACTCATTGATGCCCCCAAGCTGAGTCTGTTATTGTCTGAAGATATTTTCAGTGAATGATTCGGACTTCATCAAGATATAAATAAAGTATACTACAGAAGGCAATCATTGATCATAGGAAAACATATTGGCTTCTTGGAAGGAAGTTAGAATATTAGACCAAAATATCTTTCACAACAATATTTTCTTTATTCACTGCATATATATATATCCACTGTATACAGGTAGTTGATGTTTTGGTTTTAGATAGTGCTATTCTATAATGTATATCTTGGGATCTCCCATAGACTGTTCTCTCCACTCTTTTTAAATCCAAAATTGATCAAAAGAACTTCTACAGGTCAGCATTCAAGCAGTGTTATGATTAAGACAAGAGCAAAATATTAAACAACCTTCTTAATGATTTGTCATTCTAGTTGATGGAAACAACCTTCTTAATGATTTGTCATTCTAGTTGATGGAAACAACCTTCTTAATGATTTGTCATTCTAGTTGATGGAAGGTGATTTTAACTCTTTGACTGTTTACAGGCACACCAAGACACACAGAAGAATCGTGTGATCGGAGGCATAGAGAGTCTAAACCGTACCAGCCAGAGTCTTGATAGAACACAGAGGATAGCAGCTGAGACAGATGAGATAGGGGTTGGTATCCTGGATGAACTTGATGGACAGAAGGAGCAACTCCTTAGGACTAGAGAAAGGGTAAGTGAAGGCACAGAATATAGTGTATGCCATGGGTAGTGCCAGGTGTCATCTATGACTCTTGTATTTGATTCTTAAATATAAACTATGCTTACATACTTTTCATGCCTCTGCACACCAAAGGTATCATGTTTTGGGGTTTATCCATCCATATGCAGGGATGTAAGACTTCCGGATTTTTCCGGAATTCCGGATTTTTTAAAATCAAAGAAATATTTTCGGGTTTTTTTCTGTGACATGTTAGGTGTTGAAGGCATTATCGTACTTTCGTGTGCATTAACCTAGTGGCGGAAAAAAACCCTCCCAAATGAAATATAGTCTTTTACTGGCCGTTTCATACAAAGTATGTTAATATAGTGTGAAGTGGTTCTCGTACGCACAGCACGAATTTTGTATAAAAATCCTGGTAACGAGTATGTGTGGACAAGTGCTATGGACTGTAAAACCATGCACTTTACTAAAATTCGCGTAACAGCCACGTAATGATTTTGTATTTTGAACGTGTGGCGACAGGAAAAGTGGCTGATGTATGAGACTAAGCTTTCTGGAATGTGCATTGTCAGGACGACCGCATGGCGAAGCTAGCGCTAGCACACTAATATACACACATACACGTGCACAGCACGATGCGCTGTGTATTGTGTACTGTCGATGTCGCATCGCATACTGCACAGATACTTGGAAGTTTACGACTTTGTGATAGCGTTTCGACTTCGTTTCCTGAATTTCTTGTGCCTCTTATTGGAATTAAAAAATCAAAATGGAAGTGGACAGGACTGCAAGATTGTAAGAAATAAATACATATATGTATGTGCATGTATGTGTTAGCTTTAAAATTTCGGGGGGGGGGGTCTCCTCACACCAACACCTACACTTGACTGAATCACTGTGCTCGTCAAATATTTTCCTGATTTTTTTTTGCTACCCACTTACACCCCTGCATATGTCTGTCCGTCCCCCTTTCTCATTATTTTGATATCTCAAGAACTATTTGAGTATGAAGTTCAAACTTGGTGCTAGTATAATAATAGGGAGATGATCTGATTAGATTTTGGGGTAAGTAGGTCAAAGGTCTAGGCCTGTGCCGATATAGCTATCGGCTATCGGAGACCGCCGATATCGGCTTTATTTTGCTTTATTGACATCGGCCGATATTCCCTTTTAATAACAACCGATACCGATATGAAACGCAAAATAAAATAAGAAATAAATTCCACTCTGAAAGATGGAATTTCTTGTGTCTGATCGTCACTACCGTATTTCTTCCGGTCCTTTTTATTCACATTTTATGTCATTCATCACGGAAAATGAACAACATAATCGAGCTCGTACTACACACACACAGTCACCTTCATGTTTCATCATACCCATCGCATCTCCCATTATACACATTGTCAATGTCCGTGGCAGAAGTCATTGTCAGAGCAGTACTTACTATCAATCCGAATGTGTCTTTTATTCCCCCAGTTTGACAACCAAAAATGACCTATTCGGTCATCATTATCTGACAACAGGTAATAAATCTCTCATTTTGATCGAAGGAGAGGGGTAGTCTAAAGCTAAGAAATGAAATACGGTTCCAGTAACTTTCCGTTGTGATTGCACAACGCGGTGTGCTGGGTCAGTTATCGCCCAGACGCCCACAATATTCCAGGGTAGGCTACACTCGGAACGGTTCCCATATCGCCCACAGTGCTTACACATAACTCTGGTTGGTCAAGCAAACTCAAGGCACAGCCATTATTGAAAGTTCTGTGCATGTGCGGAAGGTTCAAGTGTGGGAAATCCCCAAAACAACAGCGCTGTGATTGGTTCAATATCGGCAAGTTCGGCCTAGCGTCACAACTGAATGAGTATACTACTGGCGCGAAAACTACGGTACATTCTGCGCATGTGCCAGTCAATCGCGGGGAAATTTACAGTGCTGTGATTGGTCCAATATCGGCAATTTTGGTTTAACTTCGCATAGCAACTGAATATCAATGAAGTCAAGTGCCGTGTAAAGGGGGTTAGAGGGGGCGATGTCTCGTGTTC
Organism: Heliocidaris tuberculata; assembly: GCA_025618425.1. Taxonomy (NCBI): domain Eukaryota; kingdom Metazoa; phylum Echinodermata; class Echinoidea; order Camarodonta; family Echinometridae; genus Heliocidaris; species Heliocidaris tuberculata. The sequence goes on along the minus strand of CM046834.1, from coordinate 39,236,690 downwards.
GTGATGTGATTGGCTGCTTGGTGTTACGCAAAGGCAGCATTGTTCCTTCTTGGCTAGAATGACATAAATCGTACGACGTCGAGTAAGAAGGAATCCCGTATGAATGAAATATATTTTGGAATAAAAATAGGCATCATCTGAAATTAAAAAAAATCTGCTGTAGTCTAATTATGAAATAAAACTTTTGTAAAGTCAGTTATTGGCCAAGATACCCACAACAAATGAGGATCATTATTACATAAGAAGATCGAGACGTCGTCATTTAGAAATCAGAAGTTTGTTTTACCCTTTCTGAAGCAGTGCGTGATGGCTTCGTCTACTTGTCTTTAAAAAAAATCTGATATGTGATTTCAACGAATATCTTTACTGAATGACTACATGAAACTGATGAAGGAGTAGAATTATCCAATCAAATTGACTTTGTCCGATACATTTTTTATTAGCCTCGTTACAAAAAGAAAATTATGATATCCATCATGATAATAAAAAAAGGGACTATTTTTCCTTTATAAAGCACATAGTTGAAAGTTTTCCGTCTTCATGAAGAGTAATTTTGATTATTATTTCAATGAATATCTTTAGCGGGAGACCTGATTATATAACAGAATCACCGAGTGAAAATAAATCATGCATATGGTAAAGATATTTTATCAGCGTTGTTGAAGAATGCTATGCGTCATCGTGAGGAGTTGTGAGACTACTTTATCAAAGGCACATCACAGTGTTTTCTGTCCTCATGAACAGTGATTTTCAAACATTATTTTTATGATTAAAGAGAAGAATTATCAAGTAAAAAAAAAAAGCATGCGCTATTGCCCTGATAAATTATTTTATGAGTGTCAGAGGATGATAAGCATCGTCGTTACGGTGAAAAGACACGAGGAATGTTTTGTTTCATAACGCGCATGCCGATCTGAAAATAGGCCGTCGGAAAGTACACATTTTGATGATAAATAATATGAAAACATGTATACCTCCTCGTATTGAAAGAAAATGCAGATTTTACATGTTTTCTTTTATTTTCTTTTATTTTCTTTATATCGGTTATCGGTATCGGTATCGGCCGATATGCTTGAGATTTTATCGGCATCGGCCGATGGTCAAAAAAACCATATCGGCACAGGCCTACAAAGGTCATAGAGGTGACTTTCAACAAGATTGCGTCAATTTCTTATCATTATGATGATTCAAAAACTTTAAAGTCTACACCAGTTCTTATGTTCTACATTATTAGCCTTTCCCAAATCGCTTCCAGTTTCTTTCACAATGCAATAGACCTGTTTACTAATGTATTTCAATTCATGCATGTTTCTCTCCAGAACCCCTAACTTTAGTTACCAACTACATGTATTTAGTACACCTGCTATGCAGAATGGCATCTCTATGGAATGGATAGAATCCATTTTGAAAAAATTGTTGCAAAACTAAAAAACCTCAAACTAAATTTTTTTGTTTATTATCGTATTATAGCTGGAAGATATGGATGGGAATCTAAGCAAGAGTAGAAGAATACTCAACAGTATGGCAAGAAGGTAAGCATAAAATTTATGTAAATGGGTCGCAGAACTTGGGGGGGGGGGAGCTGGGGGGTTGCAGCCCCCCCCCCATTGTTTTTTTGAATAGACACATTTCATAAAATCTTGGAAAAAAGGTTAGAAAATTGTCATTAATGAGTGAAATCAAATTAGCCCCCCCCCCCTCCCCCCACTTTCAAAAACGCTTAGCGGCCCCTGATGTACATGTATAAAACTATTCATGCTGGGATGCCACTTCTCCAGCAAATGCCGGAATTCCGGCATTTTTGTATTTTGGAAGAGCTCCAGAAAAAAAAAAGCACGAATAGACTATGATATGTAATTTTTAGTATATTACCATGTATGTATTGTAGTGTACGGAAGATACAAATTGTTTGTTAAAAATGCTGGTGTAGGAGTCTATATCTAAACTTTGCGGAAATGCGCTTTCATAATTTTTGAAGTACGTTCCGCGTGTATTTGGACATGCAAATATCGCAAAACAACTGGAATGGAAACTAGCGAGATAACACCATCGATTTTGATGAATTAGCCAGTTCGTAGATACAATCTGAGCATGAGCAGATAAAGGTCATCTGTACCAAATTCTAAAACCCACTGACACGAATACTTGATATGTGCTCATGAATGTCATGTAATCATTATTCAATTATTCACCAATGGTGCATTCCATGATACCCAGGTGGAAGTATGCTTTTCAAAAGGCGAAACAAAAGCTATTCATGAGGCACATCTATCACTTTGAGAGTGATTATTCTAAAGTGCACAAAGTTGGACATCTCCATTTTTAAAATATCTGTGGATATTTGGGGTCATTTGTACCATGTGTTAACTACGAACTGGTCTATAACACACATGCTGCGATTTGCGATCCATGTGCTTGCAGCTAGCTGCAGCTAGCTAGCTTAAGCGCGTGCGTGCATGCAGCATGTACGTATGTACATAGCTACTGTGAGAGCTAGCTTGCACAGCTAAGCTAAGTGAATTCTGCGCAATACGTTTATCACCGCTAACGTGACTTTTTTGACACTTAGAAATTATTTGGATGTAAGTATTTGGGTGTAAGTGAGATCACTTGCATAAAAAAATTCTGTAAAAATATAAAAAATGAGGTTTCAAAAAAAATAAGGCTGAGATTGCATCAGGGAGCATGTAGAACCCCAGAGCTTCCAAGGCCCTTGAGCGGGCCGTGACCCTACCCGCAAGGGACTTCATGCTTTGCGTTTGTGATGTGCGCTTTGCGCACATTTTGTCTCCCCCCCAAAAAAATTTATCCCTCTCTAGAGACAATTGCCAGTGGCATCTCTGTTCATGAAAGCACACTAAATTAAAGGGCAATGCAACCTTTGTAAAAAGAGGATTTGTGTGAAAGGAGAAAACTAAGAGAAACAGGATGACGAAAGTTTGAAAGAAATCGGACAAAGAATAAGAAAGTTATGAATGTATGTAAAATGAGATCACTACGTCTATGCAAATCTCAAATTGGCAGTTTGGTGAATTAATTGTGATGTATTCACGGTCAACTCTCCCATTAGTTGTCCAACAAGAAATGAAATTCTGGTTTCTCCTGATCGCCTCTGCCCTCAGGACGTCTCACATAGGCCATTCAGGTACTTTGTTCCTTTTGCAGCCCTAAATTTTGAAGTTGTGTGGGTATACATTGAATTACAGAAGAGTTATAATTGGAAAACTAGTGTGGATGTGAAAAGGATTATAATATGCTTTTAAGTAACTAATAACAACAATTTGGTAACACTTTATTTTGTTTGACTCGAAAAAATATTGCATAATTTCAAAATTATTTTTTTACCATTACTACTACATGTACTTGCATTGATTTCTGAATAGTTCCCTCTGCAACAGAAGCGAGATTATCTTTTCTTACGAAGGAATAATAGAATTTGTGACCTTGAAATTTCATAGGCAGTATATACAGGATGTCTAATAAACCTGTGCAAAGTTTTGCAGAATTTTGTGTCGGTCTGCAAAAGGGAAGAAGTACCTTAAAGGTACAAAAACTAAGCTCTTTGAGGATTTGATTTCATACTATGTCAAATGATTTTGTATATCTAACTCTCTGTGTGGGGAAGAAAATAGTCCTTTTCATTCATGATTGATGAAAAAACAAGAAAGTAAACCCTTTTGAAAATAGGATAGATATTTCAAATACATTCAACTGAAACTAACCAAGGCAGTACAAGGCAAGCAACTTCAAAGATAAATATATTGTATATACAAGGCACTATGTTAAAAAAGCTGTGGTAAATTGTGGGGATCTTTGATGTTTACTTCTCTTTCACACAATTTTGAATGAACAAAATAGTGTGTTAAACTACACGTTTTACCAGTTGAAGTATCTGAATAGATGCAACTAACAAAATACAAGTATAACAGTCCATATAGATTATCTGTATGTTGTATCCAAACCTAGAACCAAAGAATGCTTTTGAGAGCCCAGACAAGCTCATTATGTGGGACATAACATTGAAGTAAAAAGTTGTCACAAATCCAGGATGCAACCCAACTTTTCACTGGCACTGTATCTGCTCTGGAAGGTGATTACTGGTACATTTGTGAAATAATTTGTTGACAGTCCTTATCATTATGTCCCGACTATGATAAAAAGTCAATTATACCCGTTGATTGCATGAAGCTCACTGTTCCTGGTAATGTATGGAGAAAAAAAAATGACTGAATACCTTGTACATCCCCATTTATGATCTACATGATATGTATCGTCTCCTATGTCCTTTGTGTTTGTTACTCTCATTCTTTCAGAGTCATCACCAATAAACTCATCTTATCTGGCATCATCCTTGTGGAGCTTGCGATCCTTGGTGTTGTCATTTGGTGGAAGTTCTTCTCATAATAGCACAACTCATCATCAAAGACGAAAAACATTTTTAGAAATGAAATGATATATAGAAGACTGGTGAGAGATTTTAAATTGCTGTAAAGAGGACAGAATTCATGCCCATGGTTCTGGAGCAAAATGGATTTGATCAATGAACTCTTGGATGAGAGGCCACGAGGATTATATTGTGCTCAGTGGGTGGACGGCGGCGGCGGCGGCGTCAACAATTTTGGAAATGCTCTCATTTCAAAAGTATACAATTCAATTTCCATGAAACTTGCCCACAAGGGTTGTATAGTATCACAAATAATGTGGAACAAATTTCAGGTCAAAAGTCAAGGTGAAAGATCAATTACAGTCAATTTAGTTTGTGTTCCAAAATCGTAACCTGAGGTTAAGTTTTTGAATTTTTACTTTATTTCAAAAGTAATTTTTCAAATTTTTTGAAACTTGGCATCATTCTTGGTAGGGATTATTTTTATGTCACCCTCTTTCAAATGAATACCCAAATCTTACATTTTCATCGTAGTAATACCTACTGACAGTTTAACTCTTTTTGGTAAAATTTAGTTTTGTCCCTACATACATGTACATGTATTGCACACATGCATTTTACTTCTTCTCGAAACTATTGCTGGCGGTGAATTTCAACCAAAATTGGCAGGAATCATCCTTAGGTAAGGAGGATCTAAATTAATACAGATGGGGTACCTACCAATATAAGGGGGGGGGGGGGGGTAAAGTTCCCCCGTTGTGAAAATTAGATATTTTTCAAAAGTATGGCTGGGTTCTAACCAAACTAGGTAAGAATCATGCTTAGGCAAAGGGGATCTAACTATCTCTTAACCCTTTCAGGACAGGAATTATTTAAAGCTCATGTACAGTATTGGTATAAAAAAGGAAATTGGAAAGAGACATGTTAAATATAGTCTCATGTTGTTCTCCTTGTATCAAAAGATGTCTGTAAGAGATCATTTGGTATTCCATCTATGATTTCTGGTGAATTTCAGTGTAAATATCTGTAAGGAATGCTTGATCACTGTCATTATGCTAGGACCCTTCCACCCCGACGGCTCCCCGCACAGTAATCTTGGGGCTTCCCATAGAGACAGCGTGTCCGCTCTGTGTGTAGCTACTCATCATTGGTTTTACACGTGTGTTTACAGTGTATAGCACATGCTGCCTTTGTTGGGATTTTACGTGCCTGTCCCGGCACATAAATTAGTTTTCGCCTCTTATTTGTTTAATATTAAACTTTAGGAGGCGAAATCTTCACAGTGTCTTAGTATTGCTAGTATCTTGCTATTTATCAACAAAAACTGAAGAAATCTGATGAAAAGTTTTTGAGGGCTTACCAAAACTTTACATGACCTTTAAGAGCTAAATTGATTACATTTTGTTCTTCAAATTGGCAATAATGATATTTTTCTTTTAGTGCTACATGGTTCTAATAAGGTGTGATGTTTTTTAAAACAATATTCATTGTTAAAAATTTTGTTGAAAAGTTGAAAAATTGCCAATTTTGATGAAAAACAATGATTTTAAACCTCTCAATGTGTTGCCAATTTAAGGATTTTAAAGCTTATTCTTGTTTTAAAAATTCCTGGCATCAAACGCAACGTGGTCATGAAACAAAAATACATTAGTGTGTGCAGAAATTTTTGCTCTTTCTACTCATGCATCTGGTATATTTTTTAGAGCTCTGAATCAAGAGTTATTGAGCCAAACCACAAAATGTGGTCAATTGTCTTGAAAGGGTTAAGGAGCGAGTGGAGCAGAGTAGATCATTATCTTCAAGGGGTCTGATGGAGGGGCAGCATCCCAAAAGTGTCCCAATGGCAATTATTTCATGTACAAATATTCTGCTTCTTTAAAACACACATCTTGATTTCATATGAACTTCACGGTCCAATAAATCTTAGTTGAAGGGGATTTAAGTGATAACTGGCCCACATTTGGGGGGGGGGGGCTCAGGGGCAGGAGGCTCATTAGATGTCTGTGAACACTTTGGGGTCCTTTTTTTCATGATAAGTTGTGCTGATAATGCATGTCACATTCTTTTGTGAAAATCTGATTTTTTTTAAGGTAGCCAGTCTGTTTTTTTGTGTCAAGAGGTTGGCATCTCTGATAGTGGCATCTCTATGTATGTTGTTGCAATGTCTGACAAGCCTTTGGCAAGCTTTTGAGCCATCAAGAGCAACAACAAAAGTATGCGTAAAATTAGTGAACAGGTCTGTTACACAAAATCACCTGGTACATGAAAGCAATCATTCATCAGTAGTTTCATCAGTAGTTTGTATGAGTACACAGGTGACATTTGGTTCAAAGAATGGCCCTGGATCTATTTGGGCAGTTCCATATGGACAGAAAGAGAAATATATGCCTCTCTATAATATGAAAAATTAATATATTAGTCTCCTGTAGAGGTTATGTAATCATTGTGTTTCTGGAAGAAGAGCATGTTAGCAGGGGCATTCCCGATTTGGTCCTGTGTGTTGAGAAATCCCCCTGCTAACATTCTTCTTCTGAGGTAAATCTAGAGATGTTTCAGATAAATCTTCTGTGTAGGTTTATATGTATGCTATTCAGAGTCTATAAAGTCCGGCTCACATGAGGTTGTTAGTTCATTGGCATCCATCATCCCAACTATTGTTAAATTCAATAGAATCCATGCTGCAGTAAGCAGTGAACAATAGCCAGACCAGTGCGACTGGCCTTGCTAGCATACGAAGACAAGCAATATTTTGTGCATCCATTGGGTTTGTATACATGTGCTACACTAGAGATGAGCTGGAAACTGGTATGTGCTGTGCTTGACACAAAAAAAGCATAGAAGTACAGAAACCTAATGGATGTTTCCAAACGCTTGTCTTTGTACCCTAGCAAGCCATCACAATCGTAGGGCCTATTGTTCACTGCTTACTGCAACATGAATTCTCGTGACGCGGGCTTTAGTTTATATTAAGAAAATTAGAATATTGAAATTAATGAGCATTTGTGCAATTTTGTATTCACTCGTAAGCTATTACATATTTCCACACCGACGATGCATGTTCAATTCTAGCATGACTCGTGATTGGGACTACAGTGGAAACTCAGTATAAAGAGGTCTGATATAACAAGGTAATATTCCTGGTCCCAGCTCTTGATTTTCTTTTTTTTTTTAACCTGATATAACGAAATTCCTGCTATAAAAAGGTAATTTTGATGGTCCTAAGGACCTTGTTATACTGAGTTTCCACTGTATTATTACCAGCTCAATTTCTTTATCTCTCACTATTCAGCTACTGTATAGTTTCATTATTTTGTATATAAAAGGTGTCCCAGAAAAAAGGAGACCCAAGTTATGGGCGAGTTACTCAATAATCCAAAATTATTTTTGGTTAATGTACACATCATTGGAAAGATCATTTTCTCTTTCATATGAGATCAAAAACATGATCAATATGTCATGCATGACTGATTTCAGACAGTTGGAATTGGCAGTGTCAGAAACCAAATCGTCTAAAATCAGTGTGCGGCTCTTACAGTTGGTTAATTATGAATTTAAAGAGAAGAGAAATGATTCAGAATTTTTAAAGGAATATTGCACATGGTTGGAAAGCTGAAACTATTTTCTTTCATATGACATAATCATGACTGACGAATCGTGCATGACTGAGCAGACACAATATGTAACTGGTATGGCACACTGGAGTGGCAGCATATCAAACTAGGACACAGTTACCATGGTTACACTATGCCTTCTGCATGATCCCACTATCATGATTATGGTGTCATATGAAAGAGGAGAATGAGCTTTCGAATCATGAGCATTAGTAAAGAAAAATCTGTATAATTTGTTTGTCTTTTCAAAACTACTATGAACCAAATTTAGCAGCCACCCATTTATTGGACAATTGAGCGCGTCTGTCAGTATCACTCCACATTTTATGACATCGGTCATGCGTAATTTGTTGATCACGGTTTTGTGTCATATAAGAAAGAAGAGAAAATATGGTTTCCAGTGATGTGTATATCAACCCAAAATTATGTTGAATTTTGGAGTAATTTGCCCATAAACTTAGGTTTCCCTTTTTTCAGGACACCCTGTAATAGGGGTGGTATACCTGAGAATTGTCTTTTCAAGCCTAATTTATGAACAATAGAAATACTCAACCCAAAATGTAAGCCCCCCTCTCCCCGACAGTTTAACCCTACAAATATTCCATAGATTTACTCAAGCAAATTATGAAGAATTTAACCCACATTTTAATTGGTTATGGTTTTTTTTAATAACTGATTGTTTTTTTTTTCATGCTTTTTATTGCAATTGGTACAAGATAACAAAATTGCACTTTGCGCTTCATAATGCAATGCAGGGTGCATGTACAGGCGTATAACTGCATCATAAAGAAATTCAGTTGCATGAATTTGACTTACAAATGAGAGGCATCTGTACATGAACAAAAGATGAATTGAAAAGAGAAAGCATATGTGAACGCTAAGTGCAACTTTCTTGTTTATTATGAAAACATAATTAACCATTCAAAACGTGGGTAGGAGAATTTCCATATATTTTGAATGAACATTTTTTTTAATCCAAAATATTTTTAAGTTATATTAGTGTATGGGGTTGAGTATAATAGCAGCAATTGTCACGTATGCGCACCGCCGGTATTAGCAGTGCGCGGCCATTTTGTGACCTAAATTTCACTTTTTCGCGCGTGGGCACGTTCTTCTCGTCTTTTCATCTTATGCATATTCATTTTCTCCCTGTCCAGCTGTCGAATGAAAATTGAGGTTTTCAATCGTACTTCTAGATTCAGTAAATCAAGCTCGTTCCAAACATATATAATTTGCCATTATTTAATGTTATTAAAATACAAAAAAATTGGCTTAAAAATAACCTTATTTGTCATATAATCGATTCATAAAATCATAGTTTAATTTTGGTTTCCATGGTGATTTTTCTACGGTTTTCCAGGTATCAACATACATTTATTTTGATTGTTTATCATCCACTCTTCAAATTGTTCATTTGGTGTTACAAGTCTTATTCGCTAGTTTTTTGATTATTAGCCCCCAAAGTCGAGGTAGTTTCACCAACTTTCCTCTTTATTTTGACCTTCATCCGGAAATTCGTCGAAAATTACGCAATACGGATCCAAATTGCAGTGTGTGAGGTGATATTTCATGTTTTGGGGTATTGTTAACGATTTAATAACAATGTTACGTCGATTTGACTTTATTTCGGTGGATTTCGATGAGTTTGAAATCACAGCAAAAGCAGCAATCCCCCATTTCTATCGAGACGTGGATTAGCCGTACGCCGTCTGCATTGGGGTAGCAGAAGTCCAATTTCCCATAGCGAGCGCTGCGTTTCATGCAGGATTCCGAGTCATGGACAATAAACAAGCATCAACCTCGATATAAATTCCCACTAAAATCTCATTTAAATTAGTTATGACATTATTTATCCAAGCTTCATGTCATGGAAATGTAATGATTCGATTTTTGAAATGGTTTCGATCTAAAACTCCTAAAATTATGAGAAATAAGTTGATTTGTGGCAACCTCAGATGATTTTGACCGTGTTTTTGTCAGAGCAGTGCATTATGTATGGAGCAGTGGGACGTGGCACATTTTTGGATACAAGTAGCTTGAAATTTCCTTTTTTCTCAAAATCAAACCAATGTATCACCTGAAACATATACAAAATCGAATTATTACATTTTAAAGAATCTGAATATGGAGGAATCATGATGTAACTCATTTAAATGGAATTTTAGTATAAATTTATATCCGAGGTTGATGCTTGTTTATTGTTGATGACTCGGAATCCTGCATGAAACGCAGCGCTCGCTACGGGAAATTGGACTTCTGCTACCCCATTGTAGGCGGCGTACGGCTTATCCACGTCTCGTTAGAAATGGGGGATTGCTGCTTTTGCTGTGATTTCAAACTCATCAAATTCCACCGAAATAAAGTCAAATCGACGTAACATTGTTATTAAATCGTTAACAATATCCCAAAACATGAAATATAACCTCACATACTGCTAGTTGGATCCGTATTGCGTAATTTTCGACGAATTTCCGGATGAAGGTCAAAATAAAGAGGAAAGTTGATGAAACTAGCTCGACTTTGGGGGCTAATAAAAAAAAAACTAGCGAATAAGACTTGTAACACCAAATGAACAATTTGAAGAGTGGATGATAAACAATCAAAATAAATATATGTCGATACCTTGAAAACTGTAGAAAAATCACCATGGAAACCACAATTAAGCCATGATTTTATGAATCGATTATATGATAAATAAGGTTATTTTAAAGCCAATTTTTTTGTATTTTAATGACATTAAATAATAGCAAATTATATATGTTTGGAACGAGCTTGATTTACTGAATCTAGAAGTACGATTAAAAACCCCAATTTTCATTCGACAGCTGGACGGGGAAGAAATGAATATGCATAAGATGAGAAGACGGGAAGAACGTACCCACGCTCGAAAAGGTGAAATTTAGGCACTGATATCTCTATGGAAATGTCACAAAATGGCCGCGCGCTGCTATTTCCACAAAGTACGTGCGTTTTTGGAGCGGTGCGCATACGTGCAGCAATTGTATGATCAATTTCTGACAGCTAAAAGTCTACAGATTTGGAAGAGTTTTGTTATGCTGTATAATCTCAGGTCTGCTGTTCAGTATAAGAGCAGTGACATGAAAATGGACCCCGAACTCTGATCATTTTACCTCTTTATAGTTGCAAGAAATCACTCAGAAAAATAGTTTGTGTAGGATTTGAGTGTATAAAATCAACTTATCTGACATTCTATAGGTTAACAGTTATGAAGAAACTATAAAGGATGAAAGAAAAATATGATCATACAACTGTAGATCCGAAATACGCGATCCCGATTGGTTGAAAATTGCGACGCAACTTTTTATGCAAGAGGGCTCATAACTGATAATTCTCAGGTATAACATACATTTTAATATGTGAAAATTGTATATAATTTTGCTCTATACATGTACTTGAAAGAAGTTTTGAATTATTGATAATAAAACAATCACAATTTCTATACAACAATTATTTTTATTAAAAGTTCCTTTATAATGGGTGTTAAACTCCCATAGAATTGGAGGACACTTCATATTTGGTACAAAATATATCTTCCAATCATTCAAGTTAAACGTGCCTGGTATGCAAACCAATATTCATAATAAAACATTACCAGACATAGTTGCATTACACCAACATGATTTAAACCTAGAAAGTTGATTTTGGTATCACCACTTTCCGTTTTTTTTAAATCCATTCAGAGAAGAAAAAATTAAAAATGCCAGTACATTCAAACTAGTTACTTGTAGTACAGTCAATTGAATTTGTAACTTGGCTTTGAAATTAAGTTGAATAGCTCCTGCACAAAATTCAGCCCATTCGAAAATGTAAAGTATTGTGTTGTTTTGAGACCAAAATTGAACCCCCCCCCCTGCACAAGAATAATATCTATGTATGGATCAATTAATGTGACTGTTATACCCATCCTTTGTGCTTCCCTTTCTGTATCCCAAATTTAGAAATGGGAGGGAAAGAAAACATTACTATTGCATTGATTCATGAACAAGGAGATCAGTGACTTGTAAATAGCATACTTTCTTACGTTCCCCTTCCCAAAATTGTGCTTCCTCTACTTGCAAGCATGTATATGTAGGCATGTCACAATATTTCATCGCACCATGTTCCAAAATATAAGGCCGTAAATTTGGGATGTAGAAATACTCTTCACAGCTTGTTGATTACTTACTATTGATTTATACTTACTTTAAAGTCATGACTTTGCTGCACGCCTTTAATAGGAAAATCCTAACTTTGATAGCAAGTTTCTCAGATTTTTCTGCATTCAAAGCAAGTTGAGATCACTATTCAGATGGAAGTCAGTGATGTTTCGTCAGTCAACTCTACCATTCTCTCCCACAAAATAAAAAAAAAAATATTTTGGGGGAATATGGCAAAGCAGTGCAGGATTATCTTCTTTTTTTTGTTTTACTGGAGGACACATATTACCATGTCATCGATGAAATTACCAGGAACAGTTACCCTAAGTTCACGATACTTTTAAATGGAAGAGTTGTCCCTCAATCAACTATTAAACCAAATCATATATTCAGTGATCTTTTATAATTTCCTACTACCACAACTCAATAGGTTGGATTAACTTTTTCAGATAACATCAAAACGTCTGCTTGGCATATGAAGTAACACCTCTTGCACATGTCATTTCAACTGCATTATTCAATTAACCTGTGAAGATAATGAGTACATTCGCATCAATTCAAAGCAATGGCTTGCACTGATAATTTTGCTCATGATTTCACTCTTAACATGGTGCATTATAGGCCATGCCCTGATGCAGCCCTATGTCGGCAACAGGCATTACAATCTGAAGTCTGTACTTATTGAGGATACATGTTTGAATTATTGCACTTAGATCTTAAATCTTTCAACTAAAATACTCTTATTAATCAGGAGCATCGCTAGAGGGGGGCATTACATCCTCATATTAAAAATAGTCTTAAATGCCCCTTATTAATGGTCAAACTGCTTCTAAAAAGTTACCTAAACCAGAAAAAAAAATTACAAATTCATATAATATACATGTATGATATGGCAGTCCTATAAATTGCCTTTGCTGGAAAAGAATTAAATTGAACAATGGGTGATTTCACGCTCAGTTTTAGTGTTTCATGAAAATAGAGTCAGTGAAGTCAACTGACGTGCAATTCTACAAACGTTGAGAAAGTTTGTTCACACAGGCCTGAATGGAAAATGAATGGAAAATCGAGTAGATACTGAGCATTTCTTACTGCAAGTGACAAACTCTCCTGAGTCAAGAAAGGTTCTGATGATGGCCATTGCAGTGTTTTAGCCACCGATCCGCCATTTTAGGATACTGATGTTGGCTCGTTAATCTGAACAGCAGAGTTAGAGCTCGATTCTCTTAGAAGTCTTGTCTCCAAACACAGAGCGTGAAATCACCCAATTAGAGTTTACTATACCCCAGAAAGAAACCGTGAAGTGTGTGTTTGCATTAAAGGGCTGGTCAGAGTTGACAACGATAGATAAGAATAACAATGGAAGTGGTCTCCCTTTTGAGAGCTGAAGTAGGACCTGCAACGACTTTCATTGCAGCAGGGAAAGGATTTTGGGAGGATTTTGGGAGGATTTTGGGAGGATTTATCGTACTTTTCAGGTCTGACCAGCCCTTAAAGCTTTGAAAGCCATCCGTTTAAATTTCCGTCTTTTTTTAATACATCATTGCAGGTCAGTTCTGAATATGGTAGATATTTCCTCACGCCAGACATTTCCCACTCTATGCAGAGGTAATAAATGCGTACCTTGTAAAAGGGAACTCTTTGAATGCTACCTAGCTGATGCCAAGGTAATATTAGAGCATTTTGAACACCATGTAGGGTGGATGTGAATGCTACAATACAAGAGGCCAATATTATCTGAATTCATCTATGCTGAGCAGAGTTAAATATGCAATGCAGCCCATTAATTTAAACTTGATTTAACTTTGAGCTTTTCTTAAGAAATCAGCTTTTATTGGGGAAGGACCTTTAATACACATGTTCATATGCTAGTTTGTTGGTAAGCTGTGCCGTTATAAAGAAATACAGGCTCCATAAAGTGCATTCAAATTTAACTTTCCATATGAACATAAAATAACTCATACTAAACTGAATACTCTCTGAGAAACGACTCCGGTATTTCAAGCTTGCTCCGTACAAAACGGATATGTAATGTTTGATTTTCCTCAAATTGTTACTGATCATAATTTTTTTTTTTTTCACTCTATTTTTCAACCTTTCTCCAATACCAACAACTTGCTTTGCTTGCTTTGAACAAAATTCTGCCCAGACCATTTGAATATTGAGGGTAATATATGATTATTTTGACATGAAGTAACATTTTTGGTACATAATTCACACATTTAATGCATAGTTATTGGACAAGAGGTGATAACCGATTACAATAGACAGGTTTTACAAGAGCATTTTCTGCTCTCCAGCCTTTGCCATATGACTCTCGTCTTTGACGGAGAAACTGACGCTGAGGTCCAAGTACTGTTCTTGCCCTTAGTTACATTTCAATCATTTTTCACCACATGTGTCAATCATATCCATGAGAAGTCTGTGAGTTGCTTGTAAAATGCACTCTATGCTTTTCAATAAGAGCTCTCAAAGAATTTCAGGTCTTCTGGTGTTAATTGATTTTCCTTGGAAGGAGTCCTAGGCGGTCTGTCGGGTTCGGACAGGAGTGGATTACGCGGTCTCGGCGGGGGCATCAGTGGCCTGGTGAAACCCACTTGGTTGTGGTCTGTTGTATTGTTCATTGGGAAAGAGGATACAGGAGAGTTTTGTGATAGTAAGAAGGCATGACTTTTCTTTGGTTGGGGAGTTCTTGGCAACCAGATATCTGAATCATGTCCTTGTGTAATGGGTGGCGGGAGAGGGGGTGGTCGCGTCGTCGAGGGTCCCATGGAAGACTTGTTCGGCAGCGGATTTGAGCCTTTGCGTTGAAGCGAGTTGGGAGGTGTACGGTAAGTCCTTGGGGGTATTGTGGGAGTACCGCCATTCATTGTATGTGACGTCTGAGAGATGTGTCTGGGCGGTAAGGGAGGAGCGGGGTTGAATCTTGGAGGAAGTGATGGTCGTAAGTCATGGATGCGATCCTGAGTGCGAGGATTGGGAGTGGAGCTGAGACGACTTCTGGGTGGTAGAGGTGGAGGTACTTCTGGGGGTTCCTCTGCTGTTGTCGATGATGAGTTGGAGTTGTCTGCAATATTGAAATCATTCATGGAATAAAAAGACATCACTTAAAATCTACAGCAGTGTAAGTTCCTGTGCTGAATTCTCCCTATCGCATATAGCCGATATCAGCCGATATCAGCCAATATCAGCTCCCGATGCCGATATCGGGGACAACGATGTTGGCACATATATTTCCGGTTCCAGTCTATAGCTATAATGAGCATACACTGATATTTCCTTGCTTTTTTCGTGCGTGATTGTTCTGCTGAAAACACATTTTGCATCTTCGGCTCAACATCCCACATTGGGTGGCTTCACAGAAGAATCCCATTTAAATATCAACTGTATAAAAACACAATATTTGTTAGATTAGGAACAAAAGGGAGTTTTTGCTAGGCTGACCATGTCTTCTAACACATTGTCAATGACGCTCCGGCTGGACCCGGAAGCTCAGTTGCCAGCAATCAGATGCCCAAAAATTAAGAGCGTTGCATGCATTCGGATTCGGAGAGCTATATGCGATACGGAGAATTGTCCTTATTTTCTTTCTTTTTTCCTTTACTTTACAAAGTACAAAAGCCTTGTATAAAAAAGTAACCATTAGGCAACAAATAACAAAGCAGAAATTCTTGGTTAGCACATTTTAGTTATCACAAAGACAATTTTTAAAGAGGAACAATCACCATAAACATTTGTATATAGCTAGTACACTTAACCTAGCATAACTCAAAGTCGCATAAGTCAAACTTAACCTAAGTCAAATAAATTTTTTTTTACATAACTATGCAAAACATGTGCTATCTACATACATTTCCTAAGTAAAATTTTGCATAAGTCAAACTTTTTTTTTTGTGATCCCAACAGATTCGACTTATGCAAAGTTAACTCTTTATAAAATAAGTGTATAAAATCAAACAGTTAAGGAGTATGAAAAAAGTGAAGGATAACACTAAACCCTGCGCACTGAACCAAAGTTGACTTGGGGTCATTGTTTTTCTTCATACTCCTAGAATGACAGGTAAATGTTTCAAGACAATTTGATATCTTACATATTTAGGTGCACACAAATCATTTTGGGGGTAATGGGACCCTTTACCATATTTTTCATGGTAAAGACTGTGGCATCCCCCCCCCCCCTGATAAGATCACAAAATTTGTGCAAGCACAGAAAACACAAGCCTCCTTCAAACCCAGAGAAACAGGTAAAAACCACATGTATCTGTATGTACGGGACTACAGTGTACTGTATTTCTGTAGGTCTAATTATCATTTAAACATTAAAAAGAATATCATACATGTACATAAATATAGGATACAGATCTAGGAACTAAATATCTCAAAAATATAATCCCAAACATACTGTCATATGGTCTCCAGAGGTAGGCAAAAAATTTGGTAGTAAGCTGGATTGAGCTCCAGTGGCATAATGATATTGAGGAGCATAAAATAACAATATTATTTCCCCTGCTCTATTTAATGGTAGATTCAAGGAGGTAAATCATATTTCCTAAACCTGAGCTACAGTTTTACAGCACTACATAAGCTCTCAGTAGGGCATAGTGCACTCCTAAACATGAAAACAAAGACATCTCGGAATACTGGTATTAAAAAAGTCAATAAAAGAGCTTGGCTTACATTTTTTTCTTTGACTTTCTTCAGGGCAGAATTTCTAGTGCTTTTAAAACCCACATCTTCCCCCCCCCCCCTCCCCCACACAAGTTGTCAAATTTAAGGTGTGGCCGTAACACCAAAGAATACTGTAAGCATATTCTATAGAGAGAAAGAAGATTAAACATGGAAGAGCATGACAGGAATAAAAAGGCTCTTTCTACATGAATTTAAATGGAAAACCTATATAATCCTGCAACTGAAATTAAGCACAATAGTGTAACAGAAATAAATACCGTAAGAACTTGATATTACTTACTTGGGATATCCACAACGCTGAAGACACTACATGTATTTGAGTCGAAGAGCGACGATGGAGTTGATAGAATGGTTGGTGTTCTAGGAGAAGGGGGTGTGGCACTGGCTTTCGGGGACGTGGCCTCATCATCCTGCATCCTCTGTTAACAAAAAAGGAGCATGCACTGTGCTTAACACATATAAACGAGGTAAGTGGATCACACTGGATTCTAGGACTACTATGCCCTGGACTATCAAGTGAGGACAATTACCATCTAAGATGATGATCCCCAGACAACTTCCCACTTGGACATTTATCCTATAGACAACTACACCCTATGTAATTATCCCTTAGATAATAAACCAAGGGTAACTGGGCTAATTTCAAGGGGGTAGTTGTACATGTATTAGGTCTATTAGTGGCTACATGTAGTTGTTTGTGGGGTTATAATTATGGGGTAGTCATCCTGGTATAATCATATTGATATGGTTCATAGTAAGTACTGATCAGTCTAAATTTTGAATATCATTTGATTTTTAAAGCTTCCAACGATTTATAAATTGAAATTTAAAATGAAATGCAACATCAGAGTGACCTACCTGGAACCCCGGTGACCTGAGGTCACTGGCCAGTCTGGACGTTCCAACCAAGGACATATGTCTGGTGCTGGAGGGTTTGATGCCAGGAGACTTCAGAGAGTACTCAAACTTTTTGGGCTGCAAATATTAAAAAACAGGAAAATATAATTCAAGTAAAATAGTCTGCCAATCTGTATGTGGTAGCTTTAAGGGGGTCAACTTTTGGATGAACAGAAACCAAACTCTTCAAACAGCCTGAATGAGAATGAAACCCAAAACACATTAGCTGATAATCTAACACAAAATAGTGAGCCTATTCAGATAATAACCTCTGATTACTAATATCTGATTACCAAGAACAATTTCTCCAAAGTTTACAATTTCCTTGCTAGACATCCTTTTAATAACAAGAGTAGTACAAATTGATAGAGCAGAACACTCACCAGCAGGATGCATAAAGGGCTGGTCAGACTGGTCCAATAGGAATAACGATGACAAGATTTTCACTTAAAGGTACACCCTACTATATAGTATGCTCGTGACCAGGCGTGGCAGAACGTCAGGCTCGAACAATGGAAATGGGGGGGGGGGCCCACCTTTTGTTTGGCAGACAAAAGGTGCCCCCCCCCCACTTCCATTGTCCGAGCCCAACGTTCCGCTGCCTCTGCTTGTGACTGGTAATAATAGGGCAGCTCTAGGGTGTACCTTTAATGAAAAATCTCGCTATCGTTATCCGACAAATGTGAAGAGCCCTTAATACTGTTTTCCCTCATAATGGACCATTTTGGTAATTTTCTCAAATAACCTGCAGTGTTTTAGTTCAGGTGTTTCAAACCATTGAGCAACTTCTTTTGTTAAGCAACATTTGGCATGCATAAGTTGTTGGTTGGTCAGACAAAGGTCAAATGTCAGACAAAGCTCTGACTTTTATTCAAGAGTGACAAAGATGTACATGTATACTGAACTGCTCACAGAAACCACCTGTGTGAGATGCCGGGGTAACAAGATTGCTGGCTTTTCACTGATGTGAAAAGCCAGCAACACGATATCCAACACGATATCCTACAAATCTCACATCACCATTTTAATCCAAACAGTGACCTCAACCCCCCCCCCCCCCTACCCCCAATGACAGAATGCCTTACAAGGAAAATGCAAACTTTGGAGAGAAAAAAAATTCATCTTTACCGTGAAATGTGTTGTGTGGAATATTAAAGAGTAATATTTCATACATTAGGAAAAGTGCAAAATCTAAACATAAAGTAATTGCTGTTCATCTAAGACTTCTGTCATTACTAATTAATCTAATATTTTCAACATCACTTAATTCTTCAACTCTCTTCAACTCCCACAGATATTAAAGTACACATTCAAAGAAAATCACAAATATGATAAATAATGTATCACTAGAAACTGGCAAGTTAACAGATAGCAATCGTATCAGTTTAAAGTCAACTACATATCAGGTAATTAAACAATAATACAAATAAAACTACCTCCCAGCATCTGCGATATACAAGCGCTTCGCCAAAAAAATAACAATGTTTCAATGACGTCAATAAAGGGAACAATCCTGTCCAAGCAGACGACGTCCCATAAAGAATGAACATAAGTGCAGTGCAGTTATTTCTCAAATTATAAAGAATTTAGTGTATTCAAACGTGCCCATATTTCACACTATTCTAAAATGGGAATGAAACAGATTCTGATTACTGAAATCTTTTGTTTGTAAATATATAGGATGAGGGTTAATGAACAATCAAAGAAACCACACTTTCAAATTGAAAAGCCCGCTGAATGATTGCAAGGACGGTATTCATCCCTCATTCAACGCCGAACGTCCAGCGGTGTATGCAGCTGTGAATGCAATGGCGTCTATTTTGTTTACAAGCAACTGATTCCTTTATTCTTGTAACGCTTCATTTTCCATCCAAATAAACCCATGCACGGGGTTTAGAGTGAGGCAATATATGTACTAAACATAATAGACTAATGCTAGTGAAGTGAAATAACTGAAGAGAAGATGACAAAACAGGCACTGAAAATATGTGAGATGTTATGGGACATCGTCTGCTTGTGCAATTAACGTCCTGTCTTTGACGTCACACATTTCAGCGGCTTTCGGAGAGCTGTTCAGGTGCTATGTCGGGGCTGTATTTTAGCAATTCGTAATTGATAATAATCATTACTTCGAATGTTTGCAAGCGTCGAATTTTGACAAACTTGTCCGGTCTAAGCTTCACCTACGCAATAATGAAACTTAAGTCAGTTTTAAAAATCAATGAATATCTACTTTAAAACTGTTCTTGAGTCGAAAAGCAGCCCACATAGCAATTGTTGTTTATTATCCATTTAAGCCAGCAGAAAAAGGCTGGCTTAAATGGATAATAAACAAGGCCAGTATACAGGTATATTACCTTACATAGCTTATATTTGTATTCTTTTATTGTAATGCAAATGTTATGTGACTACGGATTCTGCACACTGGCCTTGTTTGCTCACTGCATCTACAAGTTCCTTCAGCACAAGCTAATTATATACCCTACCAAAAAAATGTACAACTTTTTGACGGTTAGTCTGCCAACCTTCCACAGCTAAAATTAGAAATCCCCTACAACAATTAGGAATAGAATTTGTTTTGTATGCTTTTACACAGCAGTTTTTTAGAAGAAGAGAAGAATGCAAGGTTTATGAAATACATGTAACTTACAGGTCAAAAAAACAGAATATTTACTCCAAAATGGAATGGTTGACAGCTAAGCAAACCATAAGTCATGCATAGGCATTTACACAACATGCATAAACATCAATTATAAGAATAAACTAATTTAAATTAAAAACTTATAAATTTCTAAGCCATTGTTAGTATCTAAAGTCTTTACAACCATGCATGTCTTGGAAAAGAGACAAATGTATGTAAATTTATGAATGCCTCTTCCCTCACAGTTGAAGTAATGCATTCACCTGTTTATGCACTGATGAATGGGTCTATTACAAATGTTTCTTGATGCAGTGTCAGGCAAGCACATGACAAGCCTTATGATTGTCACTAGTAACCAATTGTCTGCGGGTTTGTAAACCGGTCATTATTCCCCTAGTGATAGGAGGAAGAATTGAACTTTAACTTTCATTATTGAATTCACCTGTTGCAAAACAGTGAAGTTTACTACAATGCAGGTAGGGTTTAATGTAAGGTTTAACTTTATACAGCATAACAACATTCTAGGCCTCTGATTGGTGAAAACCTTGATGTCTAGGGGCATAGATCACCGAAGGCAAAAGCTTTAGCTCTGACCAGAAGAATTAGAAATCAATATTTGCTTTATGACTGGCATCCCATATGCACATCTCACAGTATACACTAATCTGTGCAGACCAGCTAATAAGATTATCACACATATTTCCATGAACAACAATGTAAAAACATCCTTAGCCCACCCCCCCCCCCTCCAAAAAAAAAAAAAAATCAAAAAATCAAAAAATCAAAAAATCAAAATTATCACCAATCAGTATTTTTCTTAATGCCAATGGCATCAAGAGGTTTATCAAGATACTGATCAATCTGACTACTTACAAATTTTGGCAGCTGCTTGCAGTTTCTGGGTTCAATTTCGAGTGATGCCTCATAGAGATAGTCCTGGAACTCTTTCTCTGTCATGTCACCAAGAGGATTTAACTCCTCAAAGTATTTCTGTCCAACAAATAAAAATCATAGTAGTGTATCCCATTAGAATTAAGCCCTTAGGGATCACACATTTCTGGCCAATAAATATAAAACAAGAGTTAAACCCCATTATATAAAACAAATATCAGCACCAAAAACTGAAACCTGTACATTATGACCCAATGAGCAGGATTATCAAACACCGACTACTGACCATCTTCACCCATTTTGACGAAACATGTTAGAGGAATTTGCGAAGTATCTGTGTTATGTGACTCACTGTTTGAGGAAATCAACCTGACCTTGAAAGGGAAGGGGGTTCTGACAACCTAACAATGAAAATTCTCTTTTTTTATTTATTCATTTTTTATTATCGATTTATTTATTGTATTGGGGGGGGGGGTGTTTGTTGTTGTGATTGTTGGGGGGGTTGGGGGGTTGGGCAATGTATAAGCAAAAGTAGGGATTGAAAGCTTACCCTGATATCAGGATCAGGGTTGAGACAGTAGGGTTGATGCTGATACTGCTGGATCTCTCCAGTGATCTCAGCTACTCTCCTTCTCTTGCTGAAGTTAATCATCCCCTCTGGACAGTTGGAGAGGAAGTCTGGGTTGCCCTGCTCTATGAACAGGATGTTGCTCAGGTACATTCCTGGATGGTAGGAAGGAGAGGACAGAGAACATATTTTTAACTTCCAAATCTCTTTTACACATATAAAACCTTCTTGGAACAAAGTTGGGAATAACAATGTTATTATTCCTCCTCGGCCCTGTCTTATAAAGAGTTGAGTTCGATCCAAATCAATCACAAGTCCTTCAATTAATCCCAAATCTCTTACACGTATGTATGTACAGAGTTGCGACTGGTATCAATCTCAAATTATATAGCAATCAATCTCAACTCTTTATAAGAAGGGGTCCAGGTGTCAAATGAGTGAAGATACTGAACGTACTTTCTTAATATTGAACCATAAACAGACCGCGTAATTTTGGTGGCCACTTAGCCAAGAATGAAGACCACAAAAATTAATTGAATTTTTTAATTTTAAATAGAGCAAAGTGAATGAAGTGAAAGTCTTCCACTTCAATGTATCACATACTTTATAGACTGTATTTAACCAAACATTTTTTTAGGTAGCCAAAGATGGGCTTCCACTTCAATGTAATGTGGGCAACATGGACAACCATTTCTCTTTGTTTTCTAAATATTTGGTTGCTTGACAGAGCAGTTTGGAGACCCTGACCACTGAGCCACTGGTAGTGTCGAGCCTTGCTTAAAGGATTTTTTGGGCATGATGTACTCACCCAAGAAAGGCACACAAGGTGGATTGATGGAGCGTAGCTTCTCTTGGTACTTCTTGTAGTGATCTGTGCCAAGTTCCTTGGCCTCTTCTAACACCTGCTTCTTCCTCAAGTCCTGATGAGGACACAATACACAGTGCAGGGGGTAAAGGTTAGGTAAAAGCAATTTGATCCAGACTTTCTCATGTATACAAATGAATGGGATAATTAATAAATAAACTATTACACAACCATTTACAAATAAAATTCAAGAACACAGTTTTTAACAGGAATCCAAGGTTTCTTTTCACAAACTGTCATAAGTACAAGTTTGGTGTTAATTTTGATACACACGTTTTAATGGGATGTTGGTGACCTTCTACTCAAGACGGTTTTGTTGAAATAATGCCCATTTCTTTACATTAACCCTGTCTTAACCAAGTCTTAATAAGATATCACTAATGCCATGTATCGATTTCTTAATAGTAATATCAAATAAGTCGGTCTTAACTGTTATACCATAAACACACACCAATATTTCAATAGCAACAGTTGGATAACACATCATTGAAGACCATTGCTACAGCTGCACACGATTCTACTCTTCAATTAATAAACCCATCTCCTAATGTATATCAATTTACACAAGCTTCTCTCCAGAATCCCAGGTTAGAAGACTATTTATTTCACCTGCTAGGCATAAAAGCATCGCTATTGATGGAATCCACTTTGCATACGTTAGTTGTTACTATGACTGACAAGCCTCGTACAAACTTTTGAATTGTCAAAAGCAACTTTCATTCAGAAAGAATGCCTAAAATTAGTCAACAGGTCTACTATCTGTACATAGACAGGCCATGTTATACATATATTCTCACCCTAAAGGTATGCTCCAGCCTGTGGATGGCTGATGAGTTGAATGCACTGACAATCTCCAGTACACCATTGAAATTATTGTACTCTTGGAACACCTGGTAAACCATAAAAAGAATAACTGTTAAAGCTCTATGAGATTGTACAATAAGAATAGATGGAAGTTTTTAAGAAATGCCAACTGGGTTCAATAGTAATATATTTAATAGTTTAAATAGATAAGAGTTTGTTTTGGGGGAGAGAGGGAGGTGTAGAGGTAATGTTTCATAAACTATTTGTCTTAGGGATCTTAATATTTCATTGGTACATGGTTTTGAGCATATTTTCATCAGGATTCATTCTTGGGGGTATACAAATTATTAACACTACACTGAAAACAGTCTTGATGTCACTTTCTTCTTTGATAATTCTAACCATAACACTTTACGCTTGTATTGATCATGAAACATATTTGAGCTGAAGAATAAAATAAAGATTAAAAACATCTCGAAAGGAAAGGAAAGGAGAGCTTACCATCATGATCTCTATTACTCTGGACACTACAGCTATCCTCTCTTCAAGATTGGATGTCTCAACAATGCACTTCTCTAACCATAAGATGAACTGAAAGAGAGAGATAAGATATGAATGTCACAAAATGAACATGAATTCCCATACATAATCATTAAAAAATATATTAATGCCTTTGTGCAACGTCCAGACATAATTTGAGTCAATCAGATCTATCATACTTCTAAAATTCCTCCCCATCGTCACTCAAAATATATCCTCCATACACAAAGCTTAAACAGGGGAAAAGATGATATTGCATTTGGAATTACTTGGACCATCCTCCCTCTTCCCCCTCCTTAATCGAAACATAATCTCCGAATGCTCTACTTGAAATGAGTGAAGGACAAGACTGTGTTGTAATGTAACTCTACAGTAGGCAAGAGAGAGATATCATTTTACTTACTACCAAGTAATGATAAGAATTGGAATCACTGTATAAGTTTCATACACCTCACTGGTGGGATGGGGAGGGCACAACTGGCCCATATCCCCCCACCTTTTGAAACCTAAGTGGCACACCTGACAACACAAATGCAAGAATATACCCTCTTTTTCACCATTTTCAAGTGATGATGACTTTTGCTTGTCAACAAAATTCTTGGCAATAAGACACCCCAAAATTCTGAAGACATTTTTTCCTCCTTTTTTTTTTTCCTTGTAAGAATATTTTTAGAATATTGTTCCCCTGATACATCTAATCTGTTGACCTCTGCATTCTCTCATTCCCTTAGGCTTAATGCAGGAACTACCTGATTTCTATAGGCAATGGGTTAAGATAGAGTGAAACCTACCATGTTAGAATGATGTATCATCTTGAGTAGGTTAGGTGAGGTGAGATGTTTGTCCTTCTTGGTCCACACACTGCCTACCAGTTCAGATGGAGTGACAGCTCGATAGAGGTCAGACTCCAGTAAGGTCAGCTGCCTAGCAATCTCTATCGGGTGAAGCTGCAAATACATAATAAAACACTCTAATTTAACCAACTGGATACTGAGATAACTTGGGATGAAACCCACTGGAGATGCATGTTACATGAAAATGAAATCACCTCCAAGTGATTAACATTGACCTGTGCAGATGCACACTCTATCTCCACTTCCTGATACAACTGCTCATTAATCATTGTAAACACAACATTCTTTCCCCCTATACATATGCTACCATTCACCACTGCTGTGAGTGGGATTTTCTAAAAAAATAGCGCAAAAAGCTGAAACTAGTTTACCTGATCTATTTACTTGTCTTCCGCTTCTTATCTGACGTAATGCAGATTGAACGGCCACCCATCGGTAGCCCGCCTGACACATGCAGCGGCGCGGTCCACAGTTCGCCAGTATACGAATGCAAGCAGCATGAACTTCACTTCGCACGCAAAGGCAAAACACATACAGTACATATACAGTACGTTGTTTTCCATTGGTTATAAGAGAGCTAGACTCCGCTCGCGCTCGCAGCCGTTTAGCTAACTACATTTCCAGCCGTTAAAAAAACCATTGAAATAATGGTTGCTGATAAAATAGCGGGAATAGCACACAGGAAAAAAACGGAAATTGAAATCAGCGAGAATAATAAAAAAAAGCGGTTTTCCGCTAAAAAGCGGAGATCTCACAAGCGGGATTAATCGAGCATGAATTAATTCTTCCCTATATGTATTCAAATTTAATGTATGAAAATAAATGTCTACAAAGCAAACACTTTTATCATCAAGAAAAATTCAAATAGTCTTAAGCATTAAAAAATGTATATGCTCATAACAGCACAAAATTAACCAAGGGCTTTGGTCTTGTAATTAAAGATAAAGTTGAGTTCTGGGGAGCGTTTCATGAAAGGAAGTTGTCGGATATTTCATCCGACAACTGTTATAAGCTACTGAAATCCTTGCATCTGATTGGCTGAGAGCAAATTTGTCAGTCAAAATCACTGACAAGACACTTGATGAAACGCTCCCCTGGTCATGCGATTACATTTTGAAAGAAACAGTCTCAAAGCAATTGGGAAAGGTTGATCATGACTACATAAGAATTAGTGTATACTGTGAGGTTTTGGAATAATCAAAATGATAAGAAATTGACCCATTCTCGCTGAAAAGCACGTGCACACAGAAATGGGTATATGGGACTGCAGACACAATGTGGATGAATGTTTGGCCCGAACATTTCAGCTATTTCTAGTCATATTTCGAATATGAGGGCATATGAGGGAAAATCCTTTTCAGGAGACACTTCTACAATGATACTCTTCTAAACTGGTATAAAACGAATGAGAAAGCACACAAATTATTTTTCACCTTTCCCAGAACTCAACCTTCCCTTTAAACTACCCATTCACTGTCCTGCTGCTTGATTTCTTATGTACGAGTGAGTATACATTTCTCTTATTCCTGGGCAAGTCCAGGGTATTTGTTCATTTAATGTCCATACATTACCAAATATTATGGTATAATGAACATAAATTGACACCAAAAGTATCAATTAACTTGGTATTTGGTCTGTTCCAAGCTCTTGCTTGGGTTGCAAATTGATACAATCATTGGATGTACTAAAATCTTAGAACGTGTGGGGGTAAATAGCTTGGACTTGCCCTATTTACACTTTGTTATTTTAATTGTTGAGCATATATTTTGGTAATGGACACTTACCGTCATGATATCAAAGTCTTGAGGTGTCTTGGCTATATGATTCTCAATGGGTGGAGGGTCTCTTTCAAAGGTAAGAATGTGCCTCTGCTCCTCAGCATCCCACTGGAACCAAGAGAGAAAATGAGAAATAATAAAAATAAACAGAACTCTGTTTGATGATGCTATCTAGATTATACATTTCCTGCCCATGTCTACACAGTAATTCAGAACCAGTCACATTAATCTTGATGAACACATGGTATTCAAGTTCTACCTGAAACATTTTTTTGCAGTAAGCGTTAAGGTACTAAGATCACAAAAAAACTTCTGCATCTTTTCATTCTGTTTGGTTTATTCATTTCATTTGTTTAACAATTACAAAATGTAACATATAAGGTATCAAAACATTGCGAACTAATAATGGTTAAGACACCCCATAGAATAAATAAGAAATTACTTTTCATCCAATCTCTAAATAGTGTGATGCCTGCCTATATTCACAGCATTTCTCATTTACTTGGGTACAACGCATACTAAAATACAAACATACAGTGTATGACAGTTAGAACTTACATTGACTCTCCTAAAGATGATTTTCTTGATAGATTCCACCCATTTCCTCATGCCTTTCCCTCGTACTGATTCATCAATGAACTTCTCCAGGCTTCCTAGTAGCTCCTCATCCCTTTCAAAGTCATAGAAGTGCTGGTCCACCCAGTGCCTGAATACATTCAGAACTCTGCAGAAAAAAAAAATGGATACAGTGAAACCCGTATATAAAAAGACTGCTCAAGGGAGACAAGAAAAGCAGTCTTTAACAGCAAGGTGGTCTTTACTTACAGGTTCCTTTCATAAAAGTTCCAATGAAAAACAATGTTCAATGGAACCAAAAAAGTGAGGTCTCCACAGACAGGTGGTCTCATATAATTTTAAAACTTGGACAGTATGAAGCTCCTAAAACATTGAAAAGGTTAAACTTACCTGAGTTGTATAGGTTGTGCATACTCTTTCCTGAATCTCTTGAGATCCTCTCTGACTACACTAACCCCTCTGTCAATAGCTGCTTGATCTTCCTCTGTCGGAGGGGGGTCTGGGATCTCAAACGTGAACAAACATGGTGGTCAAGGAATCACAGATTTCAACTTGAAATTAGAACTGGGACCTAAAGATTAATTTTGCAATCGCCCTGTGGCCACTCTGTCCCCATAAATGTTAGCAATATCTAGGTTTCATTAACCTCTATGAATTATTACAACAAGAAGCATGGTCCTTATAATTTAAAAATTTGTAACCAGACATTACAAGATGACTCATCTGAAAATTTGTTTGATAAGTATACTAGCATATTGCACAGGATTAATGACATTAACCTTGGAACGTGTTTGATGGTATTCTTTGAAAACATAATTGAAGTTATGGTTCCCTGTTTGAGGCATCCCTTTTTTATTTTTTGAATGCCCTTTCTGGCACCAAAACTGAGAATAATCATGACTCACCTCAAAGGGGACCAATCACTTACACACACAAAAAAAAAATCTTAATCTATATCATAAGAAGATATAAACCACTCCCAAAAACTATATCAGAGATTCATATGGTTAGGGATTAACTAAGCATGAGGGAGAAAAGTGATTTCACATCAAGGCCCGGATAGAAAGGTATCCTAGAGTGAACTTCTGTGTGTCTACAAGCGCATCAACTAATCTACTCATACAAAAGCTTTGAACTTTAGAATGTAATTTTGTGATTTAAACTTTGCAATGACTCTCTGCAGAAGTAATATAAGAGGTTGATATTTTTAGAACAGTATACTGCCATTGAACCCTAAGCACACAAAGCAAAATAATACTAACAATCGGTCCCCTTTGAGAGCTCTCAATTCTGGTTGGTCCAAATATGGAAAGGATATCTCTTGAAAAGTAACGAGAGTAGATCCTGAGGCTTGCAGAATGACCTGTAGGTGGTGAGGAAGGTACGCACAAAGGACGGGTCAGCATACTTGTGATAGGTCAGCCTCTCAATCAGTTTCAACAGGGTTCCTCCCTTGATGAGGGGAACCCCCGCCATTGACTTCTGACCTTCTTCAAAGACAATGTTGTCTGGTGAGTCCTCCTCTACGAAGCTGGAGGAAGAAAAAGAAGAGAGCCGTTTGGATACATAAATACCGGGACATAACTTTACACAAAAGCAATTATATCAAGAGACTACGATGTGCACCTGTTGGATATTATTTCTTTTTTAATAGACACGCTCTTATATTCCGGTTGGTAAAATAATAACCGAAGATTTTACTACCATAAGTTTTGTGAATAATCACTCTAAATTCACTTGAAGTACAGTTTTGATGATATACATTGTTAAGGTATTCAAGTTGCTATTCCCTAAAGAAAAGAAAGAGAGAAGTGAGCAATACAATCCTGAAATTGAACCCAGTCTTATGACATCTCCTTGAGCAAATTGCAATTAGTGGTAGACTAGATCCATCATATACGGTAAGTGGATTGGGGCCTATAAAATCAAGGGGGAAAAAAATCAATCTTGTAATGTGCTTTATGGTACACCCATTTTGTAATATCCAACTGAGGCTAGAGCCCTGCAGACAGAATCCATAAGAGACTTACCAGTACTCCTCTGGTGATGGAAGCCGAAGGGGTTGACTATCTTCTTCTTGTTGTAAGATAGTGTCAAGCATTCTCTCTAGGGTGCTGAAAATAAACGCAAATCATACAATCATAATTCTCTTGATCAACAGTAATAACAAGTGTTACAACTCTGGGGAAAAAAGGGTAGCAGTATGTTCATCATTTGGATGCACAGTTTACGTCAACCAAGCCATTTATCATAAATCCTCTATGTTCAGAGTTTTTGCAAAGAGTTACGAAAATAAGGAAAACAAATGCTATTTTACACCATGACTATTTCTTATACAATATACATTCCAAACAGTATGAAACGTTAAGAGTTGTGGAACCGGACTCCCTATCAATTGTAATCCAAGCAATCTCCTCATTTACTTTGAGGGTCAACAAATCGTTTTTTTCATTTACATCGACTTTTGCAGATAATACACTTTTTCTCATCACAAATTAAATTCTATGGAAAGATACTATTTGAGAAACGTGAATAATATTGTGGAGGTGATGTATTTGATCTCTAGAATGTGACTTGGCAGTCATTACTATGTCTATAAATCATACCTTCTGTGTAGAAGAGTAATAAGGGCCTCCATCCAACTTGTTTTCTCTTCAGCACTTTTGGCAAAGAAAACTATTGTTTGAGGTGAGTCTTTGACCTCTATCTCAAAGGCATTCTTCACATCTGTATGATAAAAAAAGAGAGCAAGCGATTGTGAGTGTACTACATACCAAAGAATGTGAAAGAAAGGGAGCGATAGAGATAAAGAAAGAAGCAAGGTGGGCCAAAATACAACAAAACAACCCCTATTTTGGGGGGGAGGGAATGCAGTGATTGAAATCCATTTTTTATCAACTTGGTTTAAATTATGATTTTTTAAAATTTGTGAACCCTAGTAAGAGAGAGGGCCGAGAGAAAAAGAGAGAGATGGAGAGGGAGGAAGGGAGGGAAAGAGGGAGGGGGAGAGGGAGAGAGAGAGAAAGAGAGAGAGAGATAGAGAAAAAGAGAGGGACAGAGGGAGGGAGGAAGATAACAATGGAGGTGAAGACAGCATGATAAGTAGTTAAAATATACAGGTTAAATCTTCTATGTTGCCTGTCATTTTGTAAAGCTCAACTCATTACACAACTTTAATACAACATAACTGCTACAAGCCACGGAAACTGCACTATTAAGGAGAAAATGCAAAATATGAGACATTTTATTCAAGAGATATTGTCATTTGTAAGCAGGGTGCCATGAAGCAGATTAGAATGGAAGGATGTTCCTTCATATGTGTAACTGTACACAGCATATAATTTTAGACTCTGGGTTGAAAACCTACCGTCTCCATCATGCCTGTCAACGACCTTGATCTTCCTGAGGTAGTACCTCTCCTTGAAGCGGTACTCTGGTGACGAGCTTGACACTGACCGTCTCGTATTAACCTTACAACACACTATCATACTGTCAAACAGGAATATGTGTCTTTCTGTGTTGGGCTGAAATCAAAGGCAAAGATTTTAGTGAATATTGAGAAAATTATATGGATGGTGGTAGTTGTGAGCAACAAGAAAAAAAATTAAAAAGCAGTAAGAAATGTACCATTTAGCTCTACACAACTGCATCAAAAGATATTTTTTTAATGCAACCATGAATAATAATTGTTGATACAAACAGTACCTGCAATCAGGTATATCAGAGTTGTTATTACAGCTAATAAAGAATTGTTTAAAAAAATCTCCTGTATTAGATTTCCAAACACTAGAATGATTTACTCTGGTTGAATTGTATATGACCACTGATTTACTGTAAATTCAAGAAAAAAAAGGAAAGAAAACAGAAAGATCCTTCAAGCTATAAATATGCAGACAGCAAATAGCCAAAATAAAGCAACGCCCTTCAACTCACCTTGTTCTTGCTTGTATGAATTTCCTAACGTTCCCTTTCATAATGGACTCGTTACACTAATGTCTCCCATCCCTCAATGCTCTTCAAAAGTTTGGCTATAACAATCATTGATGTACTAGAAGAAAGCAACACCTCCCCCCAACCAACCTACCTTTTTTGCTCTTGCCTGTATGAACCTTTCCAATGTTCCCTTCCATAATGAACTTGTTACACATCTCACTCATGTCTCGTCCCTCCCATCCCTCAATGTTCTTTGTGAGTCCAACAACAAAAATCAAGGATGTCTCAACAGAAATCAATGCCCCTGAGCTTACCTTCTTGTTCTTGCCGGTATGGACCTTGCCCATATTCCCTTCCATAATGAACTCATTACACATCTCACTGATGTCTCGTCCCTCCCAACTCTCAATGTTCTTCTGGATCTCATTCATGCGCTGGATGCAGACCTGTCTTGATGCTAACCTCCGGTGGAACCTCAGAGAAGATTCCCTCCTGAAAGAGGGAGGTGAATCAATGGTATGATGTTTACACTACAGCTCATACGCTGTCTTAATACTATATCATCAAATGAGACGGTTACCAATTATTCGTGAATGACATATGAATGACAAATTAGGGCCTAGTCATGAAGGTTTCTTTTTAAACCACATTTAGCGGTTTTTAAGAAACGGATGGTTTCGTTTAACCATTTGAAAGTTTAAAAAAAAAAAGAAACCTTCCAAACGTTATGACTCAGCCCTTATTAAAATACAGGTATATTACTACTTTTATATTAACACCTCCAATTCTATGAGTATCCTACTGGATGATATTTCTTGCTCACCATTATTACATATAATATGTTGATGTTTTATATGCTTAATTTATGACTAAAGTTTTTCAATAATAAACATAAACTCACTTTTGGTAGTAACAAAACTAAGAGTAACCAAAAACTAACTGTTAACAATAATTTTGGGGCCAGAATTTCTTTTATCACTCTTCATTGTAGTCACTCATTGATAATTACTATGGATTAATATCAATTAATCAATCAATTAATATGGAAGAAATATAAATGATTGTTTTTTGGTTTGTATTGTTTTCTTAACTCACCCTGTCTTTCTCTTTGGCAAGTGACCGGCACATATTCTGTCTAACTCTGCCTGCACAATCTTGAGAAGACTGGATGCCTATTTTTTCAGTGAAAAATAAAAATAAACTTTTATAAACAAAATAAACATTTTAGTATTCACAACGATTGCAGCATACATGTAAGGTACACTAATGAAAAAGAAACCAAAACACTATACATATCTGTGACCACTCACATTGCAATTCATCCAACATCGACTTCCTATAAAGCTTCGAGATCATGCAGATTGCCTACATACATGTATTGTGCTTCATAATAATGTACATGCGGTACATATGAACAGGGCTATCGCAATTTGTCCTTTATCAGACATCTTTGAGCACTTACAAGTTCTAGTGTTATTTACACATACATCAATAAAAGGCAAAGAACATGTGTTTATGATGTAAGTACACATGTAAATGTAATGTATATAACAGATAATGCATATACATTTTTTAGCACTTGTGTGTTAATGCAGTTATCATGTACTAAGTTAATGAATTCAAACAGTCAAAGAAAATGAAAGAAAATTATCATAGAAAATGAACTAACGAATCTTTAATAGCATGAATTCCGAAATATAATTACTTTAATGTTGTTTTTTCCTTAAGTCTTTGATCAAGAATAGCCTCAGCAACAAACAGGATGTCACCAAAAAAAAAAAAAAATTATAATGACTTACATATTGAAGGTGCTTAGATTTCCTGACCCCCATCCCCAAGTATTTCAGGTTTACAATTATTTTACACAATTATATCAATTACTTGCCATAGGTTATGAGATCCATATAACTATTTCTGTTAGGCAACTAAGTTGTTAGTCAGGCCACTAATTAACAGACTTTCTCCAAAACAAATTTGTTCTATCATCAAGTATGCCTGCTAATGAGAGTTATGCTATACTTTGGTACAGTGTCATAACAAGTTCTCCTCTGTAATTTTTTTTTTTTGTGTGTGTACAAAATACACATCACCATACTGGTTATGAGCTAGCTCTCTATGAAACTCCAATGCTTAACTATTGTTTATTGGTTACCATATATTTTAAAGCGGAAAATTTTACCCAGAAATCGCACAAAATACCTGTTCCACAATTGCAAAGGACAAGAAAAGAAGTGAATGTTACTAACTCATCAAACTCAATATAAATAATGATTAGAAGACAACAAACAGTGCATAGGGATTTCAGACATGTACACATACAACATAATAAGCCAGTTCATAATTAGTTTTTGGTACAAATGACCCTGAAATGACCCCAATTTGTAAGGGCACGCTTCTTGTTAAACAATTAAAATCATACTGGTATACGCATCATAGTGCGCACAAAATTAAAGCGTATAAAGGTCAATTGTACGGAGTACAAATGACCTTTATCTGCACATGCACAAACTTTTATTACGAACTGGCTTAATAGTGTGTGAATATTTAAAGAGAAGGGTGAGTTCTGGGAAAATAATAATTTCTGAGCTCTCTCATTCCTTTTTTGTCAGTTTGGAAGAACATCATAGTAAAAAATGTCCCCTGAAAAGGATTGCTCTTCAAATGCCTTCATACTCGAAATGGCTGAAGCATTCGGGCAGAACAGTCGTGCATTTTTGTGCAGTCCCATACATCCATGTTTGCATGCAGAGCATGTGCTTTTCAGCAAGATTGGGTCAATTTCTTATCATTTTGATGCTTCCAAAACCTCATAGTATACAACAATTCTAATGTAGACATAATCAACCGTTTCCAATTCCTTTGAGACAGTTTCTTTGACCATGCAATCGCATGACCAGAACTCAAATTTGTCTTTAAAGTAAACATATATATGTTGGTGATGTTTACAATGTTGTCTGATCCATTAGATACCACGTGCTCCCAGATAGAATGAAAGTGAAACAAATATCCACACCCATCCACACATATACATGAAAATCGAATGATATTGGTGCAAAGTGAATGTGTTACGAGTGACCCACTGCAGATATAGATACAGTGTACATGGCAAGCAGGATTGTATAAATATATTAGTATTAGAGGAGAAAAGAATAACCCAACTCACTTGTTTGAATTTTTCTTGTTCCTCCTCATTAGGTGAGGTCTTTAATAATAACTGAAATGACAAAAATATAGACAGAATATAGGCCTAACACTGTAGATACATTTCAAAAGTCTTTCTTTCAACCCTTTGACTACTGAATTCTTTAATTCTCATAAGCTGAATCCAGGGATGACCCGGTTCTAATGGGTTAAAACTTCGCAATCAAAACGGTGATGGTTCGGATTGCTATAACATCTGTACCTGTTCTATTGTAAAGCACACAGACAAATTATTGCTAATCATCATAGAATCATCATTGTTAATTTGGGGAAGAAAGTGTTAAATGATCACTGAATATTGGCAACGCTGTGACATACCTTTCGAGCACCCCCCCCCCCCCCCCCATTTGCTTTGTGCTGAAAATTTAATAAAAATTTATTTTTCTTAGTTGCTGATGTATATATATATATATATATATATATATATATATATATATATATATATATATACTTCATGAAGGGATTGTATTAGACATTATATAGGGCCAAGTATAATCAAATATTTATTTTCTTCAGAGAAATTAATAGAAAATAGAAATTTATATTTTTTTACAAGAGAGGAAACAGGAGAGGTGCTCACAAGTCATAGAACTGTCATTTTGTGTTTGAACGATTACAACTTTTTATATGTTATAATTTTCTTTCCTTCATTGGATTTTCCTAAAAGTTTCACTGATCTGTTTCTCTCACTTTTCTGCTTGTATTAAAACCAACTTGATATCAGGATCGACTTCCCCTTTACCAACTTCTGAGGAGAGTTACCCAATTCCAAATCTATGAATCTCAGATTCATTCATTGATGTTACTGAACTGTTACCTGTGAATTGTTACCTGTGAATCTTCATCTGAGAAAAATTGCAGTCTATATTTTGCCCCCATGACTTACAGTGACTTGGTAACTTGGTAGAGGCTTGATAAAATCTGAGCTGCCTGGCCTTACATGCTATCAGTGTATGTAATATGGTGTAAAAATGAAGCCCAGGAAAAAAAAAAAAGCACTTCAAAATCATCATGTGTTTCAAAAAAGTAAACATATGCAAGTGACCGGAAATGCCAGACTCATTTTCCCCCATAGACTCAGTGTTAGACTAAAGCATATGGCCATACGCTTTCGTAAATGGGAGTATTCAGTCATAGATATCTTAGTAATAGCATTATATATTTGAAAACCTTTCTATGCCTGGCTACTGATTTATCCTTCTGAACATCATTATACAAGACAGATATCAAAATTCAACAATTTATTAAATCAAGCCTCCACAAAGTTACCAAATCCCTTTAAATTAACAACACAATTTCTCTTCAAAAAATGCAATCTTAGACCACATACAGTAGGTCTATAGATGTCTTGGATCTTAGAAAACAAAACAACTTCCTCATATATACATATCCTTAGCTATAGAAAACCAGAATCATATTTTAGAGTTAACAGGCCCATTCTACACTGTCACATAGAGGGTGTGTCCTTCACTTTTAATCTATTTTTGGTTAATTGCTTACCATTTACGTAGTGCCTTACCTTCAGTGAGTCAAAGTAGTGTATACAGTGGTAGATAGGTTCTAGAAGAAGCTTGGGTAGGACATATGATACTGCATCACGAATATTATGCTCCTGAAAAAAAAAATAAAGCTATTTTCATCTCATCAGATAGACGGTAAAATATAAATGTAGATAATGATTGTAATATCTTATGATAAGTGTAATAATATTGAATACAACCCTAGACATAAATGGTTTATTATTATTATTATTAGACACAACAGAATCATAAATTTATCTCCCCTCTGTCTCCTTTCTCTTTGTCTGTTTGTCTGCTTGTCTTTCCGTTAGTCTGTCTGTCTCTACATGGAAATAATATTATCATCTTTTATATACATTCAATGCAGTTTTTGAATGAAGCAAACCGATAACTGGAACTATCATACATTACAAAACTGTGTGTCATCTCACAGGCAGTCACTCTAAGGGATATTTCTGGTTTCACGCGACACTAACAGCAAGGGACAAAAAGTGCATAGGTATTTCAGACATGTACACATACAACACAATAAGCCAGTTCATAATTAGTTTATGGTACAAATGACCCTGAAATGACCCTAATTTGTACGGGCACGCTTCTTGTTAAACAATTAAAATCATACTGGTATACGCACCATAGTGCGCACAAAATTAAAGCGTATAAAGGTCAATTGTACTCCGTACAATTGACCTTTATCTGCACATGCACAAACTTTTATTACGAACTGGCTTAATAGTGTGTGAATATTTAAAGAGAAGGGTGAGTTCTGGGAAAATAATAATTTCTGAGCTCTCTCATTCCTTTTTTGTCAGTTTGGAAGAACATCATAGTAAAAAATGTCCCCTGAAAAGGACTAATTATTTTTTTACTAAAGCAGCATATCCAGCAATTACTTAAATTCCTAAAAATAAAGTACAAATAAAACTTCACATCATTTACCTGCAGATACTCAGCAACTTCTGGCTTGGCTACAAGTCTTTGTATTGTATTCCTACATTCGTCACTTAAGATTTGTGCAGCATAAGGACTGTACACCTCAAACTCTTCGGCCTGCAAATTTTTTGATAAGACAAATAAGACAATTGAAGCAATATAGAAAAAATACTATGATATCAATATAGCGAGAATATGAGATCAAAGCAAAACTTCCACCAAACATGCAGGAAAAAACAATATAAATGTAGATTCAATAATGATGCATTTTCATTTTAGATCAAGTTTCTCTCTTAATGACCAATTTCAAGGTAGACTAACAAAAAGTCCCAAGCGTGGTGAATAGAGAAGCAACCACACAAACCAGCAAATGATTAATCACTTCCAGTATATTTTGCCAGTACTAAAAGACAGGATTACTTGCAATTCAACCACAGGATAAGTCTTTCAAAATGTCAGCCATTACGTGCAAATTTATTACTGTAAACCAGAAACCTAGATATAAAACTTCCGTATATTTCACAAGTGATCTAGAACCGCAAAAGGTTTCATGTCGGAAAATGACTTGGAATTGACAATTTTCTATCACCGCAAAAATAGACGTTAACAATATGTAAACGTTTCCAGCACGCAAGTTTCTGGTTTTACAATACTTGGTAATATTTTACGGTATGTAAGAAAATCTCATAGTTCTGTTTGAAATACAATGAAACAGAACAGGTAAAATTATATAATCAAACTCTCCCAAACTAGAAAACCCTTGTCTGCCTCCAAAACTCTGCAAAAAGTACCCTTTCCTTCACAGGAGCTTTTCATTTATTTGCTAGTGTAAGAGTTTGATTTCCTTACATGATTTGTGTGATTTGTAGGTATATATGTCATTTTCTTTTCTTTTTATAACAGAGCTCTTTCCAGTTTTTTTAGCTCTTTTAGATCTTTCCAGAAGTACATTCCCATGTACAAGTCAGCAGGCACACACCCTTGTCAATCATAACGTAGAACTGAAAGGCGATGTAGACTGCATGGCCTACTGCACTTTATAGGCCCTGTACTGTAGCTGCTCCTGAGACATCCACACAGTGGCAAAATTAGGATTGGCTCAAGGCTCTATGGAATTGTGGTTTAGAGTCAAACAGTGTGCCTGCAGAATTATCTGTGTACTTTCCTCACTGCTCTAAACAGTGCATTGTAAAGTAGAGCTTACCTCAGCCATCTCCTCAAAGCACTCTCCGATACCAAGGAAAGAGTTGCTATCATCCATCATCTCCATAGCATCCTCTAGGAGACCCAAGAAGGACACCGTCAGCTGGTAGATGTCCAGGATGTTGCCAAAGATGGCATCTACCTCCTGCAATGAAGAGTCAGGAACATCATCTATCAATATTTGATGTCTTAACCATTTCCT
This sequence comes from Heliocidaris tuberculata, assembly GCA_025618425.1. Lineage (NCBI taxonomy): Eukaryota > Metazoa > Echinodermata > Echinoidea > Camarodonta > Echinometridae > Heliocidaris > Heliocidaris tuberculata. The sequence continues at coordinate 39,198,446 of CM046834.1, read as the reverse complement.
GATTCAATAATAATAATCACTTTTGTCAGCTAATTCAAGGCTTGACACAAAAGGGTGCCTTGTGCACACTAAATTCTAACTCGGGACCTCTTAAAATTTCAAACAATTTAGCAGGGTGCCCATGCATACAGATGCTAAAAATTTAAATTTAGATTCCCTGGGGTGAAAGGTTGGCATGGAACCCTGGCTAATTGCAAGGAAGCAACATTTCTTTAGAATTACAATTACTATAAAAATGCAACAAATTCCCATTCACAATCCTGCTTGATGACAAAGATGGCGTCAAACTCCTGCAATCAATATTTTAAACAAACGCCCATCAATACAATACAATATAAAATATAATACAATATAAATACAATACAACACAATAGTGAATAGTTGTATTTCAGAATAGCAACATGTACACAAACATGCAGCTATGAGGAGATCATGAATATTTGAACTCATTATGTTTCCTTGAGGTCCAAATGTATAGCAAGAATAATGGGCAAAAATAATGAGTGGAAGGAAAACATATAAAATGCATGGTCTACATGATACATGTAAATTAAGGTTCATCACATATAGTGAAATAAAACGGGCAAAAAAAAATCATGTTTGTAATTTTTGCCAATTATTAAACAGTCTATATGGTTTCACAAGGGAAAAAGTGACAATCCTATTCATGCAGTAAAGCATGTCTGATTTATGTTGGAATTCTCCATTTAGTATGTTGCAACTTGAAGAAGATATCTGAATGCAGGATTTGTCCTATTGAGCAGCTTCATTATGGTATACCGGTACTTCCCAAATACCGTTTCTTGGAACCTGTCTCCTCCTTTAATAAAATATTGCTCTATAGGGGGCACTTGGATACGTATAAGAAAGAAGAATCTTTTTTTCCCCCATTTATATGTCACTGCCAAGATCCAGCTTTCGCCAAATGACAATATTGTTTGCTTGCAGGAGACAACAGTAAAAGCCCACAAGGTGTTTTTTTTCTGACTTCTCTATTGTCAGATACAAGACTCCAATGACAATTATTTTGTCACTAACTAAAGCCAAAATTATATGTTCATTCTCCAATTTCTTCCATTTGCAGATGGAGTATGCTGTAATGACCACTTCAAGAGGAATGAACAATTCTGCATATTCAAATAAGTAGTAATTTGCTTTCCAGGAATATATTTTATTCAACATATAAACACAATCATAATTATTGGAACATCTAAAACCTTTCAAGAAACATGTACATTGAGAGAGAATATGAAGAGCAGATGTCTGTTATCATTTATGATCTCTTAGGAAGTCGAAAACAAACAAAACCAAAAATTAAATGCATTATCAAAGAACTATTATTATTATATGCAATAAAGTTGTCTACTACTACTACTACTACTACTACTACTACTACTACTACTACTACTACTACTACTACTACTACTACTACTACTACTACTACTACTACTACTACTACTACTACTACTACTACTACTACTACTACTACTACTACTACTACTACTACTACTACTACTACCTACCACCTACCACCTACCACCTACCACCTACCACCTACCACTACTACTACTACTACTACTACTACTACTACTACTACTACTACTACTACCACCTACCACCTACCACCTACATGTACCACCTACCACCTACTACCTACTACTACCTACTACTACCTACTACCTCCTACCTCCTACCTACTACCTACTACCTACTACCTACTACCTACTACCTACTACCTAAGTTACCTACTACCTATTACCTACTACCTACTACCTACTACCTACTACCTACTACCTACTACCTACTACTACTACTACTACTACTACTACTACTAATCTTATCAGTGAAGTTGGAAAGTCTACACAAACCAAAAACCAACAAAGATGCTAAATGAAGAACTATCCTATCATTCAAACGACAATAAGTTGTGTCAGATGTTAAATTACCTCCTCAGAAAAGTGTTGCGGTGCATCAACAAAGATCTTCCTAAAGACTTTGATGATGAGGTTGAGATCTCGGACATACTGCGTCTCCTCCATGATCAGGTCCTTGACGATCTCATCATAGGTCAATGTCCCTGTTCTACTATCCTGCTCATCTTCCAAGCTTAGGGATGACATCGCTGTAGCATCATCATCATCCTGGCAGAACATCTCCATCAGAACCTATTGCCACGGTAACAAAGATAAAGCATCTCATAATAGAATAATATACCTCATTATAGGTGAATTTCCACATTCTATTCTTCTGCTCATCTTCTAAGCTTAAGGATAACATCACAGTGGCAGCATCATTATCCTGGCAGAACATCTCCACGAACACATGTTGCCATGGCAACAAGTATAATACATCTCATAATACGCATTTCTTGATGTGTTATTTTCTTCAGTTTTCCTTCCTTGACAAACATATTAGGCAAGGGCATAATTTCAATGATTAATTTGTAGAGTAAGACATGTTTTGGAGAAATTTTATATAACAATGAATTCAGCTAATCAATTGTACACACTTGGTACTCATCTAAAATCATGTAAACTTTATACAATACACCTGAAAATCACCTGTTTACCTACTGTAGGACCACCCATAAAAAGAAACAGGACATATAAAAAATATGGAATCCCCTAACTAAATGGGGCTTGCCCACAGGAACAAAGGAACAGGATGCATACTGTACTCATACTTTGAAAATAAACATAATTACATGCTTAGTGTTCATACATGTATTGATCACTAGTTTCCAATTACACATTACGACCTATACTACAGGATTTATTACTATTTTATACTTGCAACAGAAAATAGATAATGATGTATTTCTTCAAAGTAAGTCTATCAATGATTGGTAAATATCTTGCCATGTAGACAGTCATACTTTTTAGATCATACTTGATTCTGATAACATTTTTCTAATTTAACTTTTTTTCAAAACACCAAACATACGAATGGCAGCATATTTGTCAAATTAATTCAAGATATCAAAGTTGATGCTATATAACATTTTGTTGCCATGGATAATACGCATTAATTACCTTGTCAGCACACATTGCTACTTTGATGTCCTGAAGGCTAATGTTCGTATGGCAGATGTTCTTCACATAGTTACCTGCCAACTGTTAACAAGAGAACACAGAAATGGCTCTATTTGTGAACAAGTTTATCAAGACCGACATCAAATGTTGCGAATATTTCTTTTAGAAAAGGCATAATTCTAGTTCAATACTTCATGCATGATTGCTAAAATGTATAAAAAACAAAATTAAAAGCCTATCAAGCCCTTTTATAAATGTAATAAATATAATTAAATTCAAAATTTAGAAATCTAAATAAAAGTCATTTCCATTTGAAAGAAAGATTGTACCAAGTTTTTTTTTCATACCCCCAAAATTCAGATCAACGTCCTTCTGATTCATAGCAGATAATAGGAACACATAAATATGGCATAACATCACATTCATTATTGAGCTAAAAATGCCCTAAAGCAACTGAATGATTTATCATGTAATACAGAAACAACAGTGGGTGGATTTTAACATTTAACAATCCATAACCAAATTGCCAAATGGTAATGTAAACATTTCATTGCCATTCTATTAAACATGAGTGACTAAAGTTACAACAAATTATACATTTATCTCATAGCCTAAGTTTTTGCTCTTTTATTTCTAGATATGGTGGACCTTAATGACCTTATGTTTTTTATTTAGAGACCAAAATTGGATTCCTCAGGTGTTATGCTCACCCTGAAAACGTGATTGTTAGGCCTTGTGTTTGTCTTACATAAATACGAGAAACAATTTGCTTTTTAATAGAACAGAAAAAACCTTTTTCATGTGAAAAAATAATGTGGAGACACTTAAATGATTAGAAATATAATCATTCATCAAGATGCAGGCACTGTTTGTGACATTTGGTTGGCTGTTCAGAGAATGGTCCTGCACTAGTTTTACTTTCCACAGAAAGACAAAAATACCTGAGAAGTTTTTCAACGTTTAATGCATACTAAATATCAATATATTTTGACAGATGATCAATTGAATAGCCTTCTAATTTTGCAACATTCCTAGAAAATGTTGGAAATAGGAATAGAAAGAGAAATAGAACAGCAGCCTTAGATGAAACTCCCCAGAGAAATCTCATTCTACACTGGCACACTTCTGACTATCCTGAGAGTTGTCAGTATAAGAGACTACAAGTGGGTCTCGCCATGATGCAAATTATGCGCTGTTCTGTGAAATGCACTCAGCTACTTTTTATAAGGGCAATTATTCTTAACATCTTTGACATACAACACAGTATTTAAATGCATCGCTATATTTTCTCACTTAATCAGGTTTGTGAATTCCATCCACTTAACTCAAGGTGCCAAGCAACTTTTTCCAGGTACTGGTACAACAAAAATGTTTTGCAGGGGTAGAAAAAAAAAACAAGAGCAAGCGATTGATCAAGTATGCAATCTGTCTCTTAATGCTTTCTTCAAAATACATTTCTAGGTACCACAATTTTTTTGCAAAGTAAACTTTCAAAGAAATTTTTGATAAGAATACATATATACTTTAATATTAATCAAAACTTTATATAACAACATTTTTAAAATCCAGATATACACTTTTTTATTCCTTTATTCATTTTTGTGCCTTGAGAAACATTATCTAGATTTTTCTTTTACATGCATTAAAATTGTGATTACAACTTTCCTCAAATTTCAAAGCACAAAGCAGGGCCAGGCCTACAACATACCTTATCAATCAATGGTTTATTTTTCTTCCATCCTCTACAAAAAGTTAGTATTCCTTCATGTTCAATTCCAACATGATTTTCAAAAAAAAAGTTTAAAATCTCTCCCAACAGTGCACCTACCTTTAGAATATCTGCTGCGATGTACTCCAGTACTGCAACCAGGTAGAGAGAAACTTGTGAATCCACACGATAGCCAAGTACCTCCTGCATGCAGAAAAAAAGAGAAAAAATATGTTGGCAGGTTAATCTTGTCCACCATATGTAACGATTTTCACAACTAACAGGTACCTGGGATCACTGCTCACTACAAAATGTACTATATGTTAGGTGCTTAAATCAGCATGCTAGAATTATTTAGAGCAATAAGCAGTGGCTGAAGCCAAGTCCAATCTTGCATACTTTAATTACACAAACAGAAAATGTGCCCCTAATTGTAACCCCAAACCTCCCATCCCAGTAATTTTAAACCCCAAAAGACATCTGAAAAATGTAATAACCTTTCTTTTTTTTTCTTCTTTTTTTGCTTGTCAGAGATATTTCAGACTTGTGTCCCACCCCCATCCCCCTCCCCTCCAGAATCCTGGATCTGCCTCTCTACATTTTTTTTTTTTCATCTTGATGTCTCACTGCATTTGAATTCCTATTAGTTTCCATTAATGCTTCATAACTCAAGAAAATATAGCTCTAAATATAGATTTTAAAATGATGTACATCATTTTTGGAAAGTACATCATCACATCCACTAATAGAAATCTTCTTCGAAATAATCAAGTTCAAAATTGGATTTCATCTTTAGGAAAAACATTTATGAGGACATTTTCCAAGACTGTCATTGTTTCTAATAATAACACCTCTGAAATATCTTTATAACTTCATACAAGTATGATGCTTCTGCTTCAAAAATGCTAATTCATGCATTTCATACATGCATATTACATGTGGTAGCAGATTATAAACCCAGACATCAAACTCAATTAATATCAAGAATTAAGTCTTAATCATGGCTGAAAAGGGAATAAAATTAATCCCGACAGAAGAGAGAAGAATTAAAAATTCATGGACATATCAGTGCTGCATGCACAGACGTCATTTGGGAGTATTTTTAGCAAGGACCTTTGAGTGCTATACAGTATGCAAGCTGCAGATTTGTTAATCATTTACAAATTCTGCAGCTAAAGATAGCATCAAAGTATGAGCTCGGTGTATCCATGAGAGTTCACTACTGCATTCCCTGAATTTACCAAAATATGAAAATGAAAAATAGCTGGAAAATATTTTGGAACAAATTTCTTTCTCAGGGACTTTCTGTTTTGGCAAGATTACGGAAATGTCGTCGCCACTGATTGCCAAAGGAATTCTTGTATTTTTTCTTGATTTTCCATTGAAGGTGAAAGTGTTGGATGGGAGTGGTTGTTTTGCATGTCACAGCCATTAATATCAATAATGTGATTAGTCTCGTGATATGCTCTCTATTGGCAGATAGTGAGAGAGATATAGGCCTACAGAGAAAATGAAAATTAAAAAAGTCAACAACAAATGTATTCATTTGTTTTCACTAACAAAATATGTGGACATGTTTTGGACAATATTTCGAAATTATGCAAGCATGTCCATATGAAAATCAGTACATGGGAGTCCCTGACGTACAAGCAGCCTGCATTCCTGAGAAAAAAATGAAAGGGGCTCATGGCTACCCACCCCCCCCCTTGCAAAATTTTTTTTTTAATGCACAAAAAAAAGAACCTGCAAACAAATATCTGAGTGGAGTGCATAAAATTATATTATAATCCACAATCCAAATCCACTTTTGTTTGGAAAGCATCCCATGAAAAAAAAAAAAATCTTTATTTTTCCTTGCATCCTGTTCATACAATCAGATAAGTGCTCTGTTCATTGTCTTTTTCAAGGCCAAATATTCAACTAGGCAATGAACTGACTATTATTCATTTTCCTTTTTCACTGAAAGGTCACATTTTCATTGCACTTTCCACCTTGAGATGTCTTTTTATAGAAATCAGACACTAATCTATCATAACTGATGAATACACACCTCAAGGACAATATAACTATTACACCAGAGGGAAAATCAAGCAGCGGTCTAATTTCATTACCAAATTCAAGGATGCCTGCAATGTATGAGAATGGCTTGGGCAAGGGACTGTTTAGGATTCAACATGCATATAAACAAGGCCCTCTCCCCGGTCGGCCTGGCCAGCGGTGGACGGTAGGCTAGTGACCCCCGTATCATGACAGCACCTCTGCGATGAGAGCTGACATGATGTGTGGGGGCGGAATGAACTCATCTTGTGGTGATTCATCCAGCATACATCATCCGCCACACTCCCTCACTCAGGACAGAGAACACAGATCTGATACCAGATCTCAATATAGCAATGATTTCAGAGTTTGATAGAAACACATCACGAGTCATCCCATCAGCTTTCCTGGAATAACAGGGCAATTCAAAACTGGGCATCATGTGATGACTAACTTAATAAACTCTACATGCAGATCTGGAGCTTGACCTTTCAATGTCACATAGTTTTCACATGTGCTCGCATGTACTGGGCTGCCGGATATTTATCTCTACCGTAAATTCTACAACCAGGATATATCCCTAAAACATAACATTCGTAAACACTGCCCAGGCATGATATTGCAGTATCCACTTGAAGCCATAAACAAATGGATTATAATGGGCCCTACATGATAAAGAATTCCTTAGCAATAAGATGGATTTACTTTCATGTCATCTATGAATATAAAATTTCATATAAGACAATAAAATTTCAAATGCAGGCCTACATTCCGAGCTCACACACAGCACAGTGATTATTCTACACGTAGGGCTGTAGGCTAAATGAACTTTCTCCTGAGTCCATTTTATGAACTGTAGGCTTGTGTACTAGTCAACTCAAAAGTAGAAAATATCTTTCTTCTTTCCTAAGTCTATACAATTACTCATTGCTAACAATAGACTAGGTCTTCTACATTTCAAATCTTTTACATTAACATACCTCTGAAACTTGAATAAATGTATGACATTTTGAATTATATCTATGAAATAAACTTTGGGCTTCAGAGATGAAACGGACACGAAGATATAAGGATTCAGGGCAGGAAGAAAGAAGAACTCGAAGATTTGTTGAGGAATTCAGTACAATAATTGGAATCCTATATTCACCATTTCATCGCATTTCTTAGACCAACAACAAAGAAAAGTATGGTTTAGAGTACGTTGTCTAATTTCCCATAATTAACTGGCACTGAAAAAAATCTTCTCATTTTCATTATTCACTATAAATTGCATTCATACAGATTATGTGATCTAAAAAAAATAGAATTACAATTTACAAGAGAACTGTAAGAGAGAGATAAAGTGGTACTTGACCACCCCCTCCTGCCCCAAGCACATTACATCATACATGTATAATCACATAAATGACTGGAAATTTCCAGAGCTCGGCACATCATTTACATCGAATCCCAGGAATCGTTGCACAGCTTCTTTTCCAATGATTCCGTTTCGCAGCTCCATCTCACATCGACTCATTACTGCGAAGAAGTCGGTGAGGGGGAGAGAAAGAGAGAGGGAGAGAGAGATGGGCAGATAAGATGATATTTGATGAGAAATCTACTCATTACTACTGCTACTGGCACACATCCAATGTCAACCCCAGTGCATAAAGTATACATGTAATAAGGCTACAAGATGGTGAAGCCATGGCGATAGATTGATTTGACTCAATACACTCCCAGGGATGTGAGCAGGAGCCAGGGGCTAGTTTCAGTTTCTTTCCTAGAAACCATAGTAAAAACCCAAAACAAAGAAAACGACACTCAAATTACAAGGCAAAAAGGGCAGTGGAGGCTATGTGTATATGTAGTACGGGTTCACTGATCATACAGAATATCCATTTGAAGTGGTATTCTTTGATCTTTTTTATTTTTTACCTCATACATTGTTGGTGGAATACAATTCAAATTAAAATGATATATGCAGGTGCTTTATTAACATTTTTAGGAAAGCACTAAGTCGAGGTGGGAGGGGATAAAAAAAAAGGTTGTATGATTATAATAGAAATGTTCATTTCAAAGCACTTATTCTGTTAAATCACACAATACATACTAGATACTACATACCCCCTTCCCTGAAGGCTTTTCCAAATTTAGCTATAAGGCTTGTTTACATACTGTATGCTGTGAACCACACAAAAAAAGTGGGTATATTTAAAGCATACTGCACTTCAAATTTCTGTATCTTATAACACACACAAGTACATGTGAGTACGCGCAGGATTGCCTCATGCATCCCTACTTGTCATTCACTTCGTACACAAAAAACTGCTATGGGTTATTTAGCGTTTTACCGCAGCATGTGTGAATGGGCCTTTTATAATCTCAGGTACATGCATCATGTGATTGATAATTTACAGCAATACAGCCCTTGATAGAGGCTGCATCTCAAATGATCTTTGCATAGCCCAGGGTATATTTTCCTTATAATAAATATACACTCGGTTATGCAAAGAAATACCTCTTAAGCAAAGAAATTTGATATCTCAATTTTTTTTTTTTTGCATTACCCTGTGTACATCTAAAGGGAAATAGGTAGATTTCATTTTTTGTCTCACCAGGCCATTTTTTCAGACCCTTTTGTTCGGATGTAGATTCCGGACTGTATGTGGTGTAAGAGACACATGCAAGTATTACCCTCCATCAAATACAATTCTAAGTTAGTCAAGAATAAAACAAAAACTTAATTACAACATACAATTTTTCAACATGTTAAGCTACATATTTATACTTCAATCAACCTTGACGATAGTATCATTTTAACATTGTCTATAAAATGAAGTGGTTAATCTCACGACAATGAAATAAAAACCGGTATATCAAATTTCCATAACTTCAAAAAGTGACCGACAGTACTTACTACCATAATGCACAATCATTGTATACCTGCATAATACATGTAGGTACATCTACTAGTACATTCATCACAATAAAAAGTGTGTAACATCTTTGTTATAAAATGGGGAAATCCCCTTTACATGTAAACCAATGTCTCTCCCATATATGTAACCAGCTGCCCTGGATATCCCCTACTATCAATACAACTAACAATCCCTATCTCTTGCTGTAGGCGAGGTCACTTTTTGCCAGCAGAATACAAAATATAGGACTGTTTTGTCAGTTCATATTCTTCATTAGATGTAAGACATGCTTACATACATATAAGCATGTTAGTCTTATCTACATGTATATCATTAACTTTGGAGAAAAAGGTCCACTTGGGGCAATCATGTAAAGGTTTATATTATTAACCTGTCACCTAATGGATTTCCATTCCTTCAGTCTTCACATAGGAATCACACGTTTCCCATAGGCAATGGGTTAGCAGTGACATAATTGTGTCTAGACCATTCTTACAGAAAAATAGGTTGTGATATCAAATTCATAAATCTTTCCTTAAGACATCAATACATTGAAAATCAACTTCATGATACAATTGTGACCTTAACTTTTATCTCGCCAAAATTATTTTACAAAATAAACACATTAGGAACCTGAAAAGTATCGCATATTTCCAAGAAATGTATTTGTTCTATAGATTGTTTTTAACTCACATCTATCAACACTGCATGCAATGTACGCTCATGATAGAACATATCCCCCAGGTTTAACATTCTCTCACAAACACAGTGCAAATTGTGGATCTTTTGAAAGCAAAAGCAAATAAGTGCAAGGATAGAGCTGTTTAAACACATGTTACTGTTCAAAAAGAATGCAATCTAATCTGTAAATATGCAACCTTTCTTGGCTTCAATTCATTTTTCTTTTTTGGCTAAATAAATAAACATCCTGTCTAGACTTAATAGTTGATATTATACTTTGTGGATTTCTTAATGTCTACCACAGAACTATCAGTTTGTAGGATAATGGACTTTATTAAAAACTTATGAAGCAATGTACATGAAAATATATTCTTGAAATCTACTATAAGAAACTCTTGCAATTATTCTCATTAACTAAACATGAAAATTTAATGGATGATGGACATGGCTTGACACCTTCAAAATATTATTTTTTTCTCCAATGATTACACAGGTTTGATTTTCAAGAAGGAAAGAGTTACTTTTATTTGTTCTAATTTTTTTAAAGATAGAACATTTTTCTTTGCATCATTCTCACACACAAATCACATTTAATCTATTGAATACTGATTGACTTTAGTTTAACACACATTTTTCATAGACCACATTCTGAGATAAATAAATGTATCTAGGGCACCATTGTCAATAGGGTTAGAAACATACCAAACATGTATATTAAAAGATAAAATGTGTTTTTTTAAAGAGTCTTTTCTTTGATTTGTGGCTGGGTCCATGCTTTGAATTGATCATCCCTTTTATCCTTTGTCAGGGATAAAATGCCATTGTCATCTTAGCCTGTATCCATGCAATGGCTTATAATCATGTTTTTCTATCCATACAGTGAGACTTCATACTGCATTTCGTAGCACTCGCACAAGGTGCTCCGACATGTACCCTGGTGACAATTGCTACAGGCTTTATTTCATCAAAGATATAGGATTAGGCCTAGGGTTGCAAGTGGGTTTCAGGTAAGATTTAGGGTTAGGGTTATGATTAGGGTTAGTGTTTGGTCCAAGATTGAATTTAAGAATTTGGTTCCCATAGGGTAAAGAACGCAGAGCAATTGTTGCTGGAGCATGTATGGTACAACCCTACCAGATACCTTTAAAGAGCATGAACAGCAAATGTTGCCTCAATTTGATGTCCATATGATGTGAGGAATCTCTGCTTACCAAGAAATGTGGCATATAATCTCAAATAATATAAGAACAGAGTGAACATGATTTTAAGCGAAACTGGATGGAGTCAGAATACAACTTAACCCCTTCCATGCCATCAGAGTCAAATCCCGCCCAAGAATGTAAGTTTTCTCCTTACAGTTTGGAATATAAACGTTTGGAATATAAACGTTTGGAATATAAATAGTTAATTGATTCTTCCTGAAAATACAAAGTATATCCATTGTGATGATTGGTCCCACGGAAGATATTCAAAGCCCAAATTATAATGAAACAAAGAATTAAACCCATAATTTGACTTATGAAATTTTCAAGTAAATATGGCAAAATTTGAATTGGGTATATCATGCAATATGGACATCCTGAAATTTGCAAATTATTTTAGCATTTTGACTAAACTTCATTAAACATAGATTTAAAAAAAAACCATAACTCACCCTCAAGAGCTGGTGTATCTTCTCCACCGGCAGGACCAGGGGTGCCTTCTTGCGCCCCTTCTCCAGAGCGAGACGGGCGTCGTTGATGGCCCACTGGTCGATGGGGCGAGGGAAGGTCTTCTGGACCCTGTCCTCGACCTCGTGAACGCTGTGGGGCTGGACACTGCACAGCATGTTGAGGAGGCAGATGATGAGGCTTTCAATGTATTCCAAGGAGTCCTCGTCTGCCTGCAGGTTGGAATGAACCTGCTGCTGCACCTGCAGAGAGAAAGATAGAAAGAGTGAAAGGAGGGAGGGAAAGAGAAAGAAACAGAGAGGGAGAGACAGAGAGAGAGAGAGAGAGAAGAGAGACAGCACCCAGAGATGAGGAAAAGAGAGAGAAAAAAAACATAGACAGGGACAGAGAGAGACAGACAGATGGAAAGAGAAAGATCAAAAGCGACAAAACAGACAAAGAGGGGTAGAGACAGAGGAGAAAGAGAGAGAGAGAAGATAAAATTATGTTATCTTTAATATCGTATCAGAAATACACTGGAGCAACGGGCATTTTCGCCCTCGTCTGCCCCAAAATAGCCCCTAGAAATGCTAGAAAACCCTATTTGCACTGAGTTTTAGCATATGTAATTGACTTTATTGCTCGCTTTACCCCCCCCCCCCCCCCCCCCCCCCCCCATGCATGTGTTTAGAATGAATAAACAGAATCCTTTGGATGTAAAAGCAATATTCTAATTTACCTGGTAAAATTACCAAATTATCAAACCATGATAAGGATAACAATTGAGGGAGTACCTACATCACACCCAGGTAAGAAGGCAAGTTCATTTTCAATGTTTTCAAAATCATTCAGAATCTTACCTACAGTAAGAGGTTTAACAATGAAGAATTTGTGTCGCTTAAGATTTGGGCTCTATAAAAGAAAAAGGTCAACAGTTTATAGAGCTTTGCTAACAGAAATTTTTTAGCAGGGGTGTCACACCCCCCCCCCCCCCCTGCACCCAGTGACGCCCCTCCATGAAACAGAACATCTTATATGTGTAGCTTGTTAAACTGCTGCATATCTTTACAAATAGAATATACAGGTATAGCGAGATTCTATACATATTTTAACAATTCTACCACATATACATGTACATGTAGCTTGAAAGAAAAGAATTTGAATATTTAAAGGGCAATCCAACCTTGGTAATAAGATGATTTGTGTGAAAGCAGAAAAATAACAAAAACAGGATGGTGAAAGTTTGAAAGAAATCGGACAAGGACTAAGAAAGTTATGGATGTTTGAAAAATGAGATCACTACATCTATGCGAATCTCAAATTGGCAATTTGGTGAGTCAGTTGTGACATTTTTGTGGACAACTCTCCCATTTGTCGTACACAAAAATATAATTAATTTGCGATTTTCTTCGAGGCGCTTTTACCCTCCGGGCAGTACTCAAAATATATTGGAGATAGCATATTGTTATAGGTCCTCATGAACGAAACGATCCTACTGAGTAATGCATTTTGAAAAAAAGTGACATTTTAGTCATTTTGTGTGTTAGAACGATTGGGGGAGTTGTCCACAGCTACATCACAGTGACATTACCTATTCGGCCAATTTGAAATTCCCATGTGCATAGTGATTACAACTTTCAAAAATTCATAACTTTCTTATTGCTTGTCCGATTTTGTTCAAACTTTCACCAATCTGCTTCTCTGATTTTTCCTCTTTCTTTCAAAGCAACTTGCTATTAAGGTTGGATTTCCCTTTTAATAAGCAATCTCAATATTGATGGGGCTGGCAAACTACATTCCTTGTACCCAGCCAAAGATTTGTTACCAGTCAAGAATGAAACCCATTTTGTACTACCTCTCTTATATGGACCAGAAACAGTTACAGACTAAAGCACGATATTTAAATATCAATAAAAAAATGTTTATAAACAAGAGAGAAAGAAAGGCCTGGAATTACTCCAAGTATACTTGAAAGTAAGAGGCTAAAAACTAGCGATGTAGGAAGTGACATAGCCATAACAACAGACCTGATCAACTTCACGACAGTCCAAAGCATTAAGTTGAAACAGTAGGTCTATACCCAGGAGTCGCACAAAGCCATGATCACTCTTGGAGCCTTATAAGAAGGTTGTTAACTTGTAACTAACAGTAACATGAATGGACAGCAATTCACATTCATTCAGTACAGAGAGCGTGATAACTTCCTGTTGCAATATGGAAGTATTTAGTTGCCAACTGTGAAGAGGGTTGTAAGACATTTATAAGTGATATCAAGGAGTTATCTTGGTCAGATGAGCAAATCTATATTTTTCTTTCAATAACTAGATAGCTTTATGATCGGTAATCAATTTTTTCTCATCTGAACGTGGTATCATGAAACATTGTACGGTGAAATGGAGGTTTGACTGTTTTTGACAAAGACACATTTAAGAATCAATCAGTTTCCATCTTCCATGAGAACATGGTATCAATAGTATTTGCTGTGGCTTATCTATAGTGTGTGCTGAATGTGACCTAACCTAACCATTTTTCCTATGACCGCTCAAGCACTGACCTCTACCTACCCAGTAACAAAGGTGCACATCTCGCTAAAACTATTTCCTTTATTTTCATCTCATGTACATTCCCCTTTCGTTATACAGTTATCATACATGTATATCATATCTTAACACTGCATTTCTTTTGAAACGATGTTTCCTCTCATCTGGAAGGGTCAGAAGTAACAGTCTTTTATACAATATTTTAATTTTTTTGTGTATGCCCCTTTCATTGTACAGTTATTGTATGTGATTCTACATACAAATTTACTATAAACGACATTTCCTCTGGTCTGAAAGGGCCCATAGTACCAGTCTGAGCTATGCCTCTGTTGCGTGCGCGCTTCTTTTACCACATTCCTCTACCCTACAGGTATAAACCATTGTATTTATTGTTGATTCAGTGATCATAAATCATGACACAAATTTTCTGTATGCCTTGACTCAGAGGCTTGGAGGGATTACTGAGACCAAACTATCAATTATACCACAGAAGTATTGTATGCCCTTTGCCATCACCCCATCAAAAAACTGGGCCAAGTAGCATCAGGCTTTTTTTCCAAATGCATTCATTCTATTTTGCTTTTCCACCATTATATTTTGCTCTGTATAGTTAATGCAAACCTACATGCACTACAAACTATCACATGATGCTGATGTCACATGGGCTATAATTGCCTGCGATTCAGGGTTTGGCCCATATATGAATGATGTAAAATCTGCTCACATCTGCAATGTTTTGATTTGGTTTGTTTCTTGTACTGGTAATATGTGCTTTGGACAAATACTTCAAAAGAAAATATTAAATATTATTTGCAGGATTTCTGTCAAGTTCTATATTAAACTCATGTTCACTTAATCTCTAAATTTCACATGTATGTACATGTACATCCTAAAATGCACAAAAACATTCAGGGACAAATGATAGAATAGTAAATTTGGTTCATGTACATAGGTAAGCTATCATGGACATAGTCTTCTTAGTTTTTATTCTTAAATAGATATATGTGCCCTAACAAGAAGCATTTATTATTATCCTCCTCCTTCTTCTCCTCCTCCTCATCACCAACATCATCAGCATTATCATCATTAATTATCATCTCATAATGCAATCAATACTGTCATCATTCATATAGTATGCTATAATTACGCTACATGTCTTCTGATGGGTTGAATTATTATATTTTGAAGTCATCATCATCATCATCCTCACCATCACATCCTAATTAGGTTAATATCATCACCATCATCATCATCATTTATATATCACGGTACAAGTCATTTCATAAACTAATTTATCACATTTTAAAGTCATAACAAGTGTTATCCACAATCATCAAAACAGTAGCCCATGTTTGTGAAGGTCATGGGGGGAGGCAATGAGTGAATAATAAGTGAATTTCTAATGACCTGTCTCCTATATTCGTCTAGTGACTGGGTGAGGAGCTCCTGTCTACCTTGGTTAAGCCTACCCTGGATTGGCAGACAGACCGTTTCTATTCTGGGCTGTTTTTCTGTCTGCCACTACCCTGGGAGAAGTCACTTTAACTGATTTCATTACCCATCACTTCACAACACGAACTAATCCAGAAGAAATCCTCTCTGTCTACCTCTTCTTCTTTTTTTCTGGTACACGTTTATTCAAGGCTAGGTATGAAATATATCCCCATATAAAACACCACAGCATACTGGATCATGGTTCAATGTTCATCAAATTCCTAGATCACTTTTTGCATGGTGAGTACCATATTACTGCTTGATGCTTATTGCATAATTCGATTGAAAAGATCATCTTTTGTAGGCTTACCTTATTGCAATAATCACCTAAATGTATGGATCTTTATGACCTACTTCCGAATCTTTCACTTCTTAAAGAATAAAAGGCAAATATAGCAAAACCTTAGAATATTCGGGCTAATCGTGAAATCTGTCACCTCTCTTCCCGCGTGTGCGCTCGCATTGTGTACAAAGTCTATAGGAGTGGAATGCCGTCACCAGCACTGACGAAATAAACAGCAGTGAATGGACCAGTGACAGATTTCACAATAATGCCGAATATTCATTAATTTGCAATTGAATTGCAATGGGCATTGGTTACAGAGACAACTCTCCAAGATTTCTGAATTATCGTTAATTCATCAGGCAGGCCATATGTATATGAAAGTACCTTGCAGGTCATCAAGTATCATCCATCCCATTGGTCCATCCAGGAGGGGTGGAACATTTCTTTTAATTGGATGGCATTGCCACTAACCTCTCACATCATTACAAAAATCACTTTTAATTTAATTTAAATATAACTATTCCTATTTTTATGCACATTCAATTCTTAACAAACTTAACAAAGTCTTTCTGATTGTATATGACATCTATTAGCAAGGGGGCTAGAAAAAAAGAAATAACTGTACACTTTTGGACAGTTGATGTTTTTGCATTACAGTACATGTACTATCTGGAATCAAAGACAGAACCGAACAATGCTTTAAATTGTTTCATATTTTTACATAACATTTTTGGCGGGCCTGATACACATGTGGGCCACTAAAGAACCTTGGAAATAATATCAAAATTCATACTGTCCCTAACATGTCAACTGATGGTGTGTAGGCCCAATCATGCACATGACTGCAACTGATACATCTAAACACCAAATCAATTGAAAGTGAAAAATCGGATTCGGTGTTTGAGCATTCCTTCTAACCCTATCACCGAATGCATGGTGCGAATGTGATAATAATGTTGAGACTCTCTGATTACACCCACATCGGGTCACTGTGTTTTTACCTTGAAGGCACCCACCATATGACTGCCTGGAATGGAGGAGGAGGAGTAAGCACAGAAGCCATTTCAAGTGGGAATAAGATGTTTTTCAAAGCTGTATGTGCTGCAATTTCCTTCTGCATCCCTCCAGAAAACTTTCTAAATTGCCCTGCTGTCGCCATGGCAACATTGATGTCATATGTCTCTTTGCTCCTTTGACTCTTAACACATTTGCGTAAACAAGTGTCTGTGTGTATGTGTGGCAGAAGTGCACGTGCTGCTGTAAATTGTAGTACAGGAGCAGCATTGGCGGCGGTGCAGAGGTGACTAATACGTCTGCAGCAGTAATCACCGGATTTAAGATCCAAAGGCTTCGTCATATTTTGCTGATTACGTGGGGTCAAGCTTTGTGGGACAGAGGACATGAGCAAACATTTCATCATGCATGAACTTATATGCTGTTCAATGAAGAAAGAGAATCACATGATGTTTGCAACCCTTTCACTAACTTCTATTTCAGAAGTTCCTCATGAAAGATCAATATTATTCTCATTAGGCCTTATTTTTATATTTGTACATGTACATACATGTATATGTTTGTTTCCATATACTGAAATTTAACATAACATCCTTGCCTTTATAAAGATAGGCTAAATGGATGCATGTATACAAGACATTAAGGAAAGGCTCACCCAGAGGTGTAGGCACCCTATGCCCATATTTATTTCGTAATTTTCATGACTGCTACACAAACCCAAACTACTGTAGAATGTGCAATCTACACATGTATATGCATGTTCATAAAAAAAAACATTCAAATTGTAAAAAGTTTGTAGGCCTGTATTGTAGACTTTATAAAAAAATATTTTAAAATCATGTCTTGCTAGAACATTCCTAAGTACCGTATCATTACCTTAAAATCACCTTGTTTCTTTTGTGTTTTCACTTCTGGAAAATGAAATTACAACATGACATATAATGATATTCATTGTTTTATAATAATGATATTCATTGTTTTACAATAATGATAAGCATAAAAAGACCAATAAAAAGACAGACTTCTCATGTAGTCTTTCAAGTAATTGTGCCCAAGAGGAAAACCAATACTGAGCCGTTACTCATCATCGTGCCAAACAGGAGTCTAATTCAAGATAGCTACCAACCCACACTTCTGAGTCATAGTCTCCTCAGCACTTGATGTTACTGAGATACAAATGACATGTAACTAATAATAAACACATTACACATGCACACCCCCCCCCCCCCCACCCCTCCCCTCCATACAAAAAAAAAATAAACAAATTCAGACATATCAAAATTAAACATTTGTTATATACAAAAGACTACAATAAAGAAGCTATACATGTACATGTACAGGCCAACATGTAAATTTGTATCATTGGCCTCTATGCTCATCTTTTACAAAATAATGCAATCTATATGAACACAGAGAGTAAAATTACAATGTACTATGCATGCATTTCTTATTTGTGCCCTTCGTGATGTGAAAAGTAAATAAAACTTAGTCTAATTGCAACGTAAATCTGCATATCTTGCTTTGTAATTTCTACAACATGAAAATAACTTTGGAAGTCAGCACAAAAATACCAATCATGACATGAACAATGACTGAAGTCATTGTGCACAGCACACAATAAAATTTTACAATGTACATGTACCTCTACATGTAGGTTCTATTTTGGACAACAATGTCATCTTCACATGTCTCATGTACATTTGTAAACACATACCCAAATATTTACTCAAGGTTTACATGTAGCTATGAATGGAGGAAAATACTAAATTAGCTCTGGAAAAACCCAGAAGAGGCTTGGAAAAAACAAAAATAATAAAAAGATGACTTCAGAAAAAGCCTCACTTTCAGTCCTTTCACCAAAGAAAATTTACAAAATACCTCCAATGAACATAGAAATAAATTTTACATTTCAATTGCAAATGTTGTGAACAAATTTTTGAAGCCATAGAGCTAGCTGGTTGTTATCGCTGTTATGACCACTGAGACAGTTGTCAGCTGGTAATTAACAATACCTTGCTCCTGATCAGGAACTAAATGGCCATTCCTATCCAGGTACTACTCTTCCCAGGGTATTAGTCTAGTAGTATTCATATGCAAATCAGTTCTTTATGACAGTAGCACAGTACCAGGGGACTTGTTTGCAGATGTGCGTACATGATCATCTTGCATAATTTACGCTACGGAGGAATATTCCTTGTTTACTTAATTGAGACATGTGTTCACACGCAGTAAGACTGTATGTAATCAAGCAGGGATTGACTACGAGACATGCTCTCGAGATAAATTCCTAAATTCAAGCCTGGACCTATCAGTATACCTCACTGGGTGACTTCAAGTTTGGTGTTGGCGTTGGTGTTGGTGTTGAGAGCGTGAATTGGGCTGCTGATTCTAGCCCCAACACCGAATTCGGGTTTATAAAAATAATACCAAACACATTATTGATAGCTCAACACCTAGTGAAGTCAATCCCAGCACCAGCTTCATTTCAGGTTCGGTGTTGTGGCTGGTGCTAGTTTTGCCCCAACACCAACACCAGCTTTCAACACCGAACTTGAATTCACCCACTGTAACCCTCACCCTAACCCTAAACTTAATTTAAAACCCCATACCCTAATCCAACATCTTTGATGAAATAAAACTTGGAGCAAATGTCAGAGCACCGAAATACATGTAAATGTTTTGTAACATTTTGTTTGTGTGTACATTTTATTGGTTAACCTAGTATGTTGGTGATGTTACACATTCCTTGAAAGGATACCAATCACCAAGAGACATTTTTCTGTCTTTTTGTGATTCCAGGTGGGTGAACTTATCAAAAGTTATTATGATATCAGCTCCAGTTATTACTTCCGTAAAAAAGAGATATATTACAAATTCAAAAACAGAAATTACACTTTAAATAAAGTTGAAAGCAACATGTCTGTGTTCTGATTAGTCAATGCACTCCTAAGACAGCCAATGCTCGACACTAACAGGCACCCAGGACACGTGGGTGCCCAAAATCTTGATCCAGCCCACCTAAATTTTAAAAGATTTACATGGGGCTTTAATATGCATGTAGAGATCTCACAAAGTCAAATCCGGACCCATCCAAAAGAGTTATTGTGGAGCCCTGCAATAGCACCCGTATGCACATGTGCAAGGAAGATAACAAGGGAGTTACATGTTCTGTGCAGACTTTGCATTGGTGTCATATTCTCTTTAATCGTTAACCATTTTAGAATACATGTACATGTATCAACTCTAAAACTATCAAAGAGATTTTTTTTTTTTTTTTGTTGTTGGTATGGGGTTGTTTTGTTGTTGTTGTTGTTTTTTTTTGGGGGGGGGGGTGGGGGTGATTTTACATCTTAAATTACTTTGTACAAAACTTACTTTTCTTTTGTGATTGGCCCCTTCAATCCTTATCCACTTTAAGTGTTTTATTTGGGGTAATTTTATGTCTTCTTATGACCTACATATTGTTTAAGATAATTGGTCCCTTTAAGATGCATATTTGGCATGGGTTTAATCCTGAGTTGTCTCGGGGTTAGTATTCAATGGGTTAAAGTTAGGGTGACATAAAATATGAAAGAGGCCTAACAACATTAATCTGAAGTGATATCTAGGGCCGCAGCAAAATACCAATAATAACAAACACTGAATGAAACACTACAAAAACAAACATGTACAAACAGACCATTACATAAGATTTGGGGCAAACGCCAATAGTTCTATGGTCACGAAAGAAACCTTACTAAATTTTTTCAACATTTAAATATAAGTTCATGTACAATACACACAAAAATTAAGCCTATCAAAAATACAACTTTTCAACAAAGTATCTTTACTATCTACATCGTCAGTCAAAAAGGTGATGTAAAATAAGATTACATTTGTGGCTACAATGGTATGGAGTTCCTTTGAAATTGAATTTTTGGGCTATTCCTACAGCAGTATGAACAGAATCCCTATTAATGAAGATAACAATCATTTTCCTGTGCACAATTTAAAATTACTAAATGTTGAATGTTTTTCTTATGAATTTTCTTACAAATCACCATGTTTCTTCTCACATTCTGTATCAAACTAAACTCCATTCATGACCATGTTAAAATACTTAATACTTTTAAAAGGATTGAGTATAACTGCTCCTGGAAACAAATAACTGACCTGCTAGTGCATCCATTCTTGAATGGTATAAAAGGTACAATATTTAGACAGGGCCATTTTGTACACAAAAAATGTGTTTTCTATGGCCTGAAAATAAGTTGCCTGGGCCTGAATTTAGGCTTTTGCCTGAAAAGTGGCATCCCTGATTTAGATCTGATAGTTCAACGCAAAAGCCAAAAAATATTTCCATGCAGTGTGTTTAAGAGACAAACACCTTCGATTTCGAAAAGCCAGTGGTCATCAAAGTATGCATTCTGCTATGAGCTACAGTACATGCAGCTTGTGCATGTGAAGGCAACTTATTAAAAGCATGTACATTTGGGAGCTGAAAACAAAGCAATAGCACAATAATCGAAGTAACAACTAACCAACACTCCAATACTATAAAACCAGAAACTTTAGCGCTAGCGACATGGAAACTTTGCCATTTGCAACAAGAACCTTTTGCAAAATACAAAAATTCAGTGTTGTGGAAGTGGTGATTCATTTATTTTGCAGC
This sequence comes from Heliocidaris tuberculata, assembly GCA_025618425.1. Taxonomy (NCBI): domain Eukaryota; kingdom Metazoa; phylum Echinodermata; class Echinoidea; order Camarodonta; family Echinometridae; genus Heliocidaris; species Heliocidaris tuberculata. Next base: position 39,176,454 of record CM046834.1, on the reverse strand, counting down.
ATAAACTTTTGCAAAGCTGAACCACTTGCGAAAATTCAGGATCGTTTCATGCACACAAGTTTCTGGTTTTACAGTAATAAAACCAGGCAAGGCACACAGGGAACTCCACTCAATGTTGGGCAACTTGTGCTCATCATCATATTTCTCCATCGTTGCAAATGTGATCCTTAAAGTCTGTTACACAAGTATTTTCTTTGATTCTCAAAACCAAAGGATATTCTCCAATCCGGTTCTCTTCCTAGCTAGCAGACTCTCCAATAGGGAACCAGGCAAGTTATCTATGGAACACCACACATCTGGGATTTTGTATGCTCATAGGCCCCTATTCTCCTAAACTAATGCAATGAAACTCAACGTAAGGACAAAAGTCGTATTACATACAGGGGAAACTTAGACCCCAGTTAAACTTGCTTTGTTATAAAACTCAAATTTAGAGTCTTAGACCGAGCTTAAACCTATCATCGGGTTTAACTTTTTGTAGAATACGGACCATAGTATTTAATGCTTGGACATATAACGTGTCAATTTTTTTAACATGACTCTGAAGCTGAAAGTATCTGACCTCTAACACAGACAGGGAAGAACAGGAAATAGATACAATTATTTTTGCTGTGACCATTCACGATCTTTCTGCAGATACACATAAAAACGGAAAGAAAGGCCTCAACAGACTCAGGGGTAGGCTTCCAATACTTGTTATATTGGTTATATTGCTCTCTGTAAGATGTCTCATGGTATGGTCTCCTACACACATATTAAGGTAACATACACATGGTTCACCAAACTCTAACTTTAAATGTAGCTCTGTACCCCCATAATTTCATAACCTTTAACAGGGGCTCATGCATACAGACCCTCAAATTAAAATTTCAATATGGACCCACTACAAAAATTAGTTTGGAACCCTGCTCCATCCCTTGGCAACACCAAATAATCTGGCTGTATTTGTGAGAATAGTTGAGATCACTAGATAAATACAGGAATTTCAAAATTTGAATTGCTATGGCTAGTGTGATGTAATTAGGGACAAATATACAAAATTAATTTCATGAAATTATAGACATCTGCTCCAATGTTGGGCAAAGGGACATATCTAGATGTACACTCACAAATATATTAGAAAAATTCTCTTTCTCAGTGATAAAAGATGACAAAAAGTGACCTTTTTTTCACAAGTCTTTTCTACTGGACCTCTGTTACGGAGTTGAACAAATATGAATTTTAGTAGTTTCTGGCTCAGCTCAAAACCTTCAGTCTGGTGAGTATAAGACCGGTTCTGGTTCAGCGCTAGCCAAAGCACTAGACATATTCGGTTGTTTTGTCTCTTATGTAAATCAAGAGCTATCTGGAATAAAACATGTTTATGATAACAAAATTGCCAGTTTGAAATTCCATAATACTATATCAAAGTACTATATAGTGATCTCAATTTTTCTTCATCCCATTTTCTTCAGAGCTTATCAACTGATCTACTTCCCTGATTTTATGCTCAATAACAAAAGCTGATGACTATCAAGGTTAGATTGCCCTGGAAAATTTCAAGCACCTAACATTAGTCTCCAATATTACAGATTTTGCTGAGACAAGGACAATAAAAACAAAACAGCTCTAGACAAAAACAATTTTTACAAAGTACATTGCCCCTGTGGTATTTACAATACAACATTGAAATATAATTTTTTTTAAAAGCAGACCAAGCAAAAAAAGAAATGATGTGATGATATGAAGCTCATATCAGTTTCGAGTGGCATCAAGACAATACCTGCACAGCAAATTTTAACACAAATACAAAATCTCTGTCTTCAAACTGTAGTGTAGTACACCCTTGCTATGATTATGAACAAAGCTCATTCTTGGATATCAACCATGCAAGAACCCTAGGACATAAATTTAGAGCGCCACCTCTCGTTTGTAACATCTTCACACGTGCAAATAGGCTACAAAAAATGCAAAAATAACTGCAACAACTTTGAGATGTGGGCTAAATTTAGTCTGCTACACTGAAAGTACACCTCTATTCCAGTTAACATGCACACAGAGCGTATCACATGACAATCTTCAAACTTCATATTGCAATTTTCCTATATTTTTCACTTCAGTTCACAATCACAACATTCCAGGATTTTGGCAATTTCTATGATTCTTTCAAATACTTTTTATCTATGATTTATGACGAATAATAACCACATCCACAACCTTTCAGTTGTCACATTTCTTATCTTTAAAATGTTGATTTATTTGAAATCACACTCACCTTCCGAAGGGCATTTACAAACAAGCCCCTCCATTTCTTGTAGTCCTCAGATTCAAAGTCAACAGTGGCCATCATAACATCACAAGGCCAAGGGCGGACTTGGTTTCGAGCTTTTAAAAAAATAGCTCACAATATGTAGCTAAAATTAGATCTGTGTTAAAATGGTATCAGGCTTTGTGAATGCTGTTTACTTCAAACAAGCATAATAGTCCTGAAACGAACAAAACAACCGAACTCTGAAGATTATCATGGCCTCGCCTGGGATAATTGGTGGATCTTTGCATGGTGTTCATTACGTTATGTGTATTGCAACTGCATGTCCTGTTACAAATCGGTGATCATTGCATTGTGAGAAATAGAGAAAGTCGAACATCTCCGACGTCGCACAAACAAAATACAACCGCAGTATCGCTCGTCTCGATCACAAGATGAATTCATTTGCCGTCCAGGTTCTTGTGAATTTAATCAGGGTCTGATCTGAATAGTACGCTCCAGCCATCTTTGATGTAGATTACACGCATATATTGTTTCATTATCAAAAGCAGGGTTTTGTGCATGATATAGAATCCACACAGTGCATGCAGTGCAGTGCATGCAGATATCTATCTTCTCTCTCTCTTCTTCTCTCTCTCACATTTCAGAGCTAAACACGGTACAGCGCATGCGTAAATGGAAACAGAGGAGTTCCGCATTTAGTGAGGACGCTCTTCCAGAAAATGTTCTTTGTCGGCATGATCGAATTGGGAGATGGAATCGTGCTGTAATCTGTGCTTGACTTCAGAAGTACCAGTACCGTACTATAGAAACATAGTCGGAGGGGGCAGTGATAATTTAAGACTTTGGGGTCACTCTCTCCTATATTTAAACCCTTGGGGGGGGGGGGGTGTAGGGGGGGCTTCGGGACAACGACGATATGGATCCTAAAGAAAGAGGACGGGTATAAAAAAGGGAAAAGAATAGACAAGGGGGTATATAGTGAAAAGAGAAATCACGTGTTACAAAAATAACGGGCTCTAAATAATAAGGCAAGGCTTGTAGGTTTGTCAGATATAGTATAATGTGCTTGTCGAATGAAAGGGTATGAACGGAGAGAGAATATATTCAAGCCTCCTCATTTCCCCCATTTCATTTTTAGATGACTCAGTTATATTTTACATAACTACGGAAAAGACACCCCCCCCCCCCCCGCCCCCAAAAAACTATTTTTAAAATGTGATTGCCGCCTGCATTAGATTGAAAAAGAACACGATCGATTTACAATTCATTTCTTTTCCGCCCATCTCCCTATCATGCACTAACCTTTTTCTTTTTCTGGAAGAGTGTCCTCATTTAACAGCACAAAGAAGAGCTTTTTATCATGTTTATGTGGTCTTGATTAGGCCTATCATCATATATAGCGACGCTTTACGTAGGTCTATAATTTTCTTATCCTGATTTTTTCCTCCCACTCTATACTTTAAAGCTCTAAAATCAGAAGTCGGCCTCATTCGCGCTTTTTACGTTTTATTTATTAGTCATACAATGTCAGAACAAGATGCTTTCTTCAACTCTCAAAGGATCTATACCAGTCTTGGCATGTATACGCAATAGGGTAATAATTTTCTCTCAAGCTCACCTCTTAAAGAGTGACCCGTCTTCCACAATTCACGTCATGCCGATTCCAAAATTTAAAAAAAAAAAAAAAGATCACGCCGCCGGACAAAAAACTGCTCCCCCCTTCTAGGCATCGTTAAGAGAATCTGTTAGGCCTGGGGCGTCTATTTAAAATCATTTCTGGGCCAGGAAAAAATCATGTCAAGAAGAAAAAAAACTTGGTTGATCAACAGTTCTAAATCCGCCCCTACCAAATACTCAATGACTGGCCTACCGAATGTCTTTCCAAGTCAGGGGAAGTAGGGCCTACATGTATGAATGAGGACTAAAATCTACAAGTGTACGGTTATGCAATAGACATAAAAATGGACTCCAGATAGGTTTAAAGTCGTCAGAAGTATTTTGGGGTTGCGAATGGATTTTAGGGGAGGTTTGGGGTTAGAGTTAGGGTTAGGTATAGTGTTTGGTCAACGTTGGAGTTAGGAATTCGGTTACAGTCAAATTGATTTTTGAGCAGTTTTGTCGCTGTTGCATAATACACTATCACTTTGTTAGGACGGGAGGGGACAAGCTCTCTCCCCCAAAGTATTAATTAAGTAGTCAGCCTGACTACATAAGATATTGCTGATCGAGAAAACGACTCCACTTTCACCATACTTTCATTGTAAAGTGATAGGCCTGTGCATCGGTGATTCCGGCTAATCCACGAATGAGGATGAGGACGATTCCGCTTTTGTTTTTTGTTTTATCGTGTTTTTTAAGAAGGGGGTTACAAGGTGTTTTTCCTCCGGAATATATTTTTAACCCCCATATGCTTATCATTTTAATCAAATTAGGGCGTGTTTCGCCCTTGGATTTGCCTACTATGAGAAGTTCATACAATTATTGTTAATTTTCCAACTACTCATGCTCCCGAGACATTTGATCCACGTTCAAAGTTAACTTTAGTAATGGACCCAGACACAATACACAACCCCTCAACCAGAGGCTGCCCTCAACCCTCAACCAATTATCGCAACTTAAGCCCAACCATATACTAGTATATTTGAAGGAAATAAAGACGGGTAATTATATCGGAGAAGCATGTTATGTCGCCGGTCGGTCGATCGCCCAAAGCAAAAGTACTAGTATGCCATATTCCCATCATGCATCTCGCTTTTGTTTACAACCAGAGGCAGTGCGCGCAGTACACTTGATTATATCCGGTCTATGATCCGGTATGCACCCAGGCCATAGACGTATAATAATTGCATTGTGCTTTTGAGACGTCACAATGAAAGCTTTGGTCTTTATGCCGCATTGTATTCTGCGTGCGCGCGGTGTTCATTCGAGGTGACGTCACAATCATTTATAAATAAAGAACTTGGACCTTTTTGACGTCACAATAGCGCGTTTTTTTCGCCGGGCCCTGGCCCTGCGAAGGTTTGTTAAAATTTCCCGATTTAGCAGTACATATCCTCTTAGATCAGATTCAATTTATATGCATGTTACTTGTGCACCTTTCGACTTTTGTATATACTTTGTAATGTCTTGCAAGGATATGAGCTCGGAACGTGATAGGGATATGGAATACAAAAAAATTCTTTGCTTGTAAAAATCTCTCCCTCTCTTTTTATATACTCGAGTGTTAGGAACCTAGGAGGAGGATTACGATCCCAACGAAGTGCAACAGAAATAGGCCTAATTATACAATTTTTCATATCTAGTCCATGATCTACAAACCATGAATTGCTTGCATATGCAGTCAGATATCTAAGGGGGGAGTTGAGGGGCACATATTATTTTAAAGGGTCTGATAGACGAATATTTTCTAGAGCTCGGTGGCTTCACTCCCTAGCGTATTATGTCTTCAGGATCTCCATCCCCATAAAAAAAATACATTAAAAAAAAAGGGGGAAAAGCATTTTAAAGGGTTCAAAATTAGAAATAATTCCCATTCTCTTCCTCCAAAGAAGCTTTTCTTAATGGTCAAAATGAGAAAATAAAATCCGAACACTCCGTCTCATTGGCCCTTGCAAAATATTTTGAATATAATTCTTCATGATATTTGCTAATCTTGTGCTCCGAATAGGGATTGGATAGAATAGCGATTTTCAATGTTCAAAATTAGAAAGAAACTCTAACGCTCGGTTGCTTTGTTCCTTTGTGAATTTTCCATATAGGGGTATAATAAATATTATATAAATTATGTTTTTGCTGGTTAAAATTGATAAAAATCTAACGCTCGGTTACTTTGCTTCCTCACTTCTATCACACTTTGCCATCTACATTGTGTATAAAAATCATTTTTCACGCAGTGCTTGGGGTAATAACGGGCGCACATCTGCATCATGTATTTTTAAGCTGATCTGTTGGGGGGTGCAATTTTATTGTTTGCCGGGACCATTTTCATTAAATGCGTCAATATATGCACTAAGCACGCAATTTAAATTATACCAATCATCTGAAAAAAATAATTTGTGTACAATTAGAAAGTATAAAATCAACCTCAAAGAACTTTGTCGGGTATTCTCTAGGTCAACAGTTAATGAGTATGAAGGAAATAGAGGATAACATGAAAATGCTCGCGCGGAACCGAACTCCGAGTTTGGTTCCGCGCGAGCCTTTATCTTTGCGAGCGCGTAAGGGTGCGTCGAGTAGTCTACTCACGAGTCGCTTTTACACTTAAAGAGAGTGTAATCAAAATTGCAATATCTCTTTATAGAATTAATATTTGAAGCCCATATTTTGAATATAGTTTAACGACATGAAACTTCTAACATACAGAGCAAAATTATTTTTGGTGATTGGTACTCTTTAACTTTCACCAGTGTCCTCTTGCATAAATAGATGTGGTTTAGGTTAACTCGTAACTAAAAAAAAAAAAATAATAAAAAATAAATAAATAAAATAAAATAAACCCAACTTGATCGGGATGGGTCTTCTTTTCCATGGCATGGATTATTGTTCAGCTATTTTTCAAATGATTGATTTAACAATCGCAGGGTCAGGTGACTTGCTTAAGAAAATGAACATGGAAGGCTCAAATACATCAAAATGACGTCTGTCATGGAGTTATACTCAGAGAACTTGGTACATTGTTTTGTATACAGCTGTGAATAATATATGTCCTTCGGAGATGAACACAATAAAAAAATGTGGCATAAAGATAAGAACCATCCATGTCAAATCAACTCTAAAAGATGTTAAAATTTTCCTAGTATGGAATTTCCCATAGTTGGTCGATCCTGTGCAGTGTATCTTGGAGCTCCCATTATGAGAATCTATTATGAAGATTACTTTTTTTATAATCCCCACCTCATTTGTGCTCCGCGACAGATATGAAAGTCCTAGAGCTGTAGTAGGACTTATACCTTCAGAAGGACAAAAAAAAACATTTTTTTTAAAGAACCAAAAAAAATTGATGAACAAAATTTGATAATCGGGAAAATTGTACATGAACTTTATTAAGAATACATGAAAACAGTTGAATAATAAAACAAATTCAAGAGATATGAAAATAATCAATGCTATAGGGCAAGAATTAGGCTATTCTTCGATCATAAACATGTTTGCACGCTTTATACTAGTATACATTTTATCTTTGAAAGTTTCAAAGCGATTTTACATAACTACATGTTGTATAAGTTTATATTTGAAAGTTTCAAAGCGATTTAACATAACTACATGTAGTATCAGTTTATCTTTGTAAGTTTCAAAGCGATTTTAAATAACTACATGTAGAAGCAATTTCATTTTTGAAAGTTTCAAAGTTTTCCTTGATAAACATATTTCACGATATTGCCATCGTTTGTCTAGTATGCTATATTTATATATCAACTCTAATCTTTTAGGCATATACACAACAAGAACGGTCGATGACTCGCAATATCTTTTATTTATTTTATGTATTCAAATCACAATGATCACCCGACTCGTTTTACTCCACAGGAGTGTTGAGTCGTACTTTTCAAGATCAAGATCAAGATGGGAGTCAATCAAAGCTCAATGCCCAGTTTTGTATACGCCCTCCTCAAATCCTCTTCTTCGCTCAAGGAACGTATTGACGCGACACGTCCGCACCGGCGTACGCTCGCCGGCCGGCGGCCCCGGCGCGACCCGTGAGCTGAGCTGACAGCCGTATCGGAAAGTATCGGAGCTTATTCGGAGGTCCAAAAGTGAAATTGCAGACAAGAAACATGAGGTTCCGCGCGAAAAGATGCGTTCTTACTCTGACTTTATGTGTAGCAGTCTTTTTCATGCTGAGGACTCTTCTTTTCATCCCCGAAATGTCTCAGGAGGAAAACAGGATGAAGGATGATATGAAGAACAAGCGCAGAAAAGACGTAAGATTTGGACACTCAAAATCATATTAGCTTGTATTTCTACTAGTTTTTTTCAACACACAGCCCCACAGGTTTATTATTGTGCATGTTAATTGTTCCAAAACACTTTGCAATTGATCATAGATCCACGAACATTTTTTGTGGAGACTAAGTGATTTATTTGTCCCCGCCGAACGAAGTTCGCGAGGGGACTATGAAACGGGCTCCGTACGTGTGTGCGTGTGTGTGTGTGTCCGTCCGTCCGTCCGTCCGTCCGTCCGTCCGTCCGTCCGTCCGTCTGTCCGTGTGTGCTCAAATGTTAGAAAATGCTACTTCTCCGTCATTTCTTGGCCGATTTTGATTCAGATTGTTTTATCTGATAGGGCTGGGTGGGGGCTTCCAAACTTCGGTAATCCTGGGTTTTAGGGGCCTAAATTAAAGGAGTTCGAAATGGTCGCCAACTTCAGCCAAATCATCTATGGAGGGCCATACGGCCAAAATTCTTCAAAATTGTCAAAATTTACCATTCAGCCAAATGATGTATGGAGGGCCAAATGGCCATTTTTTTTTTCAAAAAATAAATCTATGGAGAGCCATATAAGCCAAAAATTTAAAATCATAATTTCACAAAATTCCATCAATATACTTATTCAAACTCATTGATGAAAGGCCAATTGGACCAATTTTGTCAAAGAGATTACTTTCTCATTTATGGAAGGCCAAATCGGCTAAAATTGTCAAGATTTAATTCAAAGAATAATCAGAGACCCATTCCCCCCGCCCCCTTCCCCCAATAAGATAACACTGATTTCCTGAAGGTTGTGTGGGCTGAAAGTGTTATATTTTCAGTTTAAAAGTGTGCTAATGCATTTGATTTCATCATTAATAATGTAGTGTGGACATTGCTGATTTCTGATTGGTAATTGTAATGATATAAGAATGATTACTTCTAACATTTTGAAGGCAAAAATGACCCACTACAAAACCTCCTGTTGTGTATGTATATTCTTAGACAATCCCAATATATATTCCAACTGGGTTTTTAGGGGTATAAAGGGGATAGAGACGGAGGGATTAATTTTGTCTAATTAAGAGAAGTAACGGACATACACCTGTATTCTTACTGGGTTTTAATGGCATATATTATATATTATAGATAGAGGGGTTGTTCGTCATTAGATCCAACTGGGTTTTAGGGGTATAAAGTGGATATATATGGAGGGAGGGGTTGATTATTCAACTATAATGTTCATACTGGGTTTTAGTGGTATAAAATTGTATATTATGCATTGAAGGGCGATCAGTCAATAGATACAACTGGGTTTTAGGGGTATAAAGTGGATATATATGGAGGGAGGGGTTGATTATTCTTTTATAATGTTCATAATGGGTTTTAGTGGTATAAATTGTATATTATACATTGAAGGATGATCGGTCCCTATATACTACTGGGTTTTAGGGGTATAAAGTGGATATATATGGAGGGAGGGGTTGATTATTCAACTATAATGTTCATACTGGGTTTTAGTGGTATAAATTGTATATTATGCATTGAAGGGCGATCAGTCAATAGATACAACTGGGTTTTAGGGGTATAAAGTGGATATATATGGAGGGAGGGGTTGATTATTCTTTTATAATGTTCATAATGGGTTTTAGTGGTATAAATTGTATATTATACATTGAAGGATGATCGGTCCCTATATACTACTGGGTTTTAGGGGTATAAAGTGGATATATATGGAGGGAGGGGTTGATTATTCAACTATAATGTTCATACTGGGTTTTAGTGGTATAAATTGTATATTATGCATTGAAGGGCGATCAGTCAATAGATACAACTGGGTTTTAGGGGTATAAAGTGGATATATATGGAGGGAGGGGTTGATTATTCAACTATAATATTCATACTGGGTTTTAGTGGTATAAATTGTATATTATGCATTGAAGGGCGATCAGTCAATAGATACAACTGGGTTTTAGGGGTATAAAGTGGATATATATGGAGGGAGGGGTTGATTATTCTTTTTTAATGTTCATACTGGGTTTTAGTGGTATAAATTGTATATTAGACATTGAAGGACGATCAGTCACTAGATACTACTAGGTTTTAGGGGTATAAAGTGGATATATATGGAGGGAGGGGTTGATTATTCAACTATAATGTTCATACTGGGTTTTAGTGGTATAAATTGTATATTATGCATTGAAGGGCGATCAGTCAATAGATACAACTGGGTTTTAGGGGTATAAAGTGGATATATATGGAGGGAGGGGTTGATTATTCTTTTATAATGTTCATAATGGGTTTTAGTGGTATAAATTGTATATTATACATTGAAGGATGATCGGTCCCTATATACTACTGGGTTTTAGGGGTATAAAGTGGATATATATGGAGGGAGGGGTTGATTATTCAACTATAATGTTCATACTGGGTTTTAGTGGTATAAATTGTATATTATGCATTGAAGGGCGATCAGTCAATAGATACAACTGGGTTTTAGGGGTATAAAGTGGATATATATGGAGGGAGGGGTTGATTATTCAACTATAATATTCATACTGGGTTTTAGTGGTATAAATTGTATATTATGCATTGAAGGGCGATCAGTCAATAGATACAACTGGGTTTTAGGGGTATAAAGTGGATATATATGGAGGGAGGGGTTGATTATTCTTTTATAATGTTCATACTGGGTTTTAGTGGTATAAATTGTATATTATACATTGAAGGACGATCGGTCCCTATATACTACTGGGTTTTAGGGGTATAAAGTGGATATATATGGAGGGAGGGGTTGATTATTCTTTTATAATGTTCATACTGGGTTTTAGTGCTATAAACGAGTCATAGTGTTTCTGTATATACTTGAACTCTTCGGGCAGGTCAGTCGCCTCCCAGTTCATCTCTGGATATCTTGCACTACTCATTGTGTATATTCACGTGTTAATGGCACTTTAGAATTTATACGAATGAGGGTAGATATTTATGTTGTATATGTCTCGTGTGAACGCTCCTTACACAGTCACAGGCTTACTGGTGCTGATACCTGGACACAGTCACATTCCAGTGTGAATGTCGTTAGGTGTTTCATGCAGTGAAAATGTCATTAACTCTCACTCACCTCCTGCACCAAATTTATAATCATTATTATTAGAAAATGATTACTATTGTTCACACTCCTCATACAATTATCTACTTTAGACTTATTTTAGTGTCTGAAGTTCATTTTATAATGCAGACCACGATGATTTATTATTTATGTATCTTATAAGGCTATACGACGAGTCATGCACAGCACTCGTTCATTCGCTCTCTTACACTGTACACACCGCATCGCCGAACGGTCGTGTACGGGCTACGGTCGGTGTAGCGTTAGCGTGCCGTGGTGTTAGTATAATGTTAGTGGAGGTAGGAAAGCATGCTAATACCTCCCAACAGAAGGCGATGATTCTCCATCAATTCCTTTGATTCTGCACATCAAAAGTCAATTAACAGATGACACGGGATCATTGGGCTGCCACCGTGATCAGCTTTGGGAGCTGTCGATCAGGGGCGCACACAATAAAGTACAGCATGAACAGTCAATGTACGAGTAGGTTAAGCAGACATCTTTATTACAGTGTATACAGCAGCGATCTGGTTACACAGTCATAACAATAGCCATAAGTGGGTTGAATTTTCATATTTTATACGAATTACTAGTTTAGACGAGCACCGAATTTACCATAATTTAGATTTGACATAACCATGCATTGCTTGAATAACCTATTTCTCATGTATCATAGAGTAATCAGCATCCACACAGCTCAAAATGAACATGCAAAAACTCTCCGAACAACCATCGCATCGAAACATTTACGATCAGCTGTTCGTGAAACGTTAACACACGTTTACTTGCTATGATTGCATTAATCAGTACCACCCCAATGTACACAGACTAAGTTACACGGGATAGAACTGTCTGATTGCATTCAGAAGCTCACCAAATTTATTGGGGCCAACATTATTTCTCCACATGAACTCGTCAAGGTACGATGGGAACAGGGCGCGTGATGTGCCGAACTGGCGCCGAAGTTTTCTTTTTGTACGCATCCATGTTCCCTCAATAGTGTTCGTGTGGAGCCAGTCGTGGACAGGGTCCACAAAGTTGTGTTCATGTACCACCATGTCATGTAAATACACCCCGTTGTTGAGGACATCCAAATGGCGGTACGCTGCCCAACCGTCACTAATGATATGGGTCCCTGGCAAACACCATTGCTCGATGATAGGCTCCAGCGTCGCCCTGTCCCTCCTAGGGACAACTTGAAGAAGACATCTCCCAGTCTCACGTTCGACAGCTCCGAATACCCAATGCCCTTCACGGTACTGGCCTCTGTGATACTTTCTGTGAAAGTACTTGCTTTCATCAATTTCAACAATTGTGGGATTGCCATTGTTGTCAAACCCACCAAGCTGCCGAAAATTGGCCATCAGGTGTTGACTACAAACCTCTCTTATCATGTTGGCCCAATCAGTGGCCGTGCCATCATCTTGAATGGAGGCCTGTCTTTGAATGAACTCCAGAGGCACATCCTCTGACCAAAGGTACATAAATATTATCAGCTGGGTCAATGTCAAGTGGCTCCCCGAAAAGAAAGATCCAGTCCTGATGCTCTTTTTACGATAGCAATCAGGACATCGCCACTGCCAACCATCGATGCCCCCACTGGCAATCTTTCTTGATCTGATATTACAATGTGGGCAGGAAAATGTATTGCCTAGAAGGCCTCTTTCCACAAGGAACTCCACTGCATCATTGGTTTGCGCTATTCTTGGAATTAAATCCACCAATAATAAATGATCTGCTGCCACAGCAGCATTACCAAGAAGCCTAACTTGATCAATTATGTCCTCCCGAGCTCTTGGACGACCTGCCATATTTCTATGAATATGTAAAAAAAATGTATCCAACACAGCAACAAACAACTTAATAAAAGTTCAGAATAAGAGAGAACTCAGACCGAAACTATTAATATTTAAAACTATTAATATTTAACGCTATAACTATAAAAAAACAACAACAACGAATGAAAACACAGGAAACTACAAATCAGAGTGAAGGCTCTAACTCTGAATATAAAATACTATCTGACAATAAAACCGAGGTAAAACTTAGAAAAAGTTATGAATTGTGTTTGAATCACAGTCAGCACAGACAAAAACAAAATTGTAACCCCAAATAAGGAAAGAATTCAAGATAAAAAAACAGACTGAAACTACTAGAAAACAGAAACAAACGCAGGCTAAAACTCTTTATGTGTACAGTCAAACGAAGGCAGAACTCAGAAAAAGGTAAAGATGCTTCTAAATCAAGTCAGCCAAGACAACTAATGTTGTAACTAAATACATGTAAATTCACGCTACCTCATCACAATACAACTGCACCAATCAAGTAGAGACATGACTGGAAAGGAACAAAATTGAAAGCAAAAGAAGTGTTACAAATAAGTATTAAACAAAACACCACTGAAGAATGGGAATGAAAGGTCACCTACCTCAATCTATTTCATTTTTTTTTAAATTAAAAAAAAAAAAAATCTGTTTCCCCTTTCCCCATTACAGTAAATTGCCACATGGTCTAATAGTCCACCAGTCTAACATAATTTGGTCTAACAACAGGGTTTATCGCCACTTGGTCTAACTTCACTTGGTCTAATAGCCAGTTTGTCTAACAATTAACACTTGGTCTAATAATCATTTGGTCTAATTGCCATTTGGTCTAACAGATATTAAATATTGGATTATTGCATAGTTGAACGGGAGGGGGCATGAGAGTATGCGACAACTTTCGTCAGGGTCGATTTTGCCTGAATTTCAAGATGTTAGGGGGAAAAATGACAGGCAAAAAAAAAGTAATTCTCCGGTTACGGGCAGCAAAAAGGATAAAAGGACTGAAAATCTTATTGGTTTCCATAACTTTCAAGAATTTTTTGGTCAAGAACTTTTAACAAGCTCCAAAAAATATGAAGTGATTTTTTCCCGAATCGAGAAACGCTGGGGGACGCGAGGGGGGGGGGCGGTTACTGTGTTAATTCTGAAACTCCACCTTGGCCCTTTGAGTGGATACAGATGCAACTTATGTTGTTAATTTGATTGTTCTTCAGGTCTAATTCGTCTCAATTATCCTCTCTTAAAATGAAATTGACGTCCTTCACAACTTGTTTTTATGATTTCATTTTCAGCGGATCTCGCGAACGGGAGGGGAGGAGTTCTGGACCCATCACATCCCAACCCGTACCCCCCCCCCCACCCCCTCTGTTGCTCAGTTACGGGCTTGTATAAAGAATAGTTTAATCAAATTTTAATAATCACACGCTAGGCAAACAAGAAAAAACACACAATTTTTCGATGATAACAACAATTTTTTTTTCAGGAAACTTTAACCGTTGTCACCCTCTGGATTATCTTTACTAACTGGTTAGTGTAAACTCATTTTGACATTTAAAGCGAATCACTGAGGTGATCTGAGCTGTTCGGGTATTGTCAAGTACGCAGGGCCAGTGTATTGATCAAGATGAAAGGGGGGCTGGCTGCAGAAAAGGGGCACTTCTAGGGAATAGTTTTGTTTGTGCTCACTGGGTTTGGGAGGGGAAGAGCAAACTTAAAGGCATTTTTTTTTTAGCTTTCTGTTCTATGAAAAGTGAGTGAAATGAGGTGCTAAAAATACTTTTTTTTCGAGGTTCATTTTATCTCCTGTACCTTCTTATCTTCTCATTCATTGCTCAGAAAAAATGGGGGGGGGGGGGCAGAGAGGAAGGAGTGAAGCGACCGAGCGAGAACATTTATAAAACACTATAGGTCATTAATGATGTTTTTAATAGATGTGAGGCAGAAGCTATGCATTAGACCAAACGGATATTAAACCAAATGTTCATTAGACCAAATGGCAATTAGACCACATGATGATTAGATGAAATGCTGTTAGGAAATTGCAGAATTTTCTAGAAGGATTTTTGTTCACTGCATGTCTAGTCAGAGAAATTTCTAGAAAGCAAAAATTATTAATGCTTTGGTGTAGAAATAACTAATAGAGACAGAGTAGATAAGACATGTGTGGAAAATTCTGGAATGAAATTGATTTATTTCTTGTTTCAAAAGATTCTAAATTCAGATGGAATTTTCTAGTAAGATATGAAAAACATTGAATAGGCTTTATTTCTATTGTAAACATACTTGACCTCTAAGTGAACTCATGAACAGGAAATGAGAACAATGTAATCTACTCACAGTGAATGGGAGTTCAGGTAATTTACATAACAAAGAATGTCAGTGATTTGTTTACAGTTAGGTGTATAAATAGCCTAGTAAAGAATATTCTGGATCTTTGTTCTTCAAGAAAGGATGGGAAAGAGCAAGAACTTTCTAGTATAAGTTAGGATTTGTATATAAGCTGGAAGTTTAGCCAGATTGAATCAGAATTTATACCAGCTAACATCGTGGAGCTTACATTGCGTAAATTCTCAGTTATCACCATCTGACATTGATCATATTGAAATCAACCCTTGGAGATCGTTTTGGACTTCATCTTGGACTTCATCTTGGACATTAACCTTGATATCGTATTCAGCATCATTATCGGCATCGTGGTCGACATCATTGACATTGTGGTGGACATTATTGAAACTGTGGTCGACATCGTCATCCACATCGTGTTCGACATCGGGTTCGACCTGGTCATCTACCTCAATGACCTCCTGAATTAATGTGGACATTCTTCAGCTGGGACTTCTGGAATCTTCTTTTCGCCAGTTGGACAACATACCATTTGGATTTACTCTTTGGAATACTCTACATTTCAAGAACATTCTGGACTCATATCTGGAACTAAGTGCACTAAAAATTACCCATCCGAGAAACTGTAAGTCTTTAATAATTTAACTCTTTGTATGTAATATTTTTGTACTTGGAAAGCTCATTCTTTTCTTTTTGTCATACAAAGAAGGTTGTAATTATCTAGAATAAAAGTAGGAGCTAAAATATAACATTTTTGTTCGATTCTGGTCTTTTGTGGATTTTGGATCGTAACAATGCCAATTAGGCCAAATGACAATTAGATCAATTTGGTGTTAGACCAATTGAGTTTAGACGAAATGGCAGTTAGACAAAATGAACATTAGACCAATTAGCTATTAGACCAACTGGTTTTAGACCAAATGGCTATTAGAGCAAGTGAATATAAGACGAAATGGGTCTTAGACTAGGTGGCTATTAGACCAAATGGGTTTTAGATGAACTGGCATTAGAAATCATCACTTCATCTAATTACCATTTGATCTAATCATATGGTCTCATCATCAGTTGGTGTGATGATAGTTTTGTTTAATGTGAATTTGATGTAATTGCCATCATTTCTTTATTTACCATTTTGTCTTTTCTACATTTCGGCTAATACACATATATTGCAAGTGTGAAGGGGGGGGGGTGGTGCACTATGTCCTTCAGACTGACCCCTTACTTTTAAACTTTTAGTTGATAGTAGTCATAATATCATTTTTATTATTCTTCAGGTCAACTGTCCGATTTTACACATGTAAACATGTAATATATTTGTATTAGCCCAAATAGAAAATAGTCAAAATTGTAGGTCTAAACAAACTGTATAGCAATTAGACCAACAACAGGTTATGTAATGATAATTAGATGAAGTGATAATTAGACCATTTGTTTATTAGACCAATATTACTCCAAATGAACATCAGACTAATGGATCCATTTTTTTTTCATTTCCATTCATGTCTCTACTAGATTGGTGCAGCTGTATTGTGTACAGGTGGCATGGATTTATTTTGCTCGATTTACAATTCTGTCCTTGCTGATTGTGATTTAGTAGCAACACTGTAAAAAATGAAGTGCTAATTTAGCCCTTAAAGTGCTTGTATAGGGACTGCACTTCAGAGTGCTGATTTTCCTATGCAAATTTAAATAAGAAAACCAGCACTTGCAGTGCAGTCCCTATACAAGCACTTTAAGTGCTAAATTAGCACTTCATTTTTTACAGTGAATCTTTACTTTTTGCCTTGGTTTTAGTATAATAAAGTATTAAAGAGTTTTAGCCTGATATCTAACAGGAGCCAATAAATTCGGCGAGATTCTTAATGCAATCAAGCAGTTTTATCCCATGTGACTATTAATTTCATAATATCCACCGTCAGGGGCAGCACCAGGGTGTTTGGTAGGAGGGGGGTTTTTTAGAAGGTGGGTTGACCAAGTGCATCTGTCTCTAGTTGCCACAAACTTCTCTTTTTTCATACTGACACTAGTTGTTCAGTTCCCTATAAGACCTGCAATACACAAGAACCATGACAAGGCGCAGATTGAAAAATTTGCAATCCCCATTCCTTCCTCAACTTGTCCGGATGCTCCTGAAAGATCCCCAATACTGTCTGAATCCCTGGTGTTCGGGAATTATTTTTATCGTTGAAATTATTGATGTGGACGGCATGCCTTTATACCCCTAAAAACCCAGTTGGAATATATATTGGGATTGTCTAAGAATATACATACACAACAGGAGGTTTTGTAGTGGGTCATTTTTGCCTTCAAAATATTAAAAGTAATCATTCTTATATCATTACAATTACCAATCAGAAATCAGCAATGTCCACACTACATTATTAATGATGAAATCAAACACATTAGCACATTTTTAAACTGAAAATATAACACTTTCAGCCCACACAACCTTCAGGAAATCAGTGTTATCTTATTGGGGGGAGGGGGCGGGGGGAATGGGTCTCTGATTATTCTTTGAATTAAATCCTGACAATTTTAGCCGATTTGGCCTTCCATAAATGAGAAAGTAATCTCTTTGACAAAATTGGTCCAATTGGCCTTTCATCAATGAGTTTGAATAAGTTTATTGATGGAATTTTGTGAAATTATGATTTTAAATTTTTGGCTTATATGGCTCTCCATAGATTTATTTTTTGAAAAAAAAATGGCCATTTGGCCCTCCATACATCATTTGGCTGAATGGTAAATTTTGACAATTTTGAAGAATTTTGGCCGTATGGCCCTCCATAGATGATTTGGCTGAAGTTGGCGACCATTTCGAACTCCTTTAATTTAGGCCCCTAAAACCCAGGATTACCCAAACTTCTACACAGAATTTTGAAATTCATTAATTATGCAAATTTATGCAAATTTATTCAAAATCGACGAAAAAAGCTACTTCTCCTCTATTTCACATCGGATTTTGATTCCGATTGTTTTATCTGATAGGGCTGGGTGGGGGCTTCCAAACTTCTACACAGAATTTTGAAATTCATTAATTATGCAAATTTATGCAAATTTATTCAAAATTGACGAAAAATGCTACTTTTCTATTTCACATCGGATTTTGATTCCGATTGTTTTATCTGATAGGGCTGGGTGGGGGCTTTCAAACTTCTACACAGAATTTTGAAATTCATTAATTATGCAAATTTATGCAAATTTATTCAAAATTGACGAAAAATGCTACTTCTCCTCTATTTCACATCGGATTTTGATTCCGATTGTTTTATCTGATAGGGCTGGGTGGGGGCTTCCAAACTTCTACACAGAATTTTGAAATTCATTATTCATGCAAATTTATGCAAATTTATTCAAAATGGCTGAAGGTTCATAATGTTTTCATGTTATATATTTCAGTTGTATACATGCATTGTTGGTATTCTCTTCTTTTGCATGCAGTAACATTATTATTTTATTCACTAAAGTTTTTCACTGAAGTTTTAAGGTTCAGGCTAGTTAATTTCCACAGATCTGCACTTCCGGCGGGGACATTTATTACGCATTGCGTAATTTACTCATTCACTTGTTATTTTTAAAATGTGAAATTTCTTATGTCAGAATGTGATATAAAAATTTGGGCAAATCTGCTTGTTAAGCAAGGAGTTCATTTGTTTCTAACACTGACCTTGTTAACTTGATAATGTTTATAATTCTTTAAATTAACAAAAGTAATGAATGTCGAGCAGACTGGAGCTACAAAATGGTAGATTTCAGACAAATTAACTGAACTGTGTTCAAATTTTCATTTAAACTTCACTTAAGTTTAAGTGAAAATTTGAACACAGCTCAGTTATTTTGTCTGAAATCTCTACCATTTTGTAGCTCAAGTCTTTGCTCAACCTTCATTAATTTTGATGATATTCAATGAGTGACAGAATAAATTGCCAAGTGAACAAAACATGTGCAGTGAAATCATTTTTTTTTTTTTTTGTTGCTAGGTGTGAATGTGATTGTGCATGCTGTTGTGGTGGTTGCACTACATTATTTATCCTAGGGTCATTGTATAAATGATCCCTGAATGAAAATTGCAGGTTTTCTTGCTGTATATATATATATCACTTGTATGTGAATCATGCAGTGAAGAGGTATTTATTTACACATAATTGACTGGCAGAGCATGTCTGAATCATATACTGTGTTAAATGATTCAGACATGCTCTGCTGGTCAGTTATGTGTAATTTGCTATTAGCAATGAATACCTCTTCACTGGATGATTAACGTACAAGCTGATTTGATGAAAGCTTGTTATATCAAGAAAAGTAAATTTTTTTGACTTTATGTAATTTTGACAATCATCAGGATGGCCATTGTGTACTGTAATGTTGTGTGTTTGAAATAATGTGTTGTTTTTCTAATATTATGTGCAGAAGTGACTTAAAACTTACAATCTACTCTTCAGTTTTACAATTCACCAATTTCAGCTTGATACTGGTTGTATTTTTTAGTTATTGTTGATAAAATGTGTAATTTTTTGTTGGTACCAAAAGTCCAAATCATTAGGAAATGATGGATTGGTTGAGTCCTACAAAATGTAAACAATTACTTACTTTAGCTTTGGTGAAATGACAATTAGAAACCATAAATCCAACAGACAGTGTGTATTAGTTGAGAACCTTGCATAGCTTATTTGGACTTTGCATTAGAGCTACTACCTGTATAATAATTCATGAGCAAATTATGCAAAATCACTTCAGAATTTCTCCCAAACATATATGTTATCAGCTATAAGATATCAAAGAAAACAAACCTGAAATGTATTACTGAGTAAAATCATCAAGTAATTTGTACATTACCAAATACCAATTGTCCACAGATTATCAGTGTAGAATTTTGTGTATGATATACAACTCAGTAATATTGCTCTTGGTTTTGTTTATAAACAAAAATTTATACTTGAGTGTATATTTTCAATGGTGTATTTGAATAAATTGGATTATCAAAGATATTCACATTTGTGGTCCAGGGACTGAATAATAGTAGTTGAGAATACAGACAAGTCTTTAACATGGGAATTATATCTATGTTACTGTGCAAAAATCATTAAATGCATGATATTGCATTTCAAAATTGTTACAAGTATAATCATTATTTCTTTTAAAAATGAAATCCCCTCGACCCCTTGAACAATAGGTTGAAATAGCCACTGATTTTATGTGTGGTATTTCTGCATATATGGTTGGCATGCATTGATAGTGTGAGTCACATTTGACCAATATACTTACGTTGGGATCTTTTGGGAACACCTGAGATATTACTGGAGGCAGATTGTATATTTACAGTTTACACTGCCTAACTATTTAACCAGGAACAAAGGGAAATTAGTAAAAGGAATATAGAAAGTACTAACATGGAGTTTGTCCCAGGTTTGAGAGAAATATTTTCTCCATTTTGATATTGTCTGGCATTGGCTTAATGCCAGATTGACATGTTTCCAGAATTTCCAAATCTGCATTGTTGTGCATTTGCTATGTAACATACACTGTAAGAGTAAATATATTTTTATATTATATGACCTATATAGATACTGATGCGTGATTTGTCAAAATGCCGTCACGTGACCAACGTCACAAGGATGAGAAGTGTTATGTTTTCCAACATGACGTAAAATACGTCATACCTCGGAATATAACGCCGTTATATCCAGAGGTATGACGTCACACGTACAGTTCAATTAATTAAACGTACGTGATCGATCGATCGTGAGCAGCGCGAAATATGAAATTGGTACAAATTTTGTGGTCGTCAAAATGGCTGCTTCAGCGAGCCGATTCGCTTCGCTGGGTGAGGAAGAACTGGACGAAATTATTGACCAAAATGGAGAGTCAGCAGAATTTGTTTTGTATCTATATAGGTCATTATAATATAACAGATATTGACTTTCTCCTTCGGGAACAACATAACATTTAATTTCCCTTGGGTAGTTATATTTTTGTCTCGGAATACTATATTTTTCCTCAGCGCTACGCGCTTCAGAAAAATATAATGTCCCTCGACAAAAATATAACTCCCCTCGAGGATCTCAAATGTTATATTGCCCCTCTAGACAGTCAATATCTGTATAATATTTTTAGTTTTCAGTGATATAAAAGTTGCTACTCATTTCTTACTGCAGTTTGCAGCTAGCAAAGTTATATGAAACATGCAGCATTTTCTTGGAGTAAATTTTATCATTTTGTTGACATTTGTTCACTTATTCTTTTATTGAAAATTTGAAATATTTGAATTTTTAAGAAGCAAATCAAGACCATATAATTTGGCTATGTTAACTACAGTACATGTATTAATTTAGCATTAGATAAACTTATTGGATACAACACTATGTTTTGGTATACATACATGTATGTGTCTATGGTTGAAGTGAGGAATTTGTTAGAGATTGATCTGGGAGCAATTGTCACCACATAATGTGTCATACAATTATTTTAATGCCTATTAATCAGATTTTGAGTGATATAAATGTTTAACCTAGAATTTACAATAATATTGTCAAATCGATACAATTCAGACACAAACATTTTAATTGAACATGAGACAATTTTGTACTAGCTGAAGAAGAAAATATAAAACTGTAACATTGATGAGGTTTACGTTCACCATGTGAGTAAGTCCTGAAAAGGACTGTTGGGTTGGAGAAGGATAGTGGAGCAAGGAGAGAAGAGGAAATATAAAGAACGAGAGAGAGAACAGGAGTATCTTTCTTGAAAAGGTGAAGTCCTGACAAGACTAGTAACGATGAAAGGAGGAGAAGGTGCTTGACATTCCGGACAGCTTTACTGTCCGTCTTCTGCTGTATTTCATTGGTGTGGGAATGGTAATCAAGAAATTGCAATCCTTGAGCATAAATTTGTAAATGGATGTCAGTGCACTTCCATTTGCCTCTGGCATACATAAACACTGGTTATACAATGAGTTGTTCAATGGTTTTTAGCCGATGATCAAATGGCACTTCACCAACAGAATGCATACTTATAAAGTGAAGCAGTTTGGGCCTAGGGGATGAGGCTAAGATTTGTAGTCTGTAAAGCAAAGACACATTCTAACACTTGGATGAAGTTTAAATTATACTAACCCTGTTTTCAAGTAATACATGTGTTGGAACAAAAATATTCATTTGAAAAATTGTACTGCATCACTGTTAACAAATACAGTAATAAAATAATCCTAGAAATATTTTTTTAAAAGCTCTGTAGGAAATATCAAAATTGTGTCCAAAATCAAAAAAGAGCTGGGAATGAAACATATTTTTTGTTGCACATGAGAATTCACAACGTGATGATTTGAGCTGCATTTCATATGCATGTATATGCAAATTGCACTTTTACATGGTACTTGAAAGGATGTATGTATGCCTGAGCCCTAAAAGGGTTACTGAACCATGATACATGTATATGATATGCATACAGTCAGTGCAGGCTGATACAATGTGGATGGATAATTATTAGCTATTATGACCTTCAATCACACATTCTTTGCCATGCAAATGTGCGATGTTGGATAATTTGTAATTCTTGTATACTTTACAGTGGTGCCATATTGTAGTGCAAGAGCTCCAATATTTCGATGAATGATGGTATTGAGAGTGAGAAGTAACGTAGCTCTTATACTGAGCTTGAGGAATTATTTTCCATGGTTGTGTACTTGTGTAACATAATATTGTATTGTATAGTACTTGAGGCTAAGTAGTGTCAGTCACTGCCTTTTCAATGAATGAATGGCATTAAAAGTAGCTGCCCTAAAAAGGGGCATCCTTTCAGTGATGTGGATTAAAAAAAAAATATGGGCATATTCCACAAGAAATGGGCATCTTCTAGTGCGCCCAGGCCCAGACGGTGCTTAGATATATGCTGCACTGACAATTGCTCCAGGCTCTTATTTCATCAAAAAAGATATAGATCTAGGGTTAGCTGCTATGGTTGTAAGTTGGTTTTAGCCTTTTAGGTCAGGTTTTGGTTCAGGGATTGATAGCGATAGCTACAGTGTTTAGTGTTTGGTTCAGGGTTAAAGGGAATGTTGAGTTCTTGGAAAGGTAAAAAAATTAAATGTGAGCTTTCTCTTTCTTTTTACGTCAGTTTGGAACAAAGTCATGGTAGAAATGTCCCCTGAAAAGGATTGCTCTTTAAATGCTCTCACATTCAAAATATGATTAGAAACAACTGAAATTTTCAGGCCGAACATTTGTGTGTAGTCCCATATACACATTTCTGTGAGCAGTGCATGCGACTCTCAGCAGGATGGAGTCCATTTTTTATCATTTTGGTGATTCCAAGACCTTACAGCATACATCAATTCTTATGTGCTATATCATCAGCCTTTCCCAATTGCTTTGAGACAGTTTCTTTTACAATTCAATCTCATGACCAGAACTCAACTTTATCTTTAAAGTTAAGAATTCTGTTAGCGTAGGATACTGACTAAGGAACGGTTGTTGTTGCCCAGACTCCCTACTGGCTTATGAGACTGGATAGAACTTATACATGAATAAAAAAGATTGACATTAGGAGAATTTTTTTTTTACCATAATGGCTTGTATGGCTTTCTTCTACTTTGATCCTTTCTACATATCAATCAATGCCAAATCAAATTAGATTAATACTTTACCATTATTGATGTGATTTTACATTTCCACCTGCCTTATAAATCACCAACCTGTTCTTAATGTCTGATTCTTAAATTTCACCTCTGGCTCTGAGAAAGTAAATTTTATTAGACTGATCACTCTCTGCTCTGTCTCAGTTTATACACACATGAAATTTTGTGCAAATTAGGACAATAATTGTACACTTCTTTGGCTTGAGGTATGTAATGAAATTGAACACTGAATCATCCATATCTCACTTATTTTTGCTGAACAATCACTTGCTTTTCCAGGAAGTGACAATTATTTTTTCAAGAGAGCTCATTTTCATTGCCTTTTGTGAGTGTTTACCTTGCATTACATTATTGAAGTGTCTCCTCTCTCAATTGTTGATTTTGAGAATTGCCTTCCCAGTGCTGTACAAACATACTATGAAATATGAGTATTTGTCGTAACCACCACAATTTATTTGGAAATTGAAAGAGGTTTAATGACTACTTAAATGTGTCAAAGATTATGTCATTTTTGTAAAATTCCTTCATCAAAGTTGTAGGCCTATGTTATTCTCTCTCATTAAACCATGTGGATTGATTTTTGATAGGGCAATTGGCCTCTGTTAATCCCCACATTTTTAAAAATTCCTATTGCATCTTTTTATCTATTTTCTAGTGTGTATTTATATATGTACTGTAAAACCAGAAATTTTCGTGCGCATGAAACTTTCGCAAATTTCGCGAATGGTAGAGATTCGCGAAAGTTTCATGCCCTGAAATGATAAAATCATTGCAATTTGCAAAAGTTTCTTGCTGCCAAATTGGCTGTCATTAACAATTTGCAAAAGTTTCTGGTTTTACAGTATGCTTGTTCCAACTGTTTGCAGTTTCATTCAGACTGTGGAAATAAACTGAACTGAAACCAGTTGATCAAACGATTCACTATTCCATCAATCATAGTATTCAACCATCAATTAATTGATCTGTCAACAATGTAATATACTATTTTTCAATCAATCATTCACTTGACTAAATAATCAATAAATTAATTATCCAGTCATATCAGTCAACCATCAATTAATCAACTAGTGTTCAATCAGTCAATCTAAGGATCATTCCAGTCATTTCAATATGGTGAGCTCATATTAGCTCCACACACACACACACACGCGCGCACACACACACATATATATATATACCTGCCTCAGATGAAAATTATTCATAGTATTTTGATATTCATTCCTTCTTTTGATATTTCAGAGCTTTGTACAAGAGAGCCCTCATAACGGTGAATATGATGGGGATCATGTAGTATTACACAGGCCTATGGATACACCTGCAGTAGTAGGAGCTGTATACAAAGAAGGCATACTTGGTAAGTCAGCTTAAATATTTTCTAGTTCATATCAGTATAGGTGTGTCTTCATCAGAACGGAGTTCTGCTCTAGCCCGCTTCAAGGTGGATCAGGGATATTTTCTTGAAGCTAGCTTCAGTTTGCAATCGCGTCTTCATCAGACCGAAGTACCCCCACTTCGAGCTTAAGCCCGAAGTTGGTGCGCATGCGCGGTTTTAAAATTTTACCTGCGCCCCGGACCCGCGCTCGCCCGACCAGCTATACAAACCCAAAACATATACGGTATCTCTCGACTACGCTGCCTTGTACTTACGGAAGTGTATGTTGAACAAAAATAGGTGTAATTTCATTTTGCAGTATGATTCTTCCGGAAACTACAGTGGTCCTCAGCATAATAAGACGTCGAGAGGCGTACGTGCACTGTGTACAGCTCATGCACACAGCGCTAGCGCTAGCGCACAGCTGATGTTTACAAACAACACCATGAAACCGGAAATCGTGCTTCGATAGTTGGAGCACAGGTGCATGATGGGATCGGGCTTAACTTCGGGCTGATGAAGACGCTTGAGGAATAGCGGGCTAGAGCAGGCTGATTTTCGGTTAAGCGGGCTATTCTGAAGATAAGTCCAAGATGATGTGGGTTGACTTTTCGAGCGAAATAGCGGGCTAGAGCAGAGAATTAGCTGGCTATTCTCTGATCGGGCTAATTTACCGGATCAGCAATAGCGGGCTAGAGCAGAACTTTGTTCTGATGAAGACGCACCTTATATGTCCCCTCTGTCTGTCTGTCTCTCTCCCCCTCTCTCTGTCTCATTTCTATTCCATTTATAAAACTATGTTTAATAAGATGAAATATTATTTTCACCACCAAATCTGATTTCCTCCCCATGTGGACAATATATGATGATGTTTGTTGCCTAATTTGCTCCTTTTGGTTCATATCATCTCTCCCCACCTGTTTGTCTATCAGTCTGTCTCTCTGTATCTCTACATTTTCCTGTTTTGCGGGTTAACTATCACCCTCATCCCCATCTATATCACCTTGTATGTCGTCTTTCCTTTAAATCTGTAAAGAACTAAAGATGCATTATTTTTCACTACCTTTCTCTCTTTCTACCCATGTTGACATTCTTTGATGATGTTTATCTCTTCCCTCTTTCCTTTTCATATTCTTTCTCTCCTCACCCTCCCTCTATCTATCTGTCTTTATCTCTCATTCCCTCCCTCCCTTTCTCTTTCTAGTCATTTTTTATTATGCTACACAAGGCAGGTTACCCTCTCCTGTGGCCTTGGGTGTGTAGACCCTTAGTAGGAATATTATAAGAAAGCAATTGTACATGTATTACAATTATGTATTTTCCAGACAAGTGCTTGTCTTGTATGGTACAAAGTACCAGTGTAGTGTATAATGTGTTGCATTTCTAGACTATTGTAATTATGTTGATCCAATTTTATAGTATTCAATTTATGTATCATAATCGATTGGCACTATATCACTATACCCAAAAGATTAACCATCAGTAAACCGACCGTGTGATGAAAATTTGTTATTGATTTTCAGGTTTCAGTTAACTATACCCAAAAGATTAACCATCAGTAAACTGACCGTGTGATGAAAATTTGTTAACTGAAACCTGAAAATCAATTTGATTTTCAGGTTTCAGTTAACTATATTTTTTGTAACTTGGTAGCAGAAGTGTTAATCTTTTACCCTGAATTTATACTAGTATGATTACCAATGCATTCCACTTTGATTTATATATTTCTTCACTTTAAAAAGATTGATTTTTATATCTCTTCTCTTCACTTTAAAAAGATTGATTTTTATATCTCTTCTCTTCACTTTAAAAAGATTGATTGTTAATGATTGTGAAAATAATGATGGTTCATGTCAATACGTCTGATATATACATATAAATACACACATTCAAGTACAAATATTCAGGAATAATGTCATTATTTCATCATTATGATTAAAATATTTTGAAGATCAGGAAACTGTCTGGTAACATGTAGAGGGATCATTAGTGGTTAAGATCATTCTTATGAGAGGGCAGGTAAGGGTCCGAGTGTCAGTCATTGATACAGCACCGTACCCAGAACTTTGTTCTTGAATCATGTTTGTCATCATGTTACATGAAGTCTGTAAAGTTAATGGAGGCAATATCAATATTCCACAATTATAGAAAAGTCATGTGTAATTTATTTGATCTGTTCAGATGAAGGCTACATGACTGCAAAGATCTCGAATATGCATTGGACCCTTGGGTGGTCTTATAACCCTCAGCTTTGATTATGTATGAATCTCATCTATATAATTTGAATAGTGTACAGTATGTACATGATTATTAACCTTTCAGCCAATCAGTAAGAGAAAAGCCTTGTACAAGAGGAGTGTCAGTTAGAACTCACCACCATCAGAGAAGTGAGAGAAGGGTAGACTTAATTGGTTTCAAGAAACTTTTAATATTTCTATTAACATTATTCTTTTTTGTTGGTAGGTAATTATGAACCCGTCAGCCTGGCAGTAAGAGAAGGACCAGGAGAGGGAGGGGCTTCAGTCAGAGCTCAACCTTCAGAGAAGGGACGGGTTGATCAACTAATTCAAGAGTATGGTTTCAACCAGTATGTCAGCGATAAGATCTCCTTGGATAGAAATATTGCCGACCTCAGAAGCCAACAGTAAGTAGTACATATAAGGTAACAAGGTTACATATGATATCGAATTGTTGAAAAAATATATATTTGACACTTATGAAGTCAGATCGTGTTTAAATTGCTTCATTTCTGGTAGATTATCATACATGATGTATTTGTTGAGTAGGTTTTAAATTTTAGTCAACTTCAATATCGTAGTATCACAACTAAAATGGAATGCCACATGTGTATGCATTTTTCATATAAGGTATGCACCTTAATACCACACTTTTTCTGCATTGCAAGCACACTTGCCTTATACATATATGGTCTTGATTTATTTCATTTGGGTGATTAGACAAATGATATTTATTTTGCTTAGTTTTAGTTTTACCATGGACAGGAAATGTACAAATAATGACTATTTTGAAGAATAGCAAATTAAAAGAATTTTAATTCAATTTTAATTCAATTTTAATTCACTGAATACAGATAAATAATTTTTGGAATATCAGTAATTGCAGGAAAATTGCTACAAATAGACGGCAATCTCAGTATCTTTTTGCAATGTCAGTAGATCACCTGAGGAAATAGATAATAGAAGAATGACTGAAATATATTTCAAGTTATTTCAACAATTTGTTATCACTTTGAAAAGCAATATTCTTGGAGTGGATGAGGCTCTGAAATTAGCAAGTGCTCTGTCAACATTGGAATTAGGCTACATACTCACATAGCCATCTCCCAATTTGGAAAACAGGCACGATCACACAGTTTGGCTTTGTGCATCAGTAGGCGCTTTCACACCTACCCGATCAGGAAAAATACCCGTAAATTACGAGAACTTGTTCAGGCCCCAAAATACCCGATAATTATTTCGCGCTTTCACACCTCCCCGAACCAGAGCTCTTCGAGGAAAGTTCTCAAAGTTATGAGCATGCGCAGTACGGTTTATTTTGCAGACGAGGCGCGCGCTTTCAAATTCACTGCTTCTGCAGCGGCGGACGTGCGATGCGAGAGATGGCCATAATAGCTAGTTCTCGTAATTTGCTTTCACACTGCAAATATCCCTGCGACCTTGGAGAAAGTACGCGTAGTTTTGAGAAAGTACCTACTAAATTCCGGGTATTTTCTTGCGGGGATATTACGAGTACTTTCGTTTCACGCTGGCAAAATACCTGGTATTTTCTGATCGGGGGAGAATACCCGATCAGAAAATACCAGGTATTTTTCCTGATCGGGTAGGTGTGAAAGCGCCTAGTTATGGGGCTGATGAAAGTGTAAACTGTCTGCGCAGGGTTATCTTGTTGGCAAATATTTTGGTCTGTGGCTTTATGCTGGGATCTGAGGATTGAGGGAATCTTAATTTAAAGAGTGTATGCCAGTCAAGATGGTTGCATGGGATCCATTGAGTTTTAATTTGAAAGAAAATTAGGCCATGATAGATCAAGTTAAGTCGGATGGTGGGGAGAATTCGGTCTGCGTAGACCAAAGAAAAATACAATTTAGTTTTTTGTTTATTAGTGTGAGCCTGTGAGGGTATTTCACAGTTCATAAGTTGGTTTCCATGATTGACTTCAATTTTTTACTTCAAACAAATTAGTTTGTGTATGTGTTTGCATAAGAATTCTCAGTTTTAAAACTTGAAAGTATTGATTGATTGAAATTGAATCCGGTCAATTGGAAAAATGGTCTGTAGAGTGTTCGATACTAATTTATTCACATGATGTTGTAGAATTAGGAAGAAGCCCAAAATCTAGACATGTTTCAAAACTGGTGTTGTTCATAATTAACATTACACTGACTGCCTCCAGTCTAATAACTGTTCTCTTGTCTTATCACACTGTTGAGTGTGAAGTAGAGCTATAAGTGAAAGATGAGACACCAATTTACCGCAGGGAAATTTAGTGCCATCTTGTATCCATAGCAACGGCAGGCATCCTGTATGTTCAGTAGCTGGAGTAGAAATCATCAAGGATGCTAGAATATTTGTGTTGAAGAATAAGGGTGAGGATGGGGCTTCACAAATAACTGGATGTCAGATGGGAGAGGGAAAACAAAAATAATAGAACAGCCTGGAGGAAGGGGGAGACTTATGGGTTTCAGAGTTGGAAGAAGATGAATAAGAGCAAAGTATCTGGAGGTGTTCTTCTTCAAATAAAGGAAGAAATACTAATTAACCACTTTTTAATGTGCATGTCTTGTGGCATAATGCATCTTGACATTCAATTTGTAGTTGGTGTTGATCATTGGTGCCATCATGATTAAAAGAAAACCTGGCTGTTTTGCTTTGATGTTTATCATATATTTATAGATGTGTGACTTATACCACAGTTGCATAGCCAGTTGATACTTGAAAATTAGATGGTTGGCAATTAGTGTGTGTTTACTGCCTCTTATTTTTATCTGTTAGTTACACATCACACAAACATCTTGGCTTGTTACGTTAATTGATAATTTTTTGGTGGCTAAGCTTTCAGAGTAATAAGAATGTTTTGGTTTTCTTTGTTTTTAAAGTGTGTTTGCAAAATGTGAAGAAAAAATGGCTGTAACTGTGTTACTGTGTACATATTTAATATTTTTGTGAATTATTCTCTCGACAATCTTTTTTGTTGTTGTTATCTTGTCATTCTAAACATTTCATTGTTTTTATGACATAAGTCTCTTAAAGTATAGAAGTTGCTTTGTTTCTGCTTTTAGCAAACATGGAGTTTTTTTTTTTAATGAATAACTTTCAATAAATCGCATGGATTTTGTTTCTTACATGGAATTTGCATTTGAGGTGTTGATTTCTGTTAGCAACAATAACAACAACATGTTCTCAAAGAACTCAACACAATTTCTCTTGAATGTTAAAAACTACTTGATAATATGTGCCTAATATGGGTCTAAATTTGATACAACATGTTGAATAGCTGAGTATTGATTATAAAATTCAGTTGATGTTTTTTAGGGGTCATGTGACAATGAAAGATGGGAACATCTGGATGTGTTAGCAACAAAGTAAATGTGTGTTTCCAGGATTTTTTGGGGTTTTGTTTGTATTTGGTTTCTATCTTGCCTGTTGAACAAACCATTGATTTGTGAAGATTCATATTTACTCCATAATCCAGAATTTTGAATGGCTTTGTAAAGAAGAGAATTATCAAATCTCAAAAATTATATTAAACTATGGAATTCAGAGGTTTTAATACTATCACAAAGTATTTAATCCCACAAAGTGATGAAATTTTTTTTATTTTTTATTTAGAGCTTCATATAAATTACACAGAAATATTTAGTTAAAATCTGTTGAAGTTTAATTAACTTGCACAAAATTTTTTCCAGTATTTATCTATTCAAAGGCATAAAGTCAGTGATATTAAGGTAAAGGCAATCTATTGATGTCATTTGATCAAATAAAATTGGTAATTTTTTTCCTCTTTTAGATGCAAACACTGGCATTATCCAGAGACACTACCCACCACCAGTGTGATTATTGTTTTCCACAACGAAGGTTGGTCAACTCTGCTTCGTACGGTCCACAGCGTGTTTAATCGCTCTCCACCCCAGCTGTTACATGAAATTGTCCTAGTCGATGATTTCAGCACAAAAGGTAGGTTGGTGAATGACCGCTGTGTACACAAATCCAGATTTTTTATATTGATTTTTTTAAAATTACCTAGAGACTTATAGCCATGTTACACGTGGACCCAGTTTTTCATGACAATGTTATTTCAATTAGTCTGTCTTTCAAAGTCATATTAGAAACCTGATTTAGACCAGTAAATTGGTCCAATTGTCAGCTGGTCTAACATCATTTGGTCTAATATCATTTCGTGCATTTCGTCCATTGACCATTTAGTACAATAATCATTTCGTCCAATGATCAGTTAATCTATAACCATATTGTCTAAGAACCATTTTGTCTAATAGCCATTTGGTCTAAGCCCATTGAGTTCAAATAGCACTTGGTCTAATATCAGTTTGCCCAATATTCACTTGGTCCAATACCCATTTTGGCTAATCACAGTTGGTCTAATATCCACATAGTTCAATCACTAATTCATCCAATTACCATTTCATCTAATCATCATTTCATTCATCAACCAATTGGTCTAAATGATCATTTTGTCTAATGACCAGTTGGTCTAATAATCATTTGGTCCAAGTCTCAGTTTGTCTAATGACCATTTGGTCTATTACTCATTTGGTTTAATAGCCATTCGGTCTAATACTAGAAACAAATATGTTCTTTATACAGATAACTGGGGTTTTTTTGTTTTTTGTTTTGTTTTTTTTTAATTATGTATGCCTAATTATAATAGTAATAATACTCTTTGAATTACCGAAAATGATACTTAGGCTATATTGTAATAAGAATAATTTTTAAAATGATAATATAAGCGTTATCATTAAAGAAAAATAATTATTATTACCATTAAAATATTCTAATATTCTAATATGTAAGACATTGTTTTCCACATTCAGTGGAAAACACTTCCATGACATGTAAATTGATCTAAACGCCAGCTCTAGATACAAATTAACTGCAGAAACTTAAACTGATTGTTGTACAAAATCTGGATCTAAGATTTAAAAAAATACTAATTCATCACTGAATCTTTCAGTTATAGAAAGAAAACTGTAGCCATTTATAGTTTGAAAACATTGTTCAATATCTTTGGGTGGGATTGGCCACCCATGGCACAAGAGGAGTTGAGTTTTGTGTATTTGTTATGTGTGATATTTTATCTATGTACTTTGTGTTTTAATGTTTGATCATAATTAGATTCAAGATGTAAAATAATGATGTAGGAAGCCAAAAGGACTGAATTGACAGTGCATGTAGCACTTTAATTACTTAATAATCTTCAGGCATTTTCTTAGGTTCCGCAACCAAAAAGATTCAAAGTTTAAAATTGTTGCGTTTCAGCTATACTGAACTTCGAAACATTTTTCAAAATTCAGAATAATTGATCGCTTCTGACAATTCCTATCTTGACAAAAAAGTATCTGGTGGTAATGAAAGTAACTTTAACTGCATGATGCTTTAAAGAGCAGCAGAGGAATCGAAACACAGATACACCTTATTTTTATTTTTATTCAAATAACTTTGACTTCACAATAACTGTTTTTTTCCTGTGGGGGTCCATAGCAAAGTAGGGCTCCTTGTGCACCAGGCCCATTCATATTTTGTTGCTGACATTTTAGGGGTCCTGAGTAAAATTTGGAGGCCTTTGTGTACTGGGTTCCTGTTAGTTTTGATCTTTGCATATGGTAAGCCATATGTTCTAAGATTTTATGACCAAATTTCATTACAAAAATTTGATCATGGGTTGCAGTCTTTGAATGTATGTGATCTACTATGCTTCAGATCCAGAGAGCCTCAAATCTCATTTGGTATTTTTTGCCATGTTCCTGTGCTCTAGAACACTTGAAGCAGCGTCTAGAGGACTATGTCCAAGAAGCCAGGTTTGGAGGGAAGTTGAAACTGGTGCGGAACTCCAGGAGAGAAGGACTGATACGGACCAGGATCATAGGAGCACGTCACTCTACGGGAGATGTGCTGCTGTGGCTTGATGCTCACTGTGAGGTTGGCGTCAACTGGTTGCCTCCGCTGCTCACTCCCATTGCTGTTAACAGGTATGCAGTGTACATCGAAATCCTGTTGAGCGCCACAATGACATTAATTCTTATACAATGTTCCTCACCACCTAAGTACACCCTAATGGTTCTCATCAGATGAGATAAGGATTTTCCAGTATACTGAAAAACCAGAGAATTTTGCAACATGAAGCTTTCTCAAAACGTAAGCAGTGTTTTTGCCGCAGGAAAAAAAAGATCATAACATTATATCAGAATGTGATATGCCCTATACAAAAATAGAATAATATTATTTTCCCCTCATATATAAGGACTACTGTAGTATGGATTACAGAATGTACCTTATTGTATTCTTTATGCTTCCTTTTGACATTGCTTCAATCGCTTACATACATGTAATTGTGATACTTGATGAAGGCTTGGTCACTTACAGGTAATGTATCTTTTATACCCTACTCCACATTCTCATACCAGGACTACTGCAGTATGTCCCATCATCGATGTGATTGACAACATGGATTACAGGGTGTATCCTCAGGGGACTGGAGACCAGGACAGGGGTGGCTTTGACTGGAGTCTCTACTGGAAGCATTTCCCTCTGCCAGAGTTTGAGAAACGCAGGAGACAACATGCTTCAGAACCTTACAGGTAGGATATGTATGGAACTCATGGAACTCAATGGAGAAAAAGACCAGTTCACAACTTGCAGACTGACCGTTAGCAGATACAGATCATTTGAAAATAGACTTAGTTAAAGACTTGATATATGCTCAGAGTTACGAGATATGAGCTAATGGATATATTCTCAAAGTTATGAGAACATTATTAAAGTGTATGCCTACATTACATTCCTTGCTATACAACTTGAAGTATTCTTTTCAAACGAGATGCAAAAACAAGCAAGCTCCAGAGCATCTCCATCACTTTCAGGATTGGTTATTATAAATGTGCAGGGTGTGACCTTGCAATGTTTCAATAAGTCTGTAGTTTACCAGGAGTTATTTGAGAAGAGGCATGTTTACTGTAATTTTGATTTCCTGTAAAACCATAAAACTTTTGGATGTGGTAGTGTGGTAAAATGCAAAAAATCAGTGTTATAAATGAATCATTTTGCAGCCTGGAACTTTCAACAATTGGGACCACTTGCCAAATTTGCAAAGTTTCATTCTTGTGAATGGTTTTAGAGGACAATGATAACTTTGGTTATTGGGATTGAGATTGGGAGTCTGCACTTGTTTTGTAACTCGTAACTCGTATTTGACTTTGTCTATTTCTCCTTGCTTCTCTGTACAGGTCACCAGCAATGGCAGGGGGACTCTTTGCCATGGATAGAAAATATTTCTTTGAGCTTGGTGCTTATGATGAAGGGCTGGAAATCTGGGGTGGAGAAAACTTTGAACTCTCATTTAAAGTAAGTCTTTTGAATGATGTTGTGATGAGTAGAGATCATATGAAAAGCAAGGATATAGCAAATTGAATATTGGTAATCTCAAAATTCCTTCTGCAAATACTTTATCGTCTCTTTCTTAATATTTCAGCTATATGTCTCCAATATGCTGTCTGATTTCATAAAAAGGGATGATATATTTAATTTCATTGTCTCTTTTTTAAATGTAAAGGATTTACTTATATTCATTTAATGGAACAAATAATGTACAGCTCTTGGGCCATGTGCAGTAGAAGGAATACTGCACCTACTTATTTCAGAATAGCCTATTAAACACACACAGTTTTAATTCCTATCATATACTGCAGACTATTCAATAGTTGTTGCATGCAATATACTCAGATTAATAGCAAATCAGGATATTACTATCATAGGTAGTTTATTTCTTTATTTGCCATGGATCGAAACCCTACTCTACCACATTGTTTGGAGTATAATATACATGTACACTAGACTTGTGCCAAAGTTAGACTGTAGCAGTCCCATCTTCGATCCATTGGTCAACCAAGGCCAGATGATATATTCTTTTCTGATGCCAAATATCTTTTTTACCTTTTTATGTATTCCTTCTTTATTTTATAGATTTGGATGTGTGGAGGTTCTTTGTTATGGGTTCCATGCTCCAGAGTTGGTCATGTCTATAGAATATTAGGGAAAGTCCCTTATTCAGCTCCAAATGGAAGTATGCTTGTGCTTAGTGAAAGGGTGAGCCAATTTTATTTAAGTCAGGTGTATCCATTTGTTGAATTTCCAGTTGACATGGAACTCTAATAATCTCACTTCTTTTAACAATAGTTATACTTCTAAACTTTTGTACTTGAGTTATGTGCCCAACGTAACCAGAAAATACATTGTGACTTAATATTTTTCCTTAAGTATTTACTACATGTAAGTCATTTATTCATGTATTTAAACTAGCTATCTGTTTTATCTCCAGATTTCAGTTATGAAGACAGAACAGCTTTTTGTTTTTAATATAGTGCAAAGATTCCTTAGTCTTCGACGCCTTTAACATATTATTTCTGACACTTATTTCCTATTATTTCTGACACTTATTTCCTATTACTTCTCTATTTCTTATTCCTGACTCTCTACCAATGGTGATAGTGTATATTAATGATATTTGTATGCAAATGTTAACTGATTTTATTTTTAGGCTGAATATGGAGAAAGATCTGAGAAACCTCTACAATTATTTTAAATATTATGGCTTGTTAGTAGTTTATTTCAGTTGTAAAATTATTATAAATTTAAACATTAATGTATGTATATAGACTTTCGGAGAAGCATTTATGAGCTGGTCTACTGACATTGATGATATTTGTTAATCTACTTCCTTTTGTTTAGAATTTACGACGTGTTGTGGAGGTCTGGTTTGACGACTACAAAGAGTATTTCTACCGCAGCAAGCCAGAGTCTCTTCTCGTTTCGACAGGAAATCTAGAGAAACAGCTTGCTTTCAGAGAAAGGTTCAAGTGCAAATCTTTCAGCTGGTTTATGAAAGAGATTGCACCAGATATCATAGAAAAATACCCTTTACCACATGCTAATAAATACTGGGGAGAGGTGAGTATTGATCAGGCAGTTCTTTATCTTTTCCCTTTCCTATCTTATTGTGATGTTTTTTGGCAAAAATTGTGAATCACAGTATAAGTCAAGGTGAGAGATTTTGTTACAAAAATATTCCCTGATGCTTAGGACCTAAACACATGTTGATTTCTATTTCAAATTTTTCCAGTGCTTGAAAGCCACCCAAAGGACTCTGATTTAGTGGTCACATCATATAATAAAATTTAATTATACATTGACTATTTCAAATGTATATGTTTACTTTTAGGTGTTTGAAGTGTTGGATACTGCCCTTTTTACCATCTCCCTTGCCTTTAAGTAAAATTTCATGTAAAAATCTCATTATCTGTTCAATATTTTCACTCTGCCTTTCAGATTCGAACGAAAAAGGGGTCACTGTGTGTGGACTCGATGGGATCTAAAGATGGAGGGCGTGTGGGGATGTCGTACTGTCACGGGGCGGGCGGCAACCAGCTTTTCCGAGTGACTGAGAATGGTCAGCTCCGTATTCATGACCAGTGTGCCTATGATCATTACAAGGAGGTCAGGTTAAGGAGATGCAGTGGCTCAGGTGGAGGATGGTCATTTGAGGAGGTCAGTTTTAGGGGATTCCCCTCATTTTTATTTCATGTATGAACCAATATTCTAATTCATTCAAAACTTTTTTAGAATCTATTTTGCTTTGATTTATTGGTTTCTGCATCATATTTTGAACATGCATTTTTCAGGCATGGTACAGGCATGGTACATGTACCTTAACTATGTAATGTTGCATATGTTGATGATAATATCTCTTTTTATAGAAAGCACCTTGTATCTTGTTGGCATATCAGTCAAGCTCATGCTACTTTTTGAGGCATTAAAAGTAAAGTTTATATAAATATAAAGAATATGCTTGTGATTTAAATTAAAGCAATGTTATTATTTTCCATTGTATTGCAGCTTCACCCATTTTTTATGAAAGATAGTTGAAAAATTAAATTAAAAAATTTGCCCCTCTTCTGATCAGATTTTGGACTCATTAATGACACAAGAAGGAAAAAATTGGAAAGTGCATTGAGGTATAAGGTTATCATACAAAACTCATAAGAGATTTGAAAACTTCATAATATTAGAAATATTATCGTATTTTTAAATAATGGATATATTCATATTCCAGACTAATTCTGTAATTCAATAACTAATTCAGAAAATTGCTGATAGTGATGTTGTATTCCATTACAAACACACTATTCACACAAGAATTTCCCTGTATATTTTGATCCAATATCATATCTTTATTTTTCACCTCCAGTCAACGGGTCTCGTACATCATGCAGGCACAAGCCAGTGTTTAGAACACAAGCCAGGGGTTAACGAACTCATATTGGCCAGATGCTCGTCGATAAAGCCAAGTCAGACATGGGAGATTAGCAGTAAACATCTCAAGCACCATTAACCCATAACTTCCCATAGATTTATAAAGAACTTTCAACCTCCAGTTAGTGATGGTGATATCAATGATAATAATAGTAATTGGATGTACATGTATATAGTGTTCTCTTAGGACACAATCTGCTGAATAACTCTGGCTTTAGCCAAGCTCTCATAATGTGGTGCTTATACTGAGTAACCAGTTACTTCACCTGGATCAAGAGAGGCAAATGTAGATTAATGTCTTGCCAAAGGATTTTGGTGCCAGGATTTGGTTGTTTCTTGGAATCCTGCACATGAAAAACATCTCGCCCAATGCCAAAATTTTCAACTCCAATTACTTTTTTGTAGAAAACCAACATGAGCTGAAGCATTGTTACCATTGATTGATTACAGTTGATGATGTTCTTTTTTGTAACTTTTTAAAACATTAACAATACATTTATTCCCAGTCCTTGATACCAAATTAGATTTAGCATGAGTTATTACATTGTCTTCAGCATCTTATTTTACAATTCATTACTCTTATTATTGATCATCATCACATGTTTGACAAAGTGCAATATGTATATTGAAGATTGATCTTTTGAGATAGACAAGTATATTTAGTGTATATGTTTGTTTACTTGTGAAGGACTGTTACTTTGTGTATTCATCGTATGTGTTATTACAAGTATAAAGCTTGAAATTCAATGTTTTGCTTTTTTAATTTGAATAAAATATAATAATTTAATACAGTAAAAGCTCCACTTTGAGACAGTCATAAATAACTGTGCCAGAGTCCAAGCTATATTTATACCATATACATGTATTTACAATATTCTGAAAAAATTTGTATTTTGATCCTGAAATCTAATCTAAGAGCCTGAATTGAAGAGCTGTCTACATAAATGGGGCTAGTTTTCAAACTTTCACTTGTACAATTAATTAGAATTGTGTTTTGAAGAAAAAAAAACATAGCATTTCAAATTTGTATTCTTATCTGAGCCTTAATTGAATGACTTTATTAACTATTGACAGTCCAAAGATATCATCTTACACTTGTAAGTACTTGTGCCGATCAGTAGGAAGTTGAGTAATTGTAACCTCTTGCCTAAATTGTTACCAGAATTAAAAAACCAAAACATTAAATGTGAAAATGTTTGTAATGTCTTAATTAAATAGGGGTATCTTTAACTTATTTACAGTCTGCAAGTTTTTCAGATGATCCAGATACTTATAATACCTGTAAACAAAGACAAATTGATTGCTGATAAATTAGGCAGTGTGTGTTTCAATGGCTTGAATTGTAACAGAAGTTAAGCACTTGCACATTACAAAAAACAAGAGATTAAAGTATGTGGGCAGGGGCAGGAAAAGCGAGCATGCAAGGAAGCAAGCAATTGTTGTTCTTTCATAAGGTTTCAATTTACAAGCATCTACATGTATATATATCTACCTCTTCATGAACGAAGAACTCTGAATTCTCGTGGGGAATATGCTACTCAACAGAATCTTTTTACAGAGAGGAAAAGGAAAGGAAATGAACAACCAAGTTAGTAGGCTTGTCTGAAGATATGTTTTTTCATGGTCCTTTCTGAGGGACAAGCCTGAGGATGAATGCATGCCTCTGGCTTCAGAGTGTTTGGCTTGGACTTGGTTTTGAATTCCAATAGGTCTGGCTTCTTATCATCGGCTCCTGTGACTTCTTTTTTCAAGACATGAAGGGAATGCATGTCCATCCTGATGTATTTTGAATTTACCCCAAAAGAATGTGAAAGGGAGAGATCTGCACCACCTTTTAAACCAACAACTGACCACTGTTATTGATGTGCAACAGACAGAATAGTGTACGGCAGGGAAATAATGTATAGCATAGACCACAGGACCTCTGCCAACTTCTCCTTACAATCAGATTTCAGAGTGAGTTGAATCTATAACAATGGTGTTTTTTGGAAAATATGACAAAATCTTTTTAACTTTACTGTATCTCCTTATTCACTGTGATTTAATTAAATGTATGACCTGAACACACCTGCTCCCAACTTGAATACGTGTTTTGTAGTTCTATTTATGTATGCCTTAAGAAAAATTTATGTTACATATTAAGAGTGCTCTTATATATGTGTGGTCTTTATGCTATGAGATCTGTAAATATTAATCACAAAGTATTGATCAGCCAAGTAAAATTATAGAAAAGATTTATCTAATAGTCATCTTGAATTGCCATTTCTTAAATTGAGAAACTGCATTTTGGATGTATATGTATGTCGCTTGTGTTTTATTTTTGTAATCTCTCCATTTTCCCCTCCCAAATGAATTCTTGATAATTCATTTATTCTTAGTGACTAAGATTGATTATCTGTAAAGAAATGGAATTACATATACTTCTGGAATATGCATTTTTGATTCAGGAACCACTGCATATCATTTTGTTTTAATATTTTGTTGCAATAAACATGTACTGTATACACATGGATTATATTTCGTTACGAATGGAGTTTTATAAAACGGGTACCTGAATATATCCCAAATGGTATCAGTTTGAGGTAAAAAGTTTGGATAGTTGTAATTAGAGAACAATGCGATTTTCTGTGATTCACTTTCAAGTGTACTTGTATGTCTTCCTGCAAATTTATCTGTGATGGTCTGCCGAGAGCCAACAGGGCATTAAGCCGTTAACTCTGTGTGAAAGTATGAGTTAATGCCTTACTTGCTCTCATTGGATGTAATGGTTTTATGTGTGAAGTCACTTTGATAATTGCTTATGTGACTGGCTGCATAAAACATGTTTCCATTGGAGGTCACATGAGTACCTGTACTGATACGGAATGATGCTGAACTATATATTTTGTAAAAGCCTGCTGTAATCATGCCTTAAACACCTTTGTACACTTAAAAATTAATGATATTGACGGATTAGATACATTTATAAATTTTCAGAAATAACAGTTCTGTGTGATGTTTTGTTATGTGCCAAGCATCAATATACAATTTTGCAATGATAGTAAATACATAAAATTAAATATTTTAAACAATATTTTGTAGGAAGTTTTATATTTTGTTGTACTTAGATACGCTGTACTTAGTTTAGGACACTTTACAGAACTCTGCATTTATTGTAAGATGTTTGACATTGAAGTTTATACCACAGTCACACCACCAAACCGACTCCACACAGACTCCAAACTGACCAATTCTTGGCCGTTGGTGGCAGTGTAATCTTTTGTTCGGTCTGTTGTCGGTCTTCTTGGTGTGACTATGGTATTACTTGTCAGAAACGTAGAATGAATTACTTGCTTTTAAAAATATGCAGTAAATATGAAATACATGTATATTTTGATTTTGTGTGTTAAGAAATGATTTAAAGGTCGTCTCAAGGTCTGTTAATTATGAAATGATGGTATGTTAAATACCACGAGTGAATGATACCTGTTTCATTGATTTGGTAGAAAATAAGTGCTTGCTGTGTTATATCAGCAAAATAGACCTACAATTTGGAGAATGATCTATGCATTGCATTACATTTTAGTACAGTGTGCAAAAAAAAATTCTAGCCAATCCGTATTTACAAGTAGTCAGTGTAATGGTATGTGTTGGAGTTATCTGATGAATTTGTCTGCCTTTTGAAAGAATGCATTTTGAGCATCTTGAAGTACATGTACCTCCAGATGATGGTGTGCACCATTGAAAATGACTGTGATCACTTCCTCTCGAAATACTGGACATGTATCCCTACCAGAACACATGATCACCTGTAAAAAAAAAATACAATGAAAGAATATCGAATGAACTTATAAAAATGTGTTGTCATGAAATATATCTACCAGCATCTAAACACTAGTGATGTAGATAAGTGCTGCAAGTTCTGTGATTGCCTTTAATAGATATGTATTTTTCAGAGTATTTTGAAATTCTGAATTTGATATTGTAGGTACTAAGATTGTCAACTGAATGAACTGTGAAATATTTCCGCAGTATTTATTGTGGAATAAATCATAGTCTCCCTAAAAGGAATTCTTTGACTTGATTTAATTGCAATGATGACCCCATATTAGTGCACTACTTTGGAAATTCTTCTTAGTGATTTCTTTTCCCCCACTTCTTGTGTCTGTAAAATCTATAACTAGTCAGTAGTGCCAATTTGAGTAATGGTGCAATGGACAGAAAAGACATTCATTATTACATCAAGACATCAAGTGTCAGATGAACCATTAAATGTTTTTAAATGTTTTGTTAATGTTCAGTGTAAGTGTGGCCAATAAATTGTGACTTTTCAACTATAAAATTACATATATGAATTTCTTCACGATTTCTGTGTTTACTAAAACTACTTTTGTGAACATGTAAAAGGTATTGGAAAACAATTTTTTCTACACCTTTGATCGATGTCACATTGGGACCTTGTTATAAAGAGCATCGTTCTGAAAATAAAAACTCATTATCACAAGATGATTTTACCAGTCCATTGTGCATTCTATTATTTTTTAGTCCTGATATAGCAAGGTTTCAATATTGCAATGTAATTTCTTAGGTCCTAAGGAGATTGTTGTATAAGAGGTTCAATTGTACAACAAAAACTTTCATCAGTACTGAGCTGAAGATTGCATATTGTGAAGTTGAAGAGGGAAAAATTTTCTGACTTTTCTTTAATAAAGTTTTATTTAAACATTAAAGAATTAGACTTAATGAAATTTTAATAGGTTTCTCACTTTTTTGACAAAACAAAGCCATAACATTTGTGTGTATCAGTTATTAATTAGAACATAAAAATACTGAATGTGTTTAAACCCATCATTATAGTACAGTGTATATGAGATGTTAGACAGCCTAGTGAAGTTCAACGAATGGGTAAGAAATTGTCTTGTGGAAT
Source organism: Heliocidaris tuberculata (assembly GCA_025618425.1). Lineage (NCBI taxonomy): Eukaryota > Metazoa > Echinodermata > Echinoidea > Camarodonta > Echinometridae > Heliocidaris > Heliocidaris tuberculata. The sequence continues at coordinate 39,133,551 of CM046834.1, read as the reverse complement.
TATGTGTGCAGGGCCCTCTTGCATAAAAAGTTGCGATTAAACGCAACTCAAAAAATTAAATGCAAGTCCCAAATACGCGATCCTGATTGGTTGAAAAACGATTTGATTTATCAAAGAGGGATAACTACTTGAATTTCAAAGAGTTAATCTTATTCAAATAATTGTCATAAAACAGACTCTAAAAAAATTTGAAACCCATACTTAATATGCAAACCCTACATGTAAGTTCAATATTTAGGTGTACAGTACATGTATTTTTGTTATTTCTCAAAAGTGTCAATTTTATTGAACACCTATTACATGAATGATGTGTTTGAGAGCTTGCTCTTCAAGAAGAATACTGTATATGCCAAAAGAGACACAGTATGTAAATTAATTCATTCACACTATTTATTACATATAGCATACATTTTAATAGTAACTACATAAATAATCATCATACATATATTATATAATTATAAGCAATGGGATAATTATAACAGTATATTAAGATGTACATGTAGTTCAGACACTGTTCACATCCAAGCTGAGCTGCCATTAAAAACTGAAAAAAGAACATCTTTCTACCAGTGTACACAAATCTCTCATCTTGTTAAAAGAGACATCTACTCGTATATATGTATTTCATTGATCTAAGGCATAAGCACTGTGACAGGGTTTTCCAAAGTTATATGATCAAATATTAAAATTTCTAGATAGGAAATTCTAGGCTTTTCCCAGTGATAAATCTCTCTCAATAAATATGAAAACTATATAATGTAATTCTTACATAAAAATTTACTGGTCAAGGAGAGAGTTCCATGGAATTGAAAACATTGCCCCCCCCCAAAAAAAAAAAAAAAAAGAAAGAAGAAAATTCAAGCACTAGTACAAAACTTATGGTTAGGCTGAGCAAGGACACATTCATTAGCAATGAGCAGTTCATACAGTACCCATTTTTAAAGTGGCTATGTCATTTTTTACACATAAGATCTTGCAAATATACTTTATGAAAACAGAATGAACTTAAAAGAACAACACAAACAAATTCACAAAGTCTTGTACACTGCAGTATACACAAAAATGCTTTTCATTTGAACTCCACTCCACAAGGATATATGCACAGAACACTTAGGCATGACAAGAAATTTGAGGCAGTTGATGTAAGGGTACATGAACAACTCTACTGTCATATTTATGCAGACCGATGCAATCCAACTATAGTGGTATTCTTTTTGAAGCAGCACATCAAGGGAATGTAAACACTACTGGTTCCTAGACTTTCTAGATTTTCACAAATTCAAGTTAAAAGTTCTAAATTATTACTGAAATTAGATTCTATCTATTTTGGTGTTCATTAATGTACTTGCTTCACTACGAATGAAATTAAATTGATATAAATACAGATGCATGATTTGGTCCTGATGTATAGCAAGCTGTACATTTAAACCTCGCATTCCATCTAAATGCAACCATCTGTGTGAATCAGAGTGATTATAAACCTGAAGATTAGTCAACTCTGAATCAAGAAAATGAATGATTCTTCTAGTTCTATGCATCTTTAACATATTATTCAAACATCACCTCAGATTCATGAATATCTTGAAACCATTGGGTCATGACTTCACTCTCAACACTTGGACAGACTCATCATTTGCCAGGTGACATGACTTTGATTCTTCATAACATTAGTAGTACAGGTGTACAACTTTCTTCACATTTTGCAAGTTAGATTTAGCCTAATGAGATGAAATAACCACTATTATCACTATAAGATGGTGATACTCACAGACTCACATTATGTACCATACCATAATACTTAACAAAAACTTCAATAAAATTAACAAAAGATGAATATACATGAATATACATAGATATATATACAAAGGTATCATATAATGACAACTACATAGCATCTATTTTACTCGCAAATATCTGGAGCTGTTTGGCTACTTCTTTGGCTAGTTCCTCTTTGCTTGCCTTGGGATGTTTCTTCACATACTCTACAATTGCACCTATTGTTTCCGCCTGAAGAAAGGAAATAGATGAAAAGATATTCTAAGAATATTTATTCGCAATTTGCCATTCAATTAGTGATTTGATTTTTATCTGTATTCATAAATGGTACACTAAAATAATTGCAAGCCAATTAAAACTAATAAAGGCAACAAAAGTAATACTTCCATGTATGTATACATCATTGTAATTGTCCTATCTTATGTTAAGGGACCAATCACCAATTTATTCTGCTCTGTATTTTTAGAGAACAGGATACCTCTTCTGAAAATATCATCTATAACTATTACTTCAGTACAATGACAAAACTATAATCTAAAGAAAGGTTAAAACACTTGGCGGTAGACTGAGCGGGTGATACGAGTACAATTTGGTGCACATGGAAGTTACATGTAACTCTGTGTTAACTTCCAAGTCATTGATAGCTAATCATATTTTTCCTCTTTAATCTTTAACCATTTGTTGTTGTGTTTTTTTTTTTTTGGGGGGGGGGGGGGGGGCTGGGGTGACCGGTTCCTACTTCCTCTTCAGCTCCACTTACCTGATGGTGTACATGTGCTGTATGCAACTATCAAGTGTAAATCTGTTCAAATTTGTTCCTGCTCTACGTACACTGTACATGTACAATGACATACATGATGTATGCAAAAAATTAATAGCGTACAAGAACAAATTTCACAAATTCCACTTGAAGGCAAATCATAGTATAAAGTGAAAATACTAATTTACACTCCATTCCCATTTAGCTACATGTACATACATGTAGTACCTACACGGAACTCGAACTTTTTAAAAGTCAGAAGAACTACCACATACATTTGATGTAATAATTTCATTGGCATATTAGATAAAAATAAGTAACCACTTAAAAATTTTGTTTTAACAATTATAAAAGACATAATGATCTACAATGTAAATTGCTATGCCATGATTAAAGTAACTTTATATTGTTGTCCTTACCCGATATGCTTCAATTTCATCCTGTCCACTGAGTCTGTGCCAGAGTTCATGTCCAACCCGAATGCCTGTGATGGTCTTGTACAATGACTTTGCATCATCTCCTTTATGCAGCCACGCTAGCAAGCCAATCTATGAAAAAGGAGGAAGGAAAAAATATTTTCGGAATTTACTATTTAAAGGGCAATCCAACCTTGGTAATAAGATATTTGTGTGAAGGCAGAAAAATAAGAAAAACGTGATGGTGAAAGTTTGAAAGAAATCCGACAAAGAATATGAAAGTTATTGATGTTTGAAAAATGAGATCACTAAATGTAGGCAAATCTCAAATTGGCAATTAGGTGAGTCGATTGTGACATATTGGCAGTCAACTTTCCTGTTTGTTGTACACTAAAATATCATTAATTTGCATTTTTGAAAAATGACATTCTAGTAATTTTGTGTGTTGGAGCAAATGGGGAAGTTGTCCCCCACTACAGTGACATTACTGATTCAGCCAATTTGAAATTCCCATATGTGAAGTGATTACAAATTTCCAAACTTCATTACTTTCTTATTGCTTGTCCAATTTCGTTCAAACTTTCACCAATCTGCTTCTCTGATTTCTCCTCTTGGTTGGATTTCCCTTTAACTTTATAGCATTTTGTTTTCATGTGGTTCAAAAAACAACTGGAAAGGGATTTCTTTTTCTCTCTTCAGTTCAGGAAAATAAACAATCACTGGAAAGAGAGTGCCATGGTGACTGTACATGCATGTAACATTCTCAATCACACTACTGATAAAAAAGTTTCTAACAATATGAAGATCACTATCTAATGGAAGAAACCAGGGACTCTATTTTGAGTTTGTGATATCATTCCTCCACTACTAACCACATACAATATGTTGTATGTATCTGGTAAAATAAAAAAAAATTCCCCCTAAGAAGTTGATTTCATCATACCTTTAACAAAGCTCTATTGGTGATACTATATTCTATGTTTTGCATAAATTAGGAACTAATGGCTGATGATTCTATTTCTTTCAGAAACACTGAAAAAGGTGAATCTTTCATGAAATCTATATTAAAAGTGATATTTATGAAAATACAAATATAATCCCCGAAATACTCTCATTTGAAACTTGCAAGTGTGTTTTGTAAGGGTGAACATGCGATGACACGAAGTAACAATATCATGAAAATGGGAAATTTATGCTATCAAAATACACAAACAATCGGACAAGATGGACTGAGGGAGGGAATGACATCACAAACCCATGATTGAGTTGTCAATTTGTCTCCATAAGAAACTAGATAGTGATTTTCATAATTGTCATGTATAGTCGGCGCTTAGTCAGCTTTAATAGTAGCCGCTACTATAGGCCCTGATACTTTCATATTACAGGAGCAAGGCCGCATCACATCTGCTATATGCATTTGTTGCCATGGTTTCTGCTACCTCTCGTTCCCGCGCTTATTTATAAGGTGTTTTGTTTTGTTCTTATATCTTCTTTACTTTCTATCTTTCTTTGTTATTTTGTTTTTATCCTTATTTTCATTATTTTCTCCTGTTATTCTTTGTTTTTTCTACTATCTTCTTCTCATATCTTTCCTGTTTTTCATTTTAGTTTCTATCTATCTTCCTTATGTTATTCTTTGTTTTTCATTCTATCTCCTTTTCTTTCTAGGCTTATGTTATTCTTTGTTTTTCCTTTTATCTTTCTTATTCTTTGTTTATATTTTTCTTATCTTTTCTTTTATCTTATGTTATTCTTTGTTTTTTCTACTATCTTCTTCTCATGCTATCTTTCTTCTTGTTATTCTTTGTTTCCTTCTATCTTTCCTTATGTTATGCTTTTTTATCGTTCTATCTTTTCTATCTTTCCCTGTTGTTTTTCATTCTATATTCTTTTCATTCCTTGTTATTCTTTGTTTCCTTCTTTCTTAATTTTTTATCATTCTATCTTCAATCTTTCTATCTTCCTTGTTACTCTTTGTTTTAATCATTCTATCTTCTTTTCTAACTTTTCCGTTTTTCTTTGTTTTTCATACTGTCTTCTATTCTTTCTATATTCCTTGTTACTCTTTGTTTACATCATTCTATCTTCTTTTCTATCTTTCCCTATTTTATTCTTTGTTTCTCATTCTATCTCCTTTTCTTTATATCATTTCTTATGTTATTCTTTGTTTTTTATCCCTCCATCATTTCCCTTTTCTATCTTCCTTATTTTATTCTTTGTTTTTATCCTATGTTCTTTCGGCTTCAACTAGCGCGGATACCATTCATATTACAGAATTTACGACTCAACCCACTTCCGGTCAGCGCTTAGTCCGGACTTAACCGTGCTCGAGAAGTGGTTTGAGAATTCGGCTTTTAGTCCTGACCAGCCTAGGAATTAATTTTTTTTTTTTTAGGGGCTACTTTTTTTTTGCCTTGGGGCTACTTTTGAATTTTATGGGGCTATTTCTTATATTATTGGGGCTACCATTTTAATGTAAAGAGCAGACTGTCAGCCTGGTTATCAATTTGGGTTTTTTGTGATATTGCAATTGCTGTTTACATTGGTACTAATCGTACTATCTCATGCACAGGTTTACTGTACGTCATACTGCCAAATTTAATTTTAAAACATAGATTTTTAAAATTTTAACTTCACCCCCCCCCCCCCCCCCATCAGATTTTTTTTTTTTTTTTCAAAACTTTGAAGGAATAAATCAAAAATAGGTCAATTCAACAATAGGTCAATTTCACTCGAATTTGCTGTCATTAGGCGTATTTCCTGCGGAGATGTTTATTTTAAGTGAAAAGGCGGGCTTGGTGTGTGTTTTTTCTTTTCTCGCACATAATACTCCTAAATCCGCTTGGACGTACGTACGTACATATATACTGTGAATGCGCACAGTTCCGGCGATTTTTCTTTTCCAATTTAATTTTTCGCGGATACCGTCACACTCGATGAGCATCGATCTCGCGCGCGATAAGTAAAAAACCCCGTCATAAATCCACCGATTTCCTGATTTGTAGAGCGTTTTCGGTGACTCTGTTTCTCAAAACCCGACTTAAGCGCCGCGTGCTTTGAAGAAATGGCACTAATTCCGCATTTTTTAGGCAGGCTTTGGCTTTACAAATTGATTTGTTGAGGTGACTACGGACTTAATGTGGTAAGGGACAATTTTTCTGTGTGGTGTATCCGGTCGTAGATCTAGTGATAGTCTCATTACACGGATGATGGTAATTTTAGACCTATCATTGTAACATTGATATTGCGTTTCGGAAAGGAAATTTTCACAAAAAGTGTCGCGCAAAGACTAAGTGAAATGAAGCTGTCGATGAATTTATACAACCGTGATACAGAATGCGTCAATGCGGGTAGTTACTGTAGTATGCATGAAAAAAGCGTTATCTTCAGTTCCGTGCGATATCTGGCTCCCGGGGGGGGGCACTCGAATTATATTTTGACGGGGGGTGTGCCTCACGAATCCCCGAAAAGGGGGTCTAAGGAACTGACTTCAAGGTGTAAAATACGGGGTCTTGGGAACTATGATCTATTGGGTAGAGTGAAAAACAGGGTCTAGGGAACTACAAAACTAACCGGCAGAGTGAAAATAGGTGGTCTTGTAGCGCTAGGAGCTAGCTAGCTGGAGCAGTTTTCAAGGCTCGCGCGACGAAAGGGCCTAGGGCGCGAGACCAGGCCGAGCGACCACTGCCTCCGCCACGCTCCCGGCCGCATGCGAACGGATATGTTTCATAACTGGGGTCTTCAGAGCGGGCTGAGCGGCTCCTGAGCGGAACTGAGTATCTAGAGAGCGGAAATCGGGGTCTGAAAAAGGGGGTCATCAAAGCGGCACGTCCCCGTACCACCAATATACGTGAGTGCCCCCCGGGATCTGGCTATACTGTAATTGTTGTCATTTGGTCTAGCGCTCACGATGCTACACATTCGCGATGTACTAAGCTCCGAATCAACGAGATAAAAGGTTGAATTTAGCTGCTTTTTGAGCATAATAGTGATTTTCTTTCGAATCATTGATGGGGGCGACCGTTTTCATATGAAAACGGTCGCCCCCAAATACAGGTTTTCCAGCATTTATTGGGCGATATGGGGTCCAACGAGGGCGAAATCGCCCGTCGCCCCCGTGTATTTCCGACGCTGGCCCTGACTAAAAGCTGGTTTATTCAAGCCAATACCTTTCATATTAGCTTTGGTATCACAGCTTAGTCACGGTTAAGTCTGGAATAAGCACGCTTCTACCCTTAATATATGAAAAGGGTATAGATCTAGACTAGATCTAAGTGAATCTTGCCCACTGATCAGTGATCATGCTGAATTTTATGTTTACTTGTTTCTCCATACGGGATCGGGAGACACTCACACTTATGCGAGGTTATTGGAGATAACGGGAGACTGCTTCCCCAGTTCCCCTGTGTGGCTTAATGTTCAAAGTTCAATGTCATATTTCATAAAACATCAAGCCCGCCCGTGTAGCTAAGTAAGAGTCACACCCACACTGCACTGCACAGTGCAGGCCCGCACCAATTAACCAACTAATAATGTAACTCGCACTAACAACATAACAAATTACAAATCTCTCGTCAATCAATGAAAATGCCTAAGCTCATGTTCACCATGGCTTTCATAGCAGTAAATGGTACGAAAACAACGTAGATTATTGCACTAAGGAGCTAACATACCTGTTGAACTAAATCTCCATTATCCAGACGGAATGAGCTAGGCAAATCCATGATATTAGGTACAAAATTGTCGATGTTTTCGGAGCGCTAGTTTAATAAGTCTTTCTTATGTTTGCTCTAAAAATAGTCATTACCCACTTATGGTGTCTTTGAAGTTAAGCTGAATTAAGGAAATATTCCCTAGCTGCGCTTGCGCAAAATAGAATCTGCATTGTATCATTTCATTTGTGGATGGTGGAGGGGGAAGGGGGAGGGGGAGGGGGGGGGGGGGCTAGGGGGAATGGGGAGGGGGCACGCAGGCATGTACGTATAACTCTGGAAAACCCCAAACAGCAATTTTGCATAACTGTTCAACAGAATTAGCAAGGTAGGCCGAAGTTGTCCAGAAAATCTGACAGTCATATAGCTCGAATAGCCGCAGTAACTCGTCAGATTTTTGGGGGTTGAATTTCTTCAACATTCCGATCCGGGGGATAACGGGGGACGTATTTCCCCTCCCGGGGGGTGTTTCATAAAGCTGTTCGTAAAGTTGCGCATGACTTTACGAATGACTTAAATATGACAAGCCAAATGGGATGCTCAATCATTTTTAACTGCATCCAGGGTTGCCATTTAGCCTTTTTTCCGGCCAGATTCCAGAAATCTGGCCGTATAAAATTTAGTTTGGCCGTGAAAAAAAAATATTTCACGGCCAAATTAATTTGGCCGTATTCTGGCCGTAAAACAGAAATCTTGGCCGTGAATCTTTATTTCTGGCCTTTTTCATAATCAGATAGGAAATGCAACCATAAAATCACTTGAAATATGTAAAAATGCAATAGGATGTGCATGCGCGCGTCTGCTACGGCGTGTGTTATGCATGAATTAAGCCCTGGGGAGCGTTTCATAAAAGGACTTGTCGGATTTTTTATCCGATAACTGTTATAAGCTACTGAAATCCTTGCATCTGATTGGCTGAGAGCAAACTTGTCGGATAAAATATCCGGCAAGTCCTTTCATGAAACACTCCCTTAGCCTAGTCTACACACTAGTCTGTGCTGCAGGCCGGGGGCACGGTCGATTATAAGCATGCGTATACATACTAGTATTCGCATGACCACATCTTATTAGACTCAAATACAGAAACTTGCACGTTGTCGCTCAATATCATGTCAAACTATTTAAGCAGGCTTTATTGTAAACCTAGGGGAGTGCATGAGACAGTTAATTTGTGTATAGGGGTATACCTAATTTCATTTCTAAATAGATATAATTTGGCCGTGAAATTTGGCCGTGAAAAAAAATAGTTTGGCCGAATTTGGCCGTAAAATATGTTGAGTTTGGCCGTGAAGACTAGCCACGATCTGGCAACCCTGACTGCATCAACTGAAGTTGAACTGTGCAGATGTAGATTAACATTCTTATTATAACAAAAATTTTAAAAGCAAAGTATATTTTTTTGCTATAATTTAATAGAGGTTATTGGAAATACAGTCACACTTTGTTAAAACATCAGGAAAAACTTTGTGCATCCTATCTGGCACTTCATATTCAAGTCGTTCGTAAAGTCATGCTTAACTTTACGAACAGCTTTATGAAACACCCCCAGGATCGGCGCACCTGATACTTTGACTCAGTGTCTATACCTTCCGTCAAGTTTGTGCTCCTACTAAAATAAATTTTTAAGGACGGTAAAAAGGGCTAATACTGGTTTAAAGATTCAGACTTTCAGCGTAATCATTTACAAAATTTTCGAGAGCTGGCGAGACAAAAGAAATACGGGTCTCCCTCCAGGCAAAATTGACAAACCTGCATTTGTGTGCTCCCCCCCCCCCCCCCCCTTATACAAAATCCTGGATCCGCCCCTGGGGTGATGCAATAAATATATAGAGATCGATCACGCAACTAAATGGGGGACTACTATGACCTTCGACGAGTAAGCACGCGTGTGGACCCTTCTCCTCTAATTTGTATTGACTTGTGTGTTAATTTTGATTTTGAAGCGATGAACCGAGACGCTAAGAAAAGACAACGACCGTCCAACAGCCCTGCTAGCCAGGAGGGACCCTCTGGACCTAGAGACTTCGATGCTGAGTCTGAATCTGTACGAAAGCTCATGATGGATCATTTCTCAAAGATTGAGGAAAAGTTGGAGAGATTTGAACGGAATATTGAGGCCCAGTTGGTAGATACGAAGACTCGGGTTCTTCAAGTGGAAACAAAACTCAACGATATTATTGCTTCAATCTCGTTTAACGCGAATGAAACTGAGAAACTTAAAAAGGAGGTGATACCGCTCATGAAAGATCAATTTAGAGAGGAGATAGAAAGGGTCACGAAGGAGCTGGAAAAGATTAACATTTACGCTGCACGAGAAAACCTAGTTTTCCTTGGAATCCCTGAAACCGGCAGTGAAGAAGAACAAGAAGATACAAGGGAAGTTGTTTTGAAGTTCCTGAAAGATAAACTACACTTTACTGAGCAGGAAATCGAATTTCAAAGAGTGCACCGCTGTGCAGCCCCAACGAGACCCCGCCCAATCAAAGCGAGAATGCTCCGTTATGGTCAGTCAACCGCAGGTCCCCCAAAAGTGCTCTATTTTATTTCCAGTTTTGCTTGACTGGGTCAGTCTCTGAATACATAATGAGCAGGAATCCCTGGGAACATCTGATTTCCAAATGATTGAATGGACTGGTTAACATTTACTGATTCTCATGATTTATACATCAAATAAAAGAGGAGGAATTAGAGATTCATGACATACTCTATTTGTCTATGAAAAATGTGAAAAAATTGGTGAAAAATAATGTTATTTTATGAGCAAAAAATGGAAATGAAATGAAAAGTAAACCTGTAAAAAACTCACATGGTTTTATTATGAGCCAGGCTGAATTTGACATGAGTGTAAAGGGCAATATCTATACTTTACAAATATTGAAATAATATGTATGTACACTTAATGACAGGGTCAGGATCCAGCAAAATATAACCAAAGTACACATTGTATCCTTCAAACAGTTGATTCCAGCTCTCTGATTGGTTACTTCACAAGCCCTTTCCCAAAAATAGATCAACATGTTTGTCACAGCCAGGACCATGTTTGCACAAGAGGTCAAGAGTTCACCCAACAGGTGGCATGTGGTTTCAAATATCGCGCCATAATCTTGCAGTGTGGCCTCGCCAGCCAATCACAGTGCTAGGATTCTATGGTCTTGACAATTTCAAGGATAAATTATGTACTTGGGTTGAATATTGCTGGATCCTGACCCTGTCATAAATGTATGGATGTTTTGAATATGATAATGTAAAAGATGAAACTTCAACGCTTCCATACATATGCATTTTAATAGTGGCTCATATACTTTTTATATGTCTTTTATTGACTTGAAATCTTACAAGGAAAAGTATTTTGTGTCACTATTTTATCACTAATTTTCAACTACTTATTATTTGAATTATAACTGAAACAGGGTATGTCTGCATTGATAAACTATCCATCTATCTTTCCAGAAAATTTGATGAGCATAGCATTGATATTTCTTGATTTAATTAACTTTGAATATGACCATGCAAAACAGCCCACTGGCAACAAGGAGAGTGTGCCATTTCAGGCACTGGAAATAAAATCAGCCCTTTTTGCTCATTTGCATACGACCTGCGGTCTGACTGTGGTGACAAGATGAAGATATTGAGGAACGCACGACATTTGAAGGGGACAAACAGTCAGACCGCAGGTCGTATGCAAATGAGCAAAAAGGGCTGATTTTATTTTCAGTGCTTGAAATGGCACACTCTCTTTGCAACCAGTGGGCTGTTTTGCATGGTCATATTCAAAGTTAATCAACTCAAGAAATATTGATGCTATGCTCATCAAATTTTCTGGAAAGATAAATAGATAGTGTATCAATGCAGACATACCTTGTTTAAGTTATAATTCGAAGTATAAGTAGTTGAAAATAAGTGATAAAATAGTGAAATAAAACACTTTTCTTTATAAGATTTCAAGTCAATAAAAGACATATAAAAAGTACATGAGCCACTATTAAAACGCATATGTATGGAAGCGTTGAAGTTTCATCTTTTACTTTATCATATTCAAAACATCCATACATTTATGACAGGGTCAGGATCCAGCAATATTCAACCCAAGTACATAATATATCCTTGAAATTTTCAAGACCATAGAATCCTAGCACTGTGATTGGCTGGCAAGGCCACCCTGCAAGATTAGGGCGCGATATTTGAAACCACATGCCACACGTTGGTGAACTCTTGACCTCTTGTGCAAACATAGTCCTGGCTGTGACAAACATGTTGATCTATTTTTGGGAAAGGGCTTGTGAAGTGACCAATCAGAGTGCTTGAATCAACTTTTTGAAGGACACAATGTGTACTTTGGTTACATTTTGCTGGATCCTGACCCTGTCATTAAGTGTACATACATATTATTTCAATATTTGTAAAGTATAGATAGTGCCCTTCACACTCATGTCAAATTTAGCCTGGCTCATAATAAAACTATGTGAGTTTTTTTACAGGTTTACTTTTCGTTTCATTTCCATTTTTTAGTCATGAAATAACATTATTTTTCACCAATTTTGTCACATTTTTAATAGACCAATGGAGTATTTCATGAATCTCTAATTCCTCCTCTTTTATTTGATGTGTAAATCATGACAATCAGTAAATGTTAACTAGTCCATTCAATCATTTGGAAATTAGATGTTCCTGGGGATTCCTGCTCATTATGTATTCAGAGACTGACCCAGTCAAGCAAAACTGGAAATAAAATAGAGCACTTTTGGGGGACCTGCGGTTTGACTGCAAAGATCGTTATTACCGAGGATTTACCGAAAGCGGTCAGGGAAGCGAGGAAAGCCCAGTTTCGTCTACTTCATGCCGCCAAATCAGCGGGGAAGACGGCCTTCTTTTCCCGGGCTGAACCAAGGAAGCTGTACATCGAGCGCAAGTATGTCCCTGTAAGTGATCAGAATGCCTTACTTGAAGAATTTCTAAAAAATCAAAATAAAGGAAAGCCAATCCAGTTTCTTCCAAGAGATTAAACTGTAGAAAGAAGAAGTGTAAAAAAGTGCGCCCAATAAAAGTGGAGAATAGAGCAGATTCAAGAGGAAGACAGATTTTCATTTTTGATATATTTTCTGTTCTTGTGCGTTTACGTTTGTTGGCTTCAAAATAGTAAACTTGCAAGTCAATTGGGAATGCGGCTGATCCGAGATATTACTGAAATGTAAGAAAAACTGGATAAATCGAAATGGATTAGTTCTCACCAGACATGATTATAGACAAGTTTATTTTCTAAACCATGCAAATGAACACATATAATGCTGAAATTGCTGAATTGCTGACCAAAACCCCTTTTTCATTATTGTATGTCTATGTTTTCTACTCAGTGTAAAATGTCATATTGAGTAATTTCTTGAACATTCAACACTGGAAGTTTGTATAATTATAACCATCATGACAATGATAACAGAATTGGGGATGTGAAATGGGTCGCAGAAGATTAATTATCCTGCGTTTCCTTAGATTAGAAAAGTGTGTATTTCCCATTTACTGGTAGAAAACAGAGTACTGATGTGCTGTTTGCTTCAAAGCAGTAAACATGCAAGCAAACAAGGAATGTTGCTGATCTGAGATATTAATGAAATGGAAGAAAATCTGGATAAATAGAAATGGAAAACGATTTTCATCAGACATGATTACAGATATGTTTTTTACTTTTAAAATCATGGAAATAAACACAAGTGATGTTGAATGTACCAAACTGCTAAGCAAAACACCCCTCTCATTATTATATGCCTATGCTTTCTATTCAGTGTAAAATGTTATAGAATGAGAATTTTTGGGAGTCAGGTGTTGGTCTGGTACCTTTTTAGATGTTGGGTTGCGCCGAGCGGGTTTAATTGGGGTGGCGCCGGGTCATAATTGAGCAGTTTTAGTCCCATTCGTTTTTTTTTTTTCTTCTTACATTACTAAACATTTTAAAAGACAAGTAGAGTTAAAATAATTGTAACTTGGAAACAAAATAGTGGAATTGAATCAGCTTTGTTTGACGCTGATGGTCGGGTGTGGACAGGTAGGATGCCGGAATGGTGATGGATTGGTGCCTGGCTTTTGCAACGTACATAATTTTATTTCTTTAAAAGAAAATAAAAGAAGGAAGTAAAGAACAATTTAGGGAAGAAGGAAATACATGTAGGGTACAAAACATGAACAATGTTTTGTTTCTTGCTGTATCAATGTGATTTTATTAGCCTTTTTGTAATGTCAGGAATGTAAAACCCTGAGAGATTTTTTTTTCCCTCTCTCTCTCCATGCATTTTGATATTGAAATGCTATAACTCAAAACGATAATGCTAAATTCACAGTGGGATTTCTTTGTCACTTTAAGGGCACTTTTAACATGTTTAAGTACATTTACGAAAGTGTTGAAACTTTACAGGTTATTGCCAATAGTGTACACTGTATTTTTTTTTCTTTTATTCGTGTTATAATTCAAAAATGAATTTGCCTATCATAGTGTGGAAAACATCATCGTAAAGGGTTACCAGTTGTCTAAAGAATCGAAATTGCACACGTTGCCAAAGTAAAAGTAGTAATGCCGTGTAAAACATGTTGATGTTTGACGATTAATTAAATAGTTGGCTCTAGAACATACACGTAACTTGAAAAGGTTGAAATATCATTGGTATTGTTTTTTGTTTTTTTTCTCTAACTATCTCAACATTTATCAATGTGTGTGTTTATTAAGTGTTATGTTACACAAGAAGGAAATTGCTTACTCGTCGAAGGTCATAGCTTGTAAAATATAGCAAATTGTACATTATGATTTAATTTTTTTTTTTTTTTTTGTTGATGGATGCATTCAATAATTTGTCGATCATGGTCAGTTACTGGTTGCCTAAGGACATGAGCCCAAAGTAGAGATATGTTCAAATATTATTGGTATGTGTAAATTGCATGCAGTCTATTATGAAACCGAAATTATACATGCTGTTGGGAGCTAAGTTTATCAAAATATATACGATCACAGCTGTTAATCTTTTTCCTTCAGGTTAGGTGAACTAAAGCAATTATATTATAATATTGTAATTCTAAAGATATTCAAGTATTTGAAGGGTTTTTTTTTTTTGGTTTTTTTGTTTTTTGTTTTTTGTTTGAAAAGGTAGCAGGGAATAGGAATTGAGAAATTCCTGCAGGGTGACTGATGATCGTATGATTTTGAAAGTTCACATGTAACGGCTAATTATTGTGCAAAAGCTACATCAGTTGTTTAGAAAAGGAAACAAAAGAGAATTTTTTTTTCTTTTCCTTCCCTCCTTAGGTTGGCTAAATACATGTTGCCTATGGGGGACAGTGAGGCCTAGTTTGGGCGGAAGAATTTTGAAGGGAGGGGACAGATTGAGTTAAATTCTTTCTTTTAGTTCGCGTGAAGTATTTAGATTCCTTCATTCATTCAGGCTAGCGAAAGCTCCTTTCAATCACTAATATCAGTACCATCTGTCTCAAAGAGAATGACAATACTTAAAAGGTATCAGTATACGGGGATTTTGAACTTGTTACATTTACATATCCATTCAAAAATTCAGTGATAGCTACAGCCAACAGGGTGAACAGTCGGTCGGATGTAGTAGGGGTCATATAATTATGCAAATACTATGTCATTTAAAGTGAGTTGTATATTGCTCCTCTATTTAGCTAAATTAACAGACCATGAGGCCTATATTTAGGCGGAATTTGAGGGGAAGAGCCATATCGCATATTTTCTTTCTTTCAGCTTGCGTATACTGGCATAATCGGGGAGAAAGTATTTCAATAAATTTTTGCATAGTAGTGGAAAATTCCTTTCAACTATACCGTCTTAAATAAACTGACAGTACTTTAAGGCATCCATTTAGAGGTTTTGTTCTTGTAATAATTTGCATGTTTTCAAGTATAAAACCAATAGGGCATAGAATTTAAATTTCAGGTCAGGGTGAATATATTCAGTCATGCGATATAGAGGCCTAGTCTGGGCGGAATTTGAGGGGAGGGGCCACTTAGCGTGCTTTTTTTTCCCAGCACGCGTACTGACCAAATTAGGAAGTCAATGTATCCATTAGGGTTTTGATTCTTGATATTTGCATAATTATTCAGGCAAGTGAGAACTCCATTCAATTGTTGATTGATTGAGCTGCTGGTAATAGAACTTCAGATATTCCTGTAACGTCTTTGAAATTTTGTCTTACGAATTGGAAAGTTCACATTGTATGGCTTACATGTCCATGGAAATTCCTTCTTTTTTTTTTTGCTCCTCCGCTTAGCCAAACTGACAATAACCATGATTAGGTCTAGTCTGTACGGAATTTTGAAAGGAATGCTCCGATTGTGTAGTTCTTTAATTTCTTTTGTCCTAAAGTAGACAGATAAAAGCATTCCTGTATTTTCATAAGACAGTATTCTGTTTAGAGATAGTTATATAATCACTGATACATCGGGTCATGCATTCTGGATATCCCTGCAAGGGGTGAATAGCCTGGATTATGAATTTTCTGAAAGTTCACATCTTGTTGGGGCCATATTGTGCAAATTATTTATGTCATTTAATCTCAGTTTGTGTTTTGCTCCTCTGGTATGCCAAAATTGAAAGTTGACAAGCCTATTTAGGGCGAAATTTGAGGGGAGGAGCTAGCTCGCGTATTTTCTTTCGCCTTGTGTACTGGCCAAAATGCATCCATCGAGGACTTGCTGTCTCAGGTTTTGGCTCATTTTCTTAAGCTAGTGAGAATTTTTTTTTTTTTTTTTTTTTTTTTTTTTTTTAGCTTGTTAGCTTGGTTTATATGCAAATTGTATTTTTCAAAGCATTAATTGTGGTTTTGTAAGATTTGCATTTGTCGTTTCAAGAAAGAAATTTGCATGTTAATATATAATTTCAGGTTTCATTGCAAGGTGTAAACAGCTGTGTTGTACTTTTTTGCTTGTTTTCAATTCTCAATATAACATTTTCTTTTGTAATAATGATTTTTATACAGAAACCAATTGCCACATAACATGTTTATCTCGGAAATGAGCAAGTTTGGGAATATTCCCATTGTAAATATGAAGTATAGTTGGTCGCAGTGTATTTTTTCCCCTTTTGTTTACATGTGCATTGTAAGTGATAGACTCATGCACCACCTTGGTTTAAATCAATCATGAAGCGGCCAACTTTTAACTTTTAAATGATTTCTTTTACTTCCTTTTGCTGGTTTGTTCTTATTGGAGGAAGAAGGGTCCTGTAAATCGAGGTCAAGTTTCCCTTTGTTTTTGTTTTTTTTTGCTGGTCAATATATACATTTTTCTTAAACTCTTTTTTTTTTCTTCCTTTTTTTTTTTTTTTTTTTTTTTCCCCTTCTCTTTCTTCCTTGATCATTGGCTTGTTGTTCTGCCCAGTTTTTTGGGGGATAATGTTCAGAAATTTTGAAGTAAGTAGTTTTGTATGTAATGTTTTGGAAGTCAACAATTGCCATACTGTGCCATTGCTCCCCTGGTCCATCCTTCTGATGCGGAAGCTTCAGTTGATCCATACTCTCTCAAAATGATGGAGGAGGAATGTAAAGCTTTTAATATATCATGCAATTGTTTCTCGATCAATGTTAGAGGGATTAGAGATATTAGTAAAAGAGAAAGAGTATTATCATGGTGTAGAGAAAAAAGAGCAGATATTGTTTTTATGCAAGAAACATACAGCTCCAAGGATGTTGAAGATAGATGGGGCTCAATGTGGAATGGCCCGTGCTTTTTCAGCCACGGTACAAACCATAGTAAAGGCGTTTTAACCTTAATAAACCCCTCAGTAGATTTTAAGGTTAACAATATTGTGCAGGATTTAGAAGGTAGATATATCATATTGCAATGTGTCATTCAAGAGTTGAATGTTATTCTGTGTAACGTTTACTTTCCCACCAGGGATAAAGAAGCTCAGCAAAGACAACTTTTATGTAAAATAGTACGAGAGATAGATAAAGTAAATATAAATAAAAGCTCAATAATAATAGGAGGAGATTTTAATATGATAAGGAATTTCGATTTAGATTATATGGGGAATTCTTTACATAGAGTTCAAAATAGTTTTAATGCACAAATGGATGAGTTTATGGATACATATAATCTTATAGATATTTGGAGGAAGAGAAACCCGCTTAAGAGACAATTTACATACAAACAGAAAAATCCTTTTATGCAGAGTCGTTTGGATTACTGGATCATATCCGAGTGTTTAGAGGGGTATATTGCAAGATCCGAAATTATTCCGTCTGTTGCATCAGATCATTCATCAATTAATGTGTTTTTGTTTATGAAAAGTAAGAATAATGAAAAGAAAAACGGACATTCATATTGGAAATTTAATAGTAGCTTATGCAATGACATTACATATGTTAACCAAATGAAACAGGAGATAGTTCGGCTAAAAAGTGAGTTTGAATCAGAAATAAAAGACAAACGAGTGTTATGGGACTTTATTAAAATGAAAATAAGAAGCTTTACTCAAAAATACTCTAAACAGAAAGCAAAAGTTAGGAGACAATGTATTGATACTTTAGAGAAGGAAATTCAGGAATTAGAAAGGTTATTGTTAGATGGGATACATGTAGATGCCCAGATTTTGGAATCGTTAGATTGTAAACAGAGAGGCTTACAGGCGCTATATGATTACGCTAACGAGGGATTAAAAATAAGGTCGAGGGCATCGTGGTATGAAAATGGGGAAAGAAATTCTCATTATTTTAATCAGCTACTAAAGTCCAATAAAAAGAAAAGCATGATACGGAGATTGTTTGTAACGGGTAAATGTATAAGTTGTGATGAGAAGGAAATTAATCAAGAAATTAAAACATTCTATAGTCAATTATATGCGAAGCCAGATATATTAGAAAAAGATATAGATGCAGGGTTACATCTCTTTTTGAAAGATTTACCGAAGTTAAGTAGAGAATCAAAAGAGCAGTGTGAAGGAATTATTACGGAAGGGGAATGTTTAGCAGCACTTACGCAAATGAAACTTAATAAGTCACCAGGTAATGATGGCTTAACACTGGAATTTTATAATATATTTTGGCCTGCGGTAGGGGGTTTAGTTGTAGGATCCTTGAACGAAGCATTTTGTCATGGTGAGTTAGCTGCATCTCAGAGGCAAGCGATAATTACTTTAATTGAAAAAGAAGGGAAGGATCCATTAATGATTAAAAATTATAGACCAATATCCTTGTTAAATTTAGATTATAAAATTCTTTCAAAAATTTTGTCAATTAGAATTAAGGAAGTTTTAGAAGAGGTTATTTTACCGGATCAAGTTGGTTACATGCAAAATAGGAATATCGGTGAAGCAATAAGGTTGATTGATGATATGTTATTTTTTACGACGCATAACAACATACCCGGATATTTAGTAGCAGTGGATTTCGAGAAAGCATTCGACTCGGTTTCACATATGTTTTTACAAAAAGTGCTAAAAGAGTTTGGATTTGGACAATTATTTCGCAAATGGATCAAAATAATGTATAATAATGCTCTTAGTTGTGTTTTAAATGGGGGAAATTCAACAAGGAGACCCAGTATCACCGTATCTGTTTATTCTATGTATTGAGGTTCTTGCACATATGATACGAAATGATAATCATGTTTTAGGTATTCGATGTGGTTCAACTGAGGTAAAACAAATATTGTACGCAGATGATATAACACTTTTTGTTCGAAACATGGAATCGTTGAAGAGAGATTGGAGGTTTTGATTGAAAAATTCAAGAATATGTCTGGTTTGAAATATAACAAAAATAAAACATACATTATGATGATAGGTCCTACTAAAGACATAAGTAGGTCGCTGCCTTTTGGAAAGGAAGTACAACTCGTTAGAATACTAGGAGTGTATTTCAGTTTAGATGTAAATGTAAAGGAGTCTATGAACTACAAAGAGATTCTGAGTAAAATAAAAAAGTCCTTAACATGGTGGAAACAGAGAGATCTAACGTTGATGGGAAAAATCCAATTATTGAAAACTTTTATATATTCTAAACTAGTGTATGTAGCATCTCTCATCCCTGTTCCAGAATGGGTGTTTCAGTCTTTGGACAAAATGTGTTTTTAATTTTTATGGAAAGGGAAAGATAAAATTAAAAGGAGTACCTTGTTCTTAAATTATAAGAAAGGGGGGCTTAAAATGATGGATTTTCGATTATTTATCAAAGTGCAAAGGATCATGTGGGTTAAGAGACTCTTAATGGGAGATCAACGAATGAAATGGAAACAATATTTTGAATATGCAATGCACCTTTATGGAGGAAAATTTATTTTTCAATGCAATTACTTTGTTGGAATGTTAAGGATAGATCTACCTCCATTTTATTCAGAGTTATTAGATACGTGGTTAGAAGTAGGATATTTAAGAGAGAAGTATGATGATTTTAAAGGAAAGGAACTCCTTTTTAATAATAAGTATATAATTTTTCGTGGTTCTAGTATATTTGATCATAGCCTATTTGCAAAAGGCATATTTCGACTGGAGCACATTATTGAAAAGAATGGTAGATTAAGATCGGATGATTATTTCATCAGAAAAGGTTTGTTTACATGGAACATATCACGAATAAAATATATTTTTGGAATGATCCCTGATAGTTGGAAGAAAAAATGGTGAGAAAAGAAGAGGAGAAAATAGGATTAGATAAGGGAGAAATCAACTTTGTATTGGGTGACAGAGTAATACCCTTAAGTGAAATCCCATCAAAAAGATTATACCTACAGTTACTTGATAACAAATCTGAAAATTCATCTGTTCTGAATAAGTTGAAAGATTCGTTTAATATACCCATTATATGTGCAGAAAGAGCATTTACTAATTTAAGGAAATGTACTCTTAATAGCAAGCTACGAGAATTTCAATTCAAAATGTTACATAGTATTATTTATACAAACCATCATTTGTATCGTTTTGGTGTAGTTTCAAACAATTGTTGTTCCTTTTGTAAGAAAGAAGAGGAAACATATAGTCATGTTTTTTACGAGTGTGTTCACATTCAAAATATGTGGGAAAAGGTTAGCATTGAATTCAAGTATCCTATTTTGAAAGATTTGAACTGGGAGAAAATTTATTTAGGAATTAATATGGAAAATGTGGGGAGAGAAAATTTAGTAAATCATCTTATTCTATTAGTTAAATATATGACTTTCCAATGTAGGAAAAGAGCGACACCTCCGACCGAAAAAGAAATTAAAGCAATGATGTCAGACAATCGATTAGAAGAAAAAAAATTGGCTTTGGAGAGAGGTACCCTCTCATTACACCTTAGAAAATGGGAACATTTTGATTTCCGGGACGAAGAGATGGACATGGGGAGCTAAGCGTGCTTAATAACATCAAAATCATGAAGAAAATTCTGAACTGTAGTTTTTTAAAATCTGAGGCGGAACAACGGACACAATGGGGGGGGGGGCCTTTTCTTTTTTTCTTCTTTTTTTTTTCCTTTTTCTTTTTCTTTTTTTTTTCTCTCATTTTCTTCCTTTTCATCTTCTTTTTATATTTTCCCCCTTTTTTATCACAAAGACTTCCATATATTGCATAATTTACTATTTAATACATGCATGTAAAATATTATGGTTACTTATTATTATGTAATTTGGCACAATGATACTGCATGTGAATATATTTGTTTGTATATTTTACCTTGATTATTGCGAAAATGTATTTTGAAAAAGGAAGTAATAAAAGATTCTTAAAAACAAAAAAAAAATTAAAATTAGCTTGCGTCGTTACTACTAGAGGATACCATCAAATTTATTATAACCAGCTGAAATGGGAAGCGGTGCTCAACGTAAGTTGAGGATAGGTTACGCTGTGCATGCATACGCATGCATTGGCAATAGACTGAAGCTAGCTTTCCTATTTCTCGCTAAAGTCAATCACGTGATTCACGTCAATAGTAATAACGAAGCAGATCCTTGAAGGAGTGACACATGGATGCGCCACATATGCGCCAGAGTCAGATGTGCATGGAGCGAATGCAAGTACCGGTAACTGCGTAAAGTTAGATCTGCGTTGCCGTTAACGTCAGATGTAATTTGTAATTTAGAAGTTCTGGAAATGAAGTGCCAACGTTAACGTTACAACTGACAGCTCGTCTCGTTTTCTTCCGCACGCACCTGCTGCCAGGCCGAGGTGCATGATTGATAGGTAAGCTATCTGTATGGTCAGGGGTCCCAAAGCTACGCAGGTCCTAAAGCTACGCACCCCGCAAATACGCGCAATGCGATGCGTTCAATGCGCCAAACTTTTGGTGTGACTGAGCAACGAGATTATCATTTACGTTCGCCAAAAAGAATGAGTAATTTTCCTTTATTTTTGGTGATATTATCACTATTTGCAAATCGGGATGAAATTCACGTCAGCATGGTCAGTCAGCTTAAAAATCAAGATTTGCATTCATTTATTACGTGTGCGTAGCTTTAGGACCCTTTCATTTTTTCCACCAAATTCGACATGGGTATCGACATCGACTTGAAAATTAATGTTATTGATATTTTTCCGTCATAATTTAATCAGGAATTTAATTTAAGAATATGTAGAACCAAGATATATAAAAGAATTTCACATAAATCATTGAAAAGGTGACTTTTTAGCCACTGGAAATAAAGTGCGTAGCTTTAGGTCCCCCCATCATACAATAACCTCGCAATCACAGCGGCATAAGTGTGACTGTGAGTGGGCTCACTCACACAATATGCGAGGTTATTGGAGATATAACCTCGCGGGGCAACCTCGCACTCAGTTGTTGGTGATAATAGTCAAAATTGACTGATTGCCATAAAACACTAATCAACAACATCATGATCAGTACCTTCATACTGTGAGCAATTGCCTCCCATAGGCAAGTGTGTGATATCTTGCCCATATGTGTGCAGGAGAGGAGCAAGATCACCAACCAAAAACAGCCTGAAAAATTTCACTTGATCAAGATGATAAATATCCCATCAAAGGATCTGCCATGAAATTAGATATTCTATCATTCTAAAATGTGGAAGGAAGTATTTTCTCAAAATTTTGCTGATTATATTGGTGTTTTTACCTCCTCAACTTAGACCGAAAATTCTGTCTCTCGTTCTTTAGCTCTTCACTTAGAGACAGAAACGGTCGTATCACTCTGCTGTGCAAACCGACTACTCGCCGACGAGTAGCTGGAAAAATCGCAATAATTTGATTTTTCCTCATATATCTAGATCTACATATTATTATTGAATTGGTTAGGCCTAGGCTCTACTATTTAAGGAATCGGCTCAACTTACCAATTTGACTGAATAATCCATTTAAAGTAGAATTTCATTGATTTTGAATATTGATTTAATTTTTATTATTGCATAGGTGAAGCTTAGATTGAACAAGGTTCATCAAAATTCAACGCTTGGAAACATTTGAAGTAATGATTATTATCAATTATAAAATGATATAACACAGCCCCGCTATAGCACCTATAGAGCTCTTTGAACGCTGCTGAGATATGTGATGTCATACCAGGGAGCAATCCTTCCTAAGCAGACGATGCCCCATAACATCTTACACATTTTCAGTGCCTGTTTTGTCATCTCATCTTCACTTATTTCTCTTACTTCGCTAGCGTCAGTATAAATGTTTATTTGTTGCCTCACTCTAAATTTCCTGCATGGTATTATTTTGATGAAAAATGCAGCGTTAAAAAAATAAAGGAATCAATCGCTTGTAAACAAAATAAGATGCCATTGTATTTTCAGCTGCATGCACCGCGGCATGTCGGCGTTTCAAGAGGGAACGAATACCATCTGTGACGAACTATCCCAAACTCAGACACCATCGATGACAAACTATCCCAAACACCATGAAGAGATACCTTGCAGCAATGCAGGTTCAGTCTGCAATTTAATGTAAACAATAAACACATTTTAGTCAAGCATGTCTCAACTGTTTACATGCATTAAGAAATTGAAAAATACTTCCTTCCAAATGTAAATAACACCTTTGCTAAATACCATATCATAACCTGACTTTGATACACTATGTAATTCTTTCATTACTTTGTTTGCATCAACATAATTTGTCATATCTCTGCCCTGTGATACTTTAAAGGGCCTTTTCAAGCTTTGAAATACCTAAATAAACCTTCTCACTCATTCCTTATTTTTAGTGTTATATGAGCTAAATAAAACATTATAAATGCGCCCCAAATTTCTGCATGCATGTCATATCATGTATATTATAGCCTTTTCAATATCATAGCTATTCATATAAACATTCAAGCAATATGAGTTTTGTCATAATAAATAATCCATCAGCATGGCGTGGCACACAACGAAGCCTGAACGTAAACGCCCTCATACCTGATTCATTATTCATGTAATTTGCATAGCGCACATGTAGTCCTTCACATACATGTACACTTTCACTATCACCATACTCATGATATAGCAATTTGGCACCACAAATTAAGGCACTTCAATATCATAATATAATGTGAGTGGGTTATATAGACAGATTAATTCTTAAACTTCAATATTACATGTTCATTTACTTACATCATTGGGCTTGTATCCGAAATTTAAACAAAAATCAATGGCATCGTTGCGGGAACGAAATCTTCCTAACACAGGAAAATTAGCAGCACACCTTGACAGCGCCCTCACTTGGGCAAACTAATTTTTCACTGTCAAACCTTCGCTTACACCCGACACCATCCATGCTATAATTCAGCGGGCTTTACAATTCGAAAGTGTGATTTCTTTGATTGATCATTGACCCTTATCATGACTTTTTACAAACAAAAGATTTTAGTTACTAGAAACGGTTTCACTTCCCTTTTAGAATGATGTGAAATACGGTCATGGTGAAACACACCAAACTCTTTATAATTTAAAAATAATTGCATTGCAGTTACGTTCACTTGATATAGGACGTCGTCTGCTTAGGCAGGATTGGTACCTGATGTGACGTCATGAAAACATGGGTATATTTCTGGCGAATCGCTCGGATATCCCAGATGCTGAGAAGCGTTTTTATTTGTGCCATTTTTTAATCATCAAACACGCAGTTAACGTAAAACTTGTACAATTACCATCTGCAAGCTTTCTAGTTTCTAGAGATACATTATTGAGCATATTTGTGATTTGCTTTGAATATCTACTTTAAAGCTCCTTTTTCAGGTAATTCAGGGTCCAAGGTATTCTCCGTTTGAAAATCTTGCAGCCGTATTCAAACTGTTATTAGTGTGTAAGTCAATGTGTATTCGGTTTGCACAGCAGAGTGATACGACCGTTTCTGTCTCTAAGTGAAGAGCTAACGAACGAGAGACAGAATTTTCGGTCTACCTCAACTCAGAGGTCTTGACAGGCCAAAACTGACACAGCCCCATATAGTGATGGTCCCGTGAGTGGAGTGGGCTTGGCTTATTAATCTGGTAGTACAATGGTACTGGCCACGGAGCTGTATGGTACTGGCCACGGAGCTGTATGGTACTGGGAGGCAGGTGTATACACAGAAATACTATGCCTCACAAGGATCCGGGCTAGCTCGGCACTAGGGCAAGCTCGGCCTTAGCGGAAAATCGCGGCCGAGTAAGCCCAGAGAGTTGCATTGATCGCAAATACTTTTGTTGAATTTCGCATTAATTACACTTAAATTCAAAATTATTTTATATCAATGAGTAAAATGATTAGCATGATTAGTAAAGAAGTAGAGTAAGGGGAGAGTTTTCGGCCACTTAAGACAAAATCCTATTTTTTAAATCTTTATTTCATATTTATTTTCATTTCTTACTCAAATCATGAAAGCAAATATTGTTACTATTTTGACCAACAAAAAAAATCCTGGAAGAAAATCAAGAATTGCCATAGTAATATTCATTGTCATTTACCCTATCTCGGAGGCAGTTTTCAGCCTAGCAGATCAGTTTTTGGCCGCATGTACACTGTGCGTTCGCCCGCTGATCAAAAGTCCCAGTGGCCCGAGCCGGTGTCCAACGCCAGAGCTCCCCCGCATAAAACCCGGCCAAAAACTGCTCCCGCGGTATCAGAATTGTAATCTCAAGACTAACGGAGATATCGCGTGTGCGTCTCACACACCAACTTTCTTTGACTGCCGCGTGCGATTGGACACTTCTGAGCTTGTGACATACGAAAAATCCTGATCTAAAACTTGAAATTTCTTGAAATACAGCTCAGTTTTGGAACCCATTTTCCTTATGGACATGCGTAAAGCACAAGAATTCTCAGATTAGGGTAGCAGGACCGCCGATTACATCGCTAAAATGTGATATTTAAGGACATTTTTTTCATTGCAACTGCGGTTCCTCTGTGACTTTAGTATGTGTTGTATGTGTGTGATATGTGATATGCTGTCATGCTATGCATTTTAAAGTGATTTTGCCATGCATACGTCATACCGGCCGAATTCTCAACCCGGCCGAAAACACCATCCTTTACTCTAATGTTGAAAATTTCAAGAAGTAAAATTATGCAAAACATGAAATTTAAGGTTAAGAAACGCGTAGCGTCGACTTCAACTCTTGTGACATAGTCACCGCGCAGTGCCGAGTTCACCATAGCGCCGAGTTAGCGCGACCCTCCCTCATAATCCCATAATCCCATTCCCACGCACGGTATACCTTGCAAAGTGCAAACCACTCTCGGTGTTTGCTAAGGTGGTTCTGGTCATATTCAACCTGAAATATTAGCAATCAAAATACCAAAAAAGATTAGTCTATATCTACACATTTTCAGCAGGACGGATGAGGTTCTTCTTACCTTGCACATGTATTCAGTCAGTTGTTATTTGCATGAGAAACGATGATGCAACTGCCCCGAGTCGGCACTAGTCTAGCTTAAAGTCTGTGATGTGGACGTATTTAGTTATTTCGTTCATACAACTACGTGTTGTGCGTCACTGCATGCTTCTATCCACTAAACTCTATGTAGAGTTGACTGCGTCTATATCCCGTGCGAGTGCAAGCGAGATGGTGCGATCGCGAAGTCCACACATGGCATATAATCAGTGGACTTCACACCATCTACGCATTGGATAAATGAACAGTGTGCGTGCAGGTTGTTCATCTTTCCAATGCGTAGACGGTGTGAAGTCCACTGATTATATGCCATGCATGTACTTCGCGATCGCACCATCTCGCTTGCACTCTTGCGGGATATAGACGCACTCAACTCTACGTAGAGTATTTCTGTGTTTACACCTGCGTATGTTCTCCACACTGTTGAAACAAAGAACACGGTAGAAGATCATAAAATGAGGCAAAAAAACAGAAGTAATATCTTAGGAACTGCTCTCTGGTCACCCCCAGTTGTCAACCCGTTGGCCCCAAATCGGGGAAGGTTGTGTGTCTTTGTCCCATAGGGGGCACACGTGAAGTAATACAATATCCTTTTCAGGGGACCAAAACGCCTCCTCGTTGGGAGGGAATTTGCTCAGAAGGGAATATTGTATTAGATCTATGTTGTCTTTTTCAAATTCCACCAATTTCTTTTTCTGTAGGACTTTAAGCATTTAGCATTCATTACTGTATACGCCATATATTTCGCGGGGGTTTTATTTTCGCTAATTTCGCGAATTGCAAGTAGGTCGTGAATTTAACAACACGCCAAAATATTTCCAACATAAGAAGTCGGTTGAATTTGTTGTCTCCTGGTCAGAAATTCACCACTTCGCTTTGCAAAAGTACATCATCACCGCTGTTTGTAGATTTGAGAATTTTCCGACCGCGAATTCAACCACTCACAAAATAGTCTGGTTAGTCCTATTCGCAAAAATTTATGGCCACGAAATTTATGGCTTATACAGTATGTAAGTTTGACAGATATTCATTTGATATTTTATTTGCTATGGTTGATTTTCTGGAAAGTGTTCTGTAATAGGATCCACCACCATACTTTCAGCGAAAAGCATGTAGTCGCACTTTGTAGTCGCAGTTCGCAACGCTAGAGAAACTAGAAAGGCTGGCTTGTACCAGCACTGTGTATAATGTAGTTACAAGTTCAATAGCTTTTGTGTGTATCAGCGGGCCTTTTTCCACTCTAGATCATTCATACATAAGAGGAAAATAATTATTTAAGATTTCACTTTCAACTCTGAATCCCCAAATTTGTGGCACAGTAAGAGTTGAAGAGTCCCTGAATCAGGTAATCTAGCAAGTTTAAGGAAATTAAATCTTGCTTAGATCTAGAGCAATTTTGTTGTCTGTTTTTGGCTGCTGCAACACTGAATGTTGGACAAAGTGACAGTGTACTGTTACTGTTATTGTTAAGTCACTACACTAGTATAGTATTCACTAAACTCACTTTAGTATACAGCACTCATCCAATGTCCTAGGTTATGATTATAACTTTCATATTGTACTGGGACCAAGCACACTAATACCTTGAATACTAAATAGTAATAGATTAGTGGTTGTATTCACACCAAGTAACAGTGGTCATATTGACTACTAGATCTAAGCAACTAATGCAAAAAATACTATTCATTTTCTATTGCATGTTCTAAATGTATGGGGGGAAAATATGATCATGACGATAAATATATTACATGTAAATACTTCCTTTCAATTCACTCTTAAAAATCTCACTCTTACTTTAAAGGGAAAGTCCATCCTGGTAACAGATTGATTTGAATAAAAGAAAAACAAGAGAAACAGATTAGTGCCAGTTTGAGCAAAATTCGACAAGAAATAAGAAAGAACTGAAGTTTTGAAGTTGTAATCAAACAAACACAAATTTGCAACTCTGTGACGTATCTTGCTAGCTCGTCTCCCATTTGCTCAGTAAAGAAAATCTCATAAAATTTTCATTTTCTAAGTTTTTGATGAAGGAATAGATTTGATTCATACAGTTTTTGTGTAAACACATATGAGCAATGATTATATCTAAGGTACATGTAGATCTATGATTGAGTATTATCTAACTTAGGTGATGAATTTTAAATTGATGGAAAAGACATCAAGAAAATGAGGAATCTGCTTAACATGCTTATCACAATTTTTCATTCAATTCAATTCATTTTGGTTTATTGATAGAAAGCAATACCTTGTAAAAACAGTCTAGAGACTGATACATACAAAGTTTACAAATTTACATAATAAAATTGAAAAGATTACATAAAAAAGTACAGTGCATGTCAATAAATTG
Source organism: Heliocidaris tuberculata (assembly GCA_025618425.1). Taxonomy (NCBI): domain Eukaryota; kingdom Metazoa; phylum Echinodermata; class Echinoidea; order Camarodonta; family Echinometridae; genus Heliocidaris; species Heliocidaris tuberculata. The sequence continues at coordinate 39,104,761 of CM046834.1, read as the reverse complement.
TCAAGAAACAAACCAAACTTTGAAAGAAAAATGAACATGAATCATTTCAAATATTGCACTCAAATTGATTATAAATACAATAAAATCAATTTAAAAAATGCTGTTTCATTGCTCCAGATTATATATAAAAAAAAACAATTCCTGATATTACTAATAATAATTATTATTATCATCATTATTATTCCTGAAATAACAATTTCCAGTGTACCTTAACAAGAAGGTTTAGTTCTGGGAAAGGTGAAAAATGATTTCATTTGTGAGCTTTCTCATTCCTTTTATGTCAGTTTGGAAGAACATCATACCAGAAATGTCCACTGGAAAGGATTTCTCTTGAAATGCTCTCATATTCGAAGTAGGATGACTGACGAGAAACAGCTGAAGTGTTCGGGCCAAATATTCATGCTACATGTATGTGCAGTCCCATATTCCCATTCCTGTGTGCAGTGCATGTGCTTATCAGAGTGGTTCAATTTCTTATCCTTTTGATATCTTTTCCAAGACCTCACAGTGTACACCACTTTTCATGTTGTTTTTCCAAAGGTTTGTATTTCTGAAGGTTCGTTACTCTGACGGTTCGTAATTCCGAAAATGAAAAAGGGTTCATATTTCCAAAGGTGTGTTTTTCCGAAAAGGTATGTAGGGCTCTAATGCATTTTCGGAATTACGAACCTTCAGAATTATGAACCCTTTTTTATTTTCGGAATTACCAACCCTATTTCATTTTTGGAATTACGAATCTTCGGAATAACGAACCTTCGGAATAACGAACCTTCAGAGTAATGCATCAAATGTTCGGAATTGATCACCCTTTCCCCTTTCCCAATTGCTTTTAGACAGTTTCTTGTGCAATGTAGTTGCATGACCAGAACTCAGCTTATTGGCTTTGCAGCAAATGTAAGCAAAGAAAACTGATATCCCTAGTCAATGGGTGACTGTCTTCCATAGCAAACAGGGAGTTGTTTCCTAAAAATGTCAAAAAGTACCATTTAGATCTAGACTAAATATTATCTTTTTTAATGTTAAAAGTATGAGATCATGCAAAGTCTTGACTTTGGAAGGAGAAAGAAAACACCATTGATAAAAATTATAATTAGGCAAGAAATGCATCATGGAACCATCTTTATGCAATGCTGTTTGTATTTTGTGTGTGTGTGTGTGTTGTAGCATCTCTTGCATTTTAAAATTTGTATAGAAGACCTGTAGATCTAGATCTAGACTCTATTTGTGTTTTAGAACCTATGTATTGAGATCTGTTGTTACCTGTATAAATTATCATTCTATGGAATTTGAAATTATGTTGTTCATAATATTAGTTTGTATGTACTTCCTTCTTCTTTAATGTTGTGTCACAGATTCTTGTCAAAATTCCACTTGTGAAGCCAGAAGCCACCGCTTTATGAACAAAGAAACCTCTGGTCATACTAGAAGACGCTCAACTTGTCAAGACTGCAATAGAATGTCAGACTTTGATGAAGGCTCCTTTATTGAGTCTGATGAGGTGGGGCCACATTGGGAGCTTGAAGGTAACCCTTACCTGGCAGGCTTCGATGAAGACGATCAGCCTGGAACGGGTTCAGATGGTTCCAGCAGCGATTGTGGCGATGTCCCTCTCCCATTTGAGAGTGAGCACCCCAACAAATTTGTCCCTTGGGCGATGAAGCAGTATCCTTCAGATGTGATTGAGGCATGGACCATGGTTCACAACTGTACACTATCTGGAAACCACCAGCTTGCTTCACAGTTCATGGAGACGTTGTCTAAAGAAGGTACACAATTTACTTTTTTCCTACAAATTGTCATGTTATGAAAACCTCTCACTCTCCTCCCCTCTCCTCTCAGCCACTTTTCCCATTTTAGTTGTTACTTATTTGGAAGAAATTTGATGATATATAAAGCAAAAGCAGAGAGAGAGAACAAAAACAAAAAAACCACTGGACCATATTATGTTGATTGACGAAGATATGTTTTATTATATGATTTGTCAGCTAGTGTAAATATATTTTGCTGATTGCTCTAAGTCTTAACAAACAAACTTCTTTTTTTCTTTTTTTACACCTCAGTACTGGACCAACCAAATCATGAAGGAGAGACATTGCTTTACATGGCTGCCTTCAGAGGACACACCCAGATGGTTGCCAATTTGCTCAAGGCTGGCACAAACCCACACAAAGGAGATGAGTTTTTTGACATGACTCCACTTTTTGTTGGTGAGCTAAATCACATTCTCCTGATTAGTACATGTACTGATACAGTGCACAGTGTTGTTGCCCTCAGTTTTTCTTGTGTCCTCTACAGTGTCAGGGTGTTTAAATAGGTGTGGTATTATTCAATCCTTGATAGCTGTACGTGTAAATAAAGTGGTTGAAACAGCTAGCTGCTTGTAAAAGTATAATTGAATGTTTCAGCCAAAAAAGTTTATGTTAGGTGTTGGAAAATTCTTGTTTGCCTCTTCTTTTTGTTGTTTTTGTTTTTGCATTTGTTTTTGTTGTGTGTATTTAATTATTTTTGCTTGAGGGGAAAGAGGGAAAAGTGCCAAAATTACCCCCAAATTTTTCTCTTTTTTTAATATAAAAATATTTGAACTAATTTCTGCTCACTCAGTATATCTTGGGCCTTACCTTGAACACTAATCGTATTCGCACCTCTCTCAGAGCTCTCTCTCTCTCTCTAGCTGTACAGAACTGCCACATTGAGTGTGTCAACAAGCTGCTGGAATATGTTCCTGTCAATTTTGAGAACACCAGCGGTTTCACAGCCCTCTTCAAGGCAGCTCAGTTTGGATCGCACAAAGACATGCTACGATTCATCAGCCCTCCTCAGCATCTGCAGGAAATACTGCATGAAGCAAGACCTCAAAATGAAGTCATTCTTGATATTCTGCTCGAAAAAGGTACATGCATACTACCATTTGTTGAGAGCCAAATCGGCATTAGCTCATAAATCATTTAACACTGAATTAAACGTCCTTCTGGCTCTCAGCAGGCAGTACATGCTAAACATAGAGTATATTGTTGAAGGTTAGAATATTTCAGGCCTAGCGCTACGGTACTATTTGCATCTCATTAACCCCTGGTTTGTTTTGAATTACCAACGGACTTCTAGCTCAGTGCGTGCGTGTGGTCATCACAATGGCAAAACAAGGAACTTTAATTTGCGCCTCTATTTTGGCGATTTATGCGCTGAAACTTCCCACATGAACTAATTTGTAGTTATAAATGATTGTCTGCAAAAATCCTGAAATATGATGACTGTTTTGTCGAGTTATAGCAACATTTTGAAATGAAAACGTCAAAAAACTATGTGTCTATTTTTTTCTGACACAAGTCTACCCCTGCATAAATATTCATGAAACTTCATTTCCTTATTCGGGGGTGTATATTCCTTATTTAGACAAAGTTTCGCTGATGCGACTTCTTTCTTTGCAGAGATACTACGTCTTTTTCACACGATATCTTGCAGCAATTTAGAGCAGCAAATTGTGTGCAGTGATGCCAAATTCACGATCTGCACATACGATATTCATGAGTCAGCCGTAGTCAGCTCATTCTTAGATTGCGCATGCGCATGGCCCATGGAGCACTCGTGGCTCTCGCGCACAGAGCTCAGCCCTACACAGATTTCAACGCATGGGACGTGGTTTTAATATTTTTCTGTTTTGTCAGCCTCAGCGATCTGACACCGAGATCCTTTTTTTTCTGACACAATTCTATGTGGAAAATTCACCTCAAGTAAATACCATGTGATTGTAGAAAAATGTACAATAAAATGATTCATGACAGTGATTTTCTTGCAAATCTAGCTGAAATGAGGAATTTTAGGAGAAGTTTAACAGGTAAAATTTTCTGTTTGTAACTGAAGAAATATCGCTAAAATTTCATATTTTCCATTGGTCGAGCTTTGATTTTGCAGTATTGTTGTGAAAGATACATATATATTTAATAATTTTTCGAACTTTATGTTTACAAAAAGTGGTGTTTAATACATTATTTTTCAGCTTGCATTTGTAAACAACTTTACGTAAATCGTGGGAAAATGCAAGAACTGGTGAGGTCAAAGGGGGTCAACTCAATGGACAATCGCTTGCTAATTATAGGGCTAGTCCCCGACTGATTTCTTGTTACCAAGTGGATTAAAAAAAAAGAAATTGTCTTCTGTCATCTCCAGATGCTGCAAGTCAGATGTAAAATTTTTTTTGTGTAAAGCACAAAAAATAGCAGTACCATTTATCTAGTAAATGTTTGATCATGCAAAAGGGCTTAAAGTGATCATTTGTTTTCAAATATGACTTTAAACAAGTGTAAAAGATTCAAAAACCTTATAATAAGAATAATATTGAATATTTAGGAGTGGTAAAACAGGAAGTAGTATAGCACTTACAAAATTACAGATTTGAAAAGAAAAGGCAGCAGGAAAAAGACACTCAAAAAGTAAGAGATTAAATTAGAACATTATATTACTGGGGAAAGAGATATGTTTTTAGGGATCTTTTGAAAGCGGCAAGACAGGTTATTTCTCTGATGCAGAGTGGAATGTTGTTTCATGTTTTTTTCTTTTTATTATTTTTTTTTTTTTTTTTTTTTTTATTATTCTAGTGCACCCTTTCTTTCTATGATCAGCATCACCTAAAACCATGTTCTTTTCATTAGTAAATATGTGATTCCTGTTCCTGATTCTCCATCTTGCTGACCTCAATAAAACTCCTCTTATCTCCTTATGTTACCCAGGAGCCAATGTGAACTTCACATCAAAGGTTGGACTCACTCCACTCTTAGTAGCCACACGCGAGAACAACGTGTATGCTGTCAGAAGGTTGCTGGAGTGTGGGGCTGACCCCATGGCCCTCTACAAACACCCTATCTCCTCCATGAAGGCCCCTCTCTCTGCCCTCGACATGGCCGCCGAAGACGAGAGTACAGAGTAAGGGATCATTTTCATTATGATTTTATGTTAAATTTCATGATGCACCACGACTCTTGCTAAGATTTTTAAGTGCTAATATTTTGTGTGTTCCATCAAATTTGTTCTAAAATGAGTACAATATACAGCACAAGAATTAATTCAAGTGGTATGTGTGACATATATTATGGTATACATGGGTATCAAATTCACTGTTTTCCCCCAACAAATTGTTGCTTACACTGTTATGAAAAATATTGTATGTATTTGCAGCCAAACCTCTGTACTTCATTTGGATTTCAGCTATACATTGCCCAGTCCTTACTCTCATTTTCTTAAAGAATCTTATTTTATCTTCCTTTGTAGATCGTTAAAAGTCATCCTTGAAAAATGTGGTGATAATAAGGCTTTGATGTCGAGAAACAGTGCCATGTGCTTGGCAGTTCGCAAGGGGAACCTAGCCTGTGTCCAGGCTCTCATTGATGCAGGACTTGATGCTGACATGGGTGTGAAGCTACCACCTACAGAACTTGAGCGGTTCCGATCATCAGATGATGCATTACCCGTACTCACCTGCGTTGACAGGGTTAATCTTGAACTTGTGAGGTACCTCCTGTCCAGAGGCGCATCCCCCCTGTATCGCAATCTTCCCATTACCAAGCCTCTAGATCACTGTCCTCTGTACAATGCTTTCTTAAAAAGCAGCAAACTCCTGGAGATTCTTCTCACGCACTGTGCGGAAATGAAAACTTGCCCTACCCTCAGAGACATCTATTTTCCTATCAAAGAACTTGCCGTGTGGGAACAGACACCCTCCTGCTTTGAGCTTGTATTGCAGGCTGGATTCAAACTTGATTTAGATTCAATGAGCTTTGATCAGATCCTTATGCACCAATGTACTGTTGAACAAGTGGCCAAGATTTGGTGGACTTATACTGATGAGCTTCCAAAAAATGAACATCTTATTGATATTCTTGGTACCTTAACTGGTAAATATTTTTATGTACTTCTTAGGGCTGCACGATATTGCATTTTGGGTTATTCGATAATTGTCAGCTTCATTATCATCACCACCCAAAAATGTACATTTCCAGTCACCTAAAATTCAGCACAACTCAAAACTGTTACCCACCCAGTCACCAACCATCCTGCTTCAAAATTAAATATCACATTGTCTTTGAATTGGATCAAAAAATTCTGATTAATTAAGATAAAATTACATCATTTCAAACAAAAAAATTTTTCTCTTCATCGCTCTCAAAGGGCGGGATGCAAGAAAAAATTCAAGCTTCAAGGTACAGACTCATGAATAATAAATACCTTTATAACCTAGATACTCAGGGCTGCTTGTTAAATATTCATGAGCTTGCCCTCTGCTTGTCTATAATTGTACTATTTTGACAGTGTCAATTTCTCAGTTTAGTTGTACATTTCTGTTCACAATAAAGTTGAAAAAGTGAAGCCAGAAGTAAGAATTTGTTCCTTTTAACTTTTTCCCTCATTTCAGAAACACCTCGGTCATTGGCTGATCTTTGTCGAGTGGCTATACGTAGACAAATCTGCTTTCCAAGACTGGCCAAGCCATCAGAGTCTGTTCTGCTCTTGCCAATTCCCCAACACTTACAGGACTACATCAGACATGCATGAAAGGACATGGATCAGGTATGAGCTAACATTCAACCATGGTGTCTGGAATCCTTTGGTCTGCTGCTGTAAGATGGCACATTGCTATTCCTGGCCGTGATGCTTGCAGCTCTTCACACTACCTCTGTCTAGAGGTAAAGGCCTAAAGGTTAAGCGAAAGCAGTGCAATCTCAGTTTTCCCTATTCTGTGGAAAATAATGATCACATATCTATAGTCCTGGTGTATTTGATATGGCATCTCACCCATTTGGACTGTGATGACCATCTTGCCAACCAACCTGCACCAGGGTGCTGATCGTGCTATTACTGTTCCTTCGCAGAATCGTCTGTCCAGCCCACGTGTTGAATCATCTCCAGCATGATGGACTTTCAGTTTGTCAGTCTGTTTTTGAAATATATCCCAGAGTATGACAGGGTAAAGAGTACCAATCACCAAAAATATTTTGCTCTGTTAGAGGTACAATGTCGCTATGCTGTATTGAAAATATGAACTTCAAATGTTGATTCTATAAAGAGATTGCAAGTTGAAATGCACTCTCAATATTCATTACAGCGACTTGTGAGGAGACTGGGCATACGTACTGGCATAGAATATGGGCCTGCACGGAACCCAACTCCAAGTTCAGTTCCATGCAAGGGGGTTTTAAGCGATCCTCTATTTTTCTCATACTCCTTAACCGTTAACCCATAAAAGCCCAGGTAAAGTATTTTATACATTCTAGCTGTAGACAAATTATTTTTTTAGGTGATTGGTACACTCTAATATTATACCGATTTGTCTTGTGGTAGCCAAAGTGAAACCTGTATATTTGAAAATGAAATCCTCTTTATAATGCGAACAAAGTTGCGCTGTTTAAAAAAAGTCTATTTTGAAGATTTTGTCATTCAGATTGTAAGAGTTGAACAAAATAAGGGCATACTTTCCATTTTTTCACTCTATATAGGGGTTTGTGATTTTCCCTTTATACCTCTACCTCCAAAGCCAGTTCTAAAGGCATTGAGTTTGGGATGGTCTGCATTTTCTGCATTTAAAAAAGAAAAACAAGCATGGATATCTTTGCATTAAAATCACTTTTGCTTTGAATTTTCTTAGATCCAGGCCCCATCAGGGATGTGTTTGCTAGTGTTCTGATTTCATATATTATATGAATATATTGCTTTGTTTACAAGGGGTAAATGGCTGGTCCACGTTTTATCCCAAAGCTCCTATTACATTGCAAAAACTTGAATTGTGTTACCAGATTTTGGGGTCTGTGTGCCCTAGACCTGTGTGAACGTTGAGATTGGTTGGGGTACCGAGACCTCTGTTTAGTGTCCAGCTTAGTATTGCAGAACATATTCCAGTTATGGATAATTCTGTGCAATGTGTGTGTTGCAGATAATAATAATGATAAAAATAATTAGCATTTTGCGCGCTCTCCATAGTAGAACTATATCACAGCGTTTACAAACTTAATAATACTTAAATTATTTCATTTAAAAAAAAGAGAAAAATATGTTGATATTACCCCTGACTAGTGGTAGTGATACCAGTAAGAACCATTAGTTAATGGTCATTTTGAAAAAAAATCATGAGATGAAATAAATGGAAAAAAATACATCATAATTATGGGACACATTGCATGGAATTGCCCTTATGATATGCAGAGTGAATAGTGTTTCAGAAGAATGTTGAGAATATTGAGAATGTTGAGAGCATTGTTAAGGACTGGTCACATTTGTCCGATAACGAGATTTTTCATTTAAGGTACACCCTTGAGCTGCCCTGCTATTAAACAAACATGAGCATTATCACACATACACTACATATTACATGTAGTAGGGTGTATCTTTCATTGAAAATCTCATTATCGTTATCTGACAAATGTGACCAGCCTTTTAGTCTGAATGGAGAGATGCAGTGACTGTTTTTATTCAAATTCAAACAAGGGAGTGTGCTAGTGCTTGGGGGAGGGGGTGCAAGAATTAAATATATCTCATTTCTCTGGTAGGATGTAAAGCTATGGGTCTCACATTGGTCCTTTCAGTGGGCAAATCCAAGATATTTGTTTATTTTATGCCTCATATGTTACTAAGTTTAATGGAGAATGAATATGATGAACATGAAAATATGATTTTATTTGGTAGAATGTCTGGTGTAAGCTTCAGTATACTGAAAAACTTTGTTATAATTGGTAAAAAATGGGATAAAATACAGTTAACCTGCCCACACATTTTGGGCAATATATTTCTTAAGGTTAAAACCAGAACAACAACTTAAATGTAGTGAATAAGAGCCAAATATGCAATTCAAAATATCTTGAAGGGTTTCCATTCATCCATTCACAGAGATAAACAAAGGAAGTGTGTATATATGGTAGGAAAGCATGAATTTCAGTCAGTTCATAATCCCAAGCAAACTGGTCAGGTAACTAGAATCTGTACACAATCTTGCCAAATTCAGTGACTTTTGGGGCAGTCCAGTTTTTAGATGAATGCACAGTTACTGATAAAGTTATATTGCACAAAGTTTATTTCATCGTTGTTGGTTTGTTGACTTTAAAAGACTAGGAATGTGCATTGAGTAATTTGTGTGTGATCAACTATGTGTATTCAATACCCATCCAGTTGATTTTCATTTTGAGTTTGAGTTGTATTTGCTTTGTGGGAAATTACATGTATATTCAGTACCATCTCATTGATTTTCATTTTGAGTTGGATTTGTAGTTGCTTTGTGCAGGGAAATTATTCAGCACCCTATGAATTTAGATGATTTTCATTTTGAGTTTGAGTTGCACATGTAGTTGCTTTGTGCAGGGAAATTATATATGTACATGCATATTCAGTACCATCTAGTTGATTTACATTTTGAGTTTGAGTTGTAGTTGCTTTGTGGAAGAAAATTGAAATTCGGTGTTTTAGCACAAGCCCCTAGCCCCAAAACAGTTGCTTATTCATATGTGTGTGTGTGTGTGTGGGTGTGTGTGTGTGTGTGTGGGTGGGTGTGTGTGTGTGTGTGTGGGTGGGTGTGTGTGTGTGTGTGTGTGAAGGGACCCATTTACATTTTCTCAGATGAGACATGGGGTCCTGAGACCAAGGCCAGCAGGAAAACTGTTTGATTATATTCATTTAGCATTAGGCTGTTTGATCAAGACTGACATCAAAATTCGGAGACCAAGACTTGTCTCACTACATCACTTCTCACTTGAGTGTATGGTGGGACTGATTATTGAATGTACCATAGGCTAGCTGCGTCAATGATTAATTATGAATCAGAAAATCACTGTAGCATGATAGTTTTGTTCCACAAAAACAACAGTGGAGTGATGTGGGAACAATTTAACATTACAGTTATGGTTATTGTCAGGTTTATTGTCCCCGCCGAACGAAGTTCGCGAGGGGACTATGAAACGGGCTCCGTTCGTGTGTGCGTGTGTCCGTCCGTCCGTCCGTCCGTGTGTGCTCAAATGTTAGAAAATGCTACTTCTCTGTCATTTCTTGGCTGATTTTGATTCTGATTGTTTTATCTGATAGGGCTGGGTGGGGGCTTCCAAACTTCTACACAGAATTTTGAAATCATTAATTATGCAAATTTATGCAAATTTATTCAAAATTGACGTAAAATGCTACTTCTCCTCTATTTCACATCGGATTTTGATTCCAATTGTTTTATCTGATAGGGCTGGGTGGGGGCTTCCAAACTTCTACACAGAATTTTGAAATTCATTAATTATGCAAATTAATGCAAATTTATTCAAAATTGACGAAAAATGCTACTTCTCCTCTATTTCACATCGGATTTTGATTCCGATTGTTTTATCTGATAGGGCTGGGTGGGGGCTTCCAAACTTCTACACAGAATTTTGAAATTCATTATTCATGCAAATTTATGCAAATTTATTCAAAATGGCTGAAGGTTCATAATGTTTTCATGTTTTATATTTCAGTTGTATACATGCATTGTTGGTATTCTCTTCTTTTGCATGCAGTAACATTATTTTATTCACTAAAGTTTTTCACTGAAGTTTTAAGGTTCAGGCTAGTTAATTTCCACAGATCTGCACTTCCAGCGGGGACATTTATTACGCATTGCGTAATTTACTCATTCACTTGTTATATATGTAATTGGGCAAGTCCAAGATATTAGTCATTTTGTGGCCCACATATGTTACAAATTATTTGGAACAAGAAGCATGATTAACATTGACAGTATCATTTTTCATGAATATTTTGTCTGATTCAGGCTCCATGGGGCTATTGACTTAATGTAATTTTTTAATATATGGGAAACACTTTCTTGGACTTCCCAAATTGACTATTTGCATGTATCTTTATTTCTTGCCTTCAGTGATACCAACCAAAGATAATCTGAGGGAGTTTCTAATTTTCTGGCTTTGGCTGCCTGCATGAAACAATGCATTTGAATTTCATAATTTATTGACTTCTGTTATAGTGAGAGGATAATTTATACTTAACTCAATCATTTTGTTATCCTCTAATGCCAACAAATAATCATAGTATAATTAATTAAGAAGTTAGGAACATGTCATTTTTTTGTTCAAACATAATCTGCCTGTCTGATATTTATTCTCAAGTGCTTAGTCTGATCCAGAGACAAATATTCCATTGACTTGCATGTATGAATTTCTGTAATACTGTTAGCACAAAAACAAGGACTTCAATAGTAATGGGGCTCTAACTGCTGAATGTTCAACTGCTGCAGATTATAAAAGATGTTTCTGTTTGAAATCATGGTCTCATATTACTTTTGTCAATGATCTTAAAGTGCTTGTAAATATCTGTGGCCTTTATTCTTGAAAGGTGCCTAACTCAAGCCCCTGCCTAAGAGTGTAGATATAGGCCACCAAATTACGGAGAGCCAAATGTCACCCTCTTTTAATCCTACAAATCACCATAGTTCTGGGACTAAATACAAAGACAAAAACCTACATGATAGAATTGATTTCTGATGCTCATTTCATGCCAGAAAATAATTTTGTTTCTTTATTTTGTTACATAAATATAGTGATTTATACTGGACTTAGGGGTTGACGAATGGCCTTCGATAAATCAGTGGGCTAATGTAAGCCAGGCCACTTTCAAGAATACAGGCCTGTGTCTTTAAAAGTCCAGTGTCAACAAGCGAACTGGATTAGAAAATGTAATATCAAGCTGTAGTGCATATTCTGACTGGAAATAATGTTATTATTACATGTAGTTATTTATCATTACCAAATTGTGGCCATTTTGTGAATAATCTTGCCCTGGATTTTTGCCAAGCTTTCCATGTTATCTCATTTCATACTCAATGTTTAACATCAATTTTAAATTTCCTTTACATATACAAAGCAATATCAGGCATGTGTCTAGTGCATTCTCAAATATAAGTGTGTTTATTGTAAATGTCTGTCATGCATAAATTGTACATAATTAGTGTAAAATGTGTTCCATTGTGCATGGTCCAATATTTGAATTTTAAATTTTATGAAACTTATTTATATAGTCTGTAGTCATGCCAAGACATTGTGCTATTCTCTTGCAGAAAAAGTTGGCAGGTATTTGATATCTGAACACATACTCCATTTGTACAAAGTTTTACAATATCAAACTGGTACCGGTACTTGTTATTTGAAAATTTATGTATTGTTTTTCAAAATCTCATATAATGAGATATTCATGTGTGCATTTCTTTAATTTTGCTTTGCACAAATGTATATAATTTATGTATATTATTTCAATTTCTAATTGAAATTCATTGTAACCATTGTTGCATTATTCAATCATGTAAAATATGAACAAATATAAATGAATCCCAAAGAAAATGTGTGAATATGTTGACATTGATATTGTTAGTTTTTAGTGGTACCTGTATGTAGTAATTAGGTTAGGAATGTTAATTAAACTCTATTAAATTGAAGTATTTCTTTGTTGAAAAGTATTCATAATCAATACATTGACAACTTTTTAAAAAATGCTTCCTTTCATCATTTTGAAAGATTCAATATTAGGATTGAAATATATCAGGATTTTAACCTTTTGAGGGGTTATTTCTCAAGGTTTTAACGGTTTTAGAGGAATGTATTCCTGATCATTCAGAGTCACTGATGGTTTATTGTTTATGGGACTCTAAAAATGGCTGATATCATTGATAAATTGAACGAATATTTAAATCTGAGAAAAAGATTTATGCCTCCGCCCACCGAAGGTGGTGCAGGAGGCATTAAGTTTTCGGGTTGTCCGTCCATCCGTCCGTCTGTCCCGCTTTCTCGTCCTCATGATAACTCAAGAACCACACGAGGTATGAACTTCAAACTTGGTGCTAATATCTGATTAGATTTTGAGGTACGTAGGTCAAAGGTCACAGAAGTCAATTTCTGAAATTGCAGGTGTTAGCCTTGTAAATGCGATATTGCAAGAACCATTTGAGTCGTGAACTTCCAACTTGTTGCTAGTATGTAATAATCACCATAGGTAGTAGATCCGATTAGATTTTGGCACATGTGGGTCAAAGGTCATGGAGGTCATTTACCATAAAATTTCAGGTTTTTGCCTTGGTAACACTCCTGAACAATTTGAGCCATTAACTTCTAACTTGGAACTAGTACGTATTACTATAGTGAGACAAACTGATTAGATTCTTGTTCACGGAGGTCAAAGTTGACAGGTCTTATATGTCATTATATGTGAAATTAATGGGTTTTTTTTTTAGCTTTGTTATCACCATATCTCAACTATTTTGTATTCATGACTAGGAGGAGATAAAGTGATCAGACTTTGGGGTTATAAGGTATAAGGTCAAATGTCAAAGAATTTTATAGGTGGGGGCATATAGGAGACGCAGTCGCATTCATTTTGCTATTACCTAGTTTGCGTACTAAATGCTATACAAGTGAGGTTTTCATAGAAAAAAAATCAGATCTAGTATTTTCAGGAGAATGCTATACATGGATACAAAATGCAGTCATATGGCCTTCAGCTCCCCCCCCCCCAAAAAAAAAAGAAAATAATATGCTCCCCTAACTTGCCTATACATGTACTAAACAGTTACACATTCTGCTCACAACAAATTCATTTTTCTTATCAGTGAATATAATAGATCAAGAATTAATATACAGTGCGTCCCAGAAAAAACGAAACCCTAAAACAAAGGGTTATTGTGACCACACTATGTGCTCTGTGACAATAATTATCTATTTCCATAAACTAGAAGTATTATGCTTTTAAATGATATCTTGATGGTATCCACCAGTACATGCTTTACAGAGCAGCAGCATTTTGAAAATGACATGTAAAAACTCAGTTGTGCCGGATTTGGGTAAAACCGTGAAAACATTATCACATGTGCACATGACCCAAATGTAACATGACTTTTAAAACCCTGTGAGAAGACTGTTTTCAACTGTTTCTTTCAATAATTAGGGTAAGGATAACACCCTCATCATAAAATAAAGCATGGTCAATGTTTTGTCGATGTTGGGGGTAAAGAAAGGGAATGTTTTGTATTGAGATGGTACCTGCAATCGAAGCAAATTTTTCGCATTTTCTGAACTGAAGTTTCTTTTAAGAACAAAGCGGACAGAAAGATGATATTTTTCATGAAAGTAAAATAGGTGGCACTTCCCATTGCGAGATAGAAATACAAGGTAGAAAGGGCACATAAGGCAGAAAAATATCAAGATTATGGCAATTTCCCACCTCACGAGGGGCACCTTTTCCATCACACGAAGGGCACTTTTTCATCTTTTGAGGGATATTCATTGATTTTGGAAATTTGGGAGGCGTATATCCCTGCCACCACTGGAATTTAGTGTTGACCCGTGTTTTATGAATTTCTAAGTGAATGCATGCCATCACACAAGGGAATTTCACGTACCGTATCTTTTAAAGCTGGTATTTCTATTTAGTCATTTTCGCATGTGATATTAACGTCTTCACGGTTTTACCCAAATCCGGCACAACTGAGTTTTTACATATCATTTTCGAAATGCTGCTGTTTGGTAAAGCATGTACGGATGGATGCCCCAATACTTCTTGTTTATGTAAAATTTTTTAAAAAATATTGTCATAAAGTACATAATGTGGTCACAATAACCCTTCAGGGTTTCGTTTTTTTCTGGGACGCACTATATATGGATTACAATTGCATAAAGATTACAAGGAAATATCACACAACGACAGCATATAAAATAACAAACAGAAGGGTATAACAAAACTTCATTGTAGATGATTTTCAATCCCTTTTGTTTTGTTTGAGGGGAGGGGGTTGTCTATGCGTACCCCTCTTTTAATCCATTACAATATTTCCAAGGAAACCTCCAGTAGTACCTAATGGGACTATGTATCTAATACCCCCTTTCAACAGTGGCGAGACCGCTGAGAGACCATCGAATTCCGCCCTCCCCCCCCAAAAAAAAAAAAAAAGAAAAAGAAAAAGAAAAGAAAAGAAAAAAAGAAAATAAATTATAAAAATAAAATAATATAAAGTTTTTAAATGGCAGATCTCTCAACAGTCTTTCAGAGAGCTCTCCATGACCTTTAAGGTCTTCTCAGTGATCTTTCAGTGATGGTCTCCATCAAGTTTTGAACTGGTTCATAACAGTCTCTCAGTGGTCTCTGAGAGAGGCGATCTTTCCATGAGTGCTCAGCGATCTCTCTACGAGCACTCAACGGTCTCATCAGTCTTTCAGTGATCTCTCGGCAATCTCTCAACAAACGCAACAATTTTGGTGAATTTTCCGCTCACTTTCAGTGGTCTTTCAGTGAACTCTCTTGGTCATTCGGTGGTCGCGCAGCTTCATCTCTCAGGGGTTTCAGTTGGTCATTAAGCGCTCAATCAAAGGTGCTCTTAGAGACCAACTGAAACCCCTGAGAAATGCAGCTGCGACCACCGGAGATCAAATTCAATTTTCAGAAAATTTCACGGCAATATGTCTCCGTAGATCTCCGTGAAATTTTATGAAAATTGATTTTTTTTTTTTTTTTTTTTTGTCCCTCAGTGAGTGCTCAAGGATCTCCAAAGAGTTTCCACGGAAACAACTTTTCTTTTTCTTTTCTTTCCCTTTTTTTTTGGGGGGGGGGAGTTGGAGACTGTTGAGAGATCTTGCCAATTTTTGGTCGCCGAATGGTTGCCCAAAGATCTCTATCCTGTGCTTTATTCGTACCAAAGTTCAGCATTACATAATAAAATAGGTCACTTTTGTTATATATCTTTGACCATTTGTTTATCTTTATAAAAACTATCAAAAACAAGGACAAACTGTCCAAAGGCGGGTATTTGTCTTGTGTACAAATTAAAATTGAATACATGTACAAATAAAGATAACATGGTAAATATAATAAAAATAATGAATTACAGTAAATAAAATAGCTATAACATGTAACAATACATTAAGTTACTCCCAAGTAGTAAATTGTTTAGGGGAAGAGAAAAATAGCAGAAGGAGGAGGGAAAAAAAAGAAGAGAAGGAGAAAGAGAAAGAAAGGGAGGAGAAGAGAACACAAGCTAGGAAGAAGGGGAGTAACTATCAAGTAATTAAAAAGAAAAAAGGATAAATACAAGTATACGTATACGTATAAAGTGCTTACTATATAAAGAAATCATTGGAACTAAGCACATACTGAAGTCTCATGCAGAAATGTGACACCTTACATATACACACAGGGTGTTCTTACTGTCATAACTATTACTACCTGCCTGTGCCGTAAAAGAATTTTGAATTTTGAATTTACGGCAAGGCAGTAGGCATAAATGTCACTATTCCTCAACTGATGAAGATTGAGCAAAGAGCTAAGAATCCCTTATATTGCCAAAATGTAACATACAGTGCATGTAATTCCCCAAGGAGTATAAAGTTAAGAGAAGGAATAGAAACAGAGTAAGAAAGAGAGAGGGAGAGAGGAGATAGATAGAGGCAGGCACGTAGCCACGGGGGGGGGGGGCACGGGGGGAACGTGCCCCCCCCCCACAAAAAAAAATTCCAAGATCGGTTGAAATTTTTTTATTATGAAAACAAATTTATGTCAGAAAATTCACCATTTTGCATCTTCACCCTTTTAAATAGGCAAAAATTTTCCAAAGGGAAGGGAGACACCCCTCCTCTTAGACCCCTCCCCAGGACGTCGATCAATTACATGTATGTTCCCCCCCCCCCCCCAAACATCAAACTCTGGCTACGGCCCTGGATAGAGGGGGAATCACAATACAGTCTGTACAATCTAGAAGTTCATGAATAATTGTTGTCATCTATCTGCAAGGGTGGGAATATTCAAATACTCAACAGCATTGTTGATAATCAACATATTTACCATAACATATTGCGAGGAAAACATGTATACATTATAGTACATTATGGTACATGTACTGCATTACTGTCATACTATACATGTGCTTTACATTAAGCTACCCCCAAGAGGTCAAAGAATTATGAGAAGGGAAGAAATAGTAAAATAAGAAGGAAATAGGGAGAAGAAGAAGGAGAGGGGAAAGAAAGAGATGGAGGGGGGAAAAAGGGGGTAGTTAAGTAGCATATTCAGCAAGCAAATAAATATATTAAAGAGATATAACATACCAGGTTCAATGTTTGTAATTCCCATAAGAGTAAAGCATTAAGAGAGAAGATAGAATTAGAGTAAGAAAGAAAAATGAATGGAGAGAGAGGGGGACAGAAGGGAGTAACAATACAATCTGTAAAAAATTGAAATTACACAAAATTAAATTTTTTAGATAATATTGCAGTGAAACCCAAATGAAAATATGATTATGATAACATGAAAGAAGTGGCATCTTACATTGCTGTCATCCATCCACAGGGGTGGGAATATTCAAATACTCAAAGTATTGCAGATAATCAACATATTTACTACAACATATTGCAAGGAAAACATGTATACATTATAGTACATTATAGTATATGTACTGCATTAATGTCATACTATACTTGTACCCCAAGAGGTTGAAGAATTGTGAGAAGGGGAGAAATAGCAAAACAAGAAGGAAATAGGGAGAAGAAGAAGCACATTCAGCAAGCAAATAAATAAATATATTGCAGAGATATAGCATACCCTGTACAATATGTAATTCTCAAGGAGTAAAGTATTAAGAGAGAAAATAGAATCAGAGCAAGAAAGGAAGAGGAATGGAGAGAGAGGGAGAGAGAGGGGGAATAACGATACAATCTGTATTTTAATTTGAAATTACACAAAATTAAATTTGTAGATATTATTGCAGCGAAACCCCGAATACAACTATGATAATTTGAAAGAAGTGGCATCTTACACAAGTTTTAAAGTGTTGATTATCTTCACTGCCTGTGGTATAAAAGAGTTTTGGTATATCTGGAAGTATGGCAAGGTGGTTGGCGAAAGGAATCACTATTCCTCAATTGACGAAAGTTGGATAAAGAATCTCTACGTGGGGGAAGCATAGAAACATGCCTAGATTGTAAGAATGACTTAACAAAGTTCGTAAGTAATTGTTGTCGTCTATCTGCGAGGGTGGGAATATCCAAACACTCAAGAGCATGAAGATAATCAACATAGTTACTATATCCTAGCATTATACGACAAGCTCTTTTTGGGACTCGTTATCAATCTTATCCAACTGTTGAGCAGTAAGAGAGGATGACCACACTGGTGAGGTATATTCAACTAACGGCCTAATGTACATGCTATAAATAGCAACTAAATCATCCCTTGGGGCATTGTGTTTCTTCAGTACACAAAGAATATACAGTCGTATATATATATATATATATATATATATATATATATATATATATATATATTCCCAACCAATATATTATTCGAAAATCTCAAACTCATTCACCCATTGCCCACGGGAATCGGGTTGTCCCTGTATTAAGCCTATGGGAATTAGACAATTCAGTAGTCATCGGGTTAAGTGGCAAGGGGTGACACATCAACCTACCAAGTCTGGAGAAAAAAAAAGTTGACTGAGAAAAAAAAGTTTTATCGAGGGCACTTGACCCCCTCCCCCTCTGGATCTGCCAGTGTCTACATTGTGTCATACAAACTCGAGGTGTGGGCTTTTTTTATACTACATGTATACTGCTTTCCTGAAATCAGTGTAGTATGAAACTCGAGTCTTTATCGGATCAATGTCCACACTCAACACAAGCAGAGTTTCAATGCCGGTTGAAGGTAAACACAAAGCCAAGTTCTGTTCATGAAATGGGAATATAACGGGCAGAAACAATGAGTGATCCGCTGATATTTTACTGCAATGGAAAAAGGGTAAGTTGTATCATAAGGTCAATATAAGTGCTTCCTTGTGTTTCTTCATTCTGCACTGTACATGCATTGCTTCCAGGTTGCTTACCACATAAATAATTAAGCAACCTTTATTTCGTGCACAATGTTAAAACTACCAGAAGTAAATGATAAAATAAGAGTGATTTTACAAAAGCTGCAGGGGTGGGAGTGGGGCGGGGGCTGCTATTCCCGACAATTTTAAAATCGCCGATATTCGGGCTATCGTCACCTCTCATTCGGGCAGCTTTTTGGACTGTTATGGTTTGAGTGATTTGATTTATTCATATAGAACACAACATGGTAAAATTTCTAAGATAATGAGCCCCAAGTATTCTCCTAAAAGAGTAATTTTTTAGCGTATCGGATACTTGAGGTGAACGCAGAAAATATTTTTTTTCGTTCTGATGTCGCTTGGAATTTTCTGAGGATCAAGGATCAGACATAAATGAAAAAAAAAATCAAATTTTTGTTTTCAAAAGTCCCATTAGCCTCCCTTGGAGGAGAGAGACTTTTTAAAATCATTTTGAAATAAGCATGTTTCTAAGAGCTCAAACATGTGGAAAGGGCGCTGCCCCTTAGCCTACATCCATACTTTTTTTTTTCAGTAATCTTTTATTGATTCCATATGATATCAAAACAATACATAACAATCAACATATATCTTTGAAGTATATGTTATACTTCAAAACTACTATCACTTCTACAAAAAAAAAAAAAAAAGCATAACATATTGTACATGTATACAAACAACTTTAAAAAAAAATGGAATCTATGTAATTGAGTTCGAACCACTCAGTGGTTCTATCCCCTATCTACCCCCCCCCCCCCCCCGGTGGACTATTCATTTTTTGGGGGGGGTATTATAATCAGTTTTTATTTCTTTTCTCTCTTGAAACAAATTACAATCATCGTACAAATTACAATCATCGTATAACACAAACTGCAAATATGATAATATTCTTAAACAGTATAAATTTTCGTCTAACAAAAGGCTTCAAAAGAAATTGATATTACTTGAATATTGAAAAATTTCCATAAACAAAAACTGTGGATAAATTAATTGATATCCTTAATCATAAACTCTAAATTCTCAAACTGACAAGCGGTTTTTTTTTTTTTTTTTTCCTTACATGATCAATTTCCATTCATCATAGTTGCAAATAAAAATTCATATTTCATGAGAAAAAAAAATAAATAAATAACATAAATCTTATTGAGATAAACATATCCAGTTGTATAATCCAACAATTTTGTTTTACAATGTAGTAACTTATACTTCCTTTGTACTTGCCTATGATAGATCGAACTATTTTGTCTTTTTAGGTTGAAGAACATCACCCTGATCCAGAGATGTCATTGCTGATTTACATAAGAACAAAGTGTATCCTTTGTCTAAATACTACGCCATTGTCCAAGTCCATTCCGTCTGCTAATTTCCATGGCTTTTTGCTCCGTCTTGTTCCATCTTTATTCCTTAACACATACAGCATCGCTTGGTGGTGGAAGGGAGGGGTGATTGTGGATGTGTGACACCCAATTCAAAATATTAATAACCTTTTCAGTTAATCACAAAACATGACTTTTTCTATTTTCATTTTTTGTTGTTGTTGTTATTGTTTGCTTGTTTGAAACAAAATTTAACTGATGTCAGAAAATTTGACAATCTTTTGAAGATTTTTTTTTTCTTGTCTCCTTTAACATTTGTGTTTCTTTTTTCGTGTGTTTGTGTTTGTCGGGAAATTTGTCTTCAAACTTGTTCATAAATTCTCAATCAATGATATGAGGACCCTTGTCATGTCGTTATTGTCAAGGTAGTCTATATATCATCATCATCATCATCATCATCATCATCATCATCGACTTTGTCATGTACATCACATTTATCATCATCATGATCATTACAACTCTTTCATTACCGACGTCGCCGTCCATCCTCATCCTCATCCATCTCTTCATGAGCATGGTAAAAAATTTGTATCGATGTCGTCATCACTTCTGTTATCATTAGAATTAATGTCATCATTGAGTTGGTGGTCGTCATGATATCGTCATCATTTTCCCTTATCGCCAGCTCATCGTCATCATATTTATCATTTTCTTCCATGCACTTAGATGAGATGAAATTGATCCATGTTTAATTGATTCTAGCTAATGTAAAGGACGTAAACAGTCACGGACAATGATTTGAGCGTACACTCTTCACATGCAAGTAATATATGATTCTTCATCCTGAATAATAACATTATTACCAAAAATTTTCAGCATGACCATAAGACATGCAGTCATTATAATCAGACTGATTGAATGAAAAAAAAATGACAAAAGGGTATAGTTCTTGTTCTTCTGTTTTTAATTAATTGAAACCACCAAAAGAAATTAATCACTTGAAATTGACATAGAATGGGAGTTCTCATTAACAAATATCATAACCATCAGTAAATTAAATATCTGAAACCATGGGAACTGTTGCATGTATGGGCCAAGTCATAATAGCAATCATGATACATTTTTAGCCTTCTTTATTTAATGAAAGTGTAAAATTTTGAGATATTGAAGATTTCCTTAGTGACAAAAGGATACAGTGGGACTGAAAGGGACAAAGTTGGGCTGCTCTGAAGGAGGATGTGGAGCGTGCACCGTGATGGTGTCTACTTATGATTCCAGCTCACAGAAGATTCTGTATCCTTTGGGAAAATGTTACTATATATCTATGGCGTACATACGGGGGTGGGGCATTTACCCCCTCTCTAATCGAATTTACCTCTCAAAAAGGTAGACAAGAAAATGAAAAGAGAGGGAGAGAGAAGAAATACATGGTAAGGTTGTGAGAGGAGAAATACATGGTAAGGTGGTGATGCAACACCCCTCACCCGTTTGGTCGGTCTGCTCAATCGCATTTCATCCACCTTTATAAGAGCAGTGCCCCCCCCCCCCCCAATGACTAGTCTCATACTACGCCATTGCATTTGCTATAATATGATTATGAATTTGAATCGTGTTTTTATTTATTTGTTGCATTCTGATACAAGGCTACTTGTTTACTTAATTCGAATGCTTTGAATACAGCATTCAGACAAAATATCGCATTATGATTACTGACCGTATACGGTTGCCTTTTGACATCAGGTCCCCGTCTTATAAAGAGTTGCGATTGATTTGAATCGAACGCAAGTCCTCCAATCAATCGCAAATTTCCAATCTCCTATCTCTTAAGTACAGAGTTTCGATTGATATCAATTGCAAGTTATTTGCAATTAATCGAAACTCTTCATAAGACGGGGCCCAGGTTAAAGAAGACAAAAATATTGAACTTAAACAGTGACATACAAAAAAACAGTTGTTGTGTGTAACAGTAGTGAAGAGTGTGGGCACACATTACTATTTAAAGAAAAAAATACAGATTAAACAGAATGAATAGTTTGTAAAATAGAGGGAATTCTAGATTAATGATGAGCGTAAAGAAGATCCACAAAAGAAAATGCTCATCTCTTTATGAAATAAGCTCCAGATCCAAGTTTAGTTTTATGCCTCAGCTCCATATAATGGAATAAAGCAAAGTGGAAAAAAAACTTCATGAAAAAGTATATGGATTTCAAATACGAATCGGAGTTGTGTTGAAATTCTTGACCTTATTCGTAAAACCTGCCCCCGATTTCTGACTGTAGCCATCGAGCTGTGAATGCCTGTCTGGCCCCCGTCTGTTCAGTTCATGGTGATGCTGTCACAACCGTCGAAGGGATTGGAAGTACGAAAACCAAGTTGCACCCCGTTCAGGTACGAAATAAAACTCATATCAGTTTTGAATTTGAATAACATACCAATTTATTAATGTCTTTCAGGCAACATTTTCCACTAAATGTTCATCGACTACATTATTCCAAAATATTTCACTTTGTATGTGTTTAGGGGTACCTCCCCCCCCCCCCCCCCTAAGGAGTACGCATGATTTTCAAAATGTATACGATTTTATTTTTCAAAATGAATTAAAGGGAAAATCCAAATACGTTGCAATTACAAAGGTTAGCACCCTTTTTATGCCTGTAATTCGAGAAGACGGCAAACCTTGCAATATTAGCCCATTTCCCTTGGGTATTAACTGAAATGACTCCATGATCAGTGATGTTGACCCTTCCCTTAAATTTAGGAGCGCATTGCCTTGGCCCACGGTTCCCAGTGTGGTTTCTGCACTCCGGGTATGGTGATGTCGATGTATACTCTCCTTAGAAACAATCCTCACCCAACCATGGAGGAGATTCAGGCAGCACTTGGAGGGAATCTTTGCCGATGTACCGGATACAGACCCATTCTTGAAGGCTACAAGACCTTTGCAAATGTGAGATAATGATGAGGGTGGTGATTATGACGATGATGGTGGCGGCGGTGGTGGTGGTGGTGGTGGTGGTAGTGGTGTCGATGATGGTGGTGATGATGATGATAGTGATGGTGGTAGTGATGATGATGATGATGATGATGATGATGGTGGTGGTGGTGGTGGTGGTGTGGTGGTGATGATGATGATGATGATGACAGTGATGACGAGGAGGAGTATTATGAGGATCATCAGGAAGAGGGGATTTAGGATGATGACGATGATGACGATGATGATGATGATGATGATGATGGTGGTGGTGGTGGTGGTGGTGGTGGTGGTAGTATAGTGGGTTTGTTGATTGTTATGATTAAGATGATAATGATGAAGATTATGCTAATCATAATAGTGATTATCATGATATCGGTATAGAATAGATGAAAATAAGGATGATTACCATGGAGACCCATTCTTATCAATTGTCAATGCAGGGGTGGGGCATGGGATGACTTGTTCCCCTGGGCAAAACCCAATCTGATACCTTAACTACACAACAGAAAAATAAATGCCCGTATATAATTCTAGGACACCGTCATAAACGTTATTTATGATTATCATAATATCAGGCATAATGAATGACTATACTTTGAATTTAGAAATTAGAACTGAAATGAATGAATTTAAGCAATAAATACGGGAAAAAAAGAAGAATATGAATAATTTGTCATTGACTCAATGCATTTCTCGAACTTTCTCCATTTTATAGGACATTGGTTGCTGTGGAGGCAAGTGTAATCAACCTGATATTAGTGATGAGGTAAGGGAAGTTAAAATCACAATTCAATTAACAGTTGCATTTTGAATGGATTTTGACGAAGCTTTATGAGCGTGTCGACGGAAAATAACTGATGACCTCTGGTCCTCTGCATGACACAGCGTAGTGATTTTATTCCCCCATTATAATATGACCAAAGATTGATAGGACAGTGGGAAATTCGTTTTTATACTGTACAAACATTGTAATCTAAACGAGACAAAATCATAAGCATATCATATCAGATAAACTGTGCAATAACAGATTCGATCAACTAAAAGAACACTTGATCATTCTTTAGAATATTTTCGTACATTGGACTACAACCCCTACACTGGACTACTACCCCTATATTGGACTACGACTCCTACATCATACCATTATTTGTCCCCGCCGAACGAAGTTCGAGGGCTAGGGGGGACTATGAAACGGGCTCCGTTCGTGTGTGCGTGTGTCCGTCCGTCCGTCCGTCCGTCCGTCCGTGCGTCCGTCTGTCCGTTAGAAAATGCTACTTCTCCGTCATTTCTTGGCCGATTTTGATTCTGATTGTTTTATCTGATAGGGCTGGGTGGGGGCTTCCAAACTTCTACACAGAATTTTGAAATTCATTTATTATGCAAATTTATGCAAATTTATTCAAAATTGACGAAAAATGCTACTTCTCCTCTATTTCACATCGGATTTTGATTCCGATTGTTTTATCTGATAGGGCTGGGTGGGGGCTTCCAAACTTCTACACAGAATTTTGAAATTCATTAATTATGCAAATTTATGCAAATTTATTCAAAATTGACGAAAAATGCTACTTCTCCTCTATTTCACCTCGGATTTTGATTCCAATTGTTTTATCTGATAGGGCTGGGTGGGGGCTTCCAAACTTCTACACAGAATTTTGAAATTCATTAATTATGCAAATTTATGAAAATTTATTCAAAATTGACGAAAAATGCTACTTCTCCTCTATTTCACATCGGATTTTGATTCCGATTGTTTCATCTGATAGGGCTGGGTGGGGGCTTCCAAACTTCTACACAGAATTTTGAAATTCATTATTTATGCAAATTTATGCAAATTTATTCAAAATTGACGAAAAATGCTACTTCTCCATTTCACATCGGATTTTGATTCCGATTGTTTTATCTGATAGGGCTGGGTGGGGGCTTCCAAACTTCTACACAGAATTTTGAAATTCATTAATTATGCAAATTTATGCAAATTTATTCAAAATTGACGAAAAATGCTACTTCTCCTCTATTTCACATCGGATTTTGATTCCGATTGTTTTATCTGATAGGGCTGGGTGGGGGCTTCCAAACTTCTACACAGAATTTTGAAATTCATTATTCATGCAAATTTATGCAGATTTATTCAAAATGACTGAAGGTTCATAATGTTTTCATGTTTTATATTTCAGTTGTATACATGCATTGTTGGTATTCTCTTCTTTTGCATGCAGTAACATTATTATTTTATTCACTAAAGTTTTTCACTGAAGTTTTAAGGTTCAGGCTAGTTAATTTCCACAGATCTGCACTTCCGGCGGGGACATTTATTACGCATTGCGTAATTTACTCATTCACTTGTTGAAATGGTATTGAAACATACTTAGGCCTAGGACATTGACCATTGGTACAATTTAAAGACAATGTTAGAGATAAAAACACGGGGGTACTCGTTTTTCCGAAGGTTCATAATTCCGAAGGTTCGTAATTCCGAATTCCCCTTATATGGGAAAAGTTCCCATAGAGGGGGGTTCATAATTCCGAACATTTGATGCATTTCTCCGAAGGTTCGTAATTCCGAAAATGAAATAGGGTTCGTCATTCCGTAAATGAAAAAGGGTTCATAATTCCGAAGGTTCGTAATTCCGAAAATGCAATAGAGTTTTCGGAATTACGAACCTTCGGAAATATGGACCCTTTTTCATTTTCGGAATTATGAACCCTTTTTCATTTTCAGAATTATGAACCTTCGGAATTACGAACCTTCGGAGTAATGAACCTTCGGAATTAGGAACCTTTGGAAAAACGACATGTAACCGAAAACACTACAAGCGAATACAAACTCACAAAGGCAATTCTTATTATATATGTCTAGACATGCAATGCTTTTGCTTATTTATCCACTGAATAATCTATGTCTTTATTTTCTATTTCAATGTAACAGGTACCATGTCTATTGTTTGATCCAACCAAGTTTACTCAATATGACCCATCACAGGATCTCATATTCCCTCCAGATCTGATGGTAAATATTTACCTAATATCTCTAATATCCTCTCTTTCTCTCGCTCTTAAATCAATGTCCCAGTTCTTTCATTTGGACTCGGGGGGGGGGGGGTGGCTTCTGCCCCAAAAAAGTTTTGAAATTACTATGAAATTACTAATATTCAAGCAACGTTCTATTTCATTTAAATAAAATATCTTTTTAAAAATATCTATATTTTTGTAAGAAGAAGCTACATTGTGTTATAATTAAAGCGTCAAAATTGCTTGCTTTGCCCACTTGCAAAATTTAGAAACGAGCAAATCAAATTTAGGAAAAGACATGTCAACCCTCCCCCTGCCTATGATCAGAGGCGTCGCTAAAACATTTTTAATGACACCCAAATTTCCCGACAAATCTTTAGGGTGTGACAAATTTGGTTAACTCTTCGTAGTGAAAATGTGCAGAAATCACATAATTATCTGGGAACCCCGCTTCCCAAATAAAAGGATATTCTGACTCCTCGCTGTCCGAATATGAAGTGGTGGTTGCCCGAATTTGAAAATCCTTGGGGTAGGGGGGCTGCAGCCCATTACCGAAGATGGACGCCTTTTGCCCGAATATCATATTTTCAATTTCTAAAATATTTCAAACGAGCGAAGCGAGCGAGCAAAATTTTTAAAATTTTAGTAGAGAAAATGTTCAGAAGTTACATACAGAAGTTACATAATTATCTGGGAACCTTGCTGCCCAAATATGTGGATATTCTGTCACCTCACTACGCTGCCCGAATATGAAGTGATAGTTGTCCGAATATCAGAACGTTGAAAATCCTCGGGGGGGGGGGGGGGGGGAGGGCAGCCTATTGCCGAAGGGGGACGCCTTTTGCCCGAATATTAACTTTCCAGTTTTGAAGCGAGCGAGCAAAAAGAATTGGCCAGTTTTCCCTTCTTTTTCTTTCCTTCCCTTTTCCTTTCCTTCTTTTCTTTCTGTTTTTGTGTTTCTTTCCTTTCCCTCTTCTTTTTTTCCTTTTCTTTTTTTTCTTTTTTCTTTTCTTTTTTCTTTTCTGTTTTCTTTTCTTTTTCCTTTCTTTTTTCCTTTTTTTCTTTTCTTTTTTCTTTTCTTTTTTCTTTTCTTTTTTCTTTTCTTTTTTCTTTTCTTTTTTCTTTTTTTTCTTCTCCTTTCTCTTTTCTCCCTTTTCCTTTCCTGCCTTCCCTCTCCCTTTTTCCTTCTCCCTTTTTTTTTTTTGCAGAGGTGGCGCATTTGACAACAGCAATTTTGAATGGGGGGGGTATGACACCCCCACCCCCCTCTAGCCTATGATGGCAGATGATGGCAGATGAGGATCAAAGTCAGTAATAATTATATTTATGTTCTAAAAAGATCTTCCGAAATGATTGAAAACGTGGACAGTTATGTGTTTTCTTATTTTTTCTGGAATCATTCTTTGTGTTCTTATTCAATTATAATACAGCTATCTGCAACGAAAGAAGTAGAGTGTACTTTGACCTTCAAAGGTACGGGTGTGACCTGGCATCGCCCTTTGACCCTGGATGAACTACTTGACCTGAAGACGAAACATCCGACTGCGAAGCTAGTTGGTGGAAATACTGAAATTGGTGAATAGTTTTGCCGGTTTTATCATTGACAATAATACTTGCAATACACATGCAGTAGACTAATCTGGGCATTTTTAGAGCGTAAAGAATATTCCCCATCCCCCCAGTAATTATTTTCCCACCGGAATTTTCCGAAAGGAGTCGCCGGGTATTATTGTTTGCAGGGTTTTTTCAAAGCGAACAATCGCACCTCTTGGAGCCGCCTAGTTGGTCTTTAATTTCTAATTAAAAAGTATATTTACAATATTCATTTCTCGTTATTTAGACAGGAAACGTTACAACCTTAGAATTACTTTCAGGAATAACAAAATTATTAATTTAAGACCTGTTCATATTGAAAGCGTCAAATCTCAATATTAAGTGATTTTCTTTGGATAAATTTGATCCTTTTTGTTGTTTTTTTTCATTATGAGAAGTGCTCGGCGATCTCTCAATTAATCCCCAAATAAATTATATGCAACTTGTGAAAGGAATGGGAATTTTTGTCAAGCCCATTATATAATTGAAGGTAAATTTGTCAGTACGACGTTGAAAACGTGACATTGTTTTCATTGCAGGTATTGAAACTAAGTTCGGGAATGCACTCTACCCTGTTCTAATCGATGTGACACATATCCCAGAACTAAGGGAACTGATGATCAGAGGTGATGGTGTCTTGGTCGGTTCCGCTGTCACCCTAAGTCGAGTAGAAAACTTCTTCAAAGAGATCATCGCTAAGGAAAACAGTAAGTAGAAGAAGACAAAATGAGAACCGAACATTATTCAAATCAGATGAATATAATCTAAATAAATGAAGATGTGAATTTATCATTATTTGCTAAAGTTTCATGATTTGCAGTTAGCAATATCAAACCAAATCTCCATGACTGATGGAAGTAGAATACAGGTCGAAACAAGATAGTATTACCGGTAACGAAAATATAAAGCTTGCTTCATTACCCTAAAGGCTTTAATTTGTAAATTAACCAACTCCGAAACGGAATCAGAAGCAGTTGTAATCATTGACCGACACATTTGCCATGCGCATCAATAATGAGTCTATTGTCCTTACAAAGTTGTTACGATGAATTTTCCTATTTTTCTCCCTTTGTTCTCCTTTTCTCCCTCCTTCCATAAATCCGTCTTAATGCGCCTTTCCTCTTTTTCATGCATCTTTATCCTCTCAATGATGAGGGGTCACTTAAATGTTAAAAAATAATATACATGTATGTCTTATTTCAGATTTCAAGACACGGACGCTAACAGCAGTTGTCGACATGCTACGCTTGTTCGCTGGTCGGCAAATAAGAGACGTGGCTGTAAGAACTTTATGAAATATATACGACCAGATAAGTCATATTGTCATCACCATATTCATCAATTCTTTAGTCATTGAGGATTTTTCTTGGACAGTAACAGCGTTGTTTCCATCTTGAGTAGACTTTTATTAGAATAATACGTAGATATGTCTACTCTCGCTATATACGCTGTAGGTATAGTCTAGAATAATTTCAAATTTACAGTTTGATGTTGCACATCGTTTAGGTATCATCATTATAATCTTCATCAAACTTATCAGCACTATTATCATCATCATCATCATTTACATCACCAGTGCCATTATTATCATCGTTATCATCATCGTCATAATCATCATAATTATCACCATGAGTTCATGACTAACACCGATATCACCACTACTCTGTAACCGTGGTCATTATTGCATGATTTAACAGATGATTGGAGGTAACATCGTGACTGGTAGCCCTATTTCGGACCTTAATCCAGTATTCATGGCAGCCAAATGTACTTTGGAACTGGTATCACATTCTAAGGGTAAACAAGAAAACACTAGAAATATATGTTGTTATTGAAGACAGGGGCCGCGGAGCATTTTTGACAGTGGGGGGCTGATCTAATTTCACTCATTAATGACAATTTTCGAGCCTTTTTTCCGATATTATTTTTTAACGTGTCTACTCAAAAAATGTGGGGGAGGGGCTGCAGCCCCCAGCCCCCCCCCCCCCGGCCCCCGGCTCCGCGGCCCATCCATGGAAGAGATTTTTACGATCATGCCCCTGCCTTTTTATTTAAAAAAGGGAAACGTTTTAGCCTTATTTTGCATTATATTCCAAAGGTATTCCCGGTTTGTCTAGCCTTTCTTAATTTCTGGAAAGAATAATTTCATGCTGAAGGTCTGATTCCCAATCTTCCAATAATGCTGGTAGACTTGTAGTAATTTTATGTATTATTGCCTGTAACAATCTGATTTAATTTTACTTTGTCTTCTACTAGTAAAAGATTAATGAAAAATGAATTTTAATCAGCGTTTAGAAGTATATTCACCCGATATGATATCCAAATCATGACCTATACAGGTACTCGCTTAGTGGTAATGGACGATGCTTTCTTTACCGGATATCGCAAGAACGTAATAGAACCAGACGAGGTCTTGAAGTCGATCACCATTCCGTTCACCCAAGAGGTAAGTACTTAAAGGGGAAATCAAACCTTGGTAAGAAGATGATTTGTGTGAAAGCAGAAAAATAAGAAAAAACAGGATGGATGGTGAAAGTTTGAAAGTAATCGGACAAGGAATAAGAAAGTTATGGATATTTGAAAAATGAGATCACTACATCTATGCAAATCTCAAAACTGGCAATTTGGTTAGTCGATCGTGACATACTGGCCGACAATTCTCCCGTTCGTCGTACACAAAAATATCATGAATTTGCGGTTTTCTCTGAAGCGCCTTTTCCCTTCGGTGCAAATATTTTGTAGATAGCATATTATTATAGGTCCTCATGAAAGAAAAAGATCCTACTGAGTAGGACAAAAATGACATTTTAGTCATTTTGTGTGTTGGAGCAAATGGGGGAGTTGTCCGCCACTACATCACAGTGACATTACCTACTCGGCCAATTTGAAGTTCCCATACTTTAAAAAATTCATAACTTTCTTATTGCTTGTCAGATTTCGTTCAAACTTTCACCAATCTGCTTCTCTGATTTTTGCTCTTTCTTTCAGAGCAACTTGCCATTAAGGTTGGATTTCCCTTTAAATGACACATCCACTTGACTAGAATGAAAGAAATGTAGGTGCAAATATATCAGAATAGTTTTCATCAATTTAATTTGTAAATTTCTCATTTGATGATAACAACGATATAGAAAATTATAGTGAGAATATTGTGATTATTGTGGGATAGATTCGATACGAAAGATGATTATTTTGTACTGATGTACCTTGGAAATCTAGAAAAGTAATCCATATCGGAAAAAATACAAATTGTTCCACATTCTATAAGGTCAGGGAACAAAGTGTGTTCACAGTGTTGAAACGGGTTAACACAGTGCAGAAACAGAGTGAACACATTGCCGTGTTTCACCGTGTAAAAACAGAGTGAACACTGTGCTCATGGTGTTGAATCGCGGTGAATCCAGTGTTTTACAGTGTATAGAGACACAGTCATGACAGTGAACATCGTATGTTTACAGTATAGAAACAGAGTGATCACAGTGTTCCACAGTGTAGAAACAGAGTGAACACATGTACATTCTGAGTGTGCTCATGGTGTTGAATCGCAGTGAATCCAGTGTTTAGAGTGTAGAGACACAGTGAACATCACATGCTTACGGTATAGAAACAGAGTGATCACAGTATTCCAAAGTGTAGAAACAGAGTGAACACACTGCAGTGTTCCACATTGTAGAAACAAAATTAAACAGTAAGCAGCTAGTGTCATCATGAAAATGTTTCATATCCACTCCAACATGGATGCGTACACCAGTAGAATATTTACGGGTTGAGAACGCAATTTAATTTGTTATAATGTTTCTTACCACTGGAACGGTATTCAGTCAAGAAAAAAAGAAAGATTAAATGTGAAAATTATCACACATTTATTGTCCACCATAATATAACATACCGTTTACATACATTTTCATTCATTTTAATGGTTCTCTGCAAAGAATGAGTACGTCTTCGCTTTTAAACAATCCCCTCGTCGTGAAGATGACATCGCTATCGTCAACGCAGGAATGAGAGTTGCTTTCGAGTGCGACATCGACATTGTCAAAGATCTGACGTTGTCCTTTGGAGGGATGGCTGCAACTACAGTCCTTGCTGCTAACACCATGCAGAAACTAAGTGGAAAGTAAGTTAAAGGCAAAATTCATGGATTTTATCCTGTAGATATTTGTGTATTTGAAGAAGGTCAAATTAGATTGTTATATAACTAATTCATTTAAGATTATTTGGACAGATTTCTGGATCCTAAATTGCATTAACATATTGAGTAATGTTCATCACGTGTGCAAATGGTTTTTACTACCACGATTCGCCTAATTACTCCGACTACAAAGCTATTCTGTAGTTTTAAATAGAGGGGTCAAGATATCTCTCTCTCTCTCTCTCTACAATACATTTCTATTTCTATTTTACTTTATTGATCTGCATTTAATTATTCTTCGCTGATTATTCATTCACATTCGATGCACTTTTTAATAATACATGTACTTGTTTAATTTCACCTTCCTTCAACTGTTTCTTGTTCATTCTCACAACTTTGTAAGAATTATATTGTATTACTCTCTGGAGCCTACAACCAACAAACTTTGATTTTACCTTAGGCTCCTTCATATCCTCAGTTCCAACTTTGCTAGTCGTTATTTTACAAGTAACGACAAGCAAACCAAAGTGATGTAATATATTTATAATTAATTATGTTTATCAAAAAATACCCTGTATTCTTATCATTATTATTTCTTGTAAAGAGAACTGACAATATTTACATTATAAAAAATGTGAAATGTGAAATGTGAAATATGAAATATGGAAATAAAGTGAACCTTGAACATTTAACCTTTATTTTTCTCTTTTCTTTTCCCCCTTCTCTTTCTTTCTCTTTCTCTTTCTCCCTGTTTCCCTCTCTCTCTCCCTCTCTCTCTCTGTCTGCATGCCTGTCTATTCCTCTATCGTTCTTCCCTGAATGTCAAATTTTTGACTCTTTACCCTATCTTAATCTGAAGAAAATGGGACGAATCAATGCTGGAAGTAGCCTTCACCTGCCTTGCCGAAGATCTCCCCCTTCCTGCCGGAGCTCCAGGTGGGATGGAACCCTACCGACAAGCATTGGCAATCGGATTCTTCTTCAAGTTTTATCTCATGGTACTAGATCAGCTGCAGTCTCAATCGGTAGGCTGACCGTTAAAAAAACAAAAGTAAAGTTATAAAGTACATGTAATTTACTCCATGAAAGAAGAGAGAAAGAAATAAAGAAAGAAAGTGAGAGAGAGAAAGAAAGGGATGGGCAACAGATTTTAAATGATGAAAATAACTTTAAACCCCGATGATAATTATTCACTAATTTTCTAATGTTGCAGTATTAGTTTTTGTGCCTCCAAATCTAAATTTTGCAGTTTCTGGGGTTTTTTTAGGAGGGGGGGGGGGGTGGTGGTGGAGGGAAAGATGCTTGAATGGGTTAAAAGTTGGGCAATCATGGACTCTTCAACGAAAATGATCAGGTCTAATTAGAATGGTACTCAGGCATTTCTGTATATAGTGTTTTATTAACTTCTTAAGACTTCAGAAGAATATGCGATATACATATTTCTCACATTAAAGAATCCAACAAATATATGCGGGCCTTCGTTGTAAAATTGCAGATGAAAGCTTGCCCTCAGGTCACCCCTTCCATATTTAAGAGTGCCATTACTTCAGTCAAAGAAGGTCCAGTCAAAGGTGTGCAGTTTTTTCAGGTATGTTTGTTCGACTTATGCAAGCTGCAAGAAATACAAGAAAACTATATTTAGCGAAATGTAGGATATTGTCCTGGAGCAAAAACGGAAAAACCCGGGTATACTGGTTAACAAGTTAACACAAAGTAAATATTAATCATTTTGCTTGAGCTTTTCAAATACATTTTTAAAACAGTTTAGATTAACGGACAAGAAAAACATTTCGAAATGCAGGCTTCACTATTATACTTAATAATCAGATAATCGCAAATTTGTTGATTCGTGAAAGTCGTAGGCTTATCATGATTTATTGGCTTAACGTACTATTGGCGCAAAAAATAGTATTGAGCAAGCAAACACCCACAGAAACACCCAAACTTTAACACCAACCCTCTCCCACACTTATCTTCGCCCAAACCCTACACATAGGTAAACGTACTTCATACCTTCTTCCAATTTCTCGATAGAGTCACATTGCCACGTTTTTTATTATCTTGATGAATTATGCATGTATATAGCTTACCATTAATAGAATTTATATATATGATATATTTAGGAAGTACCCTCTGGTCAACCAGACCATGACCCAGTAGGTCGTCCTATCAGTCACAAGGCCGCCTATCAACATGCCACGGGAGAAGCTGTGTACATCGATGATATGCCGAAGATTTCAGGTAAATTCAAATGTTACTCATCTTGGCGTCTCTTTAATAACTGTGTAATATTAGGCTCATGTCAGATATACTGATATTAATCAATGATGGAAAGTGGTTTAGTGTTCGTTCCTTAAACTATTTTAAGATCGTCCTAAACGCAAAATTTCATGAGGTACATTTACTAGTATATAATATAATTTTCTTTTAACTTGTCAGCGCACGGCAACAGACTGTGTTGCCTTAGTCCAAAACATTTATTAAGTATATTTATCACTAATACCATCAATTCTGTCAGAAGTATGAATCGCAGTTTTAAATATTTTGCGAAACACTGCAAATCAATATTGCTAACTGCAATCTATACCCTTCGGCAATTTTACAAGTATTCCAGGTTAAATAGAAACTGCCATATTTTCCTTCCTGTCGAAGGTGAACTTCACATGGCATTCGTCTTTGGCGGGAGGGCGCATGCCAAAATCAGGTAAGAATCCTTCCTCGTCTATACTTCCATGAGCTGTGTTTAAGTACTTTGTATAAGAGCTGAAAAAACAGAGAAGCATTGACGATTACATTAATGAAAACAATTTAATGAAATTAATTAATCTTTAGCACTGTGTTTCGCAACCATTACTCATCACACCTCGGTGACGTAGCTATACGGGGGCACAGGGAGCATGTACCCCCCCCCCCCCTTGAATGGGGAATATAGAGAAACAGAGGGAAAATGAAAGAAGAGGGAGAAGGCAACGTAAGGATGATACGACTCCCTCCACACTGTCCTCTCCCTCGATGACCTTGTTATCTTGCATTTCCATAACTAATAACTCCGATGCCCCCCCCCCCCCCCATGGCACCAGTGCCCCTTGGTG
This sequence comes from Heliocidaris tuberculata, assembly GCA_025618425.1. NCBI lineage: Eukaryota > Metazoa > Echinodermata > Echinoidea > Camarodonta > Echinometridae > Heliocidaris > Heliocidaris tuberculata. The sequence goes on along the minus strand of CM046834.1, from coordinate 39,069,783 downwards.
GTTGGACACATGCTACATCTGTGCGTATGCACATCGTGTGATAAATCATTTATCTCTCTCTCGTCTTCATTCTATTCCACAAACGATATTTCCCTCTCTTCTACTTACCCCTTTCCCTCTCTCTTTCTCCCTCCCTCATCCCCCCTCCCTTCCTCTCTCATTTCGTTAGTTCTATCGACCCGTCTAAGGCTCTAGCCATGGACGGCGTTCGTGACTTCATATCTGCTGCAGATGTTCCAGCGAGCAACTATGTCGGCGCCATCTTTCCTGACGAGGAACTGTTCGCCACGAAAGAGGTTATTTCGGAAAAAAGCAATTCTGTAAACATTATGGTCATTATGGTGCACATAAGAATTTTGTCAATTTACTCTTCATTATATTCATCTCCTAATATTTGTAATAAAAGTCTAATTTTGAAGGCAGTGTTTATAGGTTTCCATAGTATACGTGTATTTTCATTCAATTTTTAATGCCACGTTTCAAGTTACTTTCCACCAATGCGAACAGGTAGAATATGATTGTCGCAATGTCATCAATAGAATAAGGGAGTCGCACGATTGGGGGTATTGATTTTCAAAATCTGTCTATCGGAAACTTATACTACGACCCCCACCCCCCCCCCCTCTCTTTCTCTCTCTCTCCCACTCAAAATGGTCTAGCAACGTCCCTGCTGAGTATTTCGTGAGATCTGATTTCTGATTTGAGAACCTTATGTCACTGAGCACGTCCTTCGTCTGATTTATCCCTTTAACAGGTGATGCATATTGGACATCCAGTTGGAGCTATTGTCGCTGATACCAAAGAGCAGGCTCAACGTGCCGCCAAGCTGGTTGAGATTGACTTCGATGATCTCGAGAGCGTGATCACCATTGAGGTAAACCATGATAATAATCAGGGGTTTTGCTAGGATATCTTGAATGAGAGGGGGAGGGGGAGGGGTTTGATAAACAATACAAAAAAAGAAAACAAAACGTCCAACAAAAAATATTCATCATCGCCTGTTTGACATATACAAATTGATGGATTATAGCTATGATATTTGAAATGTTCATGTTGTGACGATGTCGGCGGTAATATCTTTATAGCATCAAAATGATGGATCAGTGGTAGAACAATGGACTCGTAACAGGGGGGTCCCGGATTCGAAATGAAGCTGATGCGCTATATAGTGCCCTTCTTTAGAAGGCAGTAATCCGGAATTTACCAAGTCCCTCGCACAGAAATTAAATTCTTAGGTCCTCTGGTCGTTTATCTATAATGAATACAATGATGTTGCTTTCTTTGCAGTCAGCTAGATGATATCACCAAAACAACCATCAATTGATTTGGCTAAGCCTGTGCAAATAAACATTTGAGTCAATGTGCAATATTTATTTTAACAATGCAAAACTCCCCAAAAATGAAATTACAAGGTCTGATTCACCGGATGGGTCTACAAAATGGTTTTTAAGAATTTCTTTACTCTTTCCCATTTAGGACGCGATCAAAAAGGATTACTTCTTCGATTATTCTAGAATCCTGGAGAATGGTAATCTTACTGAGGCGTTCGAAAAGTCTGATTATGTAATCGAGGGAGATATGAAGATAGGAGGTCAGGAACACTTCTACATGGAGACACAGTGCGCATGCGTGGTGCCAAAGGGAGAAGATGAGGAGTTTGAGGTTTTCTGTGCTACTCAAAACCCATCTGATGTGCCCGTAAGTCAGCTGTTTAAAAGCCTTCCTTTGTATTCCTATAGGAATGTTACCACAGAGAGGATTTAACAGTTTGAGTGTTGACCATAGTATTACTATGTTGACAATATTCTGATCCTGCTTCTTGCTTGATCTTTATTCTTTTATATTGTTTTCACTCTATAAAACACAGTGTGACAGAGTGTGGCCATAGTGTGGCACAGTTTTACAGAGTGTGACACAGTGTGGTATGTAATGGTACAGTGTGACCACAATGTAGTACAGTTTTATAGAGTACGTCACAGTTTGCACAGTATTAAAGTGTGACACGTACAGTGTGTTACACCTTGACACTTTGTAGACATAGTGTTTTACAGTGTGGCCTTAATGATACAAAGAGTGGCACAGACTTACACAATGTGGACATGGTGTTACATAGTCTTTCCTGCAGAGGGAATGTCATTGTGTACGCTTCACCATGTGCATACGGAGAGGATAAAAGCAATTTCAAACTGTGACATAATGTGAGCACACTTATTTTCACACTGTTATATGCTATGCTTTTCCCATTGAACTGACCCCCTCCCCTTTCCCCTCTCTCTCTCTCCCATATTGCAGCTTACATCTCTATGCATGGTGTATTACCATGACTGTCCTGTTAAAAAGATAAATACATGTAAACATTTGTAATTCCTTATCATTACCCTGTTCACTTTTCACTCAATATTCGACTGCAGAGATTTGTATCATCTGTCCTTGGAGTTCCGTATAACAGGGTGACAGCTCGAGTCAAACGGGTTGGAGGTGCTTTCGGCGGGAAGCAGTTCCGATCAGCCATCTTGGCTGCGGCTTGTGCTGTAGCTGCCAACAAGTAGGCATCTAATTTTTTCGATTAAACAAGAAAGAGTAACAATGTAGGCCTATACTTTTTCCAGTTTATCGAGGAAATATATCAAATATGTAAAAATCTTCAATATGCTGAATGTATCCCGAGAAGATGAAAAATTATCATTTGATTCTCATCCAATACTTTTCATTCTAACTGATAAAACGTTACATTTTCTGTTCGTTGGCTTTTGAAATTACATCCCACACACAGACCTTTAGGCTTGATTAATTTATATATCTGTCATCCAATCAACGCGTTTAATGTCGTCTCGGTCAACAATTTTTTTTATCTTTCATTGTTCTGGGAATCATTATTATTATTATGCCTTTAGTAGGGCGTCTTCGAATGAGAGAAAAAAGGTGTCGGATTCCTTGATTTTCCACAGGTCTGCCAATAGTTTTCCAACAAGCACAATAAAAAGAGGTCTACATCTTCTAACATATTCCAACAAACTGTAAAGGAAAAATCAATTTTCCCACAACGGTTGCTGATTTGCGGACAGAAATGTCACTCAAAACACACCTTTTTCAAGACACCTCTGAAGGTATTCTCTCCTTTTTTTTTCTTTTTTTCCTCTCTATTTTTTTTTCTTAATTCCAAGAGTTCGTTGTCCAGTTCACTTCATGCTTGATCGTGATGAAGACATGATCTCGACTGGTACCAGGCATCCGTTCTTAGGTCGTTATAAGGTCGGCTGTACTAAGGAAGGCAAACTCGTCGGCGTTGATATCAAGTTGTTTGCAAATGGTGGCTTCAGCTACGACCTTTCCATTGGCGTAAGTTTAGCCCGACAAAGAGCGTCGCTATATAGACCACTTTAGATAGGGGGTCGGATTTACCGAACAGTTGGTTTGGTTTTGTCTGTTTCACCTCACTGCTAAGAAACCACACAATGTATGCTTGTAATAAAGCAACCAGGGCCAGGGGAACTACAGCTTTAAGTCCCATCCGATGAATTTGGATTAATACCTCACCAAAGGGCACTAGCTCATCGACTTTGTTTCGAACCAAAAACCGAAAATTTTGAAAGAACACATTAATGCTTTCTTTATTTCCGTCACATTTCACTTCTTTTTAAACAGATTTTGTCGTTCTGTTATCTCAGGTAATGGAGAAAGCAATGAATTACTTTGACAGCGTTTACCGCCTGCCAGTTTTCAGGGTGGAAGGCCGCGTGTGTCGCACCAACCTACCATCCAATGGGGCCTTCCGATCGTTTGGTACCCCGCAGTCGATGATGATCACCGAGGCCCTCGTCGACGATGTCGCAGTCAAATGCGGAATCCCTCCGCATAAAGTATGTGAAATGATGATTCACCCAGAGTAGCCTCAGCAGTATCAATACTGTTCTCCCTGAGGGCCCTGCAATAGTATTATTATCCCGGCTTTAGCCGAGCTACCATGATGAGGTGCTCAATCATTCATGGAGTAACGAATGAATAATTTATAGTTTTATGGTGTTTATTATTTCACCAGAAACGTCGGTGCCAAGTAATGTACTTTTAGCCTATATCTGTGTGATTACTTGATTTTAATCATTATCAGATATTAATGTTGCATTATAAAGTCAATTAATCAAAACATTAAAATACCAAATCTACTAAGATGACATGTATGTCCCATGTTTCATTGTTTTGTTTCATATTTCTGCTGTTTTGTTTTGGTTTCTATTTTTCACCAGGTTAGAGAGATGAATTTCTACCAGGAGGATGACGTCACACCTCAAAACCAGAAAATCGAGAATTTCACGTTGCGTCGATGCTGGGACGAATGTCTGACTAAAAGCAAATATGCGATGCGAAGGGAGGCTGTAGACTTTTTCAACAGGTTTGCTGTTGTTATCACTTTTTTTTCCTGGGGGGGGGGGGGGGTTAACGTTAACAACTTATACATCCACCTGTTACAAGTCATTGTATTTCAATAGAATGCAGATTGCATACCTTAAGTGTTGACAGATTGGGCAAGCCAAAATGTTTCTCAAACCTAACAACGCCTAATACATGCAATTCACAATCTGGCTATTGAAAAAGAATAGGTTTTTACAGGTGAATGTAATAGTTTGTCACTAGGCAAATGTGTATAAATTTGAATACATTACGAAAATGGCCTATTAGATTTACATTTATTAAATGCGAATACCTTCAAATACGTTTCTACTAAAGTCACTAAACATATATAGAATACCTCGACAAAAGCAACACATTGATGATACGATATCAATATTCCGTTAGAATGACAATGGTTGCTTGATCAGGTAACCGCTAACAAGCTCAAGTTATTAAAAGACTGTCAAGAGACGAGGTGGCCGAGTGGTTAAGGCGATGGACTGCTAATCCATTGTGCTCTGCACGCGTGGGTTCGAATCCCATCTTCGTCGTATGCTTTTTGTATACAGAGATATCGTACAAAAGACTATTTTGGGGGTCGAATTATCAGTAAAATACTCCTTGTCAACTTTTCAGATAGATAAGATCTTTAATTCTCAAATTGGTTTATGAAATTACTTATTTGCAATAGCCGAAGTTAGACAAAGGCGTTCACAGAAGAAGATTACTGTTTAGACATATTGGTATTTTTATGTTAATTGACTGTTGCTATTGTGGGTAAACGCTATAAAAAAAGTCCATTTTCCGAAAAGACCCTTAAAAACCGTTAAGAGACGAGGTGGCCGAGTGGTTAAGGGGATGGACTGCTAATCCATTGTGCTCTGCACGCGTGGGCTCGAATCCCATCTTCGTATTCTTTTTTTCCCCCAGGAAACAACTATTGTTAGAAATATCAGGTCTGATTATCAGGTAAATCATAATGCACATCATGGGCGCAAATCCAAGGGGGGCAGGGGGACATGTCCCCCTACCTTTTTGAAGATAGGCGAATGTCCCCCCACCTTTTTGAATAACCTTTTTTTTGTTGCTTTTCAGAGAACTTTGGAGGCGAATGTCCCCCCCCCCCCCCCACCTTGTTGAATAACCTTTTTTTTCTCTTTTTTCTTTTTTTTTTCCCTTGCTTCAGAGAATTTTGGAGGCATAGATTGTTTAATCGTAATATTTTTGTAAGAGTAAATGGAATAGAATAAAACGATTCCGACCAATATTTGTCCTCTTGCTAATTATAGTCATAAGTATCTTTTTTCATATTTTGTTTGATATGTACATATCACTGCAGCAAGAATAGATGGAAGAAACGAGGACTTGCTATCATTCCCGCTAAGTACGGCGTTTCATTTCACATTGCACATTTAAATCAGGTAAGATTGGGATACCACATCATGCTATCCCTTAATGCCATTTTGTTATCATTGTTATTTCAAACTCTAGCATAATCAGAAGGGCATATATAGCAAGATCATTTTGATGGGGTGCCAAAATAAAATTACCGATAGAGCTAGGAGAAGGGAAAAAAGTGAATTTACGTCAGGAATTCTTTTTATATTCTACCGTTTCCTCCACTGAGCCAGTCTGAAAGGGCTGGGGGGGGGGGGTTCCTAAATCATTTTCATTTTTCTTTTCCTTTTCTGACAATCCTGGATCCGCCTTCATCATTAAGTGATAATTTCTTTGAAGTTCCTAACACGGTTTCAAAGATTAGAGTCTAAAAATTAGCTTGCCTATTTTTTAAATTGTCGTATTCTTTGATATCTTTATGTTATCTGTCTTCTCTGTATTGAAACAAAAAATCTTTTCATATTTCAATGTATAGGTTTTCGGAATATCCTTAGAAAAAAACTCAGTGTTTGAATCATGATTGAGACGGTCAACTTGAGTATCTCGGGTGGTATTACTTTGTAGGCTGGTGCTCTGGTCCACATCTACACCGATGGATCAGTCCTCCTCACCCATGGAGGCATAGAGATGGGCCAGGGTCTTCATACCAAGATGGTCCAGGTCGCTGCCAGGACTCTGGGCGTCCCTGAGGCTAAGGTTCACCTGGCAGAGACCAACACGACCAAAGTACCCAACATGTCTTCTACGGCTGCCAGCACTGGCTCGGATCTGAATGGAAGGGCGATCCAGGTAAGAACTGACTCGATGAGAAAGTCGCAGAACTCATTATTTCAAGCACACACCTTGGATCATGTACATGCGATCCGGGTTCAGTATCCATGCACTAGTGCCTCACTGGCGGCAGAACCGGTACAATAGCCCATTCCTCACACAAACACTTTCTCCGCAAAGGGGAGGGGGCATGCCCCCCCCCCCTCCACATTTTTGGCAGTATTTGATTTCTTCATTACCTCACGATCGGCCCATCCATTTTCAAACTGTTCTCTCACACCCATCTCGTGCCTTTAAATGGGCGATTGAATTATTATCATTTAAAAAGTATTTCACATATTCCTTTTAACTTCTCTAGATCGGTCATATTTTTGCATATCTTTCATTGTCTGTTTTCCCCCCATATTCTTTGTTTTTTTTCATTTTGATAATTTTTCCATGTTCACTATAAAATGTAATGATTGTGAACATTAGATGTATCTTTTTTATATGCATATAACGAATTTTCATAGAATATAAACTTCAGATTTTAATTTTTAATAACTTAAAGTCGCGGGTCCGTTTTTGCGCATCCGTAGTATGCACGCATTTTTTCTTTGTATCTCTTGTGAAAGAACAAATGCAAATAATGCCATTTAAAAAATTAATTCCTACTGTAATATCTCAAGATGGTTTGCAACAGAATGTGTGAATCTCTCACAATTCTCCCGATTGCTTCGTCATCACTTTATTTATTACAGTAATTACAGAACTATATCCATTTTAAGTGGGACCTTTCTCTAACGAATGTTATGTTAAATTATTGAATATTATTTTATATCTAATCAGTAGTTTATGAATAGGTTTTATTATTATCGCTTATTCTAAGATAATAATTAAGTAAATCTCTTTTGTTCGCTGCTGTGGTATATGCAAAGAAAGCGATAATCTATGTGATTCTGTGTTAATGATATATGTGACCCTATGTAAATCGCGTAGAAAAATTATTCGGTTATGAATTGAAGCTATACCATGTCCCTTTTCATTGTTTGTTAGAAAGCATGTGAGACTCTGAAACAGAGACTAGAGCCGTTTATGTACGCCAACCCAAAAGGCGACTGGGACGAATGGGTAAGACTAAAATGCTTGTTCGTGTTTTACTTATCGTATCAAATGAAATGTTCTGTTGAATTGTTTTCCACATAAAAGTGGTATTTTATTCGGGTTATCAATGTTCCAGACTATACCCACATTTGACTGTTTTTTAGTATAAACCTACTCACACCCAAAAAATGAATTGATGGGACATAATTTATGGTCATGGGATGCATGGCACTTATATTTCAAGAATTATGATCTAATTAAGCCTTTCGGAGGAAGAAGGGTTTTCGAAGAAAATAGTGAAATAAATAACAATTAACTGTAAACATTTCTTTTTAAAAATGATAAAAGATTGTATACTTGTAGGCTATAGAGCCTATTTAGAAAAGAAGAATGAGCACATTCCTGATATATAAATTGGATTAATGTTCCAGGTCGAAGCAGCGTATAAAGATCGTGTGAGCTTGTCGGCAACTGGATTTTACAAGTGAGTATTAAGGGCCAATAGAGCTATTAAGAATTTAAAAAAATAACCAAATCTGGCCTCCTATATCAACCATAGTGGAAATACACATGTGAAATAGACTAAGAAATGACTGTTACTCTGGCTCAGTGAAGCAAGTTCACCAATGATAATACGGAATGGAATGATAATCAAAGTTGGTCTATGCATTTTTTTAAATCATGTTATTCCGTATTCTACAGATTCTTTAACAAAAGTTTATTTGATAAACCGATCACTCTGTTATTAGAAAAAGAAAAAGTATGACGGTAATATTTTTAGGTGTAGAAGTCTATAAATACTGAACATTTTCATCCTTATAATGAAAACATACTTAGCTAAAATATCAAATCGTTTAATAACATGTTTCTGTATCCATACTCTACAGGACACCAGACTTGAGCTACGATCGAGACAAAAATGAGGGCAAACTCTTCCCTTACTTCAGCTATGGTGTCGGGGTATCCGAAGTCGAGATCGACTGCCTGACTGGTGATCATCGAACTCTGAGAACCGATATCGTCATGGACGTCGGGGACAGCATCAATCCTGCTATCGATGTTGGTCAGGTTAGTATGTGATCTCGACATGCATGGCAAATTGGCAGGGGCGTTGCTATAGGGATAGGGACGGTGGCAGCGATGTGACAACACCATTGGATTGCTGTCCACTCTGTAAAAAATGTTGAGGGAAACTTGACCAAAGTGACGGATAATGTGTCCAACTCCGACCACCTTTTGGGCATTTTATGTTCATGCCCAACTTGGGTAATATTTTGCCCAGCCGCGGTCACCTTTTACACTAAATAAAGTCAAAAATAATTTGTGCAATAATTGCCCTAACGTTGATGGGACACATAATTACCGTCACGTTGGTCAAATTTTTTACCTACCATTTATTGTTGGGTAAAGTATTTTAAATATATAAATTGAAACTGTCTCGAAATTTGAAATTCGACAACCAGTTTTTACCCCTGTCGGCAAAATTAAAACTATGAATTTGTTTTATGCGGGCAATTTTTGCCTAGCTTATAACTACACCCCTGAAAGTGGATTGAGTTTTCACTGTTTTGCATAAGATCACATTTAAACAATTAGTATTGGAATTTGGCTAATTCTCAACAATTTATTTTGTAAATTCTAATTTCGATTTGTAGGGAATCATTTCTAAGATTCAGTTGGTTATTCAATAACTTCGATTTTGATTTTGAATATGTATCATATATATTTATAATACTTTTTAAGAGTGGCATAATGTGAAAACAAAAATAGAATTACGTTGGCTAACTTATCGATGAAGAATGGTTTTGACAAATGTATTTCTTTGTGGTTATAAGCTAATGATAATAGAACAGATATTATGATAGTATAGTTATTGTTTTCATTATCATTATTGTTATTCAGCCCGAATAATTATGAGGTTTCGGTTGCCCATATCGGAACTTAAAACAAAAACATCGGGAGGGGGGAGCTGCAGCCCCCAGCCCCCAGCCTCGCCTATGATTTCATTCATACTCTCACACGCTGCAGATAGAAGGGGCCTTTGTCCAGGGCTATGGTCTGTTTGTCATGGAGGATCTACGATGGTCCCCTACTGGTCAGCTCTTGACCAAAGGGCCTGGCTACTACAAGATACCAGGATTTGGAGACATGCCGTTGGAGTTCAACGTGACTCTGCTCAAGAACGCATCTAACCCTGTTAATATCTGCTCATCTAAGGTCAGTTTAAATGGATGATGTGGAGATAGAAGAGAGGAGGGTATAATGGAACATATCCATCCTTCTTTCAATTTTTCATCTAAAAAATATCTGCTCATCCAAGGTCAGTTTAAATGGATGATGTGGAGATAGAAGAGAGTAGGATGTAATGGAATATATCCATCCTTCTTCCAATTTTTTCCATTTCAAAACATTTATTAGTGATCAGACATTACTGTAAAGCAGGGGCGGCGCTACAGGGGGGCAGAGGGGGCGACCGCCCCCCCCCCTATGATTTTTCAAGTAGTGAAAAAAGAAAAAAAAAAAAGAAAAAAGAAGAAAAGGAGGAAGAAAAGGGAAGAAAAGGGAAGAAAAGGGAAGAAAGAAGAAAGAGGAGTATTAAAAAGAGAGGTCTTAAACATATAACTCTATATTACCCCTGTTATTTAATGGACAAAAAATATGACGTCATCTTTAGGTCGTCTTGCCCCTCCTATCAAAATACCCTGGCGCCGCCCCTGCTGTAAAGGTTTTAACAATTGTTTCTTCTCTTAGTTTGGTTGTGCACATATGGTCCAGCGACACTTTCCCCGCGACATTTGCTCCGCGACATTTGTTTCGACGTCAGATGCTCGTGAGTCATTTGCTTCGCTGAAAGTTGCTCTGGTGACAATTGCTTCGATGATCATTCTCCAGAGATATAATTATTGCTTCGATAATAATTGCTCCGGTGAATTGCTCTGGCGAAATTATCTCCATTATCTATTGACCCACTAACAAATGGTTTATGGAAGACAGTTGTTCGGGCGACAACTGTTCCCACCCCCCCCCCCCCAAAAAAAAGAAACTGTCTATGGAAGACAATTGCTCCGCCGACAAAGCTCCACCGCCAAATGCTCTATGGAATACAATTGCTCCGCAAAAACGAAAGAAAAAAGTTGGTATATGGAAGAGAATTTCTCCGTCAACAAGGGCCAAATGGAAGACAATTTCTCTGGCGACAAATTCCTCCGCCGAAAATTACCCAGAGGACAATTGCCCCCCCCCCCTCCAAAATATGGTTTATGGTAAACAATTGCACCTGCAACATTTGCTCAGGTGACCTAGGCCGAACTGATGGAACTTGCTTAATAAGTTCATGGTCATTGTATATATTGAGAGAATTTCGTGTTAAATGTCTTTTAAATAATAAGTATGATTATCTTTTGATTTGTCATTGCTTCTGAAGCACTATCTTTTATTAGACAGTTTTCTCATTCCCATACATTCTCCAATATTTACAACAGAGGGTAGTTTGATCATATTTCTGTTAATAATGACAAATAATTTAATAATTTATGATTGATGAAACTGTAATAGAAGAAAAGTGAATGCTATTGAATAGGGTACCAGGTAAAAATGGCAGAGGTTAAAATGTCAGAGATAAAAGTGACCCAAACAAAGAAACCAAAATCAGAACAATAAACCTGGACTGATAAATAACAGAGAAATAGGCCTTTTTGAAAATGGTCAATTTTTTTCCCAATAGATGTTTTTCCAATCGTCATGAAATTTGCTCTAAATTCCTTTATTATTCAAACCGTGGGCACATTTTCCCCGAATTCATTAAAAAAAACTATGAAAATAGGCCCTTTTGACAGTGGTCGATTATGGGGCCAAAAATGGTAAACTAACCCTTTGCGGCAATTTTTTTTCCAAAATGAATGTGTTTCAAAATTTCATGAAGAACCTACCCCTCGCAATTTTTGTCAGAAATGGGTATATTTCCGAATTTCACGAGATTTGCCCGAATCCACTCTTTTGAAAGGACAATGGTCCCATTTATCAAGATTTGATGAAAAACATGAGAGTAGGCCCTTTTGAAAGAAACGTCCATTTTAGGCCCAATATGATGAAGAAATCCATTTTCGTCCAAAATTGGTGTTGAACTGTCATGAAATTTGCCCTTATTCTCTCCATTAGAAAAACAATGGTCCTATTATTCAGGATTGATGAAATAACCATGAAAATAGACCTTTTGGATATAGTTGATTTTATTTGCCAAAATGATGAACGAGTTACACATTGCAATTTTTGACAAAAAATATATGCTTTTTTCAGATTTCGTGGAAATTTGCCGTAATTCCCTCTTTTGGAAAGACTTTGGCCCATAATCACGCACTGATGAAAAAATGTGAAAATAACTCATTTTGAAAATGGTCGATTTTCGGCCCTAAATGTAGAAATAACCCTTAGCAATATTTGTTATAAGACAGTGTTTTTCGAAATTTGATGTATAACTCTTTCATAATATCGTGATAAAATTTGACAATATAGAATAAGGAATTAATCTCATCAAAATATTAGGTCTCTCCTAGCTGCCAAGAAAGTTTTATTTTACACAAGACATATCTATATTGCACATACATACCATTAATTAAGAAACAAATGGCTCTACAGTTTAATTTGTCGTTTTATCACAAAGGCTTGCGGTGAGCCACCTCTCTTCCTTGGCTCTTCGGTATTCTTCGCCATCAAGGATGCGATGATGTCAGCAAGAGCAGATGAAGGGTTGACTGGTGTCTTTAGGTTAGACAGTCCTTCCGTAGCAGAGCGGATTAGACTCGGTTGTATAGACCAGTTCACCAAGATGGTAGGCTGTTAATATTCATTTGGAATTAATTCATTGAAACTAAAAAAATTATAATGTTGGAGTTCAGATAGGACTGTGACATTGACAATTTTTCGATATCTCACATTTTCTTTTTGCAAATTGAAACAATCTTTTAGAATGGGAACTTGTTAACTTCTTGAATTGACTATATAAAATATTTATGATGTGTAGTGTATTGTGTTATGACTGGTGGCTTTTATTATATTTCTTAAGAAATCGATTGATCGATTGGTTAATGAACAATTGGCATGTTAAACTGATGGATATGATTTATCCATGTTCTCTTAAAAACTTATTCTCTCCTTCTTCTCCAACTCTCTCTCGCCCTATCCTTTTTATTTTCCTTCCTAATTTTGCAGTTCCCAGCACCTGAACCAGGTTCCTACCAACCATTTTTCGTACGACCATAAGGTGCAATGACAGAGAGACCATGAGGTGTAAGGACAGAGAAACAACAGTAAACAGGATAGAGAGCCTTCTGAATACTGTTACACGTCGTTTTTACGAAGGTTCATAATTCCGAAGGTTCGTAATTCCGAAAATGTAATAGAACCCTACATCATTTTTTGGAATTACGAACCTTCGGAATAATAAACCCTATTTCAATTCCGGAATTAGGAACCCAGGCCTTTTTATTTTTGGAAATACGAACCTTTGGATAAACGAACCTTAGGAATAACGAACCAGTGGCGTACCCAGGATTTTTTAAAGGAGATTGTTTGTTACTCCAAGACATCCAAAGGGGGGGGGGGTTGTTTTAACATCAAATAACACCAAAAGGGGGATTGAACACCTAAAACACCCCCTTTTGCCAAAGAGGGTGTTTGAACATCCAACCCCCCCCCCCCCCCCCCCCCCCGTTACGCGCTTGTAACGAGCCATCGGATTAATGCAACAAATTTTCGGAATTTTGTGTGTCAGAATTATGAACCTTCGGAAATACGATCCTTCGAAAAAACGAGTGCCCTCCCCCTCCCCCCCCCCCCTGGATACCACCAAACGACATACGCTAGTTTTCACGCGATTGGTCCATTTCACTTAGAGCGATTTGTTTCGCTCTTTTAAAAAAAATGGCTGTAATATATATGACTCTATGAGTGATGATGATCATATAGGCGTAAAGGTACAATTTCTCCTTGGGGCTAGCCATCGGCGTATCTGGACCTTGGCGTCGGGGGCGGGGAGCAGCCGAGCCAAATGTGATCCATGTATTTCAGGAAGAAAATCATTTTTCTGGGCCCTTATTTAATTGCTTGAATGGGGTGGGGTAGAGCGACTGGCGTTTATTTTCCCTGGCATCTCTTCTAAAGGACAATCCAACCTTTGTTATATTAGCTGATTTTCAAATTGGCAGTTGTGTGAATCGATTGTGACGTATTCACGGTTAACTCTTCCGTAAAATTTGTCGTACAATAAAATATCATAACATTCCGGTTTTCTAATGAGCGCCTTTTCCCTTGGGGTAGTACTTAAAATATATTGTAGATAGCATAATGTTATAGGTATTCCAACAAGAAATATATCTTACTGAGTTATACATTTAAAAAAATTGACATTCTAGTCATTTTGTGTGTTGGAGCCACTGATCTCTATACCGTAGAGATCAGTGGTTGGAGCGAATAGGAGAGTTATCCGCCGTTATACATCACTGTGACCGCACCGATTGGGTCAATTTGAAATTCCAATATGCATAGTGATTACAACTTTCATAACTTTCTTATTGCTTGTCCGATTTCGTTCAAACTTTCACCAACTGCTTCTCTCTGTTTTTTCCTTTTTTTTTCAAAACAACTTGCCATGAAGGTTGGATTTCCTTTTAATTTGTAAATTTAGAATAATATATTATATTTGCACAATGTTGTAGTATCATTAAGCTGACAAATTTTCAATAAATTCAATGTCATTTGCAAGCGAGCAAAACTTTGGTTTATGCATATTTCCGTCTTGAATAACAGATTTATATATGATTAATGCATAATACATTTGAATTCTATGTTTTGGAATATTTCAGATTGATATCAAATCAAATGCTATGAACCCTTTTTATTTTTCTTTCTTGATTGGAAATTTGTAAAGGGCACCCCCCCCCCTCGATATGCTAGTGAGGCTGTAAGTGGGGAAAGCGAGCAAAAATAAAAAAATCCTACTGTATGTAATTTCGTCACAAAATTACTAGATATCAGGAGTGCTAGCTGCAAGCTGCAGCCCCCTATTTTGAGTATAAAACTCACATACAATACCGCGGCACTGCAGTGAAATATTGTGCTATTCAGAAATCCTTTGAAAATTATATGAAAATTACAAAAAGACCACCTCGCTGGCTGAATATGAGGTGACGTTTGCTCGAATACGATGTCGCGGTTGCCCGAATATTGATTTTTTTTTAATCGGGGGGGGGGGGGGCTGCAGCCCCCGTGCTTCTCCCGCCTCGTTGGCATATGATGATAATAATGCACGTATAGGTGATGATAGTGACATTAAAAAATGAAACTGCAAATAGTACGAATGATCGTAACAGTAATGATGATACTTATTTTGTAGGGATGATCTATAATATCTATGCTTGAACCTTTCTGAAACTTTTCCCATTTTAAAAACCATGCTGGACTTCCGTGCCCGGAATACTGTTGTAATGCATGGGATCGCTATATATGATTGAACCACAATGATGAAATGGTACTTGAGAATGATGTGCCAAGAATGGCAAACAAGTTACGATGTACTCTTAGAACAATCAAATTGACAAACTGTATGTAGTATGCAAGCGTTATGCATTAGTCGTATGTTTGTTTTTTATTTGTTTTGGTTGAAAATGATCATTTGGAAAAGGTTGATCTGATTGTGAGGATCACGCCAACAAAGAGAATTGGAAGAAATGACTGTGTATGTACATTTACGAAACGTTTACTGTAAAAAAAAAAAAAAAGGGGGGGTCCTTTTATGTAAAAACTGTTCGTGATATGCTGCCAAGCAATGTCTTTAATAGTTCTTCTCAGATTTCTACTCTTCATCCCAAAAAAATATATACATGTTTGTATAAGGAAATGTGTAATGAAAATGCGGCAATCACATCACATATCAACCTCTCGTTTGTTCGCTTTGAATTTGATATATTCCTTCAACTTACTATACTCAAGCTTATTTTTATTATATATTATTATTTCGTGTCACCAAGTTAACACGTATTTGCTTTTATGTAAAAACTACATTTGCATTTCTTTATTACCCAACTTGTTCTATCTTATCGTAATGTCATGAGGGATTTGGGGGCGTTTCATGAAAGGACTTGTCAGATATTTTATCCGACAAATTTGCTCTCAGCCAATCAGATGCAAGGATTTCAGTAGCTTATAACAGTTGTTGGATAAAATATCCGACAACTTCCTTTCATGAAACGCTCCCCAGGTTTCCATAGCCTGGCTACATCCCATCGTTATCATCCGTAGACATGGTAGAGATGTTTGATGTTTAATTGAATAGAGGCAATACAATACAACATTAAATTTTGTCGTAGAATTGTGGAATAATTTATTTTTATTTTCTTGTTCAACTTGTTAAAAATTGTTTGTTGTTTTATTATTTCCCCCATTACCCATCATGCTAAGGTATTTTGTGAAATATATACTGTACATCTGACAATTTACTTTGCTGAGTGAGACAATCTTGTATTGAGGAAATTAAAAATACAGAATCGATGATATAAACTACTCTTTATGATTTCTTTTGTATGTTTTGCAATTACTTCCTATTTTTGTATGAAATCTTTTATTGTTATCCTTGATTCGTATGTTTTTATGAAATTGGGGGAGAATGGAGAATACCACTTCATTACTTGCCCGCCTGACAAATCAATTAAGTACCTTGCCGGGTCTCAAGTCAACAGATACGTGCATATGTTTTCACTTAAAACTAAAAATCAGGCAGGTTAGTACGGGAAAGACTCAACAAAATGATAATACAGTTGTAATATCTTGGTATACCCATCATTTGCAAAAGTTTAAGACCACCTCAGGATTTGTGGGTATTTCAATAATTTGGAATACTTTCTTTTGTCTCATTGAATGATTACACAACATGTTTACTTCAGTGATCAGTAGCACAAGAGTAATGGTATAAGCCCATAGTTCAAGTATGATAAATAGGTTATGCAATGAAATTAATTGTATGTCTGAAAAATAAGTTTAATTTTTTTCTTTCTTTCTTTGAGTTATTTGCATTTTGGAATAGTGGTCTTAAACTTTTGCAAATGATGGTATAAGCCTGAAATCATTACAAGATTCATTCCGCTCTCACCCCAGTGTCTTTCATTAAAAAAAAAAAAGAAAAAAAAAAGGTGTTTAAAATTAGATTTTTCTTAAACAGTCTTTTATATATCATATAAGACTTTTAGGGTCTCAAAATCTCTATAAATCAGGATGGGAGACTGACAGCTAGGAACTAAATAACACTAGTTGAATGATGTAGGCCCAATATACTTGTTAGGCCTACATGTCGTTTTTCAAAAGGTTTATCATTTTGAAAGGTTATATTCCGAAAGTACTTATAATTCCGAAGCCGTTCGTTACTCTGGAGGTTCTTTACTCAGAAGATTCGGAATTTAACAAATGAAATGGGTTTCATTATTCTATAATAAAAAACAAGGTTCGCAATTCTAAAAAATAAAATAGGGTTCCTAATTCTCAAATGAAATAAGGTTCATAATTCATAATGAAATCTACCGGAATTATGAAACTTTGGTTCGGAATAATGAACCTTCGAAGTAATGCAAAAAATGTTCAGAATAATTATGAACCCTATCTCATTTACGGAATCATGAACCCCCTGGTATGGGACTTTCAGAATTATGAACTTTCAAGAGTAAAGAACCTTCAGAAAAAAGAACGTTCGGAAAAAAACAAGTAGGCCTATCCGGTGACACGACATTTGCTCCTGCGACATTTGTTCCTCCGTCCATATCTCGAAAGGTCAAAGGTTAAGGTCAAGGTCATGATTTGGTTTTTTGTAAAGGACAATGTGAAGGTTTAGGATTAATATGGCAAAGTTAGACCGGAGCAATTGTCGAAGGAGCAAATGTCATGGAACCGGCCTACCCCCTTATGCATTGGCGTAGTCCCGTGCATTCCTTCTTTTCATTAGGGGGACGGAGTTGGCTTTGTTCTCCATGAATGGTCACCCCCCCCCCCCCGTTAAAAAGAAATTCTTGCATATTTACGCCCGTGCCCCTATGTACCTAAAGCCCATGTGAGACCAGGC
Organism: Heliocidaris tuberculata; assembly: GCA_025618425.1. Lineage (NCBI taxonomy): Eukaryota > Metazoa > Echinodermata > Echinoidea > Camarodonta > Echinometridae > Heliocidaris > Heliocidaris tuberculata. The sequence goes on along the minus strand of CM046834.1, from coordinate 39,052,040 downwards.
CCCTGGGAACGATTTTGTTACTGAGGGTGCTGTGAGCAGCATTTTGCTGGCTACAGCACCCTCAACACCCCCAGCACACCTCTACAGCATCCCCAGCATCCTCATCTTTCTAGGGGGTGCTGCAATAACCCCAGCACCCCCGGCTCCCAGGGGCCTGTGTGAGACTGTGTCGCGAATTCACTACTTCGCTCGTGTAAAACCATAGGCGGATCCAGGGGGGGGTCGCGGGGTCCGGACCCCCCCTTTTTGGCGCGGTTTTTTTTTTTTTTTTTTTTTTTTTTTTTTTTTTTTTTTTTTTTTTTTTTTTTACTTTGCGCCGTCTTTCTTGGCGTTTTTTTTTTTTTTTTTTTTTCCCCAAGAAATTCTGCCGAAATTGGCCAAAATATATAAATGCAGCTCTGCTACAGGTTAATTGATAAAAACTTTCGGCGCTAGTGCAGTTGATTAAGTAGTGGGCAGTGGCGGCACCAAGGGGGGGGGGGGGGGCATGGGGGGGCATTTGCCCCCCCCCCAGTCAGAAGCTTTGCCCCCCCCAGTTGCCGCCCCAATAATTTTCGGAGTGAAAAAAAATAAAAGGGTGGAAAATGAAAAAGAAAAGAAAAGGAAAGAAAAAAGTGAAAAAGGAATGGAGAAAAAAAGGAAAAAGAAAGAAAACGGAAACTTGGAAAGCAGTGGCGGCATCAAGGTGGGGGGGGGCATGTGGCAAATTTGTTCGCTCAGCTCGTGTAAATATCCTCATATTTGGGTAGTTTTATAGCTGAATAATTTCTGTACATTTCCACTATAATAGTGTCAAAATTTTTGCTCGCTCGCTTCGCTCGCTCGCAATACAGGCCTATAACTCCCACCACATAATCAGGCCGTGAGATGATCAAATTTCCTCATATTGGGGTAGTTTTATAGCCGAATATGTAATTTCTGTACATTTTTTACTACGAAAAATGTCAAAATTTTTGCTCGCTCGCTTCGCTCACTCGCAGTATATAACTAACACCTCTTTATAATCGGGCAGTTCAGCTAGATGCTCAAAATGTCCTCATATCTGGGTAGGTTTATAGCCGAATATTCTGTACATTTTCACTACAAAAAGTGTCAATTTTTTTTTTGTCCGCCCTTGCCCCCCCAACATTTTCTTTTGCCCCCCATTTGCCCCCCCCCCCCACTTTAAAAATCCTGGTGCCGCCACTGGTAGTGGGGACATAAATCCCCGCCGTGGCCGGGGCACGGGCCGGGCGGGCCCGTTCGCTCCGTTCGGCCGCGAGATTACTAGAGTTTGGTTGGATGTGTTAAGTTGTTTTAACGTCATTTTACATCTTTCTTTTTAAGACGTATTTCAATGTCATTTTACAACTCTCTGTAATCTTTAAAATTATCATTGTCAATTGTTCAGTATTGATGTACTTAAAATCATCAACAACAAAACGTAAAGTTGCCGGAGGCAGAAGTAACGGCACATTGAACATGTTGAATGCCGTTTAAATGGTAATTAAATTTATCCGATGATAAATGCTATAAAATTTTTGGTTAAAATTGCAACAGATTTTGATGAAACCAAAACATACTCTCCAAAAAACAATTCTTTATTGGTATTTACATTTCCAACGAAATATCATTTTCCTCAACAAATATTTGAGATTTCGGTTGAAAATGTAGCGGTCTCGTATTACTTTCATGGGTAGGGAATAATGGACCATTTACCTATGACGTCATTAAGGAGATTATTTCATTAGGTAAACAAATTTTTGTCATTATTTCGGTACCCTGAGAAATAAAAAGAGTTGCTGAAAGCATTGGTAAACCTTACTAGTGTGTGTCTGTGTTCATGTTTATGCAAATTATGCAAACGTGCTTAAGGGTCTGGTATTCCCTACACCTACCCTATGGTTGTACATCGCAAGAAGTGAACTTCATGTGTCCATATAAAGGTTAAAGTTGTGAAGGTCAAGACTTAAAGTCACACAAAAGGTCAAAGGTCTGTCAGAGTCAACAAAAAGGTCAAAGTCACGAAATTCAAAGGTAATGACAGGTGCTTGGGGGGGGGGGGGGAGGAGGTTTGTTTTCTCCGAGGACTTTTGATATATTTTTTCTTGTTGTTGATTGGGAACGCTTGAATCTGATACATTGCACCATGACTAGTTTTGTGATACAAAACTTATTTATTTTGCCTAATGAGTAGATGCTGTGGTTGATTGTTAAATCCTGTGAATTTTCAGCAAAACTGGTATTGGTACTGTTGTTGATCGGCCTTGATTGTGAACTCCTGAATCTAAGGAACTTTCCCTTTTTTGTGTTCTTTTGTGATTTGTGATTTATAACTCGTGATGATGTAAACACTTGCGAATTGTTATCTCAGGGATGGGAGGAGATAATATAGATGATATTTAGTGAATAATTCTTCATTGCTGTAAAATGTGTATATGTATCACTAAAATTTACTAAGTGTGTTTGTACAGCATGCGCACACCCAATTCCTAGGTTATCAAGATAGTACTTCAACATTGAAGAACCAATCTCAAGTAATAAATCTCCAGATTTTATTCTTATTTGTCTCACTGGACTGTTTGTGTTGATGCCACATGCCATCTGAGGTCCTGCACAGCAATGCAGACTGGAAAATCTGGGCAAACTTTTAAAAAATATATATATACATATATATCTTAATACAGTCCAATGGCGCAAATCCCGGAGGGGATGGGGGTATGCATTAACCCCCCTCCCAGTTCTGATGTACGGGGGGGGGGGGGGGTGGCCTGTACAAATATACCCGCACTTTTTGATAAAAGATGGTAATTTGCAAACATTATATATGTATTTTCCATCTCAAATAAACAATAATTCCATGTAATATTAATAGATTAAATGTAATTTCAGTACAAACTAAGACATTTTCAGGCTCGTATTATCAAATTTTTGTGGCGCGCTCCGCGCGCCCAACTATATTTCAACATTAAAATAGTCAAACAGGCAATATATATATATATATATATATATATATATATATATATATATATATATATATATATATATATATATATATATATATATGCCTATAGAGGCGCTTGCGTTTGCCAGAATGATAACTTCTCACCCTTTGGACCCCCCCTTTTTTTAAAACCTGGATCCGCCCTTGAAAACAGACACCAAAATCGCTCTATGTAAGATTTAATTTACATAAATTTGCTAGATTACCTGATTCAGGGACTCTTCAACTCTTACTATGCTATATTATACAAATTTGGAGTTCCAAAGTTGAAAGTGAAATTTAAAATAATTATTTTCCTCTCATGTATGAATGATCTAGACTGGACAAATACCCGCTGATACACACAAAACCTATTGAAGCCTATTCAGCTATTGTGGAGTACATGTGTAAGTGTGTATAAGTGCCTAAAGGGCTTATATGTTGGAAGGGTCATATTGTATTAGAGGTCACAAGCCGACTTATTATGGTTGCACATTCTGTTCTTTCTTCAGAATGCTTAGCTTTTTCAAAAGTTGTGATGGAGCTATTACAGTTACACCCCCCCCCCCCCCTTGCACCCCCGCCCTTCTTACAGTTTTTTATTATTTTTTTTTCCATTTTTATTTGCTCATACATATATTATAAGACACCATGGGATCGACGCAGCTTGACTTGCTTGAAATCCGAGAATTTTGTGCGTGCATTTCCTCCTTTTTTTTTGCGGGTGAACTTGGGAAATTTCTATAAAATGCCAAGTAAGAAGAAGAAGTACAATGCAAGGTTTCCACCTGTAAGTAACCAATAATGTCCATATACCGTACTGGTAAAAAATACATCCCATCTATCTCTAAATTCTAATAATTCAGTCAGTGCCAGTGCCACTCATCCGATTCCAAACATTTGTCATTAGTGCTGTGCAATGCCAATAATACATGATGACAATGTTGTTGGGTCTAACATCAGACACTTAGTTACGTGCCCATACGTTTAAAAGTGTGTTGGGAAATTTCTGTAAGGAGTGATATCTACCTTTTCATGGTAGGAAATGTATCGATGTGGATTTACTTACCGCTCACGGTGTAACTTTGGCTGTGCGATAAGCATTACAAAGGCGAGATCTGCACGAAATGTGCGCTGTAACTTAAATTAGATGAATGGAGTACAAGGCAGTGCAACACTGAGCGGTTCCAATGCGGCATGCTAAATTTAATTGTGCTAATATTTTGCACGCGTATATACATGTTGTACTGCTGTCTATAAAACTGCCATGACGGCATGATTAACCTAAAAAATTAATAAACTTGTATTTATTTCTCTTTCTTTCAGGCTCGAATAAAGAAAATCATGCAGAAGGATGAAGATGTTGGAAAAGTGGCAGCGCCTGTCCCAGTACTTATATGTATCCTTTCTGTTATTCATGATACACAGTTATACATACTATACCACTCACGGGACCATCACTATATGGGGCTGTGTCAATTTCAGCCTGTCACGACCTCTAAGTTGAAGAGGTAAAAACACCAATATAATCAGCAAAATTTTGAGAAAATACTTCCTTCTACATTTTAGGATGATAGAATATCTAATTTCATTCCAGATTCTTCAGTAGGATCTTTATGATCTTGATCAAGTGAAATTTTCAGGCTATTTTTGGTCAGTGATCTTGTTCCTCTCCAGCACACATGTGTGCTAGATATCACACACTTGCTATTGGAGGCAATTGCTCACGGTATGAAGGTACTGAGTGCGAGGTTATCTACAATAACCTCGCATAAGTGTGAGTGATACTATACAAGCTTTTAATAAATAAATTTGTTGGAAAAGTTGGAAAAATTGCCATTTTTGAACTTCTCAGTCTTTTGCCAATTTAAGGATTTTAAAGCATATGCTCCTTTTTATAATTCCTGGTGTCAAATGCAATATGGTCATGCATCTGATATATTTTTGAGAGCTCTGAATCAAAAGTAAATGTGAATTGTCTTAAAAGGGTTAACTTTTGCAGATTAGACCCTTTCTAGATCTAGTTGTAGAAATATGTATTGAAATGGCAGTGTTATCCTGACAAGTTGATTTGAATGAAAACAGAAAAATCAGACAAAATTGACTGGTGAAAGTTTGAACGAAGTTTGATAGATAGATAAATAAAGGACACAATTTGAGCTTGAAGGGTCAAGTGGTCTTTATTCTTTGGTGATAAAAACATTATTTTTTGATAGTATAAAAACAGAACATTTAAGATATAACAAGCTCACAAGGAAATGTATAAAAAAATGAGTAAGTCACTACCAAGAAAAGAATAAATTCAAACAAATAGATTGATTTCAAGTTTAGTATCGTAAAATTACCAGCAAGCATATTTTTTTGAATGTCTCTTATTTCCCTATTATCTGAAAATGTTCAATATGTAGGCAACTGAAAATGAGCATTATCTCATGCAATCAAAGTTAAAATACATTATGAATTCTATTTTACATTTAGTTTGCATCACAATCCCACGTTATAGTTGAAGTTCCTAGAAGGACAAACAATTCTCCCTATCGTATATAGCTCTCCAAATCCGAACGCATGCGGCGCTCTAATTTTTGGGCATGTGATTGCTGGCAACTGAGCTTCCGGGTCCGGCCGGAGCGTCATTGACAATGTGTTAGAAGACGTGGTCAGCCTAGCAAAAACTCCCTTTTGTTCCTAATCTAGCAAATAATCGTGTTTTTATACAGTTGATATTTAAATGGGATTCTTCTGTGAAGCCACCTAATGTGGGATGTTGAGCCGACGATGCAAAACGTGTTTTCAGCAGAACAATCACGCACGAAAAAAACAAGGAAATATCAGTGTATGCTCGCTATAGCTATAGATTGGAACCGGAACTTTATGTGCCAACATCGTTGTCCCCGATATCAGTATCGGGAGCCGATATTGGCGGATATCGGCTATATGCGATAGGGAGAATTCCTAGTCAATGCTTTAGATAACAAGAAATCAAATTAAGTAATGACCCTGGACACTCTCTGCCCACAAACACCATTCAGGGTGCTTTCCATAGTTAACATTCAGCTCTTGTTTGCCATAATTTAGATGTTTATATATACACCATAAATTAAAGTTATGGCCAATCATTTGAATAAAATAAGAACAAACACAATGACCATTCTCGAATAAAATCAGTACAAGGTTCAAGATTAGATAGCATACATTAGCCAATTCCTTTAAAAAAAAATTTGTAATACATTGCATACATATCTACTGACATAAGAGTTCAATCCGTAAACATACATGTATGTGATTGCATACATATAGTCTCAATTTACACACCATTATAATCTTTGATTTCACAATTCTGCATCAAATCCAAAATAATTCATGGCTTCTAAAAGAAAAGCTCTCACTAAATAAGTCAACTCAACATTGATAAGAAATTTACAGATCTATGATTAACTCACTTACCTAAAGTTGACTCACCCAGGCACAGATGTAATGTGTATGCTTTCTCGATCTTATCAGTAGCTTTTTCCCTTTTGCTCCAAAATTACTCACCCATCCTGCACCACCACAAAGGTTCCTAAAGGGGCTACATTGTATACCCCCTATCAACAGCTGATTGATCAGTCTGACCAACCTAGATGTCCAGGATCAGATAATTGATAGGCTAGACTGCATCCAGACAGTGGGTCTTGGCCCAAGATCATTCATCAGAGGTGCATCACATTAGGTAGCTTAGCGAAACATCGTGGCGCGTAAAGACGCATGAAAGACGCTTATGACAAAATTATTCTAAATAAAATTTTATCCTAAAGAGGCAGATACCGCAGAACCAAAATATTAGGGTGTAGAATTAGTATTTACCTCTTTGAACACTGTTAAGCAAAATAATATGAAAACTTTTATTCAGATATATGTCTGATTCTAATTTTAGAAGCACAGAAAAAACTAGCAAATTTCATCTTTGCATCTTTCTTGCATCTTTATGCGCCATTGTGTTTCGCTAAGCTACCTTTGAAGAAAATGTCCACTGGTTAAAATATGATTAAAATGAAGCATTCAACAACAACAAAGTTATACATGACACATGAACTTTTACATTACTACTTAAACAATAAAGATGTAAATTTTAAAGTTATGATCACTAAATATATGAGAATTTCAAATTGGCAAACTGATAAAGTAGCTATTATGTAATGTCAGGGCAGTTTTTTCCTGTCTATAAAATTAATTAAAAAACTGGTGTAGCTAGACTTGTTGAACAGGGGAGGAGGGGGGGGGGGCATGACACAAAAATCACAGAGATTAGAGGTATGGGTGGGGTTAAGGTCTAGACTCATGATTGTCTTAAATGATTTTTTTTGTTTTTTTTTGTTTGCAAATGACCAAGGGGGTCATGGCCCCCTGTGCCCCTGGCTATACCCATAACTAAAATATTGGATTTATTCATAACATATGGCTCCTGTACTGACAAAACACAGAATAAACCTGGTAACTCCCAAGGGTTTTAGTGAAGATTTACATAATATAAAGCTGAGTATTGTGAGTTATTTCTGATCCAATTTGGTGACTAGTAATATATGAGTTCCATGTAGTCTTTATTTCTATATGAAATCTTTAACTATGCTTGATCAGCCAAGGCCCTGGAAATCTTTGTTGAAGGTCTCATAACCAAGGCATCACAGGAAACACTCTCAAGGAATGCCAAGACGCTTACCACCTCTCACATGTGAGTGATAAATGATTGCTAGAAAAACTCTATGAAGTTTGGGTTTACTGTTTTATGACCACTGAACAAGTCAGTTGTCATTGACTTTTCTGAAGAAAATCTTTTAAAAAATATTTTAAGGAAAAAAAAACTAACTTAAACATTATTTATACTAGTAAAATTATCAGTAAAATCACTGCAGAAAATAGGAAGGTTTTATTTTTTTTTTAAAGATTTAATGGAAGGCATCATGAATTAGTTTTTATTCTGGAATAGATGCAAGTTAAGCAGAATTTTCTCTATTGTAGATGTTATGTTATTATAGGGAAATTACATATTGCTGTACATGTATGTGTCATGGGCCCTCTTGCTAAAACATTGCGTTTAATCGCAACTCAAAAAATTAAACGCAAGTCTGAAATACGTGGTCCTGATTGGTTGAAAATCAAGTTGCATAAAATTTTGTGACTTGCGTTTAAATGCAACTTTTTATGCAAGAGGGCCCAGAAGATGTTAATTTTAATGTGACCGACAGTCTTGGGTTTTTTTTTTTTTTTTTTTTTTTTTTTTCATTTTAATTTTGATACTGGTAGTTTTGACACTATTAGGGTATCCTGTAGAAATAAATAAATTTATTATTTTTATGCATACTTCTTGAACTAAAGTTTCTCTTGACAACCTAAAAGCTTGTAAGAGGCTTGTTTGACATAAGCAACAAATATAGTATGCATGGTGAATTCCATCTACATGTATAGAGACGCCATTAAGCATAGCAGGTGAATTTCATTGTTAGAAACCAGGAGGTCTGGAGAGAAACGGATAAATTGAAATACATTAGTAGAGAGGTCTATTATAGTAGTGGTCAGACAGATACTGTTTGAACTTGTAATCATTTTTTTACAGAAAGCAGTGCATTGAGCAAGAGAATAAGTTTGACTTCCTGAAGGACCTGGTAGAGAATGTACCCACCATATCATGTGAAGACGATGACTCTAACAGCGGATCAGTCCAGTCTGATAAACCTCCAAATTCAAGGTATATTTTCACCTGCATGTAGGTAGTTTTTTTGTTTTTCATGTAGAATGGTAAATCATTAGGGGTATTGAACAAAGAAACATATGTTGTTTATTTTCTTTAAGTAGTAAATGGCTTTGCTCTCATTTTTGACTTTTTGTGAGCAATGTTAAATTTTTTTGAATATCGTTTTTGATAGGATTGTCTTTTTTGTCCCCGCCGAACGAAGTTCGCGAGGGGACTATGAAACGGGCTCCGTTCGTGTGTGCGTGTGTGTGTGTGTGTGTCTCCGTCCGTCTGTCCGTGTGTGCTCAAATGTTAGAAAATGCTACTTCTCCGTCATTTCTTGGCCGATTTTGATTCCGATTATTTTATCTGATAGGGCTGGGTGGGGGCTTCCAAACTTCTACACAGAATTTTGAAATTCATTAATTATGCAAATTTATGCAAATTTATTCAAAATCGACGAAAAATGCTACTTCTCCTCTATTTCACATCGGATTTTGATTCCGATTGTTTTATCTGATAGGGCTGGGTGGGGGCTTCCAAACTTCTACACAGAATTTTGAAATTCATTAATTATGCAAATTTATGCAAATTTATTCAAAATTGACGAAAAATGCTACTTCTCCTCTATTTCACATCGGATTTTGATTCCGATTGTTTTATCTGATAGGGCTGGGTGGGGGCTTCCAAACTTCTACACAGAATTTTGAAATTCATTAATTATGCAAATTTATGCAAATTTATTCAAAATCGACGAAAAATGCTACTTCTCCTCTATTTCACATCGGATTTTGATTCCGATTGTTTTATCTGATAGGGCTGGGTGGGGGCTTCCAAACTCCTACACAGAATTTTGAAATGCATTAATTATGCAAATTTATGCAAATTTATTCAAAATTGACGAAAAATGCTACTTCTCCTCTATTTCACATCGGATTTTGATTCCGATTGTTTTATCTGATAGGGCTGGGTGGGGGCTTCCAAACTTCTACACAGAATTTTGAAATTCATTATTCATGCAAATTTTTGCAAATTTATTCAAAATGGCTGAAGGTTCATAATGTTTTCATGTTTTATATTTCAGTTGTATACATGCATTGTTGGTATTCTCTTCTTTTGCATGCAGTAACATTATTATTTTATTCACTAAAGTTTTGCACTGAAGTTTTAAGGTTCAGGCTAGTTAATTTCCACAGATCTGCACTTCCGGCGGGGACATTTATTACGCATTGCGTAATTTACTCATTCACTTGTTTAAAATATTGTTGTGGTAAGGGTTACTAACTTTTGCCTCTCATTGCGAATCTACTTGATTATATGGGGTTTTTTTGGGGGGGGGATGGTTGTTGTTGTTAAGTGTTTTTTTTTTTTTTGTACATTTAGTTACCTGTTATGTAATGGTTACCTATTATTACGATGTATTGGAAACATTCGGTCAAAAGTTTCTGAATGTTTTGAAAAAAATGTTAATTTATTATTCATACCATTTTATACATGTCTACATTGGCATGTAAGAAATGCAGTTACATTCATCTAGTTTTTGCTAGTAACTTCGTAATATTTTCTTTCCTCTTTCATAGGAGAAAGAAAGGAATAAGAAGAGATGCCTCTGCTCAAAGTAGTGTTCAGTCAGTAGATGAACCATCATCAGATGAGGTTAGTGTATAGGCAAGATTTTTTTTTGTTTTAAAGTGATGATATTGTATTACATTTAGTTAGAAACTATTAAACTGCATTGAATTAGATCAGTTTGGGTACAAGATAAGATTCAAACTGATTAGATAAGATTATGCTCAGTACCTGGTGATATGAAATACACACCAGATCAGATGGGATTGGAATACAGAAGATCAGCTCAGTGTTGAGTCTATAGATGACCTATGTACATCAGAGGTTAGTGATTTTGTTTAGATTGTATAAGATACATAGAGATCAGTTTGGGTTATATTGGATTGAATTAGTTGAGAGATTTTTACAGGTCAAAGCTATATCTTGCATTTTCATGAACTTTGTGAAATTAGGACAGGCCTTCGACCTGAAACTGAATTAGATTGGATTATATTTTTGTATGAATTGATAAATGTAGGAATGCAAAGCTGCCAACCATACTTGTTTTGGAGGAATGATTCCTAGTGTTTGACCTTCACACTAATGTTATCAACCCTCGATTCTTTTTCTGAAAACCCAGTGTATAAAAAGCATACAAAATGCGTCACATTCCTCATTTTGCCTCAAGATATTTACTTTTTGCTGTGGAAGGTCGGCATATGGTAATGAGGCAGAGGTGTATCCACAGTGTACAGTTCATCTATTTATCATGTATTCTATGCCTTGTCCATTCCTACCAGGATTCCTTTGAATCAGATGAATCAGGGACTAAGGATGAGAGACAGAGACATCCAGCAGAGACCACCAATGCCTCAGCAGCTAATTCATCATCATCGTCAACATCATCATCATCATCATCATCGCATCCAGCATTTCACACAGTACCCCAAGCTCACCACAATAGGTAAGTTATGTGCAAGTCCAAAGTACTTTGCCCCATCATCATCATCATCATCATCATCATCATCATCATCATCATCATCATCATCATCATCATCATCATCATCATCATCATCATCATCATCATCATCATCATCATCATCATCATCATCATCATCATCATCATCATCATCATCATCATCATCATCATCATCATCATCATCATCATCATCATCATCATCATCATCATCATCAAGTGACAGACGGAGCCGAGATGGGAGTTCACACTTTGACGCCACTCGTTCTTTTCTATCATGATCTGAGGAGTGTCTTCTATTCCTAGGTTAAGATTGTGTGCGATGATGTCCATGAAGTTGTGGGGGCGTTGTCTCCTGTTTGAGCAGGGGAGCCCATATGTCCCTCACATGTATGTTACCAGCCACAGCTAAGATTTTAATATATCTGATCACTGTGTTGAGTTAATATCTATATTGGAGCTTAGGTGAAATATATGTTTTTATTCAAGAATTTTACAAAGGGTTTGTATGCTTTTCCACCCATGCCTGCCTTGGAATAGATCAGTTCACATATGAATTAATGAATGGCCATTGATGCACTACAGAATAGACCTGTTCAAAAATATATTCAAATTTTTTGCATACTTTTAAAACAAATGTTGTTCTTGGCAGCCTGAAAGCTTGTCAGAGGCTTGTCAGACATAGCAACAAGTAATGTATGCAAACTGGATTCCAAGTATTGTAGTTCATTCATTAATAACGGGTTGTTGGAATACCTCGTTACTAGGTCCCCAGGATTAACTTTGTGAACGGGTCTATTCACCAGTTACCATTCACAAATGAATTCCATATAATGAATGCCTTGATTGATAAACTGCAGTATTCACCTATTCCCAGTAATTGTAGTTCAATAGCCTGAATAAAGATGGAAACATTAAGTGTTGCTTTGTTGTACAGGCCAGCCAACTTTTAAGTTGTAGTGAGGTATGCATGCAATAGACTGGTTCTGTAAGGTATACAAATTTATGCACATTTCTTCTCTGAGAACCTAGTGACGAGCTATTCCAATAACCTGGTTTTTATAAATGTGCCTCAATGCTTGGAATCCAGTTTCCATACATTACTTGTTGCTATGTCCAGCAAGCCTCAGGCAAGCTTTCTGGTTGTCAAGAACAACCTTTGTTTGAAACGTATGTATAAAATTTGAATACATTACCGAACTGGTCTATTGTGATACAGATGAACTGGCCATGTAGACCTGTTAACAAGTGAATTCACATTTATGGTGCTTCTCCAAGATTCTAGTGATGAACTATTGCACTCACCTGTTAAGAGTTTTTGTATTTCAGTCATCTGAATGCAGTTTGCATACATTATTTGGTAATATATCATGCAAGTTTTGGGAGTGTCCCTTGTAACCATTGTTTGAGCATGCAATTTTGAAGCCCATATTTTGAATATAGTATAACGACATGCAACCTCGAACATACAGAGCAACATTATTTTTGGTGATTGGTACCCTTTAAAAAGGAAAACAAACAGTTTGGTCAACTAACAGCATCTCATGGACTAATTCCCTTGTATGTACCTTAGTGTCAAACATCTTTCTTCCTTACCATCCCCTTCAAATATGTGTTCAATTTCTTGCTTGTCAAGGTGTGTGTAAAATGTCACATCAATCAAACCCTATATTGCTCCGATCCAATGAAAACTTGCTCTCAAAATGCCCAGTTGGAAAATCATTCAAACAGTTGACAAAGGTATTCAAAATTCATGCATGGCTTTCAAATATTAATGCTATAAAGAGATATTGCAATTTTAATTACACTCTCTATAAGCGTATGAGTAGACTACTCAACGCACCCGTACGCGCTCGCCAAGGTGAAGGCTTGCGCGGAACCAAACTCTGAGTTCGGTTCCGCGCGAGCATTTTCATGTTATCCTTTATTTCCTTCATAGTCATTAACTGTTGACCTACAGAATGCCAGACAAAGTTCTTTGAGGTTGATTTTATACTTTCTAGCTGTACACAAATTATTTTATCAGCTGGTGGGTAAACTTTAACCTTTATTCCTACATCTTCTTATGTCAGTGCCTTCACTTTACAGATGGCCAAAGCAGACATGGAAGATTTCTAAGTACTACATAGAATAATGATTGACTTTCTTGTCTTTCCACAGTTTTGCATATCCAGGGCAGACGGCATCAGGCACCATGTACCCACCGACAATGCCTCCTCCTCTACTACCTCCTCATCATAGCGCCCTTGCAGGCAACGCACCAGCCATGGGGGCGTACATGGCCCCTCCTCCCCGCACCTCACAGAACAATGACAATGATGATGACAGTGATGAAGACTATGATGCATAGCACATTATTATTTTCTTATCAAATCTCCTGGTATCACAAGAAAAAATATGTGAAGTATTGCTTGTATGAATATGCAGCGCAGAGAGAGCGCAGATGTCAGTATAGGAGTGGAACAATGGATGGACCTAGTATGTAGGTATACAGTATGGAGTACTAGCTTCCAAGCTAGGAGGAATCTCATGCTGCAGATTTGGAACTCATTCACATAACAGATCAGACTGTGGACACAGAGTATGTATGTTTATAATGGTATTATGCTTCAAGTCTTTAATAATAATAATAATAGAGTAGCGAAGTGTGACGTCATACTGGCCAAGTTGTTAAGATTGTTGGTTCCAAACAATTTTGTGCTAAACAATGGTGTGGTGATCACACCAGCACCAAACAGTGAATATTCCCTGCTCCAGCCCGTTGCTTGAATGATTTCACGGTGAACCTCATGCACGAGCTCTGTTGTTTGGAACCAGTAACGTGTATGACAAACAAATATGACGTCAACACTGGTACTCAATCATAATACTCCTGGACAATGATACTCTTACAAAAAACTAACGCCTAGCAATTTACCTTTCGTAATGCTACCCCTACATATCAATGGTAGTTTTTTGTTAGGGGAGGGTGGTAATTACCATTAAGCCTTACAGGGTAGTTGCCTGAGCATGTGGAAGTCCTGAGAGTAGTTGTCCTAGAATCACGTTACGTTGTTGTTGTTTCTTCTCTTAATGAATGGGAGGGAAAGGTCAAACTTTCAAAATACTCTAGATCTGTAAAAGATGCCAGTTCTTAACTGCAATCCCAAATGGAATGAATTAGTCATGCTGTGTTTGCTGAAAGTTCTTACATTAAAAGTTGAATGTAAGCCCCCGAAAATTGCACATATGGGAAAGCTGATGACTATCACCTTTTAATTGGTCTCATCCTATGTCACCAAAATAACTTTTAAAGGGGAAGTCCATTGGTTCATTTGATTTAAAGCAGAAAGGGTAAAAGAAACATAAGTCAAAGTTGGATTAAAATATTATATTAATAATTTGTAATTGATCACTTGATGAATCAGGAACAGGTAGGAGTTATAGGATATTTTCTTCTGAAAAACAAAGGAAATTCATGATATTTTTAGTATACAACAAATGGGAAAGATACTAAAAATCTATGTCAGATTTGCCAGTTTGCATTTGATTAGTGACAGCTGATCTGCTTCTCTCATTTGGCTGCTTTAATAAAATCAACCAAATATCAAGGTGGAATCCTCCTTTGGTAAAAGCAGAAAATTGACTGAAACAGATCAGAAAAATCTGATTATCATAGTGATGTTATAATCACATGAAGAAAAAAAGGTGAATATATGATTTCCCTTTGAGAGCAGCCCTCTATTTCTGCTGTACCAAGATATATTTTCTTTGATGAAGGAAAGAAAGGAATAGATCTACATGTATACTTGACCTAAAAATTCAGTTCCCTCGTACTTTTCCATATAAACTGAATAAATATTGATGAAATCTGTTTATTCTAAAAGCATAAGTATGCATAATTTTCTTACCCACATTTTCATTGGTTATTGTTTTCATAATGGAACTTGCTTTTTATTGCAGTCAATACAAGAAAAGTTTCATCATGCAATGCACGGTTTACATGTGTATATTTTTTTTTTCAATTCTTTTCATCTTTAATAGTTAATGCGAAGACAATATGATCAGAGTGCTGCATACTGATCAATATGTAGAGAACCAAAGAGCTGTTAGCTGAGCTCACAAGCCCTTTCCAGGGCAGTTATTCCTGTGAAAGAATACATGGTTTAAAGGGAAGCTTGAGTTCTGGGAAAGGTAAAAAATAATTTGTGAGCTTTATGTTAGTGTGGGAGATTATCATAGTAGATATGTCCCCCTGAAAAGGATTGCTCTTCACATGCTCTCACATTGAAAATATGACAAAAAACAGCTGAAATGTTTGGACCGAACATTTGTGTGTAGTCACATATACACATTTCTGTGTGCAGTACATGTTACTCTCAGCAGGATTGAGTCAATTTCTTATCATTTTGGTGATTCCATAACCTTGCAGCATACACCAATTCTTATGTGCTATATAATCAACCTTTCCCAATATCTTTGAGACAGTTTCTTTCACAATTCAATCCCATGACTAGAACTCACCTTTATCTTGAACCTTGAAAACATTACCAACAATTCAGTTTCTCCACCATACTTTTTCTTGAGTTATATTGAAAAGTGTCAGTGGGAACTTACTTTTTTGGTTGAGTACATACTTCATAGAGTTATGAAAAATATGTACCAACAAGAAAAATGGAAATTTTAACATTGGAGCCTGAACAAGATGTATTTTGGAGATTTGATTAATTTACATATTCTGGAATTGAATTGTATATATAATTAGGACTTACCCAGAGGTATAGGAATAAGCAGGGTAATGATGTTCAAAGAATACCATGTAAGGTGAAGTGTATAAATCCTGAAATGTATTAATACTTATAGCAAAAAATAGGATATTTTCTTGCATTGAGTTTCAACTTCGTATTTTCAGATCTGGCAAAAAGTGAATTTGTGATAAAAATTGTCAAATACCAAATTGACTCCAAATTGTGTGGAGAACTGTCATTGCTAAATTTTCATAACATAGCCTTAAAGGGGGTACCCAATGCTGAAACAATGTTAGTTCATTTAAAAGATCATGATTTTATTAGCAGAAAATCATCTGCCTTAAGTTTTTTTAAAATTCGTGTTGCCAGAAAAATCCCCGAAATATGGTAAGACTTCAGGATATTTTGGCCCCTCAGCTGTGTCCCAATTTCAGCTAGGTAACCACAATGACGTCAAAGTGGTTACCCAGGTTCGCGTATTGCAGATGTGTTGCGCGCTAGACTGTACAAAATGCATTACACCTTGCGCGCATTTTGCTATAATTGCGCGACAAGGTAACCACTTTGACGTCATTGTGGTTACCTAGCTGAAATTGGGACACAGCTGAGGGGCCAAAATATCCTGAAGTCTTACCATATTTCGGGGATTTTTCTGGCAACACGAATTTTAAAAAAACTTAAGGCAGATGATTTTCTGCTAATAAAATCATGATCTTTTAAATGAACTAACATTGTTTCAGCATTGGGTACCCCCTTTAAGGAGAATGAAACCCTGGAGAAAAATCAATTTTAATGAAAAGAGAGGATAAAGAGAAGCAATTTAAGAAAAGTTCCATCAAAATCGGTTAAGAAATGAGAAAGTTATGAAAGTTTGAAAAGTCTCAATTTACTTTCTATGGCGATCCTCAAATTTGCAATGTTGCTTCAAAGTGACAGGTTTAGTAGTACAACTCTCCATATGTTTTGTACACAAAATTTCATATTTTCCTCATTATCTCTCAAGGTGCAGCTTGTCTCCTTCTTGGCTCATTATATGGGAAAATGTATTTGACACAACATATGTTGAGTTCACGAAAAGACAAGCAGCATCTTTAGAGATAATGGAGAAAATATGAAATTTTGTGTATAAAACATATGGAGAGTTGTACTACTAGCAACTAGCAACATGGCCAATTTGAGGGTAGCCATACATGTACATGTACATGTAGAAAGTAAATTTGAGACTTTTCAAACTTTCATAACTTTCTCATTTCTTAACCAATTTTGATGGTACTTTTTAAAAAATTGCTTCTATCCTCTCTCTCCATTAAAATTGATTTTCCCCCAGGGTTTCATTCTCCTTTAACAACAGTCTTTTTAAATTTTTTTAAATATTTCACATTTCTGATCTGATTTATCATGCCATATTAAATGCAAGGTCTTCCACGATGTGGTAATAGTTGGGTTATATGAGGTGTAAAAAAATATGACACTTTTATTGTTAATAAAATTTGTACGAGAAAGTCTTTGGGAAAAGTTCTACATTTCTTCAAATGATCTTTTCAGAATATTGCTTTGAATTTTTTAAAGTAGATTTTCACATATCAAGATTTTGTGCACTGGTACCAGTTATTAATTCAGAACAGAACAATACTGCAGTGCTTTGCAGCTGAAATGCCAGAGCACCTATTCAATTTACTGTAAAGCATTGTCATGAATTATTATTATGACATTGGATAGCATAAGGTTGTTGGAAACATTAGGTGCAATGAACAATGGGATATTGTTGCATTCTAAATGAATTGCCGATACACTCAGATTTTAAATTCAATATTCAAAGCATAATTTTTAAGAAGATTATTTGAAGAAGTATCATAAAATTTACTCC
This sequence comes from Heliocidaris tuberculata, assembly GCA_025618425.1. Classification (NCBI taxonomy): domain Eukaryota; kingdom Metazoa; phylum Echinodermata; class Echinoidea; order Camarodonta; family Echinometridae; genus Heliocidaris; species Heliocidaris tuberculata. Next base: position 39,034,253 of record CM046834.1, on the reverse strand, counting down.
AAATGAATTTGACTCAACTTTACTTGTGCAAATAACGGTCTAATATGAGGTTTTTAAAAATTTATATAGAGTCTTATACGAGTTGATGGCAAATGTTTTTGTTGTTTTTGTACACCTAGTGTAATGCTAGGTGTGTTTTTGGAATCTAAAATGTACTTAGTATTCTTGCGACATATTTAAAATGTGATTATTTTGTGTGCGCTATATTGCCTTTCTTCAGCTCCTTTTGCAAGTCTTCTACTACCGTTATCTCTTTGCACATCAGGGTAATGACCATCTAAATCAAGATTTTTCTACTGTATCGAGTATTTTGGTTCAAAGATTCTATTAAAGAACTGATTGCAATTGAAATGCATCAACATTTCTTGAGTCTATTCTTACCTATATGCATCAACAAATTTCTGTAAATGTTATATTCTCGCATTCTATGGGGTCATTCCACGTCAAATCACCCAATTTCTTTTGTTTTAACCCTACCCCCTTCAAATTGGCCCAAATTTGTTATATGGGGTAATTGACTCTTCCCAAGTTTTAGCCCCATCAAATGGTTTGTCATGCTATGACACAAATTCCACAGGAATGTCGGCCACAGTGGACACTTTTTTTCAATTTTGAAATGACCATATCACTGTAACTACTAGGTATCATTTCAGCAATGCAGTCTTGTAAAGGTGTTTATGGGTAACGACTGGTCGCCAACCAACTAACCGGTTTTTGATGGACTAACCAAAGTGGCCGGCAGAAAGTTTTTCTGATCTTGAAGCGGTTGTATACAGGTAGGTCTGCAGACCCTGTGTGCAACCTATATAAAGTGAAAAAAATATAGATTTCAGGGTTTCAATCCACGGTGTTTGTTTCTGCAGCTTTTTTTGCTGTTACTACGGCTTTAGACAGCTTCTGTAGTTACAGAGATATGGCCATTTCCAAAATTAAAAAAAAACTTTCTATTTGTGGATGGGGTTAAAACTTAGGAAGAGTTGATTACCTACACCAAATTTGGGCCCATTTGAAGGGGGTAGGGTTTAACCCATTGCGTGATCCGACACGGAATGACCCTATGATAATGTACAATAGGCCATATTCGCAATGCATTCAAATTTAATGCACATTCACCTGTTACAAGTTATTGTATTTTAATTGTCGGAATGCTTTGAAGTGTTGCTAGGTCGGGCAAGCCATATTTTGCCCAACCAAGCAACGTTTAATGTATGCAATGTGCATTCTAACTAGTAAAGTTCAAAGACTGGTAATTACCAAAGTGGATGTAATTTGAATTAAAGCGAATAATTTGAATACATTACGAAAATGGCTTAAAGAGAATCTTGAGAATAATTTGTGAGCTTTCTCATTCCTTTTATGTCAGTTTGGAAGAACATCAGAATAGAAACATCCCCTGAACAGCATTGCTCTTCAAACGCTCTTACATGCGAAATATGACTAGAAATAGCTGATATGTTCGGGCCGAACATTCATGCCACTTGTGTGTGTAGTCCCATATACCCATTTCTGTGTGCAGTACATGTGCTTTTCAGCAAGATTGGGTCAATTTCTCATCTATTTTGATGATTCCAAAACAACACAGTATAAAACAATTATGTAGACATGGTCAACCTTTCCCAATTCCTTTGAGACAGTTTCTTTCACAATATAACTGCATGATCAGAACTCAACTTTATCTTTAAGGGCTGATTAGAACAATAAAATTTTCCATCAACTCTTTAGTGGCTTTGGTCAACCAAAGGAACAAACCGGGGAGCTGCCCCAATTGACTTTTGGCACATGTAAAGTGTGCATGTATAATATACTCCAAACAATGTAGTAGTCCAGAGTTCGATCCATGGCAAATGATTAAAGGGATTTGGTAACTTAGTGGAGGCTTGATTTAATGAATTGTTGAATTTTAATATCTGTCTTGTATAATGATGTTCAGAAGGATAAATAAATAGCCAGGCATAGAAAGGTTTTCAAATATATAATACTATTATTAAGATATCTATGACTGAATACTCCCATTTACGAAAGCGATACGCTTTAGTCTAACACTGAGTCTATGGGAGAAAATGAGTCTGGCATTTCCGGTCACTTGCATATGTTTACTTTTGTGAAGCACATGATTTTGAAGTCCTTTTTTTTTCCCTGGGCTTCATTTTTACACCATATTACATAAACTGATAGCATGTAAGGCCAGGCAGCTCAGATTTTATCAAGCCTCTACAAATTTACCAAATCACTTTAAAGAAACACCCTTCTATGCTGTGTGTACGTGTAAGCCTGCTCGTGTCTTTTTAAAGGGGGAACCTTTAATGAAAAATCTTGTTGTCGTTAAGGTCTGATCTGCACTTTCCTCGCTCACACTAGAACAATAAGAAATATAGAGAGAATCCTGTTTGTACCTGTTGTATATTCTCTTTCACTTGAAACAACTAGTGCAGACGCAACAACAAACGTCTCGTCTTGTTACTTCAAGAACTGCTCATTCATTAAATTCCTCATCACATTATAATACTATTAACAAATGTAGTAAAACCTGACATACAATATACAGTACATTGCTTCTCCAGTCTTCCTGTTAATATACACAACATACATTATTTTAAATACATAGATAATAACATTCGCTAATTTTTATCTGCAAAGGAAACGAGCAATGAGTATGAAACCTCATATTCGATACATATAAATAATACAAGTAATCATAATTACATTAACAACCTACTTCTCAAAAAGTGTACAAGCATTAATTCATTATATAGTTAGTTGCCTATAGACACATCTATCTTAAACATTCATATCAGTATTATCAATTAGTAACAAGGCAAAGTATCTCTTCTGTAAAAAAAAAAAAGAAAAAAAAAGCATTAATAAAATCAACAATGTTATCTACGAATACAGGAAATCATTCCAATACTAGTTTGCATACAGGTATGTTGGTACTCTTCGTCCCCTACATTTAAACCATGGACATTCAAAATGAGGTAAATAATTATACTTCTATATTTAAACAGATAAGCCAGTATATCATCATATGACAATATAAATACATCTTCATCGACACAGTAGTGCACGCACAATACTCACAGCAAGCATCAATAGGTCTCACTCGAAAAAAACTAACTCCCTACTTCATCTCTACGGCAACAAGAAGAATAGTGGTCACTACACAAGATTCTCACACCAAACTGGCGAGCAAGATGAAGAGAAAACGGAACAGAATAGGTGCAGGCTTGGAAGACTGTCAAACTTTTGGCTAGCCTGCAGCAGATTTCATTTACTAGACTTCTAAAAACAGTGCCACTGTTTCATCCCGTCAATATACAAGATAAAAAGTCCCTCACTGAATTTAAATTAGATCTGAACAGTATGTGCATGCCAGATGTGAACATGGTTCTTGCAATTCCAAGTTGATTAACAAATGCCTAAACATGCACCCAAAACTTGAATATCCTGACAAAACAATGGCACTATCAATTCTATAAAAGCCTACTCCATGCACCATTTCAATACAGTACACAATAGTTCTTCCAACTTGGCTTACCCTAAAAGCATGGTTAAAAAGCGTTCACACAAAGTGCAATATATTTCATTTCATAATTGCATCCTCTCCTAATCTAACCATCTTTTGATATACCAAACACATAGAACAGGTACATCAAGTTTTTTTCATTTTTCATTTCATAGAATCAAAAGAGAAGAAAAACAATCCTGGTGAATTAAAGCTGACCATAAGATAATGCACAGTGCACAATCAAGGTCAGTGAGAATCTAAGGAAAGAAAGAAGGAATAGACCGGGTTGCATTTAATAAGCACAGAGAAAAAGGAATATATGTCTTCTAGCTATGAACATCTCACATTGCTACAAGGAAAACAAGAATGCTTGGCAATCTGTAGATCATTTTGTAAATATCAGCAAAAGAAAAATAAACTCCAACTGCAGCCATGCTCTAAAGGTGAATATATTAAAATGATGAAAACTAAGCAGAAATGGGATTAAATATTTTGAAAAATTGACAACACATACATGTTGTGGGTTTACTGAAACATACTGAAATTATTGTAAGGATCTACGCAAGAAATGAGTTGCAACATTTGCATTTGATCACACAATTCCAAAAAAAAAACCTCTTTTCACACGATAATCTATATATCTGTACACAGCTACCTCAGGCTTACACAAAGTTCACAATGGAATATAATGATTTTCACTGCAAGGTCCACGTGTTTCATTTTGATTGCATTTTTTAGTCAACACCTCTTTAATTCATTTAAGCTGTATATGATTACATGTAGATCGCTCTCACTTAGAAATATTCATTTGGACTTTGCTACAAGTTTCATAATAACTCAATCACAAGTAGCAAGATACCTAAAGAAGAATATTTGTTTCTAATAGTACTGTTGCTTAACATGTTTATCTCCATGTTCAGAGAGTGAGATAACCATCGATTCCTACACATTTTAACAGCTCTAGAAAACCAATCAAAATGTCAAAATTACACATTCATTGATAGACTTTACATGATTAAAAACTACTTCTTCATACTCCAACTTTATTCAATGTTGGAGACATTAAAAACAAAAATCATGTTCAAATGCACAAGATTTGATTGCTTGGTGTTTTTGCCCTTCCTATTTGTGTTTGTTTTCATTTATCACCTTCAGTACAGGATGCTGTTATCAGGACACAAACTTTTTTTATCATCATTCATTTTAAAAAAAAGGTCTTTGATGTCAATAACCAGCTCAATGTAAAAAAAGAAAAAGTTAGGCAAAGATATGAATAATAAAATTGCTGAATAGAGGGTTCCCAGATGATGTCACGATGAAGGACAAACAATAGCAAACCTGAGCACTAGACCGTTCCAACAATGGCTTTTCATAGTCTGATGCACAGGTTTTTATTGTTTGTCCTCCAGTATGGCTGCTTGTGGGAACCCTCTATAGCTTTATAGACATGGAGTTATGGTAACACCCTTTGCCCCCAAAATATAATCCATAAATTGACTTCTAGATGAGGAGGGGGGGGGGGGGGCATGTAGTGACTGCTTCGACATTCACAAATATACCCCCCCCCCCCCCCCCCTCCTCAATAGTATTTCATTACTGTAAGGGAGGCTAAGACCACACAGAACATTTCTGTTGGTCCTATGCAATCATTTCAGGATTGGTAAATACTACTAACAACCTTCAAATCTCCTATTTGTAATTCAAAACCCAAATTTGGTCTTCAAGTCCTATACTCTCATCTGTATATTTTACCACATTATAACAAAGATCATCACTGCTATTATCTGATGGAAAAGATTGTCCTGTAATCATCCCATTCTTAACACAACATTTCGATAGCACACTTGGGTCCACAACCAAGACCAATCCTTGTACCCTTCAAAGCTATCAATGGTACATCGCCTGCTGAAAGCTAGAAGGGCATTAACACTGTATAAAATGCAATTAGCTTACACCCTTTTGACTCCAAGCAGATGATATTGTTGACCTAATATCTCTACCCAAAATGCACCAATTTGGCACTGCAAACAGACCACAGTACGAATGCCTCCTAATGGCTCACAAAGTATGGCTAGAATTACACTGCATCTTGGCGGATGATAGACTTCAAATGTACCTACATATTATATAGAGATGTCATTCTAGGCACTTTATATCTTAACAGGGAATATAAAACAGAGATAATGGAGTTTAAATCTACCCAATAATGGGATAAAACCAAGACAGGGCCTGTAGCGATAAAAAAAAGGTACATTTACAATTAATACTTGAGAGGGTAACCAAAATGTGTTTTATATAGATACATAGTAAACAACAAAAATATTCACATTTGTACAGAATATGCAACACAACAAGATAGACAAAGATTATGAACAGGAAGCCAAAAAATAATTAAGTACATCTTAGTCTCTTTTTAATTTTTTTTTTTTTAATCTCTTTCACAAAGAATTTTTATTTTCATAAGTTAGGTTACTATGTAATAATGAAAGACACAAACAAGGCTATTCCAGGAAATAATAAATTCAAATGCTGTAGTGGAGAAAATATTAACGACTACAAATTCTTGAAGCTTTTACTTAGTGAACTGAATATATTCTGGATAAATATAATGGTTAAAGAAGGACATCTTACTCTTTATTTTACAAACCGTCCATGTTTAAAGAACCATCTATGTTTGGGCTTAAATTTATTAATAAAAACAGTTTTTCGTTAAAAAAAAAGAAAAAAAAAAAAGAAGGCATAAATCTCTGGTAGCCATTCCCAAACTATGAGACATGCACATGAAGTTAACATTTGGTACTGATGTAAGAGGGACAAGAATTGTTATACAAGTCACAATTATACAAAAAACAGAGAACATTTTGCAATCATCAAGTCTTGTGCCTGCCCCCATTTTACCCTTGTGTCCAGAACCAATAAGTGCACAATAATTTTTTTTCCATTAATACTGGAAGGAAAAGTTTTCCCCCTGGTGCATGCAAATAAATTCCTCTTGTAATATGTAATGCCATATTTTGCTTGCCACCACTAAAAGCCAATTTTGGGACCTATGTAGCTTTCATTGTTTCTCTTTTATTTTTTCTTTCTTTTTTTTTGCTGTTCTGAAGAGAATGCCACAATTTTTTATTAAATCCATTAAAAATGAGAGGAAAAATGTAATGAAGGGTACAACTACTTTTGAATGTCCTGAACAATGAACAATGAACTAGATCTCCTACATAACCTAAGGTTACAAAATACTTTTTCTCTTTTACTTGTTTTCTAACAATGCTACTACGATAAACACAATTTGGCACCGAGTTGTGCATTTTTAGGGAGAAATAACTAGGCGAACCCTAGCCCTAACTTCTCATCATGCTACAGTAGCTTCCAGCACTACCACTTTTCTTTAAGCTACTACAAACAAATTGATTATGCCACTAAATCCATACATTGTATTTCTGCTTATGGCTTAAAGTGACAAGTACCAGTTACTGGTTCTCAGACAATACTATTGTGACCTGCGAATACAACCAATGGTATCATAAATGATGTTTGGAGAGTTTTTTTCATATGAATGTCCCTTAATCTAGTCTACTGTATTCCTAACAAATAAATAAATAATTACATCTCCCAAATGTAAATTTTGTTTGTAAAACTTTGATTGATGAGTTGGATCTAATGATGCACAGTGAATGCACAAGGAATATTGTAGATGCAAATATCATATCATTTTTCTCTGCTTTAGTGCAGTTCCCATTTCCCAAGAAAAAGAAAACACTGAGCCAGAATATGATACATAATACAAAAATGCAGCACTCAATCTACCATCTCTTCCTTTCTTCAAATTGTTTGAAGATTTACATAACATCAGAATAAAACATTTCTTTTTTATCTCCCAAATCTAGTGATAAGTGCTATTCTTGACTAGCCAGATTTAAGAATATAATGAATTTGCTTTAAAAGGGGACTACACTTAGTCCCAAGTTTTGAAACGTCAGCAGCCAACACTGCATGCAAAGCAACTGCTAACAACAGGATATTGAACCATTTATTTATTAAATTCAACTACGAATCGTAAGGCAGTAAGGAAAAGTACACCATAAAGATATTTCCCTCATACATATTTAGTAGCTGCCATTCTACTTAAACCATTAATGTTAATACCCAGCATGTTATGAAATAGAAATATTTTATGGTGATGTTCATTGCATTAATGAATAATGGGCACTGAGAATGATATTGATGATTAATGAAGATGATATTATCGATGGAGATGATGATGATGGTAATGATCATGATGATGATTGTTGATAACTGGTGATGATGATTACGAATAAGATGACAGTGTTAATGAAATACCTTTACACTAAAACTTGCCCTTGTTCTTCATATCAAGCCAATAAATGCAAATGAGCTATCTCAGCTACATTCCATAGAGTTGCTTTTCAAGTTGCATCTTCCACTACAGTGAAATTATTAAAACAATCAAAAATTCATGTTGCTCATCACCCATGACAGCTAAAGAGTGTTACAGATGGGCTGTTTGGTTTCAGCTAAGCATGCCAACAACAGACCTAAAGCTGATGCTACACTTGCATCAGAGGGACTTCACGGGAGTAGAGTAATGCTTTCAGTGTTCAGGTAGCTGTTAAGCATGTCGGACGTGGGGCTCGGATTGTGATTTCAAGTCTAGTGTTCAGGTCCAGTGTCCAGTGTTAAAACTTCTGCATTGGTGCCACAGATGATACTCACGTCCATGGTGCTCAGCACTCAACACCTGCACTATTGCATTTACACTTGTTGTGTGACCAGTGTTCCATGCTGTCTACTATGAATGACAATCCACTGGTCTTGACACTAACACTGAACTTGAGATCACTCAATGAAGCTCCTGGGGGCGGCTAAAGTCTCCTTGTCTTCATCTCCAGCTCTCATGATTGGTCTTGCTCTGCGTAGCTGGTCCGATGAGGGGTAGGCGGCGTCCCAGAACTAGAAGCTGTATAAAGAGCAAAAACGTTACTTTGATACAAATTTATTTCTAAAAAATTTGAGTCAGTAGCTACCAGAATGGAAGTATAGCAGACACCCGACCCAGAGGATGATAATAAACACCTTCTTTGATTTTTGTTATGTATTTTCTTTGCCAAATAAAATGGTAATAATGGTATAAAATTTTGTTGGATTCTGTGAGCATTGTATGTTATGTCATCAAGACTACCTTTAACAAGAGAGGAAAAAGATCTGAGGGATGTATCCTTTCCTACCTTCCTCTCCTAAGGAGTGCCTAGGGGAGTGCCCTCCTGAGAGATCCGGTGAATCCTGCGATCCCTGGGAGCCGTCTCGTGATGTGAGACTCAGCTCAAAGCCAGCTGCTCCTGACGGTGCCACGCTGAGCTGACCGTTCTGATCATACTCCTTGCCGAGGTTGATGACCGTGTTGGGTCTCTGTCTTGTCATACCCCTCTGGACAGGCAGCGGCTGTCCCACCATGCTCTTGATACGAGCTGGCTTGTTCTCAGCTCCCTGCTGCTAAAATTTAAAAAGTCAATGGATGAACTTAGACCACTTCTCTCTTATCAATTAAATGATGTGGCCTACTTTAGGGGGGGGGGGAAGTCAAGCATCTTGAATTCTTTTATTGTTTTAGGTGACTCGTCAAAACATGATACATGACACTCTAAGTAATAGATTCTATACTTATGTGCACTTTTAGTGATAAACCTAGCTGCTAAGGGAAAATAAATCCATACTTACAGGAATATCCTGCAGCTTAGATAGGCTGTCTCCTGGTCCCATATGAGTGATATGACTGAAGTTACTAGGAGCTGAGATTATAACATTTCTGGAAAAAGGGGAGGGGGGAATAAAGCAGATAATTTGTTAACGATGGCAAAAGAAAATAGTTGCGTGTAGCATCAAAAAATCTGCATAAACATGAGGATCTCAGTCTCAATGAAAAATGTCAAAAAATGACCTTTCAAAGCGGAAGAACATCCTTTAGCAGTGGAAAGGCAAAGTATCGTATAAAATATTACTTCTACATACTATTCAGATTTTGCATTTAGAGTATCGATTTACAACATCAAACTAATTTCAAGCAATTTGTAGTATTTTTTTTGCAAGGTAAACATTTTATGGCAGACTGTATCGCATTGTTTCTCAACACAATAATACACCTTAATAATGATTACGAACAGACTTTGCTGAAACCATGCTATGCTTATCATTATTTCAACAGAAAGGAAAATATGTGATTGAAAAATAAGTACTCTCATTAAACAACCTTTTTGGGGAAGAATTTTCATGTCCCAAAATATATATTCTAGTAAAAAATTAATTTCAGTATCAAAATATTTTACATTACAGGAATACTGCAAGGTTGTAATCATCTCTACCTTATTTTCCACTTTTCAGAAACAGTATTAACATTTTTAATACATCTTTTTTTTTCCTTCAGATTTCTGATAAATCATATAAAGCAAGCACTCACATAAATTATAACTCTTGTCTAATCGGTTGAGTCAGATTGCTTAAAGATTTTTAGCTTGTGCATTTTTCTAGTCAACATGTTGTAATCTACTCCTTTGAAATAATATACTGTGTGCTTTGCACCTTTTAAAATAATATAGTAAAGGCTAAATTTTGCAAACCATAAAATCATAAAAGAATATGGTTTGGGACTTTGGGTCTGTCTCTATACCTAGGCTCACTGAGGAAATTGAGATCACAGTCACATGTTCTGGTCATGTAAACTGTTGTTAGTGCTTATACTATTACTGTAAAGTGAGACAGATGGTTTTTAATATGTACATCAATTTCAATCACCTTAAATCACCATTTCTCTACTTTTGGCTGCAAGTCATATGTCATCAAAGTAATATATTTGTACATTTAGCATCTAGCATCTTTCTAAATTCATCTCACCTCTTATAATTTTTTATTTTCCAAATTATGAGATTTTCTTTCTTTTCATGACCCATTACATGAACTTTCCAGTACACAATGTGACGGCATGGTACCATAACTAATTGCCCTAGCATTGGTTTTGGTGAGGAGTATGTATCACGTGAGACACTGAGATATATGTAGTATCATGCTATATCATAGAATTCCAATACATGCCACATACAGACTAATTCATATGCACTATCCTTCACCCTCACATGCATCAGATTCAGAAGTCCATAATCATAGAGTCTATACTGGGCATGAACATGACCAATGCAGTTATGGCATAAACTAAGAGTTTTAGGGAATTCAAGAAGTGGAAACATGTATGTACTACGCACTTTGTATTGGAAACCAGCTGCTGAAAGTGTGCTTGTTTCTTGTTTTTTATTAAAAAAAAAAAATTGAACCCATCTTAAAGTAATTGCCTTAAAACAAAGCTGCTGAGCAATAATCCTGAACACGAAACGCACATTGAGACCTTTATATCTAGTTCAAACTATTGAATTCTCTTTTAACTTTACTTTAGTTTTCTCAGTCTTGACAGATAAAACTTCATCATAATATATACCTTCACACAATACGGTCTTGTAATGCATTACCAACAGTAGTTATTAAATTTTCTGGTTTCAAAATTTTGGAGAGTCACCCTCTTCATGTTGAGTATATAAAAATTAATTATTTTACATTGCCACAGAATTCAAAATGATAATTGGTATTTGTTATTGGTCAGTTATACAAATTTGTTCTACAGATATACAGCACATTACAGTCTACTGAGGGATTAATAAACCAATACTGTCACACAACCCAATACCTTATGTAAGGATTAAAATGTTATATTTTTCAAATATCGACACTGTTAGTTATAAATAATTTGTTTTTTGTATTGAGCATATTACATAATGAAAAGTCTCTAAGTACCCTGCTAAAACTATCCTGGCTTTAAATCTTGCTGCTATTATCAGCATATTACAAAGCGTAAATCCTATCAGGTATCTGGCTATGGCACCTGGGTCAAGAGAGAAAACCATGGATAAAATACCTTGTATAAGTATATGGACACACCAGGCAAGAAAAATCTAAATAACTTTGTTGAAAGTCACAAGTTTGAAAAGCTATACAAGGCACTCCGATATAATGAAAAGGAGAAGGAACATAACTATTTTGGGAATTCTAAATGTATGTGGAGATGGTTGAAACAATGGTTTGGGAGGGAGTAGAGATATGTTTAAGTATGGTCTAATAATAGTGACTGGATAACTGCAATGGTACATCAACTTGTCAACCCAATGAGTACGAATAAGACCTTTGAACTTGAATACAGAGGGATTCAATGATATCACATTAAAATGTGCACTGTGTGAAATGTCAATATTTGTAAATATATACAGTAATTAAGATAAAACACATAGGGTTGATTTGACTCAATAGACCTGTTCACAAATACATTCAAATTTTATGCGTACTTTTAAAACAAAGGTTGTTCTTGACAATTTAAAAGCTTGTTAGAGGCTTGTCAGACATAGCAACAAGTAATGTATGCAAAATGGATTCCAAGTATTGTAGTTCATTCATTAATAACAGTTAATGGAAAACCTTGTTACTAGGTCCCCAGGAAAGAAACATCCATAAATTTGAATAACTTTGTGAACTGGTTTATTAAGACTATACTAAATGAGGCCATAAAACAATATTTGATATCTAGCTTGTAAAGAAATTGGCCTGTATCATTAGCTTGAGAACCAGACCACTAAAAGTACATGTTAAGCATATTCTAGTTTCACTACTCAAATTTGCCCGTCACATAAGGATGTTTAATTTCATGTTCCCAAGTAGAATTTGTTTTAAAGCACTACCTCTAAATTTGATTTCAATCCTGCACATCTGCTTCAGCTCTGAGAGCAAAAATCATACTAAACTATAAATATGTATAGTCTACAGACAGCTAAAAACTATTAACTCTTCTTAAATTTTGAAAAAAAGCTCCTAGTCAAAGTGACATTTTGCAACACATTCGCGCATTAAGCACATTTTTAGAATACAGAGAGAAAAATAGAAAAACAAAATGCAGTAACTCTACTGAACTTAATTCAAAATGAAAAAGAATGATCTAAAAAACAATGATTTTAAAAATTAATATAAAGTTAAAACAATAAAAGCAACAAAACCATCAGTGATGATAGTTCTACAGGAATGACCTAAACTTGACAAAAACTGTAACAAGTGTAAGCTATAGAGAAAATACAAACAATGCATCCCATATGCAACTACTGATACCACAATGACTTAGAAAACATTTGAAGCAAAGAGCAATAAGACTTGCGTGCATCTCGTTTATTTTTCCTTCATTTAGGGAATTAAAAAATCAAAACAATAAATAATACCAATAATTTAAATCCTCACTAGTGAAATTTTTAAATGGCTGTAACAAAAAAGTGCTAGTTTAAATTTCATAGTGATTAATAAATAATAATATTATTGTTGATAATAACTTTTGTGTTATAGAAGTTGTGTTCTTTAAACACCTTTTTTTTTACCATGGAATGTTTTTATGTTAAAAAAAAACACAACATACAAACAATATAAAATAAATGAGTGAATAAATGAAATGAATAAACATAAAAAAATGAATACACAAAACTGATGTCGATCAGAAAAGACATAGACTAGTATTATGAGTTACAAGAGCAGATCAGGCTAAAAGGTGAAGAATATGCAGGAACCGGCTGAACTAGAGTCTGCAAACGAGACTACATACCTGGTTGGAAACTTTGTTGATCTGCTCGCCATACACGTTTTGTTTTATATCAGAAGGATAATGTAAAATAAATACACATGGATCAAACATATGAGCTTTATTATTGTTCTACTTTAAAAATCGATTGGACTGCAATTCAAATTCAGGCACATGAGTCAATAAATGGTTGGTGAACATGCAAGTTATCAAAGCATAAATAACATCTTGCATGAATAGAATTAGATCAAAAGCAAGGATTTAGGGATAATTACAAAGGAATATGCAAAATACACACTAGCATTATAAATGTTACAAAATCCAGGAGGGTTAACTTGTTCCTAAAGGGGTAATTTTTTTCTGATTACACAATTCTTATCGACAACAGAAGTTTGGAAGAGATTCAAAAACAGCAAACTATTTATCCCACAAGTATCTACATTTTTACTAATAAATCACATTCCAGCAAAAAACTAGCAATGGATAATACATCTATGCTATCAACATCACTTTAGGGTAGGTCATAAACAAGGAGGCATCTAACATTAATCTAGTGAGGATCAACTTTCAATGACATAACCAGAACATATCTGCTAAAAGAAAGAAAAAAAGCACAAGAACTCACTTTCTGATTTCATCTTTGGATTTGAAGGAGAATTTTCTCTTGTTGGCTTGTTGCTTGCTGGACTTCACAACAGTTGGGATATTCAGCTTCTCTTGATCTGCACAAAAATTAGACAAAATTATAAAGGGAAAAAATTAAAAGGGCACGCATCTATCTGATATTAAATATGTGATTCAAAGATCTTAAAAATTACAGGTTGAAAAGGATTTTTCAAAAGTGAAAATCTGTGAGAGCATTAAAAAAAAAAAAATTGTTAACTTGATGTCAAAGCGTGCACTCATGTTTCATTACAGACCTTGGGAAATGTTACGAATTAAAATGAATTCCCTAAATTAGATAATCATTATCGTGAGAGAACCTACCAATAATCAAATGAGAAACATGGGGTCAAAAGAGCATATAAGCATGTTACACAAATCATCGCTCACATTGCCATTCTGACTGAACCCTATTATTTATGCTATAAAAATACAAAATAATCCTTGGTTTGTAGCTTCATTTGCAAGTGTGAACATTTTGATTGCCTCAAGCAAATTAGCAAATGGGTTCCTAGAACTGTGTGAATGTCCAGAAAGCCTAAGGTAACAATGTGTCTACCTGTCACAGCAAGCCTGTTGTGGAAGTACACAAGACGCGGTGCATGGAGATCAGTAACAAAGCTCAGGTTCAGGCTGCCATCCCATGAAAGTTGCCTTGTCTATAGAGAAAGTAAAATCATGTTAAAGAGATATTGGAGTACTGGTCAAAGGGCGCTTCACAGAGTAAAACTATGATTTCAAAGTATCTAGATGTATCAAGATTCAGTATCTGATGCTTAGACAACATAACTCATATCTCACCAGTGGGAGCCAATTTAGATGAGAAATTCAGTATAAACTGTGACAAAACAACGGCTAGTGTTTTAATTAAAAATTTTGTCGTAAGAAGAACCAATCCTCGAATAGGCTGTGTACAATACTATGCAAGGTCTAAAAAATCCCTGTTACGAATCTTAAAATCAGAAATTTGACGGGTTTCCCTGAATAAGATATCAAAAACCTCAGAAGGAGCTAAACATTAAAATTCAAAATAGTCCGCTACTTTTTGACATGAGGCGAGGTCAAAAAGTCGAAAAATTTCAAAATGAAATTATAAATATATGAGACACATTCAGGGTGAAGGCGGCTCATTTTATTAATTAAATAAAAGGAACTTTCACATGAAATACAAACCAAGAAAAAATAAACTGGGGAATTTTTGCGAAACTCCCAGTAATATCTTTAACTCCATAAATATTTGAAACCGGAATGATAGGGATCAAATCAATTGGTGTTATATGCAAGTGAATGTGGAATAATACCTAAATTTGTTGTACTTATCCTGAACAGATAGTTATCCAGGTGGTGATTTTCTTACAAGGATAATTGCTGGGGAGGGAGTCTGATTAGGAGAGAAGGTATCTTCGTAGTTGTCATCGAGGGGATAGAAGTCAAAGATTTATGCAGTTGCTCTAATATCTGATGTGTATTCCTAGAAAGTCTAGTAATTCTGTTTCAAGTATGGTATTCCAGAAGCCAGAAAAGACATTTTTGAAAAAGTTTGGCCACAAAAAATGGTAATCATACAAATAGAGTCATTTTCCTTGATACTTACTCCTTTGATGGGTATCGTCTGGACCCATTCCATGATCTTGATGTCATAGATATCTACAGAGATGTCACTATATACAATCAGGTATGGACTGTTGAAGGCTGTTACAGGGAGAAAAGAAATACACAATTATTCACAATCATCTAGAAATTAAGATTGGTAGCTCTTAATTAATTGGCATACCAAGCATGTAAACTTTCCCCCTGAATAGATCAACAAATAATACATATAATACAAAAATTGGTAATAGGTGAGTGCAGTAGGCCATTTTAGCAATGTATTCAAATATGTACCAATTTGCCTAGTGACAAATTATTACATTCACATGAAATCTTTTTCAATAGTCAGAATGCGAATTGCATATATTACGCATTATTAGGTTGGACAGACATTTTGACTAGCCTGATCTAGCAACATTTAATGTATGTAATCTGCATTCTGACTATAGAAATACAAGACTTGTAACACGCGGATGTAATAGTTCAGGAAGAAGCATCATAAATTTGAATACACTTGTGAACCAGTCTACACAACCAGTTCACATCAACAAAGCAACACTTATTTTATTCAATCTGCACTGAGCTACTGAAATGCAATTACTTGGAAAAGGTGAATACTGCAGTTTATCAATCTAG
Source organism: Heliocidaris tuberculata (assembly GCA_025618425.1). Lineage (NCBI taxonomy): Eukaryota > Metazoa > Echinodermata > Echinoidea > Camarodonta > Echinometridae > Heliocidaris > Heliocidaris tuberculata. The sequence goes on along the minus strand of CM046834.1, from coordinate 39,018,192 downwards.
GCATTAACTACATGGAATTCATTTGTGAACTGTGACAGGTGAATATTGTAGTGCATCCATAGGCATTCATGACTTCGTTAGCGAACTGCTCTATTTCAAAACATGAGTGGGTGAAGAAGCACACAAACCCTTTTTAAAATTCTTAAAAACATGTTGAAAAGGTGGTCTAGAGATTCATAGTTTACATCACTCTTACTATGCCAATAAATGTTTATGCATGAGCTTGGTAATATTTATTCATATCTTCTGCCTACATGGCCCAATGTGGTACTTTAAAAAGGTAACTGTTAAAGATGTGCAATACTCATGGGCTAGGTATATAAGGAGCTCTTGCTGTATGGTCTAGTGTGAGCAGTGAGCAAACAAAGCCAGTATGCAGCATTTACACACAGTCACACACAACACAAAGATTTTACAACACAACACTGAACAACACCACCCATATTAACCATATTTATGCTGCATACTGGCTTTGATATCATCAGTACATTTATGCAAGCTGTTTTCTGCTGGCATAAATCTGCATGCTGGTAATGCTATGTGCGCTGCATTTTCGACTCAATTCCAATTTCAGCTTAGGTAACGCTGCAAAAACATTTGGCACAAAATATTGACACTTCCTATGAATTCGGCGAGGATCAAGAAAACTTGAAATTTCAGGGCAACCGACCTTCGACCTACTTAGCCCAAATACGAGACCTGAAAGTACCTTCTACTTACTACTTCTACAAATTTGGGAGTTGCAAACTTACCAATTTCAGTTGGATGGGAAGGCCACATCAGCTCCTGTTCCCTTGTCCGCCTTCCCTGGAAGTCCACATATACACCAAGAGCTACGATGGGGGGAAAAGATATAACAACGGAGTAAGTGCTGGTACTGCCAATAATAGCAACATAATGCTTTACCCGTAGACTAAGACTAGTTACCAATATGAGCATATGAGGCCATCTCATATAAATCAACATGAGTTTTTCTCAAAAGACGATAAAAATGAGACTGAAACTCTTCATCAACTACTTCCATGATCTTTAGCACTGGTGACATCCTAGTTGAGAAGTGTCAACACTGTAATCAATCCTTGTTAAGCATTTGGAGACTTGACAAGAATTCGATGCAAATCAAGCTTAAAAACATAACTCCCAATTTCAGAATATATAAAAATTTATGTCATAAATAATATACTATCAAAACTATTCACTATAATTATAATTTACTATAATATGAGTAAATATAAGTAACTTAATAATCATTAATCTTGTTACTAGACAGAAAGTATCATCTTCAATTATTTCTTACGATATTTTTTTGAACAAGATCAAGATAAGAATTCAATGAATATAAGAGATGAGGGTACTCACTTGAGAAGCAGAGTAGATACTCCCTGTTGCTGATCTCTACAGCTGCTAGTGCTTCAGTAGGGATCTCAGTTAAGAACCTCAGTGATGGGTCATCAATGTTCAACAAGGCTGATGAGAAAAACACACAATGGCACATAAACTACATCCTCTCAGGAACATCTTTGAATTGCTAAAGCATGGACAACTACAAATATAATAAGCCTATCCAATGCTTCCTATAACACCATTCAATACTTACTAGGTGTTAAACACACAGCATTAGTCACTCAGTTGATAAAATCTCACTAGTTAAAACTAGTATACAAGGGGAGATCGTACTCACGTTCTACATGCTGGCCCGCCATCTGTATGCTGAACAGTCCGAAGCCTGAGGTGTAACCTGCGCAGAGCCTGCCCCCAAACACCTCCATGCACTGTGCCGGGGCAGGAAGCGTGACCTCCTTGATTCGCTTATGCCTGCCCTTGTTACGGTTGAATTCATAGATGAGGACGGTGCGCTTCATGGCCACACACATACATGTGGTGGAGCCCTGGCGAATGATACCGGTAGTGAACATGGTGCACCCCCGAGGTTCCTCCACCTTGATGACAGTGGCTTCACCGTCCAGGCAGGCGATGGGAAACAGACGTAAATGACGTCCCCTGCCTTTGGGGAGAAAGAATACAAATGCATAAAAAAAGGCGTAATATTTACAAAGACATTGCTGGTTGAGTTGCATTGATTTGCCATCTAGAAATGTAAATACGTTATCATCCTAAGAGATCTCTGATTGCCAGAAGCCTAAACATTATCAAATGATAATGTATTGAAAAAAATACATATATCAAAAATCTAGAACTTTACCACCTACCTCCTGAATCTCTATTTAGCCATAATAATTCAAACATTGCACACAACTAGAGCAAACAAGGTAATCGTTGAAAAAAAGAAAAAAAGAAATGTCACTTGGCTTTTGAATAAGTGAGATGAAAGAACATACCTGATATGACTATGACTAGTTGTTCATCCTTGAGTACCCGTACTTGATGGATTTGTTTGCGGTCTACCCGCACAATGAAACCAGAGGAGATCTCCACCGTGTACAGACCATCCTCTGTTCCTATCACAAACCGACTCGCATCTATGACAAAGAAGAAGTAGAATGGTAGACCATCGATGAAACTAGGACTCAAAATGTCTCTGCTTCTAGATTCCTGTTTGTGTGTGTGTTTGTGTGCATGTTTGGTTGAACATTTTTCCCATGAATTTTTTTTTCTAAAATACTGTCATAAAAAAAAAACAGGAATAACGGCTTTAAAGTAATTACACACTTTTTCCCCTCTAAACAAGCCTGATGTCGCAAATCTCACAAGGCAGCTTGGACTAACCAGGCACCTGAAAAGTCATCATAACTGTATTTGAAATATTTGATCCAAAGTATTTGATGGCAAAATAAGCCCCAGTCAATGTGATTGAGTCTTCTAGATACTTTTGGCAATCTACATATTTCTCATGCGGCACTGAAAAGTATATGTATTGACATTAAACACTAGAAACTTCAATTCACATATCTATAATGTATAGCCTTAGACGTGTATATTTATCACAAGTTGTTCAAACATGGGAGTTGACTATCACAATTTGGTAAAACTGCATACAGAAAGCAAATAATCCCTACCGATATCAACAAACATTCCCATTATATTGGATGCTTGAAATGAGATGTATAGTAATGCTACATTTGCTAGGTACATTATGTGTATTGATGGGACTTACCAACAATATCTGCACAGTGTGTGACCTTGACCAGAGGCATACTGCTATCAAAGACCTCCTGGGCTCTGAAGACTGTCCTGTCTGGCAGCTGATTGTGCTTGAGATGACGCTGAAGGTTGTTGAGGGCATCCACCCACTTCCTCTTCTCGACCTCGTTGTCGGCTAGGAGCAGGAGCTGAGCACACAGACCTGGAGGATTCAGCTGGGATACCGATACCTGGGTGGAGTAGGGGAATGAGAAAGGAGAAGGGTGAAAGGAGAAGCATGAAAAGGAGAGGGTATTTAACCGGTTGACAAAGGAATTCTTTCATTCCCATGGGCTCAATACAAGGCCCCACCCGGTTCCCGTAGACAATGAGTTAACAAGAGAGGTATAAAAAAAAAAATTTTTTTTTTTTTCTTCAAATCTTTGCCTTCAGAGCATGAACCCAAAAATCTGGGGATAGACCATAGATGACCCACTTCATGAGTAAATGAGGAAGGCATGCAGTGTGAATATGTCAGCAAATACATCCTTGTTCAATTCCTGGTCATGGCAAAAACACCTTTATATCAGACAGTTATTTACACCGCCACTTTCATTCAACAAGAGAAGTGGTTTCTATTTTTAGAAATATTGTTTAGAGAGGCAGAAGAGGGAAAAAGAATATATAAGGGCCCTGTTTCATAAAACTTGTTATCAATAACAAGTTACAATAACAGTTATAAGCTCCTGAAATACTTGCATCTGATTGGCTGAGAGCAAATTTGTCATAGAAATGGGGCCAAGATGTAACTCGCTCTAACGTTATCATCTACACTAGTAGATCTCCTCCATCAACAATTTGGCAAAGTCATATCTTTAGCTACCATGCAAATAATCACACAAGACATCTTAGTCAGGAAATTACCTTGAATATACATGGTACATCCTTGGAAGGTGCATGGATGACATCTGAAGCTAAGACAGAACTTACAGAAAACTCTTCATCCCTGAAATACAACATAGTGAAGAAGGAAAGGTCTTTAAACTAAGATAGAACTTACAGAAAACTCTTCATCCCTGAAATACAACATAGTGAAGAAGGAAAGGTCTTTAAACTAAGATAGAACTTACAGAAAACTCTTCATCCCTGAAATACAACATAGTGAAGAAGGAAAGGTCTTTAAACTAAGATAGAACTTACAGAAAACTCTTCATCCCTGAAATACAACATAGTGAAGAAGGAAAGGTCTTTAAACTAAGATAGAACTTACAGAAAACTCTTCATCCCTGAAATACAACATAGTGAAGAAGGAAAGGTCTTTAAACTAAGATAACTCTTTATCACTATATTAGATAAAAATGATATAGGAAAGATCTTAACTGTGATGGAAACTGATTAAAAAAGAAGCAGATATTCAACAAGTTGCTAGCCAACATAATTTTCAAAGATAGTCCGCCACAACAACCGAAAAGTGCCTGAACTGTGCTAATGCAGGAAAAATGGCACATGTTCTTTTCAATATGTTTAAAACATTACATTTTAATTTCAAACAAGCGCATAAGCGATATTGTGTCTCACCCACTCGCGAAAATAACATGAATGTACCCGAAGTGCACCTATCACCCAAGTTTGGTTGCCATTGCAGTAACGTGTGCAGTTATGTGTCATAAGAGAGTCTTGCAGGTAAACTTTAACATATGACCTCAAATGACCTTTGAACTTATCACGTGACCTCCGATGGCACCATAACATGCAGGTCCCCTTAGTGCATCTACAACCCAAGTTTGGTTGAAAAGTGAGTGACGGTTCCAAAGTTATCTGTCATAAGAGAGTCTTGCAGGTAAACTTTAACATATGAAAAGAGAGTCTTGCAGGTACTCTTTAATACATGACCTCAAATGACCTTTGACGTCATCATGTGACCTCCGACAACACCATAACATGAAGATACCCCTAGTGCTTCTATCACCCAAGTTTGGTTGCCATTGTAGCAACAGTTGCCAAGCTATGCGTCCTAAGAGAGTCTTGCAGGTAAACTTTAACATTTGTGACGGACAACGGACGACGGACGACGGACGGACGGACGGACGGACGGACGGACGACGGACAGACGCCATTTGGATCCCTTAGTCTCGCCTTCACTTCCGGTGGGCGAGACAAAAAGGTTTTATGGACTCCCTTCTCTCTTCTTATAGCACCCTTATAAAACTTAACTTTTTCTCGCAGAAAGATAATGACAGAGACTTCTGACACTACTTACCTCATGTCTAAGATGTGTGAAATATCATTGGTAGGTTGTGACGCCCTACCATCTAAGACGTCGAATAGGAAGAGCTTAAAGTCGCACACTACTACAAACTGCTTCATCCAGCCTTTCCTCACACCACCAGGCTTGGGGATTCTTAGGACACCCTCGTATGCAGTACCGATACCTCGTGTGGGGTCTATACCTTGTGGTTTGGCCACTGGGAGTAATGAAGGGACAGCAACATGAGTCAATATCAGAGTAGATTTTGGGATCTCATTTGTGAGATTCCATTATCTGTTATATCAATATCAGTATTATCAACTAGTCAGAGTCACTTGTGCCTTAATGATGAAAGGGAAACTTAGTCCCTGTGACCTTGTTTCTTATTTTAATCAACACACAGCACATCATTCTTGCAAGTAAAATAATATTTGTCTCAACCTCCTGAAAACAACATGATTCATCATAAGTACCAAGCACAGCATTAACACATTATGGAGACTAAATAAATACACTTACTTTGTTGTTGTGAGATGGGACACACACTAGGAGCTTTCTCTGCACATGCCACATGACAAGCAAAGTGACAAACTGTCAAATGGGAAAAGAGAGAAAACTAATTATAATTCATGATTGTCTCAAAATATATAATCAATTACCCATACAAGGAATACATATTATTTTTTTTTTAAATGAAAAAAAGAATTCTCTCAAATAATTATGTCTTATTCAATTAACTATTGATCACAAATGTTATCTTAATAATAATTTTGTACTTATAAAATACACAAATCTGCCTGAAAGAGGCACCCTAGGCGCACAATAAATGAAATGCATAACAAATGTTACAAATCAACGAAAACTATGATTAAGAATGAACAAGCGTCATGAAAACAGACATAACATTATCAAAGAAACAGTGCAATATAAACAGGAACATATTTCAAATCTTGGAAATATAACATTTATTCAGATTTTCAACATAAGAGTTCTTCATTCTTTGTCAAAAGTGAACTATAAAAAGTCAATTAGAAATCCAACTCATAAAAGCCACACAGTGAGGATTGACAGATTGAGAGTACCACAAATATACCACAAACATGGTATTTTGCTGCCTATGGCATTGACAGGGCTAACCATTTCTAAGATTTAATTGCGATATTAAGATGAATATGAATGGTCAAAGGTGAAGAGATAAACACATACCTTCACATGTCATGCCTTGCCTACTCTGACCTAGCATCAGTGATGTACAGTGAGCACACTTGGCTGGGACTTGGAAGTTGGCTATGACAAATTTGTGTGTCTTGTGCTTGGGTGTGGGTGGCGGTGTCTCCCCTGATGATGTACCTGATGAATGAGCACTCTGAAAATAGATATTGAGAGCAATGTTGTACATTATTATCATGAGATTCACGTAACTTAATGTTGCTTCTAGGGGTCATTGATTTGAAATAAACACATTCCAGTTTTGAGACAGACATGATCATACATATTCTCTTCAATGACAGCTTTTAAAATTACGTAAAGGCAGTTGTAAACGTCGCTTAAGTTTTTTTAAAACAATTTCACAGTGATGTGAATGGGGGAAAAAAACAATTCTATTGGTTTAAAACAAAACAAAGATTGGGCAGAGTTTAAATCTTTACATCCAACTTATACTTTAAAGCTTGTACCATTAAATCTTCATACAAAAATCAAAGGAGTGTGGATCATTGTCTCTTATGACATAGACTGTGATTCTAACACAGCAATCATACCCCACACACATGTAAGCAAATAAATCCACAGCAATGGTCATGTGCCTTGAATATGATAGAATGCGATATAATGGCACTGACAACATGACATTATAAGCATTTTTTTTTATAAACATGATGATTGCACAGATTTGTATACTTGTGATAATTATTTTGCAAATGTATGCTAAATGAATAAAATACCAGGTTTAGTCTTATAATTTGATCCAAAGATGAATAACATCAAGTTTTCAAACAAAGTGTTTTCAGTGCCTATGATAATCAAATAAAGATTTCCAGCCAAGTATTCTTACAAAACACAAATTTACAGTCTCCATAAAAATGGTGTTAACATAAAAGCATGGTTCATTTGGGGAGTACTTATACCACATGTTAAACATTTTATTTTAAAGGCAGAACAAGAAATGATTGAATGATAGGCAGAAGCACTGAGCAAGAATGTGAGGATAAGCTCGAACAACAACTAATATGATCAAAATCATAATAAAAATGGGGAAGAAAGCAGGAGACAAAACATATATGCAAGAGGAAACTGAAATTGGCCAGAAAGAAAATTTGACACAGTTTCCTGCATTTACAAAACAGAAACTTGACAAGAATTGCTTGGAATCAATCACTTATAGAAACCTAATTGTTTACCTTATCAAACAATGTCTATATTAAAGAGGAAGTTTGAGTAATAAAAAATAAATACTAGGTGAAAAAATTAAGCCCTGATGGCAGATCAATATAAAAATATTCCTCCTCTCTCAAAATAAAAGGTTAGATTCACTTTCAATGCAATCCAAATATTTTTGTAATTTTAATACAAATACCAAAAATGGTTTATCTACAAATATCAAATGTTGTCATAATGACCTGAAACACGTTAGATGAATCCTGCAGAACACCATTCGTCTAAGTCCCAAACACACCGACCTACACATCTAAATGTACGACTATTACTATTTATTTGGTTTTACATAGTATTGTACTATTATTACTACAAATTCAGTTTTTGGATAGCATGTACTATTACTGCTATTCTTCTGTTTTTAAATAGCATGCAATATTATTGCTATTCATTCAGCTTTTAGAGAGCATGTACCATATTAATATTCATTCGGTTTTTAAATCGCATGTACTATAATCACTTTTAATTTGGTTTTTAAATTACATGTAATACTACTAAAACTGTTCTTGTATAGTACATATCACATTCTGATATAACAACCTTAGATGTGCTTTCAAAGAGCTTTGGAATTGTACCATTATTACTAGATATTCAGATTGATGAAGCAGAATACAACAGTAGGTGAAAAACACACAATACAAGAGATGGAGAAGAAAAGAATGTCTTCTATTGGTGCACTGACAGGAATGCATCGGACAAACAGAATTGAATGAAAGCCATGGCACCTACCTTATCATCAGAAGCCACAGGTTCAAATGATGCACCTGTGTCTTTAACTGGTTCTTCGATGTCAGACTGTGTGAACAATGAATGGACATAAAGACAATGATAGGGAGTTTGCAGTGGAAAGCAAGGAGCAAAAAAAATCAACAGAAACTCATGATCTAAGTCTATAAAAGCCTTGGAAGAGAAAACATGGAATAACATAAACTTTAGATGTGAATGATGATGACAGGGTAAAAAAAAGCATTGTAACAGGTGAAAATATCCCCACAATAACAAGAAATGGTGGACGGTAAGTAACATGCCCCCCCCCCCCCTCCCCCGGGAATCTCATTAAAACCCATTTGTTGGAGTACGGTAGGTTGTAAAAATCATTTGATTTTAGCTTAATCTTTTTTTTTCTCCAAATATCCAGCTTCATTTAATTTGTTCTTAAACAAAAAAGTATACACACTTTGTCTCATACCCAACTAAAGGAGCATCGCTGTAAACATTACCCTCAACTAACCCCTTCCCCCCCCCCCCCCAATAAAAGAGGGTAACTTTTTTTTTTTCAACAAAAGTAAGTAGCATAAAATTGATGGGAGAAAATGTTGATCCCAATGAAATTTCTAAATGTGAAGAGTTTATATAACATAGGAGTAATTGAAAAAGATGAATTTATAATATATGAAGAAATAGATTGAAAATTACTTTCTCAATGTAATTAAGATGGAAGTTCAGGTAGAAATGGAGAATTCAAACCAATATCTATACAGTAAACAATGGGTATATTGAGATGCCCCATAAATAAATCATGTGAGCTAATGATGTTTAAATAAACTAGAAATAACTTTTGCTTTTTGCAGAAGAGAAGAAAAAACTGGAACATACTACTGAGCTACAATAGGCTGCAGAAATGGACATGTATGAACACAGATCATTGTACAGATATATCACTGAGCTATGAACAATTCATAATTTCAAGTGCAGGTTATGTTTAATGTGTAAAAACATATATTTTCTCCATATATATGTAGAATTTCACTGAACAAGGATGTGAACACTGCATGAAAAATTGATAACTGAAATGTTTAAATTTCCTCAAGAATGCACAATTTTGTGAAGGAACATTGCTAGTATTCTGTTTAAAACAGGTAGCCTTTTACACATTAACCAGCTGAATACAATATGAAATGTAAACACTTTTACTTAACAATGTAAGACATAGTGTACATGGCTAAAATGTGCATTCAATTGCCTCTAAAACCTATCAAGGATACGAATGTAAATGTACCAAAGACTTCTTCAGAAAAAATGTACATCTATATCATCTGTTAATCACAATCTACAGCTCATATAATCTAAACTTCTCAATTCCAATGGTGTACACTTCAACTACAATAGGGTTACACAACTAAGTCGATCTAGCTTGTTTTTCTCTCTGTTCCTCCTAAAGCTATCTAACGTCAGCAACTAGACAACTGAAAGTCAAGTGCGAGAAATGTACCATGAATTTAACAGTACTGGACATGCAGCAACAGATAAAGAAATAGACACACTTATTGGAAGACATATACATTATGATTGCAGTATGGAATTCTGTGTTTTGATGTGCTGATGTTGGAGCATGACTTGACTTACTACAAAGTGAGAAAGGACGTTTTTCTTTGGTAAGGAGAGCTACATGTATTATGAGGATATGATGAATGGACTAATCAAACTAAGTAACATAAAATTGGAGACCTCTTGTAATCTTAGTGAAAGCCTTTTCAGCTCATTCTTCTGAGGAATGAAATAAGAAAAAAGAATAAAATAAAATGTGCAAGTAACATATTTGAACTGATATTTCACATCATCAACCAACAGAATACATGAATGTGTATCTGCTATTATGTAAAAACAGAATTATTTTTCAATAAGATTTTTATTTTCACTCTTGGTTATCAAAACTATTTTCATATCCAATTACTGAGCCATTAAAATAGACTGAAAAATTATCTTAAACTAAATTTCTTATTTTAGTTCTAATTAATAACTTCCACAAAATTCCTGCTGAAAAACCAAAGCTAGAAAATTGCATCAACTCATTGTTTGCTTTCTTCCCATGCAAATGACCATGTTATCAATAGAAAACAAATTAAAATAATGAAGATTGTTCATCTTCTTGCACATAATAAACTCTATTTGAACATAATAAGTGTAATCACATCAACAAGATGAATAATGGAACAAAATAATAAAAAATCTTATATAACTGAAATAGAGGAAATGACAAAACTCAAAACAAAGAATAAAAGAAAGTGCACTTAGAACCATCACCAAAATGGTTTAATTCCACGTTTCATGGGACCTTCAAAAGTTCCTTCAAACCTTCAGCTTTACAATCACAAACTTTTGCCATCATACATGTATTTGATGAGAAATTCTTACTGAGGGTATATTTTTTATTTGTGAGGGTTTGAGCAAATTTCTAGTCATTCTGTCCAGGTGTCTGCAGATGATTGAGACTAATTTTGATATCTCAAGCAGGATTCACTTTCTACGGCTCTGTAAAGTTTGATGGAAAGGTAATTCATCAATGGGATCAGAGGATACTTACAAAGTCCAGTCTTGTGTCGACATCCAAGTACCGATCTAAGAAAGCGAAGCTTAGATTTGATCCAACCTTCTCTGCAGCATCTAAACACACAGAGTGATGAAAAAGTATTTTTGCAAATCAACACTTGAAAAATGAAAGAGCTTGAGGGAAATCCTCTTCTCCTGGAAGCAAAACCTGTATATCCCAAGCAGAAAATTAAATGCATGTGACTTTGAAGTAGTGGAAGTTTTTAACTGTCCTTGTAACTGATTTCATTTCTACATCTTTGAGGATGCAACAGCAATGTACTAACAAAAATTACAGCGATCGTGTGACCGATTAATAGATAATGAAAGTTCGTATGGAAGAAGGTAGGGAAAAATTACAATCCAATGACCACAAAACTTGATGTGAAACTCACTTTGCCTTGACTCTTGAAGCTGTTGCTCCAACTCAGTCACACGGCTGTTGAGTTTGGTAACTTCTTCCGTCAACTCAGCATTCCTGGCTTCAGAACTCCTCAGTTTGCTGAAAGGGTCATGAGAAATATAGAATATAGAATGATCACATTAAATCAGAATTCTCAAACTATTTGTTTTGTTTATCTCTTTCTAGATGTAGTGAGTACCTACAACTACCACTACAATGTTGGAGCCCCAGGAGCGTCACAACATGATGGACATGAACGCTATACAAGAAGCCACAATTATTATTATTATCATTATTACCAATAGCCACTACCACTACCACTAAGACTGTTACTGCTACCATGATGACTACCACTACCACTACCACTACCACTACAACTAACTAATTCAACTACCACTAACCACTACCACTACCATTTACTAATTCCACTACCTCTATCACTACCACTAACTAATTGCAATACCACTACCACTACCACTACCACTACCATTATATTACACTACCACTACCACTACTACTACCACAACCGCTACCAGAACCCACCTCTCATCAGCAGCATGTGCAGCCTTGACTTTCTTGAGTTCCTCAGTGATCTGTTCCTTGGCCTGGATCTCACTGCGGAGGTTGGACTGGAGATTGAGTAGCTCCATCCTGTCCATTCTCTGTGACCGTCTTGATTGCCAGCTCTTCTCCTGCAGTCAAAATCAAATACATAACATGGCAGATTAAAAGGATTTGACTAAATAAAGTATAAAATCCACCCAGTTACAGTTGCCAATTTGAAATAAAGACTGCTTCCTAGAGTGCCCTTTTCCTCTAACAGAAACCATATGTTGTATATCATGTCTTAATTTGTATGCAATAGGGTCTCTGTGGTGATTCCTATGTCTTTCATCGTGATTAGAAAATAACTTCAGATACCATGACTTCTCAAGTGTGCAGTGCAGCAAAATCCCTATGTGCAGATAATTTGTTCTTCTTTCAGAGACTTCCATGAACCCTTTCCAGTTCGACCGATTCATGACCTATCAATCCGGGTATTTCATTTTGTACACACAAATTACAGGTTTAGTCTAAGATAGAGATAGGTCTCCAACTCACCCTTGCAGCACCCACAATGCCAGACACTTTGATACTCTCTAGCTCATCTGTCATCTTTGAAGCCAGAGCCTGCAGGTATCCCCTAGCATCTTTCTCGTCACTAACCCTGCAATGAACAAGGAATGGCAGAATTGAAGCATTTTAAATAGTTAATTTTCAATAAAAGCAAGGCGTTTCCAATTGTTACTATTCAATTTAAAAAAATAGAAAACATAATAAGTGTGTTTCACAGTCATTAATTACACACAAGATGGCCATTACCTTCACCTTCCAAAATATATTGACCATAATAGGAGGAAAGATTCATTTTGAGAATTCCATAATTTTTGCTTTTGATAGTTGTTAAAGTCACTTAGTCGTCAGTTTCCATGTGCATTGCATCATAATTCACTGATATTAGATTTTGGTTGAATTACCAATCAATGTGTGTGAGGTCTCTCAGGCAGGCAGTGAAACCAGGGAGATGGGTCTGTCCCACCATAAAATTACTCCAGCTGGGGAGATTTATGATGATGACATTTCCTTACACTGTAGCAGGAGGAGGGCACAGTGTATTACATAAGAACTGCCTGTCATCAAAAGTAAGTCCACTCTCGGTGACTGACAACGCCAGTCATAAGGTAAACACCCGAATGGTCTTGAATTCCCCATGAGAACCCACTACATTGTAACTTTAACATACATGACGAAATATGTTTAAAAATCTCAAATCAGAATTAGACAACATGCTCATCTTATACTGGGTAAACCCTTCTATAATATTCATAACATATCTTCTTATTTTTCTGATAAAATGGAATATCTTACATTTTTCATGAGTGTTTTCTTCTTTTAAACGGCAGTTCCTCTACAGGGAGCTATTTTGCGCGAGGGTTAAGATAAGGTCTAGCATGGAGGATGGAATCTGCAACAAAGGTCACTTTGCTTACCACTGGATGATCTCTGCTATTTGTGCCTCCCAATGTGCCACTGAGTCCTTGTTCCTAGACATCTCTTCTAGTTTCTCTTCTGACAGTCTCAGCTCTCGTTGTAACCTCTCCTTCTCTAGAAGAGTCTGCAGAGTGGAAGCAAGATAGATAACTATTGAAACACTGAATTTTATTTTTAATCTCAAAATGTGAAATATCAGGTCTATACTTGAATCTGAGAAGACATGGACATTACAAAGTTCTTTGAAGAAATGTAAATTAGAATTTTAATTTCAATGAGATAGCTTGTTCAAGATCAACTGCATAAATAATTGAAATTCAACTCCAGTTGTTCCCCTCTCTCTCTCTCTCTGCCACTCTTTATCTAAAAACCAATATCTTGCTGTTTATTCTTCATTCTTATACCAATTCAATATATCAATGTGCATGATGATATTTCTTCTTTCTTTTTTTCATGCATTGTGTCACTGTCTGCATTGCCTAGTTCTTTTTAGGGTTGATATTCGCTCACATAATAAATCATATACACTTATTTCAGAAGATCACATCAATCGTTGCTGCTTGTCATTGACAGTAAGTTTCATGAAACAGACCACCAGTGGAACATAGAAAATAACACCCCAAAGTGTATTAATACTAGAGTATTAAAGTGACCAAGACAACACATCCACCTAGCAAATAAATACAAAACAGTCCCGGGACATTCAATGTCAAAGTATGTCAACTCCTTATATTACAAGCACCCACCTTATCAAGCTCCTGGCTAAGTTTGGTCTTGTCATCGTTGATGAGAGCCTTAGTCCTCTCATAGTTCCTCTTCATATCATCCATCTTCATCTTAGCATGCTGGTCCTCGGTACTGGCTGTCTGGAGTCGTTCTAACTTGTCCTGCAGGGTGGTGATCTCCCGCCTCATTGACACAATCTTGTCTTCGTTCTCATTGATCTGCTCTTTCAAGATCTGACAGATGGCATAAAAGAGATGAAATGAAAACATACGCCTCAGAAATGGGGAGACGTAGAACAAATCAATACCATGATATAGGCCTATATACAAATTATACTCATGTTTGAAGTTACGCATTTGTTTCTGAATATTTTAAGAATAATGCTTGAAATCAATCATTGTAACTGTAAGTTATGTTATTTCACTTTATACATCTAGTAATCAATTAAGATCAAAATATGTTTCTGTGCAATAACTCCTATATAATGATTGTCACTACTCTAAGTTCACTTGTACAGAAAAAAAAAAAAACAAATAAAATTCAGTCAAATAAAAAACAATCCAATGATCCTACCTTTTCTTCCATGGTATGCCTTGATTTTTCCTTGGCCACACCCTCTGCATACTGGACTTCTTTTCTCTCCATCTCCTGTTTCAGTCTGGCTACCTCCTTCTCATACTTGTCTGTATCAGGCTTGGTACGGCCTGCTGAGTTCACCTATAAAACCAACAAGAGTAGAAGATACAGGTGAGTTCTGGTCATGCGATTACATTGTAATTGAGACTGTCTTAAAGCAATTTAGAAAAGTTGATTATGTAGTATATAGAAATCGGTGTATACTGTATTGTTCTGAAATCATCAAAATGATAAGAAATTGACCCAATCTTGCTGAAAAGCACAAGCACTGCACACAGAAATGGGTATATAGGACTGCAAACAAATTCGGCAAGAATGTTCAACCCGAACACTTCAGCTGCTTATCGTCATATTTCAAATATTATGAGGGCATTTGAAGAATCCTTTTAGGGGACATTACTACTACGATGTTCTTCCACACTGACATAAAAAAGAATGAGAAAGCTCACAAATTATTTTTCATCTTTACTGGAACTCCACCTTCTCTTTTACAATATGAATAAACGACATAATCATCCCAAAGCCTATACTTCATTCCAGGTGAAATAAATCCCATCTCCTTTATTTCACAGATTTTACATGTGAGACAGTATATGATATGACAGATAACAGAGAACAATACTGATCATACCTTGAGGCCTTCCAGCTCTTCTTGGAGTTGCTTAATGTTCTGTTCACTTTGCTGTCTTAGTTTCTTTTCCCTTGCTATCTCCACCTGGAGATCTTCTTGCAGAGCTTCAAGCTGCACAGAAAATGAAAGGCATTAATGACAGGAAGTGCCAATACAACCAAATACTGACCGATTATGACAATCTATTCACTGCCGTGGACTTGTAGTAGGATTTAGTACCTGATAAATATATTAAGAATTGTTTTGTTGATTTGAAATCCCTCCCCCAGCCGCCCCCCCCCCCCCATATTGTCACCTCACCACCAAAAAAAATATCAATGAGAGAAAATAACATGCCTCATAACATGCCTCATAGGGTACCAATACTTCCCACAAGTTTGAGAAAATTGGTTGCTGACATTTTTTGTCATAAACATGGGCACTTGGGTCTGACAAGTACAGTAGGTTTTGAGCCCCCCCCCCCCTCCTTTTAAATTATTCAGCCAAAAAACATTTGATCCACTCAAATTGTTTGGAGGCTTTGAGAAACACTCAGAGAGCAATCACTGGATTTTGTGCCTGCTAGGTATTTTGTAATTTAATATCATGCCTTTTACAAAATAGATAGGGCCTATTCATTTCAAGTTACCTCTTTATTGGCCTGTTCATGTTTCCTAATATCTGCTCTCTGTGAGTCTACCTTCTGTGCAACGACCTCAATCTCCTCCTCTTTGTCTCGTAGATCTCTGGACAGCTTCTGTTTCTGTGACATAATGTCTGCATACCTACAATGAGAAGATGGTTGGTAGATTGAACATGACTTTGTAAAGTATGTAAAGCTAGTATGATACATGGGCAGAGTCAAATAACATCTTGTTTCTACTCGGGGCATCAAAAGTTCGAATGCTCACTTCATAACCTAACAAACACAACGCAGCTTATTCATTATGGTAATCAATGTATAATTGTAGATTAACTAGATGAGTTACCTGGAGTTAGAGGGAGGGGGGAGTCAACTGTAATTTGCCAATGTTTGGAGATATCTTAATTCACAAAAAAGGAAGATTTACACTACAGTTGAACTTTCCATCATGATCACCTATGTATATAGACTATTTTTTGTCTTTCCCTACAAGAGGTGTTTTAAAAATAAACGTACAGTTACCAATACAACGTCGCATGCTTAAAAGAGGTATTTTCTAGTTTTCTTAGAGCAGTATTTGTTAGTAAAAGCTTCATAGTGACTCAAACTCCTGTCTATAAATCATCCTTGAGCATTCAAAACTAGACAGCAACAACCTGTTTATAGAGACCAATTTTTTGTTCTCTAACAAGCTTTCTATACAGGTTAAACGGCAATGACAATAAGAGAACTACTAATTTGTAAAGAGTGACTTTTGTTTACCTTTCGTTGATTTCTGTGAACTCCTGCATGGCAAGCTTCCCTTGTGATTTGGCTTCTTTCAGTTCTTTATTGATCTGACGATTTCTCTCATGAAATTCCTCCACTTCTCTTTCTAGATTCTCCTTTTCCTGTTTCGCTAATCTGTGAAAGAAAAACAAAAGCATGTTTAATAATAAATCATTTTAAAACATCAAAGGATAACAGACATGGATGGAATGCACATTCTTAATTGGGAGACGGGAGACTATGCACTACAACTCTCCTTTTATCTACCAATTTGCAATACAATATACATGGATTTCAAATGTAGTACAAATACACTCCTATAATTTCTGCTTTAAAAAGATGCATACATGAAAAATTGATTTACCATTATCATGTGACATTTAACTCATTCATTAACTCAGCTACTTTAAGGCTGATTTTATTTTAAAAAACTGTATCCCTAATCTCTACAATGTAATGGTAATCATTCACAATAAAAGTGTGTATCAAAATGAAATAAACTAGACATTTTTCCTAATACCCCTATCTCACGAGAAGGCGATTCCAATGCGATCCTCAAAAATCAACAAAGCATGGTGAATCATGGCTAGAGCTTTTTCAATCTTTTCCTCGTAATACCATCATCTTGATCGTAGAAGCAGCGCCCCTCATCGTCTTCAAAATGGGGCAAGAACGCAGCAGCGTCACACTATCATCGTATTACCATTACCTCCAGCGCAGGTAGATCGCAGCAAAGCTGCAGCGCAATCGCCACGCAGGTCAAAAAGTACAGTTGGAGGGCGATTCTGCCATGCTTTGCAAAATTTTCACAGATCGCCATGGTCACAATGATCACCTTTTTCGTAAATGGGGGTATAATTCATCTTCATTAGATTGAACATCCTGAAGATTTTAAAATGCCGAAAGGGAAAGTCTGACACATGGAAGGACAGTTTCAGAAAATGTTCATATAACAGATATTGGCAATCCCAGAACCCAACATCTTATTTAATACACTTTAGCATACAAGGGCACCTAATTTAAATTCAATTTACTATCATTCATTACATCTGTATAAGAGATGAGGAGAGGATAATTTATGTATGCATCATTTCTTACTTGGCAGTTCTTTCTAATGTCTTGATCTTGCTAGACTTTTCATCCTCTGCACTCTGTATCTCTTTGACCATGGCTTGATAGGTGTCTCTTACACTCTTATTCTCTAGCTCAGAGGCTAAACATAAAATATTGAGAAAAATAAATGTTGATAATAGGATCACCATGTACAAATAATGGTTATGCACTTACAAAGGTGGAAGATAAAGAATAATAAAAAGAAGAAAATGAAGAGGAATGAAAAGAATGCAGGACGATATGACAAACAAAGGAGAAAAAAAAAAAAAGGGAAAGGAAAGGAAGAAAAAAAGAGGAAGATAGAAGATAGAAGAAGTAAAAAGGAGAAGACAAGTCATATCAAACATTTCATACTATCTTTACATAATACAAAGAATTCACCACAGAATTACATCTACATGAATGAGAACGGAAATCTTCCTAAAATGACAAATCTTATATTTCATTTGGAATTTTCCAATCACATGATGTCTGGCCAGGAAATTAATTCAAATGAAACTAACTTTTGACAATGACTTCATTATTTAATACACAATAGGCTTATCACAATCCTAAACATTCAATAGTTCAACTAAAATTGTTGTACTGTCTTGTATTTTGACTGTTTCTTAAAACAGAACTGGAATATAACTGAACATGAATATGAGTATCTAACATACAAATGGAACATTAGGGTAATTAATGTAATTGATACTAAGTGTGTAACAGATAACTTTGAAGTTTTGAAGATCACTTGTGATCCACATACCTGCTATTCTAGATTTGAATGACTTGATTTCTTCTTGTAATTTCCGAACTTCATCATTCTCTCCACCTCCACTGCTTTTTAATTCTGCGAATGAAAATAAGCAATGAAACCACATGCTGAGTCAAATGAAACAAATAAGTGAACATGAAGATGCATTAGAAATGGCAGAATTCTATATGGACTTAATGAATGATCACAGGCACAAGATAACCTTCCCAAGACAGGTAAATCTCAGTAATTGTGTGGAATGACCCGTTCCACAAGATCCTTGAAATGACTCAGAAAATACATTCTACATTATATGACAGTAAATGTCAAGGAAACATTATCTCTATACATTTCAAAGGTCCTTAGGAAATTATTACCAAGGCTTGAGTTCTGGCAGCCGTGAACAGCACACGGTGCATTTCAAGGAGAAAATTTTACCATAAAAGTAATAACCATCGGTTTATGGACACAACCGCAAATAAGTGATTTGTCTATTTAAGACATATATGGAATGAACAATGATTGGATTCATCAATCTCCTTATTTGTAAGTCAAGTGAATGAACCAGTGTTCCAACTACCATGGCACTTCAGTCTCATGGTAATATCCTTACCTGATAACCTGTTATTGAGTTCTGTCTTCTCCGCCTCTAGTTTGTTGATGCGCCTTTCCAGGCTTTCTACATGGGCACTGTCAACACCCTCCTTACCGCTGGGTATCACCTCTTTCACATCCGCTAGTACACCCAGATCAGACAGGTTGCTGGTGAGAGATGATGGGACAAGAAGGAATTAATTTAATTAGGTGCATATAGGATGACTGTTGAAAATGTGGAATTGAGGGGTGGAACTCATTCAATGCAAGTGGAAACTGGGCTTGGTATGAAAAGTTTGTTGTCTGCAGGCTCCATACTTGAAGCTACTACTAAAAGTGGCTAGCACTGTTTCTAACTCAACTTCTCACCAGAGTAACTGACAAATTTTTTTTCTACTTTGTCACTTCAGAAATAAGTGCTGGGTCTTTAATTCTGCTTCACATTTGATTATTCAACAATATCTTCAGAAAATTTTTTTTCAACTGAAATGATAAATAATCTCAAGATGCAATATCTGCAACATCTTTTTCAACCTCTTAATTGATGAAGCAATTCATAATTTTACTTCTTTGAAGACTCTACAAAAATATGTATTGCAGCCAGCATTTTACCGCACATATGAGTTGTTCACCAAGGTTTTCCTACTTTTTAGATGAATACTATTAAGAAATCAAATTAATCTCTGTCTAATGGCCCACAATTTCATTTCCTATCAAAGGGAATGCAAAACTCATCCAATTTCAATGCTCTTTTGTGCAGAAATAAATTGTCTCCTTAGAGAGAGTGACAGAGGCTGATGACTCACCTATTTCTTGTGAAGGTATATCCCAGGAAGGGTAGATGATTGCCAGTGAAGGCAGCGTGTGAGCTTGGAGGCAACACTTCAGAGTTCCTAAGATCTGCCTCATCAACATCAAAGTTGGAGGTGTCTGTTGCACTTTTCACATCTGGGACATATGGAGGTTTCACTGTGAGAAAGGTAACATATGAAAATATATTTAACTGGATTTTGCATCGACATAAACCATATTTCATAATTAATCTCTAAATTGCCAGAAAAGTAGATGTGAATGGAGAATCGATTAGACTCATAAACAGTAATGTAAAGTTTGCAATATTTTTCTATGCCATCTTTCTTGGTCATAAAAGTGAGACTTTTTTCTCAACAAACAAGTTTAGTCAATGTTCATAATAAATTTGATCTTTTATTCCTCATTTTCTACATGAATTATCCAATGGTAGTAGAACAGAATAGAACAACAAATATTTCCTTATTACACATCATCTGGTCACATTTTACTTTTATTACAAATAAATTGTGGTAATGGTTAGGAAAAAGACAATTCATCTGGGTTTTTTTTTATTACTGTTACAGAGAAAAGGGTAAATTTCTACTGAGATAGTCTAGAAAGTACCAGCACCTATCAAAGTATCAACAGCTACAATTTACATCTGTACCATATACTGGCAAATACTATTATCACTCTTTTCTCATTCTTCTTACCTCCAGAGCTCATTGCTGTTACTATCTTTTTACAATAATAATATCAAAAATATTTTTTTTGGTCACTGACTATATTTTCCTTGAAACTAAATGCACTTCTGAAAAACACTAACTGTTCAAAGATCTATTGTTGAAATTGGTTTTATAAGACAACAACAACAACAAAAATCCACCTATGAAAAGTAAGTGAATGTGTGATATGTCCTCATTACAGTCGGGGACTAGCCCTATAATTAGCGAGCGATTGTCCATTGAGTTGACCCCCTTTGACCTCACCAGTTCTTGCATTTTCCCACGATTTACGTAAAGTTGTTTACAAATGCAAGCTGAAAAATAATGTATTAAACACCACTTTTTGGAAACATAAAGTTCGAAAATTTATTAAATATAGATGTATCTTTCACAACAATACTGCAAAATCAAAGCTCGACCAACTGAAAATATGAAATTTTAGTGATATTTCTTCGGTTACAAACAGAAAATTTTACCTGTTAAACTTCTCCTAAAATTCCTCATTTCGGCTAGATTCGCAAGAAAATCACTGTCATGAATCATTTTATTGTACATTTTTCTACAATCGTATGGTATTTACTTGAGGTGAATTTTCCGCATAGAGTTGTGTCAGAAAAAAAGGATCTCAGTGTCAGATCGCCGAGGCTGACATAACAGAAAAATATTACAACCACGTCCCATGCGTTGAAATCTGTGTAGGGCTGAGCTCTGTGCGCGAGTGCCCCCGAGTGCTCCATGGGCCATGCGCATGCACAATCTATGAATGAGCTGACTACGGCTGACTCATGAATATCGTATGTGCAGATCGTGAATTTGGCATCACTGCGCACAATTTGCTGCTCTAAATTGCTGCAAGATATCGTGTGAAAAAGACGTAGTATCTCTGCAAAGAAAGAAGTCGCATCAGCGAAACTTTGTCTAAATAAGGAATATACACCCCCGAATAAGGAAATGAAGTTTCATGAATATTTATGCAGGGGTAGACTTGTGTCAGAAAAAAATAGACACAGTTTTTTGACGTTTTCATTTCAAAATGTTGCTATAACTCGACAAAACAGTCGTCATATTTCAGGATTTTTGCAGACAATCATTTATAACTACAAATTAGTTCATGTGGGAAGTTTCAGCTCATAAATCGCCAAAATAGAGGCACAAATTAAAGTTCCTTGTTTTGCCATTGTGATGACCGCCCGCACGCACTGAGCTAGAAGTCCGTTGGTAATTCAAAACAAACCAGGGGTTAATGAGATGCAAACTGTACCATAGCGCTAGGCCTGATTAGGTGCACATTTACAATTGACTCCTCAGGTCAATTCAAACACTGGTTGCAACAAATCATGTTCGCACAATCATGGAAAATCCTAGCACGTCATATAAACTCACTATTCCTGATGTTCTCCCAGTCAATGCCGTTGAAGAAGGGGTGGTCTTTGAAGTCCCGTAGCCCGTTGCGCCCTAGTCGCTCTTCTGCTGAACAGATGAGGCTGCATATTAAATCCTTGGCATCCTCAGAAATGGGGACTTCGTCTTCAGTTTCAGGTGGAAAATCAAATTGATTCTGAAAAAAAGAGAATAGAAGGAATTACATAAAGAGATGCAGATGTACAATTTTCAATATATGTCCCTATTTCATGATATCCAATTCAGAATTTTTCTAGGACTTCAGAGTAAAGATGTTGTCATGTATTGTTGGCTTTTTGGATCATTTTATAGTGCTACCAATAAATGTAAAAAGAATTACTATGTGACAACAGTGCTCACAGTGCACCTAGTAACAAAAAGTGTATTGCAAAGTATTGATAAATATCTATCAGAATATCTCAGGGTGGAAAGGTCCTAGCGCAGGGGAGTATATTGCCGTGATCTAGCATTCCTTACAAATATTTATAGTAAAACGCACCAGAAATCATTGATGGAATACCAAATGATCTCGTACCAACATCTTTTGATACATGGATAACAACACTGGACTATATTTAACACATTTCTTTCTAATTTCCTTTTTGCTATCAAAACTGTACACGAGCTTTAACTCACCTTATGATTCATGATTTTGCCATACGTCTCTACCAGTGACTCTGCATAGAAGGGGGTCTCACCGAACAGCATTTCATACATACATACTCCTAATGACCACCAGTCACATTCTGGACCATATCTTCCTTTACCATCCTCCATCGCCTGTAAAAAAAAAAGAGAGAGAGAGAGAGAGAGAGAGAGAGCAAGAGACAAGAAAAATTAAGTTATAAAGTTTGCTAGAAGAATGTTAAAGGGAATTATGGACTGAAAATTAAATTTGTTGGGATGAAATTGAACAACTCTTCTGAATTCTGGAAGATGTTACATATTATGGAATGAAACATTTATTGTCATACTTGATAATGAGTTTAAGCAAGAACCAACTGAATGAGGTCTCCACTAGTTACTGTAAAACCAGAAATTTTTGCTTGCATGAAACTTTCATGAATTTCGCAAGTGGTCGAGATTCATGAAAGTTTCATGCCCTGATATAATCAAATCACAATTGAAGCAACATAAAATTATTGCAATTCGCGAAAGTTTCTTGCTGCAAAATTGGCTGTCACAAACAATTCATGATTGTTTTATGTCGCGAAAGTTTCTGATTTTACAGTAACCCACCCACATAAATGAGATGTGCACAGCTGTGTTACAGACCCGCCAAAGGTTACATTATAATTTTCTTCTATCAGGACCCTAATGCTTTAATGTATATCAAGGTGACTGCTCCACTGGGTTTATAAAGCCCTACACTGCAAAAATTCCAACTTTAAAATGAAATTTAAGTAAAAAGGCTGAATATTTATATATAAATTAAGGCTATGTAGGCTATGCTACAAGATATGTAGAATGGTGTGAGTGTAATTCAACAACAAATCATCTTATGCAAACTTGTGATTTCAATCTGATACATCTCAACACTCAAATTTATGGGGTCTTTTTATCAAATGCTCATATCTTATTTAATAAATTTAGCTCGTAATACAGCAGATCCATATATGAACATCACAATAAAGCAGAAGAAAACTGTTTCCCATCAAAAAAAATAAGTGACTATCAGAGAAAGAGAGAGGTGGAAAGAGGGGGGGGGGGGGGGGGGGGGGGGGGGGGGGAGAAGGGGGGGGGAGGAAGAGGGGGTGAGAGATCAGTCTGAACATATGATATAGACTTAAAATCTTGTGGATCCAAACACACTACCATTACTCTCAGCACACCTAGTGAAGATTTATATTCCACAAAGTGTGCTTATCTATTTATAGATGTATTTTACAAACATTATTTATAGCACAGCTTACTATGGTTGAAGCAAGCTAATTTCATTAAAGCATTTGATCATAAATCACTAGTACCATTCCCAAACAGTTCTGCGATTTCACTAAAAACTGTAACATGCAACCTTTAGATATCATGCTGTTGACATCCCAATAATACACACAAGGGACTAAAGAGCCTGTATTACTGGATGACAGAGATAAATTAGCAAATTTTCTGCATGCTGTTCTCTCCTTCTATGCATAAATTAGATTACTTTCTAATTCATGTCTCCATATCAACATGTTTTTTACTTTGCGGTCTGTCTACAGTATCATGTGCTGCCAATTCATTTCCAAACTAATACACGACCATGTTGTTTGCATGTAACAGAATGTTCATTGAGGAAGCACACAGAATTATACTTCAAAATAAAGAATGGGGAAGAGCTTAAGGGTTAATGCATTTCAAATTAGATTTCAAAATTGAATTAGTAACTACAAGGTTAGCTTCATTTTGTATCTGCTCGTCGGCTCGTGGTATGCAAATTTACTCAATGAAAATGGCTAAACAAACTCATTAAATTTGTGATTTCATCCATTCGTTCACCCATTCATTCATTCTTTTGCCGGGCTCATTCCTGATGCACTCTCGTTTTCTCCAGAATTAGGGTAATCAATAAATACTGAAGATTGAGCCTTGGAGACGATAGTATCAGAGTTTTGTTGAGGATGGGTCAATAAAACATTCTGTCTGTGGGTGAGTCACGCAATCGACTCATTCTCAGATTGATGAGAGAGACAGATACCAATTGAAGAAGATGAGCAGCAGCCTAGATACCAGACTCTTATCATCTTTATTGTTTGATTCTGATTTTTTTGTTTTCCCTCTCCACCCCTCCCCCACTTCATATCTCTTCCTTATCATATTTTGTTTCAGATCAGATTCATCATGGGCAGAATGCAGTATGCTTGAATTCATCAAACTATTTTGAGTGAATACATAGATTACAGTTATAATATACATGTGTTCAGCACATTGATGTCAGGGAGTGGGGCAATGTAAACATTACTCTTCTGATCAAAGGGGTTCTTTCAGATTCTCTACAGAAGATTCCTCGGGGGGGGGGGGGGGGATTTAATATTTCTCATTTTTAACAGAGTTCTTTATAATAAGCTTTGCAAACTTTTACTTAACCTCTGCAGAACTAAACCACTCTTACTCCCGTGTATTTTGCTGGGTTAGGGTGGGGTAGGGTGGTAGAAACAAGACTGAGTCTGAACAACAAGCTACATGTAGATGAAGAATGGGATGGGAGGTAAAACGATACCAGGGCAGAGGAGACAGCTGGACAGACACAAGGAGGATGATGATCATGATCATGAAGAAGACATTGGAGATGGGACTGGAAGATAACAAGAAGATGAGCTGCACATGCACCAGCTCTTAATGGTAGCACTCGCATTCCTGCATCAAATTTTGGCAGGCTTTTGTTTCTTAAAGGCCTTCGTTAAGCCTTGCCAAAGAGGTGCAAGAAAGGAGCAGCATGTTTGGGTTAGGTTTTCTGATAAGGGAGATAACTTTTGTGCATGAAGTCTTTTATAGCCATAGAAAGTCATGACATTAATTGAAGTGTAAAGGAGGTGTATTATTAATGAGGTATCAAATCTATCCCCTCCCCCCTCGGAAAAAAAAATGATAAAGATGTCCAGAAATGTGTATAAAATTTTAATATATTTCTGGAAGAAATAAACTTTTATACTCCTCAAAAATAGATCAGAGGATAAAAAGCCATCATTAACAAAACGATAAATCCATCCTCAAAATGGAGAAAAAAAATCAAAAGAAGACAAACAGCAGTAATGTATATTACACAAGCGTAATGACTTGGAAATGTAGGCCTATGTAGGCCTATGTATTTTAACATCTGATACAACATGAACTAATTGAAAAGATTGGTATAATTGCGAATCTTTATGAAACCTTTTCCTTAGGTTGACAAACAAATTAACCAATACAAACAGAGATGGTGTTTCTAGATTAAAACATCTTTCATCCCCTGAGAGCATGACATGGGCAGAACAATTTGCACAGCATGCAGCCTATAAAAACAGGATGGTCAGAACAGAGTACCAATTATAACAATTTACAGGATTCTCAAGGCATCCCCACATAGACATACTACTGGCCCTGATGACTACACTCTACACTACCAGCAGTAGGCAGCTCATCCTCTTTACATTATTAGTTACAAATTACACATTGCTTGCAGCTACTGGGTATCCATTTTAGAGGTTAGAGGAAATGACCGGGTCATACAAAGATAGGTTAAACCCGAGTAGTACTAGACAGAACCTTCAGAATATTGTGTTAAAGCTCTGTGTAGATAAATAATGCAACAACAAAAAAAGAGAGAAAAGGGGATGATACAAACTGAACAGAGACATGACAGCTCATGAAATAGTAAACAGACTGTTTGTTGTTAATTGTTGTTGAATTAACCTGTGACTATTTTTTCTTCAAATACCCAGAAGCAGAACACTATTTATTTCTGGTAAACTTTAGAAGAGCAATGGAAACTAAAAAGAGCTTTCATAGAAACAATAAAATACAGAGATCACTAAAAGGGAATCTCAGTTATGCATGTAGGCCTACAAGAAAAGATTATCAAAATGAAGTCATGTGAGTAAAACTATTTTTTTAAACCCTGGAATTGAACACAGTATGTGTACAAGGGTAGGCCTATATTTGCAATTTCTGGAAGCCTATTGGTTAAACTTTCTGTAATTTAATCCAAATGTAATGAGTGCCTGTCTCATCAAGTCATCATCATCCCTCTCCTGTACCACCATCACCACTGCCCAACCATAAAGGACACCCTTCTGATATACGATAGCCTGATCAATCAGTAAACAGAATGCTGCCATAAATATAAATGCTCCCAGCATGACTGCATGTTTACAAACAGATTCCTTTCCTCGTCTACTTAATCTTTATTAGAAGTGCCCCCATCAAATGCCCCCTCCCCATCATATCTTATCTGTAATCCAAGGTTCTGGCCATTAATATGCTGCAATTGATTTAAAAATGAATAATAATTAATAAGATTAAATCTTTTCAATTAATCATAGAAGGTATCTGGTAGATCTTCTATCAATTTCATTCATACTAGAGCTTTAAATAGGTAATTCTTCAATATACAAAACAGAACAGTGTTTAAATTATTTTTTAAAAGTTAAGACAGGTCTTCCTTCTTTCTATGACCAATGTTCTTGATGCCCAATCCAATCTTTTCTTTCTCCAACCTCAACTCAAATATCCTCAACACATAGCATGCTACAAGAAAAACAACAGCATAAGACATGACTGCATGTCTTATATGTCATATCACGTCTTTTTCAGAAATTGACCCCCTCCCCATATTCCCAATCATCTTCTTTCTGCCCCACCCTTCAATCAAAGAGCATCATCATTCTAAGTATAGTGTACTATAACAGAAATGACAGCCAAAGACATGACTGCATGTATGACTGCTTGTATGTCACACCTTTCTACAACATGGTACCCACCCTCCTTTACTGCTCCTCCCTAAAAAAAAACACAAAAAAAACAAACAGGCAAATTAACAAACATAGCACATCCTTTATCATTGCACAGCATGCAATCAGAGATAAAAAACAGACCCAATATATGACTGTACTGTATGTCATGCCTCTTTATAGAAAATTTCAGAATCCTCTCCTACATGTACACCCCAACTAGCCCTCCCCTCCCCCCCCCCCCCCCCCCCCCCCCCACCACAAACAAATAAATCACCCCAAGATATGACTGCATGTTTCTACTGTATGTTAAATGTCATTCTACAAAATTTGACATGCCTCATACAATAACCCTCCTCTCTTTCCCCTCCTCCTCCTCCCCCATCTCATCTCTGCCCCATCTTCAATCAATGGGCATCATCAATCAGTAGGCAGTACTGTCACAGATGCAACAACTGAAGGCATGGCTGCATGCATGTCAAAGGTCTTCTTACAAAATGACACATCCCCCTACATTCCGCCTTCTCCTCCTCCTCCTTCTAGTTCTACATCCCTCTCCTCCTCCTACATCGCCCCCCCCCCCCCCACCTCCCCTCCTTATTCCCATATCCTCTCTGCCCCATCCTTAGACCAATGCGCATCATCAATCAGTGCAGAGCGTAGTGTCACAGATACAGCTCAGCGTATATTTGCCATGTGGCTCCCCATTGTCTGCCTGTATCCTATGGCTGTAAAGCAAGGAAATGAAGATGACCCTCGCCTATCTCTCTACTCCATGTCATTAACACAAACGTAATGGTAGTAATTTGAAAACAATGTGTATTGCCATAGTGACTACTCGCCAATTTCCTTTGCCTAGTGAATTCATAGTATTGTTTTTTATTGATCGATGTCAGCATTTCATTCAGGTGTTTTTTTGTTTTTTTTCTTTTGGCTCTTGTATTAGTTTCAAATATCATATTTGGGCAAGTCAAAGATATTTTTGTAACCAACCAGGTTAAAGATTTTAGTATACCTAATGATTGCATGAAGTAGATAGCCCTACCAGAGCGCTATCTCATTAAATCACAAAACTTATATATTTGGTGTTAATTACATGTATGTTCACCACTGCATTATACTTAGTAACATATGGAACAACAGATTATAAAATACCCTGGACATGCCCATTTATTGTAATATACACCCAGATATGATATGATATTCACATACATCTTCATAAATTATTTCTTTACATACATCTGACTTGCAATTCAATCAGTCCCTAATCATTAATTCATGCACCTTCCTCTTCCTCTTTCATAACAAAAGTAACAGAACAAGAATTACCAATCATAAAATCTATATTGTACACATTCAAACACCTGGAATTTGCAGAACATCCGTTTCATTGTCACAATCCATAATACTGTTCATAGTCTTATGAGTTATGTACTTCCACATTTAATTTGATATTCCTTTTTTGTCCCCCTTGAGAAATGCCATGATACATTTTTCATATGACTAAGTCATCCCCTTAAAAATATCAAACAAATAAGGAGACAATTTGTTTCCCCCTTTTCATAAACCATTTCTCATAATATCGCAAATGAGTCAACTGACCCCTCTGCATTCAGATTTTTGTGAAAGATCAAGAGACTGCTTGAAGCCATTGGTTGTCTCAAGAAAAATCTCGGATGACAGAATTAAGCAGATTACACACATGGACAGCATCTGTCTACAACTAAGCTCATTGTCAGGTCTTCAGATTACAGAGACAGTCAACAAGGTAGGGATAAAGAGGCGATGATAATCAGGCTGCATTCCAAAGACAGGCATCAGACTTGCACAGTATGGTGTGCCTGCAGACTAAACCTGCACAGACTAATTTGTCATTTCTCATTCTCTGATGATTCCAAATTATCTTGAAATCTTTTTAAGGACTTTCTCTTTTTTTTAGTCCAATAGGAGCTTTTCATTTATCTGCTTTCGTAAAATTAAGTATTTCTCTTATATCAATCTCTTTATCAGGGCTATTTTTAAGTTTTACAGAGCCG
Source organism: Heliocidaris tuberculata (assembly GCA_025618425.1). Taxonomy (NCBI): domain Eukaryota; kingdom Metazoa; phylum Echinodermata; class Echinoidea; order Camarodonta; family Echinometridae; genus Heliocidaris; species Heliocidaris tuberculata. Next base: position 38,988,499 of record CM046834.1, on the reverse strand, counting down.
TTCAAGAGCTCTCCATAGCTGTATGTCTCAACTTCCACATGTTATATTTTCCTGTTGAAGGCTCTTACATGTAAGATCCTCCTTGAACAGATATATTCTTTTATACATTTTTTTTTCTAAATGCTACATACATTGACCTCAGTTTTTACAATATTCTTATTCTTATTCATAGACATTAAAGTATTTTTCAATTTTCCAATGCAGTTTACAGATCACATTTATGATCGACTGGCACCATTGTATTACGGCAGGTTAAGAAGAGACAGAAAAGAATTCAATTCAATTCGATAACGTTTTTTATTAAAAACAGTGCATCGCAGCTAAAGGCTGAATAGAGCATGTTCACATATATTGAATACAATCATATTAGACATAACATTATACAAATTATCATAAACATCATCAATTTCAAACACATGTGCACTACCGGTACCTAAAATTACTGATATACATGTACATTAAAAATATTGATTGGTTTGAAAAACAGAGAGAAAAAACATTCCGTCAAGGCAAGAGATGCAATTCGTTAAAAAATATCTACAACCTGTAAAAATCTATAAAGTAATATTAACAGTATTGCACCTTTCTTAAATATTACATTTCAGTTAAATATTCATTCATTCATCTTTTATATACAGAAATGAGACAGGGTATATTTTGTTTGTCAGAAATGTACTTACATAACAATAAATACCAATAGTATACATAGGCCTGAAAATGATTTTGCATAATAATTATAAATAGATAATAAACATTATCTAATAATTTAAAGACAGTTTGTCATTTCAAACTACATGTATGCCAATAGCCACACATGCAAGTTCCCTTCTCTTCTCTGCATGTACTTGTATGGTAAGCTACTCCCGTTAGTCATCAATTTGTCCACACACGTGGTCTCTGTCAGAAAATGACATCAAATGAAGAAATATGAGGAAAGGAAGAGAGTAAATTGAAGGGACAGAAGAATGTGAGAAAAAGATTGATGAAAGAGAAAGAGCATTCAGCTTTCCAGAACATCCTGATTCACCAAAAAGACCCCAAAATGACATATTCCAGGAGAATGAAAAATAAACATAGCTTTTGTTGAATGTTACCTTCAACAATTACAAGCATCACTAAACTGATAGATTTATAAACCTCAATCAATGATGTAAAATTTATTTCACAATCTTTTAAATAGCATTAACACTCTGAATGTTTCCCTTTAAAGGGGTAATCATTTATAAAACTCCATCTCTCTACATTGTCATTGAAGTAGATCTGAGATAGTGTAATAATAAAATAAACAATCTGGAAGAAATGAATTTCTAAAAAGGTCAATTACTATAGATTAGTTAAATTGGCAGCATACTGTAGCATCTGTTTGTTTCACCCAAGAAAACAATAATGAAAATTCAATATTTGTATCTTTTATAAAAAAAACAATACTAGTTCAAATAATCATGGTAGTACTTTTTTCATATGTAGTTAATTCCACTTTATGAAGAAAAAATTGCTTACTTAATGCAAGACTTACATATGTATAAAAACAATACTTTTCAAATCAAATATTACTCAAAAGATGCTTGCATTTGACATCAAATACTCTTCTTTGTATTATATGGCAAGAGCAAGTATCTTGGAATTAAATTTTATTTGCTCAAATTCAGAACTGATTAGGAGCTTCTGAATCTGCAACTGTATTATTGACTCTAGACATTATTACTTAATGATAGAACAAAGTTTATTTGGGAGTGGACTACCCTTTAAATGAAGAATGATTTCTTTATTGGAAGATGGGATGAGCCCCTCTGAGATAGTCAAGATGCCTTTCTTTGTCCGCATTGACAAGTCCCAGTGCATGCTGGGACAGAAATAGCACTGAACCTACTCATGACCGACGATGTACATGTAATGCAGGTATGTGGGAAAGGCTTTGTGAAGGATGTAGACTATGTTCTTATTCTCACCTTGTATTCTCAGTTACATTAAATATGTGATTAAAATATCAAGGGTACAATCAACTTGCTTCCTGAAACGAAAAAAACTTTAATTCACTATAAACCTCATCTCAGAAAACAAAATTCTAATTGACATTATTACTCATTCTAAACAACTTTTTTAATATGGCATTTTTTTTAAGGGTACAAACATTAATTTACTTTAATCCATTACTATGGGGAAAATGCATTTTATACTAAAAAATTGCATGTCTGGCATACTAGTATTTAGAAAAGTCAATACAAAATTGCCAAAGTTGAGTTTGCGTTTTGGTTGTTTTTTATTAATAATAACAAATAATAAATCAGAAAGCTTACTTATGAAAAACCAATTATTGAAAGTTGAAGAAAAAAAAATACAAAAAAGGACGAAGAAGCCCTACACAGATCTTATTATTTTCAGTCTGTAATTGTTGTAGAAAATGAACAAGAACCTCACCACAGTACTGAAACATGTCTTGGTGAGAGTTATACTGTAATGTAGGCCTACAGCATGGCCACATGTATATGTATGCATATACAATCCATCAATATCAATTTGACATGTTCATGAGCCTGCATGACACATTTGTGTCATTGCCCAATATTCCTAAGCCTGGCTGGCCTGAATTACATAATACACAGGATACTGAGATTAAGAAAGAGGTCAGATCATACCTGCCAACATTTGAAAATAAAAAATCTTACTCTCATGTGTGCAAAGTGCACATCACGAGCGTGGAGCGCAAAGTTCCTTGCGGCCAGGGTCCAGGGCCCGCTCAAGGGCCCTGGAAGCTCTAGGGTTGTAGATGCTTTCTGGTGCTATCTTAGCCTTATTTTTTGACATATGATCACACTGAATGAGTCATAATTTAATGATAAAGATCATGAATATTTTGGCTTAATGAGCTTCTTTTCATATACATTGCATCTAATATTCATAAATAATGGTATGTGTGTGTGTATAGTCACAAAGTCAAACTTCCTGGAATTTGGATACAGAAAAATGCTTCCCTTTTTAAATTCCATGACATTTAAAAAATATCCTGACCATATGCAGTCAATCACAGATAAATGAAAAAAAACCTAAGATGAAGCGAAAGAGTAATCAAGAAAAGTTAGGCCGCTAGGGCTGGGGAAGAAGTCCGCCTGCTCCCGCTGGAATTTACTTTTCAGCAGCTTTTCTTGCTCACTGTTTTACATCAATTATACAACAAATTACTAATTCTACATTACCTGAATCATGGAAAATGGTGATTAAACTCAATTTGGACACATTTCTAGAAGCTACAGCTACTTCTTGAAAGTCGAATACCAGTACTTGGGGTTGTGATTTCTGATCACGCAATCGATCTAACAACATGTAGCAGACAGCGTATGTATGCATGACATGCATACTGCATTGCAGAGGGTACATTGACAAGAGAATGCACTTGAACAGTCCTTATGTAGTATAACACACACATGTGAATGCATATATTTTTTTTTCTTCCGAACGTAAAAATCGTACTATTCTGATTTTTCACCCTTTTTTGAGGAAAAAATCGGAATGAATATGACAAAATCGTACTGGCTGGCAGGTACATGTATGTCAGATGTTCTACAACAGGTTTACTCTCTTTCCTATCCTATGTTACATGATTGTACATCCTGGCAAGCACAAAGGAAATATGCATCACAGAACATTATTTATTGGACTCTATTTACATGTAAACACATGAGGTTCAGCAGTCATTTCCAACTTATATTTGTCAGGACAGAGCATTCTGTATGAATTCTACTCATGCAGGGAAACAAATATTAATGAAGGAAGTTAAATTAGATCTGGGCCCTGTTGCATAAAACTTACTATTAATGGTAACTCTGCTATAAATGGTAACTACCATGGTAAAATCACTCAACAGCCAATCAAAATCAAGGTTTCCATGGGAGTTACCATTGATGGCAAAGTTACCGTTAATTGTAAGTTTTATGCAACGGGGCCCTGGAAAGCTAACAAACAAAACCACAAAAAAATGCCTTGATTCAAGAAAAAAAAATCCTTCAGGAGGAAAATCTCATTTATGCTATAGAGACCTAGGAAAAAAAACAACTCCCATGAAGAAAAAGCCATTCTAACTGATATGCAAAAAAAAAAATTATTTTTCTTTTGTATCTCTTTATAATTCAATGGTTATCCAAATAGAGGCTCCACTTCTATCAACATGTACTCTATCAAGTTTTACTTTTGGATCTATATCAATCAGGCCATATTCTTTGTGTGGACAATGCCAGCATCTCATCTGACTACAATGAGCAGGGCTTTATGAGAGAGAAATGACTAAAATTATTCAATGCAACAATCTTACTTCCTAAAACCATACAAGGAAATTGTGCTTGTTACATAATACCACATCAATAAAAGAATACCAAAAAGATCAAAACATTCTACACTGAACAGAAAAAAGGAGGCCCTGACAAAACATACAATTTCAACAAAGAACATACTGCTTCTCTTCATAATACAGTCATAAAACCAATGTCCATCCAGACAATTCATAACAAGGTAAACACATTACCCTCTACAGTGCATTGTGCCCTGACGGGTCTGATCAACACAAACCCATTGTAATACAAATTTACAAACAAAAACTCCCTTCTCTGCCACCCTCCTTATAACCCAAGGCCAGGAAAGGGGGGCCAACAATGGACCAGAGTTTGCCCATCCCCAGTACAGAGGCCTATTCATCTCATCTACATTCACGTAGGAGGTACTCCCTCTTTCTCAATGTACACCAGGGTCCCGTTTCATAAAACTTGTTATTAATAACAACTGCCCCATTTCTATGACAAATTTGCTCTCAGCCAATCAGATTCAAGGATTTCAGTAGCTTATATGACAATTATTGTAACTTGTATATTGATAAGTTTTATGAAACAGGGCCCTGGTTGATGGAGAGGTAAATGAGAGAAGGAGCCATTGTCTAGGCTGGCTTTAAGCTTACTCCATGAACCAGACATAACCACTTTCTTACATTCACCTTCCAATTATACTACTCATCTTGTGTTGCAGTGCAATTTCACTGCCTTTCTCTTGTATTTACATTAAAGGGAGTGTATGTTACAATGTTTTTGAAATCCAAGAACATCCAAGGGAGGAAATTACGTACATAGTCCAAAGCATGGCCAAAAGAGAGAAGATACATGTAAAGCATTGCAAATTATCACCAAAAATTAATTCGACATTATTTTTCTAGTGTGAGTATGTATATGTAGGCTGATGAAATCGGGTTCTAACAATATAAATAAATAGTAAACATTGATCAAAGTTCTTTGACATAAAGTCAAAGCCATATAACTTCTGCTTCCTGCAATATCCTTCCTTGAAATATAATATTCCTGTAGTTTATGACAGCTTCAAAAAAGAAACAAGAGGGATTTCAAAGTTGCTGCCCCGATTCAAGATATCCTTGTCCACTGTAGAAGTGGCATACAGGCAGGTTACAAATTGTACAGCATAGTAACAAGATTCATTTTGGTATTTTCACTGGTACTGATCAATTTCATATTTCAATATGCAACTCGCTAATTGGACCATATGGAAGGAGCTGTTTCCACGAATGAACTTTGTGTTTACAAAAACAGATCCTCCTAGAGGTACGTCAAAATTACTAAAACTTCAATGTGTGGATTATCACAGTTACTTTTTTTATTCATTTATTTATTGACATGCTGTGCTGAATAATGGCAAGATATTCCCAACTTTTCAAAAAGTCATTACACATTCAAATCTATCACAAGCTCAACACTATCAATTATAAGAATTTGAATAATGTCCCTATTGAACATTCAAAAGGAATATCTGAAGCTATTTGATAAACATATACAAAACAGTAAAATAGACTGATAAAGTGATAGGCCTGAATTCACAAAGGAGGTTTAAACCATGGGTAAGGTTTAAACCTCCGTAAGCGTACTAAAATAAGCGTAAATAAGCGCACATGGCCCATGCGTACGCTCAAAGAAAATATATGATTGGATTCACTGCGCACGTACGCTTAAAAACCCCAGGAGGGGGTTTAAACCATGGTTTAAACCAAACCTCCTTTGTGAATTCATTAGTAATGAGCCAGATATCCATATCCTTAAGTTGTATGTTGACAGGGGTGTGCCTCAACCAACCCAAAATGTGGGTCTAAGGAACTGACTAGAAGCAAAAAACATAGGGTCTTTGGAACAGTGGATCTATACCCAGCTGAGTGAAAAAACATGGTCTATGGAACTACAGCATTTAGTGTGGGGATTCTATAGTGCATGTATATATGCAATTGCATACACAAGTGAATGGACATACGTACTACAAGAGCTAGGGAACAGGCGCGCCTGGTATCCTGAGAACGTGTGTGAGAAGGTGAAAACGGCAGTTTATGGAAATTTGGGTATTTTGAGAACGGCGATTGGCCATTGAAAAAGGGGGTCGTCAAAACGGCACATACCTGTCTGTCCAATATATTGAGTGCCCCCCCGGGAGAAGAACATCTTGAAATCATGATGCTTCCTTTTAATACAAAAGGTCTTTTGATAATCCAATTATTTATCAATGAGTCAAACTAATCCTCAAATAGTTTGATCCCGTCTACTTTAAAATTAATGCTGGCAAAAATCTTGGCAAAAACTCCTGCCAACTTGCTACATGAGGCCTTTAAAGGTGATGATATTGATTTTCACAGGTGCTCCAAGTAACCCTAATATTTCTTCTGTGTATCAAAGAGTTATTCTTATAAGTGGAACAGGTCTTCTTGCTGTCAGCTGGATAAAACAGTGAAGATATTTCGCTAAAATATACAAGGGGAAGAATATTGATTTTCACAGGTGTTCCAAACAGCCTTAAAAAATTTATCTGTGTATCAAAAAGTTATTCTCATACAATGAATAGGTCTTCAGGTTGTCAGTTGCCTACAACATCCCTGCAAGCTCATGTATATTTGAATACATCCGACTTCTAATAACTTTCATATTGGAATTACCATCCGACTTCTAATAACTTTCATATTGGAATTACCATTCACGGCAGGTTATTCAAAATTTAGATCCAACCATTAAACTTCTTGAGCTTCTGTCTAGGGGATATTCATAACAGCATTTATCCGTCAACCTTTCTGTTTTTAGAATAAGTTCTAAATACTAAGAGTAATTATGATTGCTAAAAAAATGTCTATTCTACTATACGATCGAGAGAATGCTATTTCCCTGAAATTATTACATTCAACAGTTCTGGACACAGCTCAACAAAATCATGACAACCAACAGACATTCACAACATACATGACATTCACAACATACATGTACTTCGTACCAGCACCACACCACTTAAAATGTTATTGTTACCATCCATCTATACAAAGCAATTTACATAAGGTTCATAACAGCCCAACCTTGCAGAAGCTACTATAAGAAAAGATATCAGCAGTACTTACCCTTAGGATTTCCGGTGATATATAGTCAGGTGTCCCTACTGCCACATTTGACATCACCTGAATCAGAAAGAATGAAAGGTAAGAAAAGATGCTTCACATCTTACAATCATCAAAATAACATCTAAATTTTCAATTATTAAAGGTCATGTAAAGTTTTGGTAAGCCCTCAAAAATTGTTCGCCAGATTTCTTCAATTTTTGTTGATAAATAGCAAGATACTAGCAATACTAAGACACTGAATATTTCGCCTCCTAAAGTTTAATATTAAACAAATACGAGGCAAAAACTAATTTATGTGCCGGGACAGGCACGTAAAATCCCAGCAAAGGCAGCATGTGCTATACACTGTACACCCACATGTAAAACCAATGACGAGTAGCTACACACAGTGCACACAGGCTGTACTATGTGAAGCCCCAAGATTGCTGTGCGGGGAGCCGTCGGGGTGGAAGGGTCCTAAGCATAATGGCAGTGATCAAGCATTCCTTACAGATATTTACACTGAAATTCACCAGAAATTATAGATGGAATACCAAATGATCTCTTACAGACATCTTTTGATACAAGAAGAACAACATGAGACTATATTTAACATGTTTCTTTCCAATTTTCTTTTTGCTACCAATACTGTACATGAGCTTTAAAGTTTTTCACAACTTAGAGCATCATAAAAAGCAGTGGAGAATAATTGAACATCAATACTGAAAACTATATGATAGTTTTCAAGTTGTTAAAAATTGCCAAACCCCCTTCCCCTTTTAATAATAATAATACTCTACTTATAAAGCGCATAATAAGTATATAATGCGCTTTTGCAAGGAAAGCATTAAATGTAGTAAAGTACTTGTTAAAATTTTGCGTAGATCATTATAACAACACTTCTTATAAGATGTATGATCTTGGAGAAATTTACTGGTACTACCTATGGCAATTATCCTGATCCTGTAATTCTCTCCAAGCTTGCATCCTTCCCACACCTGGACACCATCCAGCTTGCCTAATGCTTACACCACCAGAGAGCTTAGAGAGCTAGAGCTTAACATGCAACACCTACCGTATTATCTGGAAGCATTCTGAGGCAGGAGCCAAAGTCCGCCAGCCGTATGTGGCCATGCTTGTCCAGAAGCACATTGTCCGGCTTGATGTCCCGGTGGACGTACCGAAGCTTGTGCACGGAGTCGATGGCAAGCACCATCTCGGCGACGTAGAAGCGGGACATGTCCTCAGGTAACCGGTCATCAAACTTGCTGATGAGGGTCAGAAGGTCACCACCGCTGTAATAATCCATCACCAAGTACTAAAAGGAAATGAGAGAGGAGATATGAGACACTAATTGTCAAAGTATTCTTGTCTCTCTCTCTCTCTCCTAGGAAATTCAGGATGATACTACACCAGTATTTGCATTGCCTTACTTTCACTCAAAGTAATAGGATATCAAGTAATTGCCTATAACGGAGTTTCCAAGCACCTCAGGCTCTAAAGTACTATCCGAGGGACTAATAACTAGAGGATGAATGTCTTACCTAATGGGCAGAGTGCCTTGACTTGGTTTTGAACTTGAGTCAACTAAGAAGATCACTCTATCCATTAAGTCATACCATATCCCTCTTGTTACCGATGTGACCTCATTATTTTAGAGAATGTTTCCCTTACAATGAACATGATTTTATATGATGACCAATCAGAGTTTCATTTTAAAGTATATTCAATTCCAAAGACTAAGACAAAGGATTTTCAATATCATTCTTACCAAGAAATCATCATCTTGGAAGGCATAGTGTAGATTGGTTATCCACCTGCTGTCTCCATGTACAAGTACATCTCTCTCCTCCACAAAACATGCAGTCTGTATCAAAGAACAATATAGAAATGAAAGAACACAATTATATCTTTCAACTTTTATAAGCAAAAATATATATCAATTCCAACTAGTTTACTACTAACCAGAAATATTCATTTATAAAGAATAGTTTACTAGTCATAAGAAATATTCATAAACTACAACTAGTTTACAAGGTCTTAGATGCAAGTTGCAACTATGTTGACTTTGTCTCATGTATGCCTCTGCCTTAAAAAAACATAAAAATGATTCACCTGCTCCCAATTATACCAAATTGTACCTTGTAAAATGCCTGGAAATATTATATTAGAAGAACCGGCATTGCAATAGAAAGAATGATGGCTGTATTAATAGTTAATGCTATGACGGGCAATCATCACTCAACCTCTTGATAGCAAGAGTTCTGTGCAAGTAGAAGCCAATATGGTGCATGATTATGGCTTCTATGTTCATTTACAGCTTGCACATAGAATAGTATCAAAATGTCTGAATATTCCAATAATCAATTAACTTAATCCAATAGGCTAAACACACTTTAAGGGGATTTTCAGTTGATATACATTGAATAAACACCACAAAAGATAATAGAAAACTGTTCCCGAATTACACTTCACCTTTAAGTGCTAGAGAACTATGAAGAGCAATCTATTTGGGGCTTTCAGAATAAGATCACTTTTGCAGACAGCCTTGGGACTGATCAAGAAATGTCACGCATCATTCTAAGATGTCTTTCCCGGTTCCTTCATCACACCTACTGCAACATTAACTGATGACAACATGCAGCCACCCTCAACTAAACTCAATGTGGCTATAAAGTGTATAGTAACCTTCAAACAGACAAATTCTTGGGTCAGGATGCTTTCTACATGTAGCTATGTTCGTCATGTGTTTTTGTTGTTTTTTCTGTTGCATTCTTTCACACATTATTATTTTGTTGTTACATATCTTTACAGCCTACAGAAACCCTAGGTTATATATACTTTTCATGTATTCACTTTAATACTATGACATTATATTTCAGTAGCAGTGATTTGGGTTTTGTGTTTTCTACCCCTCTCCACCTGCAAAAGCTTCAAACAATTTAATTTTACTTGCATCAGTGATAGCCAGTTAAAACAGATTTCTCTAAAAGTCATAATTTTTATCAAGAACTTCTAAGATTTAGACAATTTATGATTAGTACTGAAGTGGTTAATTCCAATGCAATTGTATGGCTTAATTTAATATTTGTTAATTTTTTTTCTATATTCATTTACCTACACAAGCCTAATAGGTGAAATTTGAAAAAAAATAGTATTCTGCACTCATAAAAAGTAATAAAATACATGTCACTTCTTTGTATGTAATGTCTACAATATATGACACACATGTACCCATCTAGGTTTGTGTATTCTATTTCAACCAAATATAACGTTGCATCATTGTGTCATTATCATATCTTGTTTAATTCATGGTCTCTAACAGTTCTGCACCTGATTCAAGCACAACGCTACATTGAATAATTCATGTTCTGGATAAGCAATTAGCTTCACATTACCTTCGGGACTCTCTACATAATAACCCACACCCTTCACTTCTCCTTTTCTGTCTGTCTGTTCATTTAAACATCCATCCATTTGTCTGCCTCTATCTACAATAGGATACAATATCAACATCCATTCCTCCCTCCTCTCTTTCTCTGCCTCTCAATCTTTTCTCTCTCTCTCTTTTGCTCCTAATTTTTGCCTCTCATCCCATCTCTGCTTACATGTGTATGTCTTTATCAAGTGGTATAACGAGAGGATGATGCCTGCCATTGGTGGGGCATTAGTATTACTAGGTAGATGTAAAGCTATACTACATTTTGTAGGAGAGGGTGTGGTAAAAGGTTGTATCATATTCTCCTGGTGTTTCTTTCTCCTTTTTCCTTTCTGACTCTTTTCCCCTCTCTCTCTCTCTCTCCTTCTCTAGCTCTTCTCTCCTATCTTTTTCTACCATTCAATTGGAGGGGACATGTAGCCCTTGTATCCCCATATCTACTCCACTTGTATGGCTTTCTCTACTATTTCACACCTGCAATCCTTTCAGATCACATCTCTTTTAGTTTCTTAGTCTCTCTGCTTCTCTCTCATAATCTATCTCATTATCTTCTACCCACACTTCATTCAGATCCAATATCTTGCCCCTCCTCCCCTTTCCTCTTCCCCCTCTTCCTCTGAGCTATCTGACTCTCATCTACCTTCCATGTATCTTGTGATAATGACACACTCCAGCTTGTTCACACGGCACCCAATCCACTGGATATGCCAATGAGTAATGTAGCCCTATTACCCTTGGCTGTATGACCATCATACATGATACAGGGTTCTAGCGCTAATCCTTCCTTACCTCAGCTCTCTTCAGCATCTCCCACTTGTTGAGGAGTTTCATGGCGAACACCTCATCACTGTTCTTCAGCTTTACTACAGCAACCTGATAAATAGAAATAGAGACAAATGTTAATATAAAAAACTATTTAATTCTAGCTAACATTATGAAAATGTATTTAGAACAATTGCAAAACAAAAAACAAAACAAAACATTTCTTTAGTTGGTCTTGGTTTCTCATATAATAGTTTGAATTACAAGGCAATTAGCTATTACTGAAGGCAAAAATAAGACTTTAAATACAAATTAGACATCTTTTCCAAATTCACATACCACTTTTAACATTTACTGTCCCAAATATGGAAACATTTCAGATCAAACTTTATTTTTTCTTTTGTTGTCTATTTTCCTGGGGGAGAGGGATGATGTACCATTACTTCAAAATAAGCATCCCACATTTAAACATCAAGAAACTGATAGTGTCAACATTTTATCAAACATGTAATAGAAGAAACAAGTGAATGAGTAAATTACGCAATGCGTAATAAATGTCCCCGCCGGAAGTGCAGATCTGTGGAAATTAACTAGCCTGAACCTTAAAACTTCAGTGAAAAACTTTAGTGAATAAAATAATAATGTTACTGCATGCAAAAGAAGAGAATACCAACAATGCATGTATACAACTGAAATATAAAACATGAAAACATTATGAACCTTCAGCCATTTTGAATAAATTTGCATAAATTTGCATGAATAATGAATTTCAAAATTCTGTGTAGAAGTTTGGAAGCCCCCACCCAGCCCTATCAGATAAAACAATCGGAATCAAAATCCGATGTGAAATAGAGAAGTAGCATTTTTCGTCAATTTTGAATAAATTTGCATAAATTTGCATAATTAATGAATTTCAAAATTCTGTGTAGAAGTTTGGAAGCCCCCACCCAGCCCTATCAGATAAAACAATCGGAATCAAAATCCGATGTGAAATAGAGGAGAAGTAGCATTTTTCGTCAATTTTGAATAAATTTGCATAAATTTGCATAATTAATGAATTTCAAAATTCTGTGTAGAAGTTTGGAAGCCCCCACCCAGCCCTATCAGATAAAACAATCGGAATCATAATCCGATGTGAAATAGAGGAGAAGTAGCATTTTTCGTCAATTTTGAATAAATTTGCATAAATTTGCATAATTAATGAATTTCAAAATTCTGTGTAGAAGTTTGGAAGCCCCCACCCAGCCCTATCAGATAAAACAATCGGAATCAAAATCCGATGTGAAATAGAGGAGAAGTAGCATTTTTCGTCGATTTTGAATAAATTTGCATAAATTTGCATAATTAATGAATTTCAAAATCAAAATCAAAATCAAAATCGGCCAAGAAATGACGGAGAAGTAGCATTTTTTAACATTTGAGCACACACGGACAGACGGACGGACGGACGGACGGATGGACGGACGGACGGACACACACACACACGAACGGAGCCCGTTTCATAGTCCCCTCGCGAACTTTGTTCGGCGGGGACAATTAGTGTCCTGTTCTCACCTCTCCAAAGGCTCCCCTTCCAATAATCTTTAAAGTCTCAAAGTCTTCTTTATGTAGCCTCAGGTCCTTTACTTTCTTCACTGGTTGCTTAGCTGTAAGAACAAGTTAAAAACAAAAGGATGAAATATCAAAGTTTCATACAAATGTATCATAGAAAAATACTCACAAGAAGTACCAGCATAAAACAAACTTATAAGTTATTTTTGAAGGGGGCAAAAGTTTCTGGAAAGCATCCTATTTGACATATTTACATGATAAGTACTCCACTCAAATGGTTGCATTTATACATGTTCATGACTGACAATTCTGACTGGTAACTCCTTTCACAATTTGGAATTTCTTTAAACAGCTGATTGCTCTATTTAGGTTTTTGCAGGTAAGTGCATTTCTTTTTTGTTCTTCATACTACATTATACATGACATTTAATATCGCAAAAGAGAAAATGTGCTGAACATTGGCAAAATTACTGATTCTGGGTACCATTTAAGCTTGGCATTTTTTATTTGTGATACTCCTCAGCATTTTATTACAATTAACTTAGCACTTAATGGAAATTGAATTATATCATTAATGAACGAGGCACGTGATATACCTTAATATAATTGGTTATCATGCGATTAACCCCATTTCACACCTCAGGAGGTACTCCATGATTACAAGTAAGCCTATATAAAAGTATACATTTTTTTTTTCGGTAGGAAGGGGGGCGGCGCCTGAAATGATTTCCCCTTAATTCCTCTTCAGGAATCCGATTTCTAGTTCCAATTCAACAAATCTCACCTCTCCCCCAGTTTGCAGTTCTTTCAAGAAAACAACAGTTCATGAATCTCTAATGAAAGTACAACTTGGCAAAATATGAGATCATTGATCAGCATGCACGCACCGGTTATGGAATTGATCATGCATTGGACAGATGCACAGTCACAGGGAGTTTCTACTAAAACAGAACATGACTCATGATTCTGTCTATTGCATATATTGCGGCTAATAAAAATTCGTTATACACATCCATAGCGAGAGTGAAAGGGAATGCACTATGTATGAGATGCTACCTTCCAGAGATGTGGAAGCAATATATCGTGATCTATTGCTCAAACATACATCTGGACACCCGACATTCATGAACACAAACAATCTCTGCTTACATGGATGTGTGCTCACGTTCTCTCTCTCTCTCCCCCTTTCATAGCCCTGCTCAATACATTCCCTATGTACATGTCCATGTACATTGTAACTTTGCTTATTTCTCCAGATAGACAATATCAAACATGTATATTATCCCATACATGTAACATACAAAAAGTATGTATACACAAAATGTAGATTTTATTTTTTAAACAATGCAAATACATAATTTGTATGTCTTACTCTTTATGTTGGTCTACAAACTAAATGAATGTATGTAGCAGTGAAAAAAATAAGCGTGGGCTAAGGGCGATTAGCCCCTGACACTGAAAAAGCCACCATAAATTTACAAAAAGAGCCACCGTCAAATAATATTTCTGCCCATGGCTCGTAGTGCATTAACATCTCTGAACACAATAGGTTGACTTCGAAGTAGCCTTCACGAAAGAAATTTTAATTTTTACACTAGTATGTACTATGTAGCAATCATTCTGAAACGAGAATACCAGTAGGCTTATGTCAATGGTTAAAGGAAAATTAACCCCAGGATATAAATGTATTATGTTCAAAGGTGTAATATATTCTTAATCATTGGCCTGTATGACTTTAGAAATAAAATATCAGAAAAGGGTTTAAATCAAGACATTCCAGCACATGGTATCATCTGCTAACACTTTACATGGGGGCTGCCATTTTCTTGATGATATGGAATTGTACATGAACCATTGGAAACCGTTCCGGTCAGGAAGATATTTCTAATCC
The DNA here is from genome assembly GCA_025618425.1 of Heliocidaris tuberculata. Classification (NCBI taxonomy): domain Eukaryota; kingdom Metazoa; phylum Echinodermata; class Echinoidea; order Camarodonta; family Echinometridae; genus Heliocidaris; species Heliocidaris tuberculata. The sequence goes on along the minus strand of CM046834.1, from coordinate 38,973,463 downwards.
TAGAGCTAAATTGCTTCTCTTTATTACAAGAAATCCCCATACATGATTGAAAATACATAACAGGTGTATACATACAGTATACTCTAAAATTTGAAATTTATAGATTTGTTTTTAAATACTCTGGTTTTGCTAAATAGAAATCAATTTCTTGGTCTTGCCTGGCTGTGCAGAACATAATTTATACAACACGCATTCTGACTATTGAAGTCCATTATCTCAAAGCAGGTGAATGCATAGTTTGTTACCATCGACGCTCGGGAAATTTATTATCCATAAATTTGAATTAATTTGCTCCGTCGTGTACGTCATAGTATCAAGAAAATAGATTTATATTTCATAGAATAGTAATTTTCAAAGAAATATAAAACACATTTTCGTTTTTAGAATATATGTTTATATCTGTTAATTATTTTAAATCTAAAATGGGATTTTGTATCAGGAAGAAAGACAATTTTGCATTCGAATTAAGAATATCTTTATGTACACATCAAGAAAATAGCAGCCCCCAGGTATTGCTAGCAGACGATAAATTTTGCTGAGAAAATCTTGATTTCTACCCATCTCGTATATTTTAATGCAAAACTACATAGGACAACAAAAAGGAATAGATTAAATCTTTGAACATAAGCACATTTATATTTTGAGGTTAATTCCCCTTTAAGAGTATGTTTTTGTTCAATGGAGCTCTTTTCCATTTCTAGCAATGAACTAATGGCCATTTTTATGTTGTTTGTTTTGTTTTGTATATTTGTTGTTTTGTACTACAATAAAGCATTCAGAAGTTTTCCAGAGCTAATTCCCACTCTCATCCCATTAATTTTTTTTTGTTGCTGAGTCATACTTGTACACAGAAGAGGCACTCTCATACACACACATTGCAAGTCTAAGTACATTCAGTAAATTCATTTATAATACTTGTTTAGCTTTGTTTTTTTTGTTTTTTTTGCTGCATTCTGCATCATACAAGCTCAAGCAGCTTACATGTACATACCAAACAACCAGTTTTAAATTAACCCAGTTATATCTAATTGACATACATGTAATACACGGTGCATAAAATTCATCAATCATAATTACATCAGGGTAGGAGATGGGACCCTTTTTCTTTTTTCCAGTTCTTTGCTTTCTTTTGCAATTCTTTTGTGACTTGTACACAGTACAGTTTCTGTGGGTGGATTGTTTGTAATAAGTCTGGCATGGAATGTGAGGTTTCACAGGTAAAGGTCATAATGCCAATTCTCAAATACTAGCTGTACATGTATATGAAAGAAATGCCATGATTCATTAGAGTGCTGGTATGTTGAAGGGAGAAAAAAACCATAACATTTATCAAACAGGGATGCCACTTAGAATTGATATGAAAGCCTGAAAATCATCTAGAATGAGCCATTTTGTACCCCCAAAAATGTGTTTTCTATGGCCTGAAAAAAAGTTGCTTGGGCCTGAATTCAGGCTTTTGCCTGAAAAGTGGCATCCCTGATCAAATTTCTATCATGATTGCAATATAACCTAACCTCCACAACAGTACTGTTTAGCCTGCATGACCCCCCCCCCCCCAAACACACACACACACTTCTGTGAGTTAAACATCGAAAAGCTTAACATAAAACATTTTTTGTGGACAAAATTCAATTAAGTCAAACACTTTTGAGGGAGGCTGAGTGTAAACAAATCCAAAGTGCAGTACATGTGGGCCATCATAAACCGCAACAATCCTATAGCATTAATCAGGAATGATGCATTATTGAGACTGACTATTCAATTCCAATGCAATACATGAACCCCCAAAGGTGTTAAAAATCAAGGTCACATATCATTTTACAAATTCATGTGTACGTTTTGAAGGGTAATACACTATCTATACTCAATATGCAAGAGTATATCACATGAAATTATATGAATATCATTCAGTTCACTTTGCTATGTTATTCACTGTTACATGTATTATACTGTTGAGCTTTTTTGAAAGTACATGAACTTGTATCATGTATACATCAACAACACATCATATCTTCATATTGTGATCTAAAGATTGATGTACTTCCTCCACACCAAATTCCAATGTTAACATTATTAGAAGGGGGACTGGTCAGTGAAGAAGTGCAATCACCGGACATCTATACAGGCTGCTAGTCAGGCAGGCAGGCGGACGGAACAGGATAGGTTGAAATGCCAATGTTCATGCTCAGTGAGTTTCCTTCAGGGCATCTCAATAAAGCAGAGGATCAAGACCCCCCTTGCATGTGGGCTTTAATCAAAATCTCACAATTCATTTTCTATTAAATACTTCCATCCCCGCCAGTTGTCACATTCCTGCCGCTATTCCGCCAGCCCACGGAAACGTCACAGCCGGTCTGGGGTCATTGCTGTATTTTCGGTACACAGACACATGGGACTATGAGGGGACAGGGAGTTAATTGTCAAATATCACGGATGAGACAGTTGGTGGAAGGAGAAGAAGGAGGGGAGGGGGGGGGGGGTGGAAATGAAGCGAAGTATATAATAGGACTATAAAAGCAAATCACAGTTGTTCTCATGATCATTCAGAGGGACCTTGCACCAATGTGTTAAAAGTTAGACTCCCTTTCAGACTGTGAGTGCAATACTTGCAGACAGTGAAGAAAACCTGAATCTTTCTATGGAACTCTGATAGTCTCTACACCTGAGGATAAGTTGGAAATTTTATTTTAAAATACAGTTGCATGACATAGGTTATGTGTAATCAATGTAGAGCATAAAATAAGTGAACTCTTACGATGACAGGCTGATGTTTTTAACTAGTTTCATACATGGTGAGAACAAAATATTTCCAATTACTATTATATTGGAGAAAAGAGCAAATCAGGTCATAACTTATGTCTAACTCCTGTAATGGGAAAGATAACATTTTAGCAGTTTTGATAAACTACCACAATCATGCAGATATCAAAGAGCGATGAGCAATAAAAGCAATAAAAACATCTAAAGAGTTTGCACTCCTAAGACTATCACAATATCTGCCCTCTCCTTTCCCAGTGCACTTGTGTTTGACAGCCTGTATACACTGGCCATGAGTCAGACCCATTACTTGAAGAGCAAGTCCAAAGGTGCTTTGTACACAATTACTAGTACATGTATTTGTATTTGAGTGTGCATAGAGCAACCGTGCAGTACTGTATGCATGGCTGTACCTGGAAAGAACCTTGACTGATCTGCACAATGTATTTTGACAAGTAAACAAGGGGTTTAAAACTTCCTTTTTTATGTGTATTTTGCTGAGTGTCAAGCAGATCTTTGCAGGATATTTACTGTGAATGTCCATGTACATTCACTGTCAAAGTTAAACTGAACAGTAACATTTTATGAAAAGAAATAAGTTGGGGAAATAGGATTTCATGTAATTTTCTTCTCTTCTCACTGCATACATGTGAAAACTGTTGGTCTAGTTGTTTTGCTCACAATAATTGAGGAAATTATTTTTATTTTCTACTTCCCCCTTGATCATTTATGAATAACAAATTTATTTCACCAAAAACTTCTAAAAAGTGTAGTCTAACATGGGACAGGAAGCTCTATGAATGGTGTCTGGTTCTTATCACTAATCTTTACTTGGGTAATATTTGCAAGACAATTAAAAACATTTTGCAGACCCATTCCTCCATCACAGATTTACTATTCAAATATGTATTCATCATTTTCTTTTCATTCCTACACCTACATTAAAAAAAAAAAAATAAATAGATATAAAAAATACTGAAAAGTCCCACCAAAATGCAGTCTAATTTGGAATAACCTTTAAGGCTTTATTCACCTGTGTGTGGCTCTTATTTTCTAATCTGTACAAGATAATACATTGCTATTAACTTGTTGCCTACTGAAACCAGGTGGTACCTATATTATACCTATAGAAAGAATGAAAATTCAGTAGTCAATGGGTTAAAAAAACAATTACAACTGCAGTGCAATACATCATGGGGATACCAGTTAAAGATTATGTGGGTCAGTCCGATAGGATCCTGTCTCATCACGCAAGTTATCAACTAATTTTGATTTCTTGCCCAGCAGGGATGACCCATGATCTTGCTGGGTCCAATTTACGTCACATCCACTGATGCATTCCCTGGCTATGGAGATGGTATTGGAATGTCCATACAGGCCCACTGCTTGGATTATCAGGCAGAAAGGGGTTTAAGTGTGGAGGAGTTATAGAAATATGATTAAGTGACCACAAGATGATGAAACCATGCATGTATCATAGTGGGAGTAGAAAGATGGTCTGTTCATCTTTCCGTGAAATAGAAAGGAAAGATAGTATGGTTTGACCTCAATAGATGTTGCCCAATGTCATGTACACTGTAGTGTTTGCTTTATTTTTTTTTTAATTGCCCGCAAGTATGCTTATTAATTATCATAATGCATGCCCATGAGATATCATTAAAGACTGCAAAACAATTTCAATCAGTTACTTGTGTAACTGTAAAGGCACTACACAAACACACACACACTCAACAACAACAAAAAAAACTTTTTAATCTTTATCATTATAAAGCAGAAAACTTAGTGTTAAAAAAAAAGTTTGCACAGGTCATAGTGCTACTAATTGGTGAATCAATTGTAATATATTGGGGAGGGGGGGGAATTTCACAAAAATTTCAAAATGTACATTAGCACTAGTTGCACAAGTGTATGGGCAAAAAGAATTTAACAGTACCCTTGTCACCAAAAATAGCTTGACTAAAATTATGGCAGTATTTGAGCAGGAGCATTCAAAAATGACAGTGTCTTCCAGGTTCCATTGCTACTGAATGTATCATGATCTTTTATGAATAGCAACTAGTTATGTTCTATCTCTATTCTCTACTATATTACACTCTCTGTCAACACCTGAATGAAATATAGTTTCATACAAAATCAATTTACGGATATCATCAAAACTGAAACTTGTTGAAAAACAAATACCTGACAAGTTGATAACGAATTCACATTCATGCTGCACTCTGGCAGTAGCCTTCATGTGTTTTAAAAAAAAATCTTGACAGTCACCTTTTAAAAAAATCTTGTCTACAGGAATATTCCAATTCTGAAAGCACTTCACTATAGTCATATATATCAAGATTTTGCATAAGTGTTCTAACAAGGTAAGGCAACTTTTGTATCATAACCTGGGCCCATACTCTTATTCAATTCTTTGGTTCCAAAATTTTATCGTGCATGATTTGATTAACAGAACTTTCTGGATGCTTTATACTGAAACCTACATGTTCATACAGATGTATACTTTTGGTAAATGACTTAGAGTTACCCATGGTTTCCAGTGAGCAAAAGTTCACATGGAACAATTGGCACATGTGAAGTTAGATTTGACAGGGATAGATCTAAGCAAGCAATGTTCCTTTCCTTTTCAATTTCCTCTGACGTACAGGCAGAGGAATTCAGACAGAGCAGGCATGCAAACATACAGCTTGATGTAGGTTAGACCTTTGCAAAAATACATCAAAAGCACATACATGTACTAGGGATATCATGTAGTGTTCATGTAGGCATAAGCATTGTGTAGGCTGTCTACAGTACCATGCATTAAAGTGACAGTAAACTGGAGCTCCTCAATAGCGCCATCTTTCAACAAGATTTGATAAGTGTCTGTGCCTCTCATTTTCCCATCATGCCCCATTCTAGTTTGTAGAAGCTTAGAATGTACCTGGACACAATTTTCCATAATGCCCAAGTCAAAAATAATAGTTTGAAAATATAAAATTTGCCTATTATACAAAACAATCTATTTGTCGAAATTCAAAATAAAATGCAATTAATTTTCAAATTATAATCTTAATTCAACAATCACTGTAAGGTTGTGCTGTACGAATTCTGCCAGTTTAATGCCACTTTAAGCAGGGCTACATGATATATTCAATAACTTCAACTAGCTTGCTTAGTGGCTACTCAAATTATGAACTCATGGACAAATAATTTTTCAACATACTTGCTGGTTCAGCATGCAAGAACTTGTGATATTCATAAAGAATTTTGAACAATTGTAGAAAGAAATATCCCAAATAAAAGGCAGGGCTGGCATGGCTTAAGAGCTTTGCCAATCCAGCAACTTTATAGCATTAAGAAAACGAATATATGAAATGAACTAAAAAAAATAGTGATACCTATTTCAATAATCAATACCCCTTTGAATGTCTGAAATGTTTATAGGAACTTCTTCCACAAAATTCTGTAAAGACCTTCATTTATTAGATTATAAATAGTTTAAGCACATAATTAGCATGAATTACATTTATCAAATAAAGAAATTAATGTGTTTGTGTTCTTCTGAAGGTTCACATAAAATTTTCCAGCAATCTGTCATGTCAAGACCAAGATGGGAGAGAAGAGGGCTCAGAGCCCACCTTCACCACCCTCCTCCCCCAAACAGGAGCTGCAAATAATCCAGTATAATTGTAACGTTAGGTTAAACAAATTTCTTGAACTCCTGACTTGGGGAAGTGTGAGCATGAGGGCAAAAATTGACAAGCTTTCCACATAAAGATCTTATCTTTGTAATGACAATATAAAAGGACGAACATGTACATGTATATCCATGAGTAAAATTGTAAGCAATCAATCAAGAAATAAGTACACAGCTCCTAATGGTATAAAGTTCTTTTACACATTTAAATAAGAAAGAAACCTCACAAAACAGACAAAACCTGCAATCATAAACCTCTAGACAAGCTGGTCATGAGTCATTAAATATCAAAAACATATCAGACATCATGGACCCTACATGTGAGGACCAATGAAAATACACAAAGTAAAATTGGCTTGGTGAGATTTGTTCAAGATTCTTAACACAGACAGTCAAAAATCCTCTAAATCTCTTCTAACATGGGTGTGTTCTGTATAGGGATCAAGACCAGGGCAGGGCAACATTCATAGGAATTCCCTTACACACTGATCAGCAGAGACGTAAGCTACATGTAATGTACCTACATCTTGCACTGCACTGCGTTCATTCTCAATGCATTTTTAGACTATACATACCGTAAAAACAGACCCAGCTTTAACTAATGACAGGGTACACCTGAAGGAAAATATAAATCTACTAAATTTTCCTTCCCTACAAAAGCACTGTGCTGAATCTTTTATATTCATATCAGTCTCAAACCATGAAAGAATGATGCCCTGTCTAGAAATAAAGGGATTTGAGAGAACCTCGACAGGATAATAGTTAACAAGGTTCACATTTAAAGACTAGGCAAGCATACATCTCACATTCTTCAGTGACTCCAGCCCCTGATTACACAGTCCAGTGAAGATGCAAGGTATAATGCAGTCTGCGTGGACCGAAAAAGAGGGGTGCTTCAATCACCAATACCGGCACTATGCCGTTCCAACTCTGCTCATGAGGTACGCATGTTATTACATCCTGCGTGTAGCCCGAAATAGTCTCAACCATTCCACATACCATTATTGATAGTCAGCCATAGTCAGTCTCACCAACAAAATACCTCATCTTATCTTTATGACTATGAGGTTGTCCAGGTTGTCCCCAAACAGAAAAGCCTCCATAAATAAGCAGGTGATCTATTATTAATTATTATATTTTATCAGTGATATTATCTACAGACAGGAAAACCACAAAATACTTTGGTACACCTTTACAGCCACACACAGGAAATGCATTGCAATTCAACGAGCATTACAGATAACATGTATATTGTACACTACATTTCATTATGTGTTAACATGAACTTGTACAGTATGCCTACATGTATTGTACACCTCCATGGAAATTTTGTGTATAATACATCTGAAGCAATATTATCAATTAAGTACATGAATTTCTATTATTGGATATCTATATTTTTTGTTTTGATCATGACATTGTTATATAACTTGTTACTTTATCTTTATCAAAATATAATCCTACTGATAGACTTGTAGAAAATATATTTTGATCAGAAAAGAAATCAATAATTTTGAATGTTAAAAGGCCTATGAAAATTCCAGCACAAATATCTTTAAATACAAAAGTTTGAAATATGAAAAGTTGGTATCGTACTCCACACATACCCTATTTATGTACATTTGCAGGTCAACATGTACAGGTACAACATGTGCCTAAACATCAAACAGAATACATGTATCTTTAAATACAAAAGTTTCAAATATGAAAAGTTGGTATCGTACTCCACACAGTCGGGGACTAGCCCTATAATTAGCGAGCGATTGTCCATTGAGTTGACCCCCTTTGACCTCACCAGTTCTTGCATTTTCCCACGATTTACGTAAAGTTGTTTACAAATGCAAGCTGAAAAAGAATGTATTAAACACCACTTTTTGTAAACATAAAGTTCGAAAAATTATTAAATATAGATGTATCTTTCACAACAATACTGCAAAATCAAAGCTTGACCAACGGAAAATATGAAATTTTAGCGATATTTCTTCGGTTACAAACAGAAAATTTTACCTGTTAAACTTCTCCTAAAATTCCTCATTTCGGCTAGATTCGCAAGAAAATCACTGTCATGAATCATTTTATTGTACATTTTTCTACAATCGTATGGTATTTACTTGACGTGAATTTTCCGCATAGAGTTGTGTCAGAAAAAAAGGATCTCGGTGTCAGATCACTGAGGCTGACATAACAGAAAAATATTACAACCACGTCCCATGCTTTGAAATCTGTGTAGGGCTGAGCTCTGTGCGCGAGTGCCCCGAGTGCTCCATGGGCCATGCGCATGCGCAATCTATGAATGAGCTGACTACGGCTGACTCATGAATATCGTATGTGCAGATCGTGAATTTGGCATCACTGCGCACAATTTGCTGCTCTAAATTGCTGCGAGATATCGTGTGAAAAAGACGTAGTATCTCTGCAAAGAAAGAAGTCGCATCAGCGAAACTTTGTCTAAATAAGGAATATACACCCCCGAATAAGGAAATGAAGTTTCATGAATAATTATGCAGGGGTAGACTTGTGTCAGAAAAAAATAGACACATAGTTTTTTGACGTTTTCATTTCAAAATGTTGCTATAACTCGACAAAACAGTCATCATATTTCAGGATTTTTTCAGACAATCATTTATAACTACAAATTAATTCATGTGGGAAGTTTCAGCTCATAAATCGCCAAAATAGAGGCGCAAATTAAAGTTCCTTGTTTTGCCATTGTGATGACCACAAGCACGCACTGAGCTAGAAGTCCGTTGGTAATTCAAAACAAACCAGGGGTTAATGAGATGCAAATTGTACCGTAGCGCTAGGCCTGCACACATACCCTATTTATGTACATTTGTAGGTCAACAAGTACAGGTACAACATGTGCCTGAACATCAAACAGAATAGACACAAATGGCCTACATTGGCTGCATGTAGGCCTACACTCCCTATATTTCTGTGGGTATAAATTTTTAGCTGTCTAACAGACCTGCAGAGTGGTCTAGTCCAGGTCAAATCTGGTTGAATTTAATGAACTTGGCATGAACCATAACGAGTGACATCACATCGGAATCGTGGCTCGTCAGCCTTGGGGTAAATGGGGTCATCATTTTATTGGTCATTTCAAATCATCAATTCAGTTTATCTACCATCCAACTGCCGAAAACTCCAGCTAGTTGACTGACTGACTGGCTTCGCTGGCTGGCATGGCTGGGGTGATAGCAGGCAGGATGAGGTAATGGATTTACCGGCAATGAAAGCTACATGTATGACTAGATTCTGAAACCTGATTTGGTCAGCATGGGAAATACACTTTTAGCAGTTGAGATGTAAACTATTGGTACTGTGCATGTCTACATGAGTACACAACGACAGACTGTAGCATTTAGGCCTACATGTATAATCCTCATCAAAATTTCACTTTGGTTTGAACTATATTGAGTAATGAATACCGGTAAGACTTAGTAACAATTCACAAATTAATATAATGAGAAGACAATATTGCCATTTACTTTTTAGGCTCATTTAATGAATTCATAATTATACTTTGCAAAGGTCAGTGGAACAACCAAATACAGGGGCCTTCTTCATTACCATCACAGGGCTGCCAACATTGGATAATAGTCGAGTGTGAGATTATACGAGAAGCGAAGAGCGAGGGAGCGAAGCGACCAAACCCAACTGAGTGAAGCAAGGGAGTGGGGTAGGGTGTGGGAGGGATGCCCCCCCCCCTTCCATGGTGTGGAGCTTTTTAATTTTTCAAGGTGCAATTGTGTAATCTGGTGCATACTTGTTAGAGTATTTGAACATATACCTAAAGACATTATGAAGAGAGAAAATTATATAGATTTACATGCAAAGAAAATGATATGGAATAGGTCTACCCAATTGTTGAAATGCCAACCATGTGTTTATTTGGTCCCCTTCTCTGTTTGACCCAGGTTCTGGATGTAAGTTAGGTACTCTTGTTTGCAGATGATGGGAAGATGCAACAAGCAAGCATCCAAACAGAGAATTTCTTGTATCTGTCTTGATAAGTTGTTCTCGATCAATTGTCAAGTCTCTGAGCGGATGTACTGCTGATTCAAAATATGATGAATGTACGTACGTACATACGGCCAGTCCGGGTACTATATATAGTGCTGCATGTTATGGGCACACGTCGCATGGGCTAGGCTGAAACGTTACGTGGATGTGGTTGGCCTGCCATCCACGCACATATATGTCAGGCTGGATCACGGATAAGATCTTACACGTACGCGCACTCGAAGTGAGATCGCGACTTTCGACAAAAGGCAGGAAAACTTTCACAGCTTTTGACAAAAGGAGGGAAAACTTTCACAACTTTTTCAGCGCTTTCTAAATTCTTGATTTGGTTGCATAGTTCATTCAAATCTATCAGTTTTTATTATTATTTAGTTAATTTAAGATTTGTGCATGAGAAATTTCATTATTTGCATGAGAGCGGGAGAACTGGGTGAAATGCGTGAGTGTTTGCAGCCCTGCATCATCAATGAGGGCTATCAAACTTCTGAGTTGATTTATTCTTTAGAAAGCTTTAGAATTCTTGATAAAATTCAAAATGCTTGATTTTCTAACAAAAGCAATGGTGTAGGGGTGCGTACAATAAACTGTATTCACTTTCATACATTTCTTACAAATAGGTGACTACATGTATGGGCACTCTAAAGGGCATAAAATATGCGCATGCTAACATTTAAAACCTTGCAGCATAGTAAGTACAACAGCTCTACACATATATCATTTAGCTATCTACTTTCATAGACTGTGCAGTACATACATGTATACTATTAGCCCAGTGACCTCACAAGATTGATCTACAGTATTATGCATGCACTTACACTCTGTGTGTTTGTGTGTAATATGTGGGAGTGACTGGACCAAGGTTTCCCCAATGCAATGAATGCAACCATTGTACAATGTATGTTCAAGTTACATGTATGCCTAATGTAGGATAACCTTCCACACAAAACAATCATTATTAAACAGTTGTTGTTTTTTTAAGCACCATAGAATTAAAAGTCTACTTTGTGGGAGGGCTTATGACATACAAATGTATGCTCAAGCTGTAAACCTATGTACACAAAGGCATATATACATGTATGTATATCAATAAATTCATAAACAGTGGTTAGGGTGAAAAGAGATACAGAATCATTTTTTAATAATATGTCTCCGATAGAAACGTTGATAAGAATTAAAATGTCTGTACAAATAATACGGAACACTCAAAGCAAATACTGTAAATCTAGGCCTACTTGTATACCCTAGATGTGTAGAATTATTCAGGCTATATTAGTGTCATGTCATGTATGATCTTGGACCATTTGATGGACAAGTGGATTTGAGTGGCCTGTGACACAGGAAGCCCAGCAGCAATCAATTAGCACAAGAAGTATGGTGAAGTCGATGGGAAGTGCTGCTGTCTCCTCGTACTTGATGAGATCCTCACTACCAAAAGAAGCAACATGGATTACCCATTGGTAGATCTATGTCTACCAGTTTGCATGCAATTCCAGATAAGGCCAGGTGTACAAGTATGTACAACAGAAAGACAGAAAGTTCCAGGCAAGGACTTTCAGTTCAATTATAAGACCTGTACAAATTTAAAGTTAACCACCCCCTCCCCCCCCCCCCCCCAAAAAAAAAACCCCTCTTGAAACGAGGGTTGAACGACACATGCTTTGGTGATGATTGCTCCATGGGCAACATTCTACAGTCCACACTAATTGAATTGGAACAAAACACTAATTCATGTACCTCACCCTAACCCTAACCCTAACCCTATATCTTTGTTGACAAAATAATGCCCAGAGCAAAATTTCAGAGCATCGAAATGAGACCTTCAAATGACCACATGTACATTTCATATGCACTGTGTTATAAAACACACTGACACCATTGTGTTTGCTTGGGTGTGGTGTTTATTTCACCTTGGCTGCTTACTAAAAGTACAAAAATTAATTCATTAAAAATATTGTACTGCTTTAATGCCTGTACAGACATACATGTACACTAGCATGGGGGGGGGGGGGGGGGGGGGGGGGGGAGAGGGTCATTAAAAAAAAAATTCAAGCCTTTTGAAAATCTCAAAACTGACTATCTGTTGCTTGTTAAAAATACTTTTGGAACCATGTTGGTAAATATTACAATGTTGTTTTATTCAACAGTTTACACCCCCCCCCCTTCCCTCTGAACCTCCCCATTAAAAATGGTGCAGTAACACCCTGTGTGCATTTAACACCACTGACAGGGAGTTCCATCCAGTCCAGTCAAACCTTTCCTTTTTACAACTGGCCGAAAAGTCTACATCCCATTCACATACATACTGTACATGTCTTGCTTTATAGAAATTATCTCTTGATCACTAGTGTGCATGTGTACATGTAATTAATTAATAGTTAATAGTTATACTCATTAGGTGTTTTTTTTACTATATTCTCCTTGTTCACACATTATATTGCAATTGGCTTAGTGCCATTGTCCAAGCCACTTGGGTACATTTTACTTCCTGAAGTTCCTGGATAGGTTTCATATATCATGGACTCTATCTTTCACACCATATCTGATGATTATTCATGCAGAACAGATTGTATTTTCATGGTGTGCTTCAACATGCATATACCTTGTAGAATGTAAATTGTAGGCCTACCTCAAGTGAGGAAAAATGACGAATGATGTGTAGGTCCACATACATGTAAATTTAGAGACCAGACATTAACCTAATAAAGATGCATGTACAAATACAAACTCATTCTATTTACAAGAAGACAGTGATGGAATGGTTATAAACCAAACAGGATTACCACAAGATATCATAATTATGACATGAACATTTCTTTGAAGAATTTTTTTTTTTTAATTAAAAAAAATACATATATATTCATGATAAAGATTTTAATGATCTGAAAGAAGCAGTCAAATCATCAGAAGGAAAAAAAATTGCAGAAAATAATATGGCTTCATATTTTGCTTTGTTGGTACATGTAGATACATGTATGCTGAGTCTACAGATGAAAGCTACAAATCCATGCCTAATTGTACACTGTGTATATATATATTGTATCATTACTTGTGAATTAAGATCACAATATTCCCTTTAATCTTTGCCATGTACTCACTGGGCAAACAGAACCTCTCCAAAAATGCAAATACATGCAAGAACTTTCTGGACAGCAATCCCCAAACCCTACAAATCTATGCAAATGTCAATACAGGACAGACAGCAAAGTTATGCAACCTTTTGTAGAGGTCTGTTTGCATTTTTTCTCACCATGTTGAAGCCTTTGGTGGCCTGAATCTGACAAGCACACATACTCTCTCCCCTGGTATATGTAGTCTGACTACCAAGACAAATTTGAATTTAGTTGTTTCCCCCTATTTATGATGTAGTTTACAGGACTTGATACTGACTAAAATGTATGGTTGCCCTGTTGGGCAAGCACATTTCACTATCTTGCCTGATGTCAAATTTGGTTGTCCAGAATATTTTGTGATCCTCCACTCTATTTTATCCACTCTTGTATCACATACAATAAACAAAAGGTTGTCAAAATTAAAGGGGAAGTCCACCCTGATTACAAGTTGATTTTAAAAGAAGCAGAAAAATCAAAGAAACAGATCAGTAAAAGTTTGAGCAAAATACGATAAGAAATAAGAATGCCATGAATTTTTGAAGTTGTAATCAATCAAACAATGAGAGGTCTAAAATTACCATTATCCGTGTAATGAGACTATCACTAGATCTACGACCGGATATACCATGCAGAGAAATAGTCCCTTACCACATTAAGTCCATAGTCACCACATTAAATCCATAGTCACCTCAAAAAATCAATCTGCAAAGCCAAAGCCTGCCTCAAAAATGAGGAATTAGTGCCATTTTTTCAAAGCACACTGCGCTTATGTCGGGTTGTGAGAAACAGAGTCACCAAAAACGTGCTACAAATCAAGGTATCGGTGGATTTATGACGGGGTTTTTTACTTATCGCGCACGAGATCGATGCTCATCGTGTGAGATGGTATCCGCGAAAAACAAATAGGAAAAAAAAAATTGCCTGGAACTGTGCGCTTTCAAAGTGTATGTACGTAAGAGTATTATGTGCACAAAAAAAAAACACACCAAGCCCGCCTTTTTACATAAAATAAAAACATCTCCGCGGTAAATACATGTACACCTAATGACAGCAAATGTGGGTGAAATTGACCTATTGTTGATTTATTCCTTCAAATTTTGAAGAGAAAAAAAAAAATTCTGATGGGGGGGGGGTGAAGTTAAAATTTTTTAAAAATCTATATTTTCAAATTAAATTGGGCAGTATGACGTAAATTAAACCTGTGCATAAGATAGTACGATTTGTACCAATGTAACAGCAATCGCAATATCACAAAAAACCTTAATAGATAACCAATCTGCACTTTTCATTAAAATGGTAGCCCCAATGCAAAAAAAAAAAACAGCCCCTAAAAAAATAAAATTATTTCCCAGGCTGATCAAATACAAATTGGCAACTCTATGACGTATCTTGCGAGATGCCCTCCCATTTTCCTGTACCCCAAAAATCGTTAATTTCTATTTGCTCTAAAGAAAATATTCAGTCATGCATGCACCATAGATATAATCACTGCTCATATGTTTTTACACAAAATCTATTCCTTCATCAAAAACTAAGAAAATTAAAATTTATGAAATTTTCTGTACTCCGCAAAAGGGAGAGGAGCTCACAAGATACGTCATGAAGTTGCCAATTTGTGTTTGATTGATTACAACTTCAAAAATTCATAACTTTCTTATTTCTTCTTTGCCCAAACTTTCACTAATCTGTTTCTCTCAATTTTTGCTTTTATTCAAATCAACGAAATACCACGATGGACTTTCCCTTTAAAGACCCATTGTCCAATCTCTCCATCATTCTCACTAATTGACAATAACATGCTAGAACATAAATATGAGGGAAAGAGATCCCAACAGTCCATTTTGGTTGCTCTGCAAGAGTCTGAAAGCAAGACCACATTAATGTACACAAAAGAAGTTGGAAAACATACCACCAATACCTGACCCACCAGAGAAGGTTGAATACTAGAACACAAATATTTGATTCCTTGACCAACAATGGAAGGTTTCATTAGGTTGCATGTACACAACATTAGAAATCACTTTTCTTTCTTTTTTAATCAATTCCAGGAAAAACTAGAAAATATAATGTTGACAAGCCTAATGTTACAAGACATATTCCAGGGCTCCAAACTAACTTTCGTTGGCGGGGTCCAGATTTAAATTTTAGGATCTGTAGGTATCGAGCCCTACGTTGAAATTTTGAGCTTTAGGGGTCTAGGCCTAGATTTTGGCTGCCCATGTGTCCCGGGTGCCTCTGTAGTATCAAGCCCTGCATATTCCTGTATTTTCTACTTTCTCTTCAATTTGATTGATGTAGGCCTAGCCCTACACAGCAATGAACAGTACCATTGCACACTACATGTATCTCTAATCTTCTTCATACAGTTTAATCCCTTTGATTAAATTTGTGCACTAAAGCACTGGTCAATATTTTCAAAAATATTATAATTTTGCCTTAATTTCTCATAGAAATTACCTACAACTTAATCATTATCCTCTGTTTTTCAGTCTTTGACCAACTAGTATATTATGAATATTTAATAGGCTATAGTCCTCAATTGTAGTGAAAAAATCTAAAATTTATCAACGTCCTTGAAGCAATACAACATCACACTCATTGGCTTCATATTCTATCACTTTCATTTAAAGTGAATGCATTTTCATGTGAGAACATTCACAAAGTCCTATATGTTATGCATAGCCCTAGCATGTGTATGTATGTAGCATGTACACGAATATACATGTAGTTACTGCATACACTTTATAGCAAATTTGAAAGTTCATGTGCATAGGACTGAATGGTAACATAACACTGTAACATCATAAATGTAAAATCATACACTTAAATTCATTCTCATAGTTTTCTATCCATCTTATAATGCAGATGAGACACAGAGACATAGAGTAAATGCTTTTCCATCCCTACCTAGACATGGACAAATTGCTAGTTTATGAAGCCTCCATGACTCATCTTAGATGAACGTGCCCCATTACGATGTTGTAAACCTATATCATTTACATTCGGGGGCGCTTCATGTATGTCATTGTAGAACAGGATGTTCAAAGCATATGCCTTGAAATTCCTCTCATAAATCAATATTTAAAAAAATATATGAATTTTTAAAAGTTCTGCCCTAGAATTTTAGCTCCTTCAGAGTTTTTCTTTTTTTTTCTTAAATTTGTGTTCAATATGATAGTAACAATAATGATGAAATTCCTAGTTACTACTGACTACTGATTCACATCATATTATTCAATATAATAATCAATAATGAATTATAGTTTAACCACATTCACAGATTAATGCAAATTGTAGATTAACAGGAACTGTGAGATGAAAGGGGGGGGGGATGAAAGAGATGTTTTTTTATTCTATTAATTTTTTATAGGAATAGCTATGAAGTATAATGACACAATATTTGACTACTGTTGGGCTTATGTTCATTTATAATACAAAAATGTCAAAGAACAAATTACTGCCTTGAAACAAGTAATCATATAAAGGCTTATAAATCATGCAAGAATACAAGATGGCATCAGTTCAACTTGTACTGTACTACGTACATGTACGGCGTGCCCAGTCCGACATGTAGCATGATGCATTCTTGACATTCTAATTTCATCTAGAGGAGTTGGCATTTAGAGGCCAGCAGGAGAGCAATTTACGGGTGCTAACTTCTTTCACTTACATGCATAGGTAAGAAGCTGTTAACTGCTGTACATTGTAGCTGTCTAGATAGAGTTTCCTTTCTCAAGAGAAAAATGGTCTCAGGCAAACAGTAATATAATTAACAATCAAGTACATAATCCCTGCTGTAAGGGCCTGATCACAGTAGTACCTGATCATCAAAAAAAAAAAAAATATCAATTTGAGTACAGCTGGTGTAAATTCAACCCCAAAATACTTTACCCAGCATTCCATACATGAACAAATGGTTGAGGAGTATGAAGAACATTTTATGTAAAAATATAACATAAAAACCCTGTTTAGGTTCCATGTGAATACGTGTGCATTAGGGTGCGTCTAAAGGCCCTTTTCCTTTATATATAGAGCATTTATACCTGGTGTTAAAAAACTTTGGACACTTTTGATCGTTAATAACTCTAAATATATACCTCGTATCAGTCTGAGGTTTTTACACTGTAAAGTTGAAGGATGTAAAATTTATTGGAGCAAGTTCTATTACATTTCTCTGAATACTTTTCTTTGAATTGTGTGTTGCAGTTGAAATTCCAGAACAACTTTTTAACCCAGAGTCATGAATCATTAATGACACTGGACAGGAGAAATGACAGCTGCAACACACAATGGCAATTGTTGTGTCGTGAATTAATTACTGATACACACAGATTTTGTGGCCTTGATTTTTCAAAAAGTGAAAAATCTAATTCAATATTCAGAGAAATATTTTTTTTAAGTATTCAGAGAAATGTTATGAAACTTGCTAATAAATTTTACATCCTTCAACTTTACCATGTAAAAACGTCAGTCTGAGACGATGTATAATTTCTTAGTTATTTACAATCAAATGTGTCCAAAGTTTTTTGAACACCTACATGTAGTATTTACAATTTCTCTTAACAGAAGTAATATATGAAGCTAATATTTTTATAGTATCCCATCATGGAAGCAAATACATTGTGTAAAAAGACATGGGAGGGAAGGGGGAAGCTTAAGCAATGCATTATAGGCAGGTAGAAAATGACATGTTGTTCCCTCATAAGCCACAGTAATCTTCTAAGTAACTAAGGTCAGCATAGCCAGGAACAAAAAGGAAGTTACACTAATAAAATATTATAGGTCATAACTTAAGGGAAATCAGGTTGAGATTAAAACAAATCAAGGCAGTCCTAAAAATAGATTACATCACCAGCTGCTCCTCTTAATCATGTTTCAATTCAATGGCCTCCACCATGTCAAGTGAAGAATTAATTCGACTACTGTTTAGGCTATATGTTTGGGAAACAAAACATAGTGATAGTTAATCAGTCAGGATGGAGTGTTGCAATTTCATCATGGTCAGGGCATTGCTTGACTGTGTTATCATAATATTATCTGTAATATACTCAAAGTTCTCAAATGTATTTTACAAACGGTAAAGGCAGAAGAAATCTACTCAGGGATCTATAAATAATATTCTAGATTCTTGGTACAGCAGGGCATAGGACAACCTATTGAACCTCTGAACCACATGGAAGGGCAGGGATTTCCCCTTCCTGTGCACAATGAAATGAACAGACCCACATTTCTCACTTCATTTCAATTCTCACGTTTTAATGCTAAATGTATGTATGACGTTTCTTCAGGTTTCATGATACACTGAGTACACATGTATCTTGATGTTTTCCCTTAATATTATAGGAAATGCTCTTCAATTACTCAGAAGTAGATCCTTTGAAATACCATATTTCTCATGAACTTAATGTACATGTGTAGGCATATATAGTTTGAAATTAAACAAAATCTGAAGGAGTGGGGTGTCAACTACATGTACATGTAAGTTGATTTGTAGAACTCTTTGATTTAAGAGGTACTGATTACTAGTATTAACTTTTTTTTCTCCTAATTATTATATATGCTAAACCAACACTAGTACAACATCACAGAAACTTTACATCAGAAAATTTTGTCTCATGCATCATGCATGCTAATATTGTGCACAGCTGGCGTCATGGACTGGCGAACCTCTCCCTCACTGGCTACCATATACATGCAGCCAGCATGTAATATGTATGAAGCACTTGAGAAGGGAGTATGAAGGCTTGCGGGCCTCTTGATATCCACTGACTATCCCAGCCATGATCAATGAGTAATCGCATGACACATGTATAATTACTACTGTAATACCTCACCTCACACAATAAGTAAATTTTGAGGAACACTGTATTGTTGACATGCAGATGTACTTGACATTTTTGTGGTAAAGTCTAATTTAAAGCATCCTGAATAATATGTTCTGAAAATATTCAAGAAGGCTTCTGGGGAGCGTTTCATGAAAGGAAGTTGTCGGATATTTTATCCGACAACTGTTATAAGCTACTGAAATCCTTGCATCTGATTGGCTGAGAGCAAATTTGTTGGATAAAATATCCGACAAGTTCTTTCATGAAATGCCCCCCGGGTTGCATCATAAGCAGAACCTCCAAATTAGTTTAAGTACAATACATAAATTCTTTATTGCATGCAATGAGGGTATTTCAGTTTTCTCCTCCTGATATGATGTATTTGTTATAATGCAGCCAGCCGATACGAAGGGAATTTTCTCCAATGCAATGTCTAAGTCTTTAACAATTAATGACATTAATAATTATGTACAGATCTCTAGTTTTTCCAGGTAAATAACTAATATAACTTTCAAACAATAATACTAAACATGAATAAGAGTCCTATATCAAGGACAGTATCCTCGCCATGTAATTTGAGAAAGACTATCCTTCAAGCAAATTTAATTGAAACAAATCTGTATTTCCTTCTTTCCTCTCTTACTCTCTCTCTCTCTTTTAATACTCACAGTTTATCCAAACAAAATAAGTAACTCTACAAGCAATTCATCTTTGCCATGTCTCCCCCACCTGAGACATGGCAAAGATGGGCCCACCTCAATAAACTACTAGGCCCGAATTCACAAAGGAGGTTTAAACCATGGGTAAGGTTTAAACCTCCGTAAGCATACTAAAATAAGCATAAATAAGCGCACATTGCCCATGCGCGCAATCACAGAAAATATATGATTGGAGCGGATTCCGCGCACACGAGGGGGTTTAAACCAAACCTCCTTTGTGAATTCAGGCCCTAGTATCCAGATTAAAATAGTCAATTTGTGGTTATATTTATATTGCTGTGAGAAAGTCAGCAATATAAACTGGATGAGATACAGGAGAGCAGTAACACGTATTTGAGGTCAAGAAAACATAAAGTTAGAGATGTTCAAAGTTACCTTTGATGGCCACGACGATCAGCAATTAATACTGGACTCTTGAATAAATATTCCAATTTCCATTTCCCTTGGGTAACTACATTTGATTAATGAAGCCTTCGCAATTTCAAATTCAAGAACCCATACCACAATGGTCAAAACCATTTACCCCTCCAAATCAACACCCCCCCCCCCCCCCCAATCATGTATTTATAGTACTTTGGAATATAAAAAGGAAACATTTGTAGTGGAAAGTCGAAAATCATCAATAACCTTGAGGGAGGCATAATGGATAAAGTGATGAAAATAGAAGTTATTTTCACCTTATTCACACATGTAATGTTTTTCATGATTACTTCCTGATTCCCATACATATACCTCATTTTAAAAGTCATGAAATAGTATTTGCTTTGCCCAATCAACACACTTTTTTCCCCTGTTCACCCAAGGACAATCTTTGAGAAAGTGATACAATCCCAAAGTACAACGTTTTGGATCATTATATGAAATAAAGTCCAAAATTATCAGATTTCAACCATATTCACAAGTGCTGTAACTCAATCTTCATGTTCAGATTCGGCAAGGTTCATTTCGGTGTTCGGTAAGTTTGTACATGCACAAATGATAAAAAATTCTGGAATTACATTATAAAACACAAACTAGACAGACGCAAATCAAATCTGTGTGTATCAGTTATTAATTCAGAGCACAGCAATTGCTTTTGTGCATTGCAGCTGAAATTCCAGAGCATATCTTTTAACCCAGAGTCATGAATCATTAATGACACTCTACAACAAAAGTTTGGTAGCATTGACAGGTTTGATGTAAAATGGTATTGTTGTGTTCTGAATTAATTACTGATACACACAGATTTGTGGCCTTGAGTTTTCAAAAAGTAAAAATCTAATTTGATAATCAGAACACTATTGTGAGAATACTGATGAAGGAAATTTCATAAAACTTACTCCAAGTAACTTGGTATCATTCAGCATTACTATGTGAAAATCTCAGTTTGAGAAGAGTTATAGCTTTTGAATTATTAGCCATCAAAAGTTTCAAAATGTTTTTCTAACACCTAGTCCAATGCCAGTGGATAATTTTGATTCTTTATTAAATTGGGGAAAACATTATTTTTGCCAAGACTTGTTGTATGGGTACAAATTTGGTACCAAATTAAAACTATCTTACTCTTCTTTACAGTCTTATTATTGAAAAGTACATTTGGCTATGCATTCAATGACAAATGATGAAAAGCTTCATACAATGACACTTTAAAATTTTTGAATTTTTTCATAAGCTTTGGTGATTTTTTTTTCATTAGTACAAAATCATAAACCCTAGACAATTATACATTGTTGTAAGGATGTGAATCAATCTTTTGAGAATATAACATTTTTATTGCCATAGGGGGGCCTAAGAAAAAGTTATGATGAAAACAATAAGATAAAAAATATCAAAAATTTCATATTCAAGTCCATGCAATTCTCATATCTTACACCTTATGTCAATTTGGAATGCGTATTTAGATTCCTTGTGTAATTTCCTATCAGAAAATGTATACTTTTTCTATCATAGGTTGTATACTTAAGGAGATATAGGATTTTAAAGTTAAAATGCGTCACAGAAGCTAAAATCACCTTGTAACGCAAAAGGGGACCAACTCATGACACACGACCAATAAAATTTTGCAAATGATATTTCAGTCATTGCATGTGTAGGAGCAACTGCAAGACTTGTCCAACAATGAATCACAATTACATTACCAATTTCAAGTCCCATTAGAGTAGTGATTTAAAAATTAAAAACATTTTAATTTCTTGTCATTTCTCCAAATTTGTTTATACATGTACTTTCATAGGTCTGTCTCTCTTATTTTCTCCGTTCCTTTGGAACAACTTACTATCAAGCAGGGTTGGCAAAAAAAAAAAGCTATTGCACTAACTGTTGCTGCTATAGAAAAGAACCAGATTATTTTGGTAATTCTAATATCAGATGTTATCTCCAAAACAAAAACTCTTGAATTTTTTAGCAAAAAATAAAAAATAAATCAAACAACAATTTTGAGTGACATTTTTGTCGCATCAACAAAATCAACAACAAAATTTCTTATGTATTTCTTTATTTCTATAAATCAAGGCAATTTAAATTGTGATTTAAATCATGCAACCCTGCTATCAAGTTTGGTTTTCTTTTCTCCTAACACCAGATGGCTCCTTTATGTACATGTATTATGTCCTAGATGAATGACAGAATTTAGCAGTTAATACAGGGCATAAATTAATCGACGGCCATCGGCGGCCAGGCCGTCGATGCCCCTATTACTGGCCGAGATGCCCTCCCAAAAAATGATAAATTCACGGCCAAAAAGGCAGTTCCCCTTTTTTCAAACCGGCCGTCGTGCCCTTTTCCATAATTTATAATATGCTCTGCAAGTACATGTAAGGTATAATACATTAGGTTTGTTTCATCATCAAAAGTAAATAAAATCTGCGTGCACACGCCATGCGTTCGCTGTCACTGATTTAAAACGCAGCTCGCGAAAATATCGCAACCTGATTTTTACTCGATGTATTGACTGCACTAAGTTCAACCGCACTTAAGAGCCTAGCGGGCCGCTTCCTCTTGAAAACCCGTTCCGGACCTCGGATCGTGATCCGGGATTGTGATGCTCTAAGCCCAGTTTTTCACCTACTTCCAGGCCATTCGACACCACATTATATTTATTTCATTTAAGAATTTCATGCTAGCATTGAATTTGTCCATAAATTTTACTACGTAAAAGTTGGTTAGACACTTCAAAAATTGGCTCGAATTCAACTTTTATTTTAGTCAACGCTAAAATCTCACGATACAACAACTCATCCTCCAGTAAAAGATAGTTATATTCTTCCATTTAATATGATTTTTTTATTGGATTCCAGATTCAAAAAGTCTGTTTTGGTGTCTAATTATTGAATTTCTCCGAATATCCTTCCTTCTCAAACTCTTATAGGCACGTAACTCACGTTTGCGATCGCGATCGCAGATTTTACGATTGCGATCGCGAGCGTGAGTCATGTGGCTATACATGTTTGAAAAGTAAGAATAATCGGAGAAATTCAATAAATTGACACCAAAAACAGAGTTTTTGAAGCAGGAATCCAATAAAAAATCATATTAAATGGAAGAATATATCTGTCTTTTACTGGAGGATGAGTTGTAGCATCATGAGATTTTAGCTTTGATTAAAATAAAAGTTAAATTCAAGCCAATTTTTGAAGTGTCTAACCAACTTTTACGTAGTAAAATTCCCGTGCAAATTAAACACAAGCTTAAAATTGCTGTGTGAATTCCTCTAAAAAAGAAAGGAATTCGTGGTGTCGGAAGGAATGTAAAAAGGAAGGGACACCCGCGGGATTTATGTAAAATATTTTTTAAAAAATAAAATAAAAAAATAAAAAGCGATGTAGAAATCGTGGTGTGGTGTCGAAGGGAAGAAAATAAAATCAGGATTTGATCATTATGAGCTTGTGGATTTTAAAACATCACCATGACTTGGGCCTAAATATCATTTTTCTTGTTTACTTCACAAATAATAAAGAGATTCAAATCATCAACACAATAACCAAATGAACAGTAGGCCTAATTATAGGGGGCCTAATTACTGTACAGGGGGGGGGGGGATAAAAAAAACAGTCAAAATCAAGACTTTCCATGGTCAAAAACAAGCAGAAAGGAAACGGTTAAAAATGATTGGTATATGAAATATATAACTTATTTTGAGATATTTGACATTTGTAACACACTAAAAAATAAGCAGAAAACAAAGTTGGCCTTCGATGCCCTTTTTGAAAAATGACTTTGGCCTTGGTGCCCTTTGTAGTGGCCTTAGTGCCCTTAAAAATTATGAGGCATTTAAGGCCAAACTGGCCTTGCCCTAAAAATGATGAAATTTAAGGCCTGTAATAAGTTAATTTAACAAAAATATGCATGAATACACATACCCCATTCAATGAAGTTTGTGACGCTCTTCTCTCTGCGTAGAGTGGAGGCATGGCATTCATCATGCAGCAGTACTAGTACATCCAGTAAACTTTCCAAGCTCAGGGTATTGCCATCGCTCTGTGGCACCCCGTTCAGATACAGCTTCTCCAGACGCTTCAGTCTGGCCTCAGCGTGATTAGACATGGTGACAGAACAGAACGCACTCCTCCAGCCACCAAGCAAACTTCAGTCAGACTGGAAGAAGATCCGTCCTCCGGTTAGATTTGAAAACTTGTTACTTTCCTATGCTGAAAATAATATTGATACAAGAGAAAAAAAAAAGTTTAAACTGAAACTATTCAACTGTGTGCAACAAATTAGAATGAAACTTGGGTTGTTGTTTGAAAAAAAACAAAAAACAAGCGCATAAGCGATATTGTGTCTCGCGCACTGGCGAAAATAACATGAATGTACCCCAAGTGCACCTATCACCCAAGTTTGGTCGCCATTGCAGCAACATGTGCAGAGTTATGTGTCATAAGAGAGTCTTGCAGGTAAATTTTAACATATGACCTCAAATGACCTTTGACCTTATCACGTGACCTCCGACAGCACCATAACATGCAGGTCCCCTTAGTGCATCTATAACCCAAGTTTGGTTGAAAAGTGAGTGACAGTTCCAAAGTTATCTGTCATAAGAGTCTTGCAGGTAAACTTTAACGTTTGACTGAAATGACCTTTGACCTTACCACGTGACCTCTGAAGGCACCATAACATGAATGTACCCCAAGTGCATCTACCACCCAAGTTTGATTGCCATTGCAGCAACATGTGCCGAGTTATGTGTCATAAGAGTCTTCCAGGTAAACTTTAAACGTATGACCTCAAATAACCTTTGACCTTATCACGTGACCTCCGACGGCACCATAACATGAAGGTAGCCCCAATGCATCTATGTACCAAGTTAGGTTGTAATCCAAGCAACTGATGTGAAGTTATTTGTCAAAAGAGAGTCTTGCAGGTAAACTTTAACATATGAAAAGAGAGTCTTGCAGGTACTCTTTAATATATGACCTCAAATGACCTTTGACGTCATCATGTGACCTCCGACAACACCATAACATGAAGACACCCCTAGTGCTTCTATCACCCAAGTTTGGTTGCCATTGCAGCAACAGTTGCCAAGTTATGCGTCCTAAGAGAGTCTTGCAGGTAAACTTTAACATTTGTAACGGACGACGGACGGGACGCTATTTGGATCCCTTAGTCTCGCCTTCACCTCCGGTGGGCGAGACAAAAAGGGAAAATTTTTAGACAAACTTGAAATTTGTCTAAAAAGTTTTGGAAATAAAAAAGGTACTCTGAAAGCACAGGCTTAATATGAAACATATCCAGTTGCCCAGATTCCACCCATCTGCTACACATGGACTCAATGTCTCATTTTCATCTCTTTGGAATGCATCATTGTCTGACCTGTACTTGTACTAGTGCATTTAGTTGCTCTGTATCCTGTTTCATCAAAGATCATTAGATTTCTAGGTGATCTTCATACCTACCAAAATTCACATTCATATCAATGTAGATGAGAAAAAAGCAGATCGTATCTAACATAGCTTACCCAAACAATGCATACAAACAATTGACATTATCAATGACACGTTTGCCTACACTTACATGTTTGCAAAAGGGATTTCCAAGGTCCAGTTGTATGATAAGGTTCCCTGTCCATGAATTACATCTTCCCTTTTTAAATTTGATATCAGCTAAAGTTCAAATAACCTTATTTTTCCAAATCCATGATTTTAGTAAAATAACAACTGACTTTTTAAAAATTAGACATAATCCCAAAATTAGCAGAAAAAAATAGAAGGCAGAGAAAAAGATTAAAAAATAATACAGACAGCCGAATGGTTCAACATCAACATCAATTTCTCTTCTTCATAAAAATTATTTATTATTATTATATTTGGTAAATTAACAAAGAGTATGAAGAAAATGAAGGAAAACATAAAACCCCCTCGCGCAGAACCCAACTCTGAGTTTGGTGCCACCCCAGCCATTATTCTATGCGACCTCATATTGGTGCGTCACTAGTCTCCTCACAAGTTGCTGTTTAGTTTATTGGGAGTGTATTTCAACTTGCAATCTCTCTAATATTAAATCAATATTCGAAGCTCATATTCGAATATAGCATAGCAACATGGAACCCCTAATATACAGAGCAAAATATTTTTTGGTACCTTTTAAAGATAAAGCTGAGTTCTGGTCAAATGATTAAATTACGAAAGAAACTGTCTCAAAGCAAGTGGAAAAGACTGATCATGGCTACATAAGAATTGGAATCATCAAGCACATGCAATGCACACAGAAACGGGTATGTGGGACTGCACACACATGTGGAATTAATGTTCGGCCCAAACTCTTCAGCTATTTCTCCTCATATTTTGAATGAGGGCATTTAAAGAGCAATCGTTTTCAGGGGACATTTTTACTATGATGTTCTTCCAAACTGACATAAAAGGAATGAGAAAGCTCACAAAGGAATTTTCCACCTTTCCCAGAACTCGACCTTCGCTTTAAAGCTTAGTTTGATCCAATCTCCTTCATTATACACACATATTGTACCCGTGTCTGCACGAAGTAAAGCCTGTATTTCGTGCCCTAGTCAAGCTAGTGCACACCATCGTGACTTTGCGTCTTTCTCTTTGTCAAAATACTTCACAGATCCTTTACAATTTCTTGAACACGTTTAATTTACAATTCTTTACAGACAGGTGACAGCATTTGTTATGTTGTTAATCCACCCCAAGAATCTAGTAACCTTCGTATACACCCCAGGGGCATTGGGCTGGGCACACCTATACCCCAAACTAGTAACTTCTTTACAGACAGATCGCAGCATTGGTTATGTTGTTAATCCACCCCAAGAATCTAGTAAACTTCGTATACACCCCAGAGGCATTGGGCTGGGCACACCCATACCCCCAACTGGTAACTTCTTTACCTTGTAGACAGATCGCAGCATTTGTTATGTTGGTCATCCACCCTAAGAATCTAGTAACCTTCGTATACACCCCAGGGGCATTGGGCTGGGCATCCCCATACGCCAAACTGGTAACTTCTTTACAGACAGATCGTAACATCTGTTATGTTGTTAATCCACCCCAAGAATCTAGTAACCTCTGTATACACCCCAGGGGCATTGGGCTTGGCAAACCCATATGCCAAAAAGGTAACTTCTTTACAGACAGATGGCAACATTTGTTATGTTGTTAATCCACCCCAAGAATCTGGTAACCTTCGTATACACCCCAGAGGCATTGGGCTGGGCACACCTATACCCCAAACTAGTAACTTCTTTACAGGCAGATCGCAGCATTGGTTATGTTGTTCATCCACCCCAAGAATCTAGTAACCTTTGTATACACCCCAGAGGCATTGGGCTGGGCACACCTATAAGCCAAACTGGTAACTTCTTTACCTTGTAGACAGATCGCATCATTTGTTATGTTGTTCATCCACCCCAAGAATCTAGTAACCTTCACATACACCCCGGGGGCATTTGGCTGGGCAAACCCATACGCCAAACTGGTAACTTCTTTACAGACAGAACGCAGCATTTGTTATGTTGTTAATCCATCCCAAGAATCTAGTAACCTTCGTATACACCCCAGGGGCATTGGGCTGGGCACACCTTTACCCCAAACTAGTAACTTCTTTACAGACAGATCGCAACATTGGTTATGTTGTTAATCCACCCCAAGAATCTAGTAACCTCTGTATACACCCCAGGGGCATTGGGCTGGGCACACCCATACCCCATACTAGTAACTTCTTTACAGACAGATCGCAGCATTTGTTATGTTGTTAATCCATCCTAGGAATCTAGTAACCTTCGCATGTACACCCCAGGGGCATTGGGCTGGGCATGTCAAAGATAATATAAAGGCAGTCCTTAGAAGTTAGAGAGATGATATCTAATAATCTACTTAACTACCAACTTACAATGTTGCGATCTGTCTGTAAAGAAGTTACCAGTTTGGCGTATGGGTTTGCCCAGCCCAATGCCCCTGGGGTGTATGCGAAGGTTAGTAGATTCCTAGGGTGGATTAACAACATAACAAATGTTGTGATCTGTCTACAAGGTAAAGAAGTTACCAGTTTGGGGTATAGGTGTGCCCAGCCCAATGCCCCTGGGGTGTATACGAAAGTTACTAGATTCTTGGGGTGGATTAAAACCATAACCAATCTTGCAATCTGTCTGTAAAGAAGTTACTAGTTGGGGTAAAGGTGTGCCCAGCCCAATGCCCCTGGGGTGTATACGAAGGTTACTAGATTCTTGGGATGGATTAACAACATAACAAATGCTGCGATCTGTCTGTAAAGAAGTTACCAGCTGGGGGTGTGGGTGTGCCCAGCCCAATGCTCCTGGGGTGTATACGAAGGTTACTAGATTCTTGGGATGGATTAACAACATAACATTCAAATGCTGCGATCTGTCTGTAAAGAAGTTACCAGTTTGGGGTATAGGTGTGCCCAGCCCAATGCCTATGGGGTATATACAAAGGTTACTAGACCCTCTAGATTCTTGGGGTGGATTAACAACATAACCAATGCTGCGATCTGCCTGTAAAGAAGTTACTAGTTTGGGGTATAGGTGTGCCCAGCCCAATGCCTCTGGGGTGTATACGAAGGTTATGGTGGTTGATCCAGTGTCCGAACACTTTTCAGAAAATCAACGATAGAAAATTAAATATCAAACGAATATCTGTCAAACTTACATAATGAATGCTCAAAGTCCTACAGAAAAAGAAGTGGATGGAATTTTAAAAAGATAACCTAGATTTAATACGATATTCCCTTCCGAGTGAACCCCTTCCCAACGACGCGGCGTTTTGGTCTCTTGAAAAAGGTACTGTATTTCCGAACGTGTGAAACCTATGGGAAAAAGACACAACCTTTGTTTCAATAGTGTGGTTTTCATACGCGTAATCCCACGCGTATGAAAACCCATTTTAGGCGCTTAACTTTACACGTACGGTAATACAATCTGTTCGGAATTACAATCCTTGACTATACTAGATTCTTAGGGTGGATTATTAGCGAGGTATTATCTCCAGAAGATACAACAAAACAAAAGTTACAACAAAAGTTACAATTTTCAGAATACCACCCCTGTTTTTCTTATCTTTCTGCTTTCACACAAATCATCTTATTATCGGATTGCCGTTTAATAATACTCAGCCAGCTGAGCTGGTTGTTGCTGCCGGCACCGCGCTAGCAGCAAGCGAGAGAAATGGCACACACCGCACCGGTCACATTCACAGTCTCACAGACACTCGAATACACGTAGCTCCACGATCCACAGCTCCAGCGCGCAGCGCCGCTATCATGAAGCCATACACACTGTGTGGTAGTAGCACGGGCGCCGAGATCAGAGCCAGGGTTGCCCTACCCATAAACATATACCTCGTTATGGCTTCAAAGTCCAAGAAACATACGAAAACAAAATGAACATACTTCCAAAGTGACCGAATGACAATCAACATAGTCCAACCAGTCCTGCCAAAGTCTATCCAGCCTCATCGGGCATTTCGAAGAGCTATAAGATGAAGTTATAAAATGCCCAATTATCCGTCTCTTCTGTGTACGGAAAAAGCAGGAAGACAGAAGATAGAAAGTTACGGCAAAATGGCCGAGATAGACGAAATGCATGCTGGGAGAATTATCTTTGGCATCATTTCATATGCATCTGCGCCGCGCTGGGGTCCGAAGTTTATTGAAGGGGGTTTCCCCATATCGCCTCTGCCTTCTCATCCTCCTTTTTATTTCCCGATCAAAGAAGATGAATTGAAATAATATCCAAAAGTCATTTTGAGTAAAATGAGAAGCATCATAGCCTATTAGAACGAAATTACAAAATTCATGTTTTACTAGTAAAAAAATGCAAAATCGCGGGCACTCAGTGCAGAAAAAGGAAACCTCAGACAACCCCACACTCCAGCACTTCAAAAACAATCACAAAACTCCGGTACATGTAGTTCAGCAGTTTGAATGACTAAAGATACAAACACATTTGTTAAACAGCCGGATTCCAAAGTAGTCTAGAAGTGTCAGCTTATGGAGACAGGCAACCCGACATCGACTAGTACGCTTAGCTATCGACGGCTAGCTATAAAGGACATGATGAAGTTCTTATTTTCATCCATTCGGTTTTTTGTTTGTTTGTTTGTTAATTCTTCATTCTTCTTTTTTTTTCTGCTCAAATTGTCATGAGTGGAGTTATCAGAGTCAGCCGGCTCAGTGTGCGATTTTGATCCTTTTTAGATACCTTTATGCCTATTTGTGTGTACATCCGCTGACTTATCCACTATAATCTAAATACATTTTGGAGATAAGTTTTAGATCTCCCTGAATAGTGAATACACTGTGCAGATTAGAGGAACAACTGGCAGCTAACTATTGAATGCCCAAACCACTGTTTTTCAGTACTTATCATGTTTCTAACACCATATAGCGCCATCTGGTGTTTCTAACACTAGATGGCGCTATATCAAATGTACACATTCAATCGAACTGCCCAAGCAATGAATGAGCGTTTGAAACCAAGGAGTTATCACAGAACACGTCTCATTCATTGGAAAAACATTGAAGGCCCTTGTATACAAAGGTTGTATTCATGGGTGTCGATGCCGGGAGAATGGGGGGGGGGGGGGGTATATATCCAAAAAAAATTGAGGTGGGGGGATGGCATGTATTATCATCCCCCCCCCCCATATTTTTGGATTTAAAAAAAAAAAGAATTATGATACATTAACTTAAAACTAATCCAAACTCATTATGTTTGATCTTGGAATACCATCCCATTCTTCAATGATTAGAAGTAATGAAATAAGAAAGGCCTAATTTCAATGCGTAAACATCGAAGAAAATTCATTCGCTCGCATTGATATTCTCAATTAAGGGGTTCCATCCATTGGCATACCTCCGTGCATTCCTTCTTTTCATTAAAAACCATTCTGGGATGCTCTAAAATGCAAGTTTTATAGACAGATTTTTGAAAAAAAGTCCCTGGTGTGGGAGGGGAATAGCCCTCCCACACCCTCCCCCCGCTCGGTCACTTCGCTCAGTGGCGTGTATAGGGAGGCAAGGGGGCATGTGCCTCGGGCGGTATTTGGAGGGAGCGCAAAAAAAAAAACTCGCAAAGGGGAGAGAGAAAAAAAGGGGGAAATGAAGAAAAATCATAATCCTTACGGATTATGCCCTCAAATCCGCAGGGTAAATACACTAGAAATCTAGTTTTTGAAGGTTTGAAATGCGAAAATTTTCCAAAGCTCGGTCGCTTTGCTCCCTAGCATAATTATTTTCTTCAGGATCTCGTAATTTTGCGCTCCCAGAATAGGATAAAATGTATAAAACAGCATTATTTTGCAAAGGTTCAACTTTTGAAAGAAATTTTAACTTCAGGCAGCCTTGCTGAATTTCTCGACTCTTTCTCAAGCCTAGACTATAGGGTTTTCTTTAGTTTTGCTTCCGATTGTAGAAGTGAGTGAATAGAAAACCGTTTGTCAATGTATAAAATTCGAGTTTTTCTATACCGCTCAACTGCGGTGGTCAATTGCAAAATTTCCTGTGTAAAATGCACAAGAAATTGCGTTTTTTAGGGTTAAAAATTGAAAAATTTGCCGCTCAGTCGCTTTGCACCCTCGTTTTGGCACTCTTGGGGGGGGGGGGGGTCGTAACTTCATTGTTTTCCCCGGGCGCCATAATCCCCAGATACGCCACTGGCTTTGCTCCCTCGCCGGTCATCCCCCCCCTCCCCCCCCCCCCCCCTAATCATGAACAGGATCGACACCCCTGGTCGTATTTCACAAGAAAAACTCCAATCTCCCTAGTTGAGCCCGAAGAAACTTAGGATTTTTACATGGATCTAAACCCTACCTTAGTATTTATTTGTAGGTCTATTTTTTTCTTCAACCTTTGTCCTGATCAATTATTGAAAATCAAATTTACCGTTATGTTACAGTGTGTATTGTATAATTGTATTGGCTAACATTACTGATGGAAAGAAGTGTAGGTCATTTTCCTTTAGTATGGAGGAAAATTCTTCATAGTTTGTATTTCTCGGTTCACTTATAATAATATTTCGAAGATGATATAAACGCAATGACAGTAATAACATATTCTGTTAAAAAGATTTAATTACAAAATAAATAATTTCAGTGTTACAAAAAGGAAAGTGTATCAACTGGAACATTTCTTCTATTCCTTAATTCTAAATGCTTAATTGCTCAATAGAACCTTGTCAATGTCACTCTATTATCATACATTTTCCGGGCTAATAAGATTTGTAGATTGAATTTTTAGTAGTTTTAATTACTTTCACGAGATGATAGTGGCATCCCCTTCTCTCTGCCTTCACCTAGTCCAGTGGCGTATCTGGACCGGGCGTAACGGGGAGGGGGGGG
The DNA here is from genome assembly GCA_025618425.1 of Heliocidaris tuberculata. Taxonomy (NCBI): domain Eukaryota; kingdom Metazoa; phylum Echinodermata; class Echinoidea; order Camarodonta; family Echinometridae; genus Heliocidaris; species Heliocidaris tuberculata. Next base: position 38,940,565 of record CM046834.1, on the reverse strand, counting down.
GGGGGGGAGTCCGAGTTAATGGTGATCCATGTACTTTAGCAAGAAAATGTTCTGGGTCGTAATTTACATACCATGGATTGGGGGAGACTTTTTTTTCACCCATCTTTTTTAAATTTCAAATCTTGTGATGTTGATTGTGGTGATACTGTTTGGACAATAACAGATGCGGTGTTTAATGAATTAATGATTTTTTGTGAGCGAGTGGAGAGAGCGAGCAAAAACTATTGGCCACGGTGGGTTTTTTGTTTTTGTTTAATTGCAGTTTTTGACAGGTACATTGTTTATAATGTATTGGGAAATTTATTGATTTACTATTGTATGATAGTTATATTAAAAACAAATGACTCCATGAAATCAAGGATCATTGCTGGTTAAGAAACATAAAAAAAGATTTTAGATACTGTAGACATCTGTATTGATATAAAAATGTGTGATCTAGATGATTTAACAAATGACGCAAAACGACTTCGTCTCTCAGTGTGAGGGTAAGCTACAAGATATATTTAATAACCAAATAAAACTTGACCTCTTCCATGATAAAAACAATGGAGAGGGTAACAAATTTGCCGACATATCGAATTCAAAACTTCCATCAAAGAAGAAAAATATCTAAAAATTCTTACTGATCGAAACATAAGACAAAACATCTGCAAACTTCGCATAAGCTCACATAACCTACCAATTGAAAAAGGAAGACATCATCGCCATAGGCGTAGGCAGGGATGCCCAGGGGGCCATGCCCCCCCCCCTATTCAGCCCCTAAAAAAAAAAAAAAAAAAAAAAAAAGCGAGAGCGAAAAAGCGGGGGAAGTGAGAGAAAAAAGACTAAAAAGGCGCTACAAACCGTTATCTTTCTCTCAGAATTTGCCAAAACGTCAGCTCCCCCTCCCTGCACCCACCCGTTACATACAGTGCAGTATTGCGTCCAAATAAGTGAAAAGCAGTCCGGACGTCGAACTAACTTTCCGCCTAAAAAAAGGTGCTAGGAGCCGTTTCTCTCAAATTTGCTATAAAACGTAAGAGCTTTCGCGCTTCGCGCGGGAAGGGGGAAACTCCCCCCTCCCTGCACCAACCCCTGGATACAGTACAGTATTGCGTCCAAATAATTGAAAGCAGCCCGGGCGTCGAACTAACTTTCCGCCTAAAATAAGGTGCTACGAGCAGTTATCTTTCTCTCAAATTTGCTATAAAACGTCAGAGCTTTCGCGCTTCGCGTGGGAAGAGGGACATTTCCCCTCGTTGTATACAGTGCAGTATTGCGTCCAAATAATTGAAAAGCAGTCAGGCAGGGCGTCGAACTAAAACTTTCCGCCTAAAAAAATAGTTTGCTACGAGCTATTATCATTCTCTTAAATTTGCTAAAACGTCAGAGCTTTCGCGTTCGCGCGGGAAGGGGGAACTCCCCCCCCCCCCTCCCTTTACCCACCCCTGTTACATACAGTGCAGTATTGCGTCCAAAAATATGATTGAATAGCAGTCCGGACCTCGAACTAACTTTCCGCCTTAAAAAAAAGGTGCTACGAGCCGTTATCTTTCTCTTCGCATGCTCATCACCAATTTCGCACACTTCGCGTGCTCACAACCGCCACCCCCTAAAATGAAATCGTGGCTAAGGTTGGATCCTTCACGTCTGCCCCCCCCCCCCCTATTGAAAAATCCTGGATACGCCTGTGATCATCGCCCTCACAAAATACCACCGAATATACGTTTTTGTGAAGAATGTATAGTATGCAAACAGTAGGAGACGAATTTCAATATGTCATGCAATATGATAAATTTAGAATAAGAAGAGAACTGTTTTGATAACCTTAAAGCACTCAATGATAATTTTGAAAAAATAAACAGTTTGGAGAGATTCATATTCATAATGTCACTCAAAGAAGACGCTCTCATAAAAGAATTCGCCAATTTTTGCGATATACTATAAATTGATCAACGTGGTAAGCTTTAAATTGTTTATTATTAGGCATATCTATATAATCATAGTGTATAAGTATATCATATGTTTATAATTCTTTTAATTAACACGATAAAAACTATTTTCGAAAATCAACTGAAGGCAATTTCAATAGCCCTGTCTATCACCTTTAGAAATGTGCGAACATTACAATGGCATATTACGTAATCCGAACCTGATTTCTATGGGCAGTATAATAATTATTATTATTACTGTTCTGATTATTGATGTTATATTCGAACAAAATATTGATGGGTATGTCAATGAAGTTCAATGAATAAATATATACATGCATACATGTTTGATGATATTCCAGATTCATTTCAATTCATAACATAAGAAACTACGTTGAATATTCTCTATTTGGGCTTATCTTACCGTATAATGAAGTTTGGCTGCATATAACTTAACACACACATCAACGTTTTGCGAGGCCGCATTGCCGCCGAGCAATTTTTTACAAAATGTCCATATTTTATGTTTTAACAGCAATTTGATAAAATACCATGTAATAACTTCCTCACCTAAAGCTATGGTCACAAATCAGGGCGGCGACCGACCGATTTGTAGCCTGCTCGGGCGCCGCTGGAATTTAGGCATCGCCCAACGATTTTTGGAGAAGTCGAGCGGGCTGTAAAGTCCCAGCGATGCCTGAGCGGTGCCCTGTCGATTTCCCCTCGGTCGCCGATCGAGCTTCTCCGCGCGGCGACCGGGTAGTGACCGCCTGATGACCCATCGATTCCCGGGCGGCGACAGGGTGGCGACCGCTCGGCAGCCTTTGATCTTGCGGCGACTGGGTGGCGACCGCTCGGCAGCCTTTGATCTTGCGGCGTTGATTTTTGACCTAAATCGCTCGACGGCGACCGTTTGATTAGGACGGTGCCCGGGCGGCGACCGCTGGTTTCCCGTCGATCGCTGGTCGATTTTTGATCAAAACTGAGCGAAATCGGGGGAGCTTCTCCGCGCGGCGTCCGGACAGTGACCGAATGATGACCCATCGATTCCCGGGCTGCGACCGGGCAGCGACCGCTCGGCAGCCTTTGATTAAGCGGCTTCGATTTTTGACCTAAATCGCTCGACGGCGACCGCTCGATTAGGTCGGTGCCCGGGCGGCGACCGCCCGGACACCGAGCGTATTTTGGGCGGCGAGTGAAAAGTGACCAGGCGCCGCCGAAATTTTAACTCCGCGCTAAAACTTCAGAGGCGACCGAGCGATGCCCTGTAAAAAAACAGCGGTACCCAGGCGGCCGCCGCTCGGTGCCCAGGCGAAATTGGCTAAAAACTCGCCGCCTGGCCGTCGAGCAGGCTGATTTTCTGGGATGGGACCATAGCGTAACTGAAAAGTCGGGGGTTTTTTTCTTGAGAAATTAGTCATTGTCAAACTACCTCCCCCCCCCCCCCTGCTTCATGCAAATATGCTTGTACTTCTACATCTTTTACTCTACACTTTTTCTTCATTCCTTTCTTCTCTCTCTCTCTCCTCTCTTTTCCATCTCTCTTTAACATTTACCTCTCCCCTTCCTTTGACTAAGTTTCTGTCATTTTCTCTCCATTCTCGCTTTTACACATAGTCTGCAAGCACAGAACCTAATTTGACACTTTATCAGAAATTCATTTTGTCTTGGGAGAAGCCTAGCCCAGCTACCTACTGGTCGTGTCAATATAGGAGCAGCTATAGTACATGGCCTATGGTAGTCTTATAGTGCAGACACTCTTTTACGACTGACCAGGGTTTGTGCCTGCAAACTACTTTACACCCCCCCCCCCCCGTTCGTTCTCTCTCTCTCTCTCTCTCTCTCTCTCTTTCCATCACTCTCTCCCCTCTTTCTCTCCCTCTCTCTCTCTCTCTTCCTCCACTCACTCTCTCTCTCTCTCTCTCTCTCTCTCTCTCTCTCTTTATTCTCTCAGCTTTGTTGCATTCATGGAGTTGCTCTCTTCTACCATTTTCTCTCTGGCTCTTGTCACTTTTTTCTTATTCGAGGGGAACCCTCGTTTGGCTATGCATTCAACAACATCATTCGATTTCTTATAATTTTATACGATAGGTAAAATTAATTTGGAAGAAAGGAAAAAAATCAGAGTACATATCTATATTTATTGAGGCTGTATATACAATTTATATATAAACAAAATACTGATTTATAGTATACTTTCTATTTTCCTTTTTATTTTCCCTTTTCTTCAATGGACATCATTCGTCCATTGTGCAAAGCAATAATAGCATATACTAAGAGTGTGAACAGAGACTGCTTATGTACTTGTACTAACATTGTAGTTGATATTTGCGTCGATTATGACAACTAAATAACATCCGACAGATTGTCGAGGGTAATGATAATTATTGTAACGAAATTGGGTTGAATTTCGTAAGAACGGGTTAAAACAGTTTAGTTTGGGTGCAGAAATATTTGTTTTGGTCGATTACCGCATTACATTACATCAGGAGGGGTGCAACTTGGCTTACAACGAGAAGCAGAACTGATGGTGCACAACAAGGCTGACAACGAGATCAGAACTGGTGGTAGAGTAATGCGTACCTCTTATAAGTGACATGGCCTTTACGGTTGCAGCGGTATTGTAGAGGAACTTTTGACGGTTTGCAGAGACTTATCTGGTTCGACAAGGTGGTACATTTCCGACGTGCTCCTCCTCAGCTAGGGCCATCCTGACCGAAACCGCAGCTCGAGATTGTAAACACTATCAAGCGCAATTACGCTACACGTGGTGTCAGGAGTGGGATTTGTCGACCAGGGCAAATCCACCGCTATGGATCCGGAGCAACCACCAGCGGCTGCCGCGATGGCATACTTGGGGAGAAAAATGGCTCAGATAGATGGAGGTAAAGTGGAATGAAACTAGGCAAATACCTCATTAGAGTCAAGCTCTAGAAGAGGTAAAGGTCCACTTGGTGATGATCAGGTAGAGAAAGCAGATAGAGTCTGTTTCTAGATGGGAAGGTGAATGGTCAGTCTCTAACCATGCTGATAGGTACTGGGTCCACAACCGCCTTAATATCTGAACCTTTTTTGACCAGATTGCCAAAGACGGAAAGCCGTTCGTTTTTTCGCCCTCTCGAAGTACCGCCCAGGGCACGTGCCGCCACTATTTATGATCTGTTTTGGTGAATTTTTCTTTTGTTGTTCAAAAATATTTGATGAATTATTAGCGCGAGGAGGACCACACCAGAGGAACATCATTCATGTGACCGTATATTGTAGCTTGTCATAATTTGCTAAAGTAACTTGGTATTAAGTTTTATCTAGTTTAAAATATTTTTCGGAATTGTTTTCACCTGTGGATAGCTTAGGGTCTCTCTAATTAAATTACACATTTTACACTCAAGTTCAAAGGGGCAAAGGCCACTTTGTGAAAGGGTGCAAAATCCAGACTTGACTAGAATTTGCGGTGACGTATCCAGGATTTTGAAAGGAGGGGGGTCTAAATGCAGGGCTGTCAACTTTGGGGAACTGCTTGGAGGGAGATTCGTTTTTCTTCTTCTCGCCAGCCCTCTAAAAGTCGCTCAGCTGGGGGGGGGGGGGGGGGGGGGGGGTGGCAATTTTTTTTTCACCAGCCCTCCAAAATTCGCTCAGTGGGGGGGGGGGGGGGTTATCAAATTTTATGGGGTCCATTTCTCCTCCATAATTCTCTGACAAGGAAAAAAAAGGTATCAGTTCTGAAAAGGAGATCCGTATTTTTTCCTTCTTGCCAGCCATCTAAAAGTCGCTCAGTGGGGGGAGGGGGGGGGGGGGGTTGGGAGGCGGAAAAAAAAATTCCCCAGCCCTCCAAAAGTCGCTCAGAAGGGGGGGTATCAGATTTTAAGGGGTCCAGAATTATCTGACAAGCAAAAAAAAAAAGAAAGAAAAAAAAGGGGGTATCAGTTCTAAAGGGGGGAGGATTTTTCCTGTCACAAGTTGTCAGGGGGCAAATATTTATTTTTCATTTTTTCATTTTTTGGTTAGTTTTATAACGTAAGCTGACTTGCTCCGTCAACCATGACGTTTTGATATAATATTCATCAGGACATACAGAGAACAAAGCCTGTTCTTAAATGATCAGAATATGAACAATTTAAAGCCTTTTCGTGACTCTCAAACTTTGCTGATACCAGCCAGAACAAAGACAAATATTTGTGAAATGTCAATTTTGCTCCTTTTCGCAAAAGTGGCATTTGCTCACTCAAGAATAATATGTCCTTAGATTGTTTTGGTGTCATATTAAATAGTGAGATTTTCAATAGCATCAAAATTTCCAGAATACATTTTGAAATATTCATATTAGGAGACTTTTTCCAATGTTTAACTTTTTTGGGGGGGGCGCGCTTTATGGAATCATATAAGATATAGATGGTGTGGTCAAGCCCAAAATGGGCTGATGGATTGTTGAAGTACTTTATGTTACTAATCTCAATTAAACCATATATCTTGTGACTTCAAGTGATATAGCGATGGCGATTTCATCATTATTGTCTCCTATTTCTGTATATATAGTCTCTTTTGATTAGTCATTTCGAGAAAAAAAATCAAGCCATTCAAGTTGGCTCTTTCTCCGCTCTGGATCTAGGCCTACGAGCTACCCTCAAATTTAATCCTTTATTTGACTGACTCGACCGTTCAAAATCTGGAACCAGATAACCGGCTGACACAGGTTCATTCCTTCCAGCGTCGTTCTCGTAATGGTGGACGCCATCCCTGGATGAACTGGACGCCATCGATGTCAATGATTTATCTGAAGTTGTGTCTCTATCAATGATGTAATCATTGAAGGCTTGGTGAGTGGTGGTAATGGTACTCGCTGATTCCGCGATGCCATGATTGCTCGTTGTAAGGACATGAAGGGGTAACGGCGGCGGAGGGGGCGGTGGCGGCGAGACGAGACATCTCTGACATCGACGGCCAAATGCGATGATGACGCAGCCGAATATTGAGATTGCTACTAAAACTACCATGTATGCAAGTATGAGAACTCCTTGAGCACATGCAAGACAAGAAAATAAATATGAAATTGTAGATTGTCGTTAATAAATAGAAAATAAACAAAAATACATTTACAAATTTTAGGTATTGTCAGTGACAAATACTAGCCATGAAAACAAAGAATGATTTAGAATTAACCACAAAAGAAAGGCATTTTATAAACTATGAATCATCTTTATAACTTACCCACATACAAAAGTGATGTTAAATTCATTTTTATAATTTCATATCAATGACATTCATTAGAGTTGATAATATTGGTGCCGTAATCAGAAGAATACTCATAATGATACAATCGTCCGGAGTAGCTTGCAGTTCAAATATACAAATGACAATTAATGTAGCAAAGGAATCCGTTACAGTAATAGATCCATAGGTAAGTCGACAGAAAAAATAGCATGGTGAAGAGATACTAGTAGTCGATTTTGAACACTAGGGGAATTATTGGTTGTAATCGCAAATATTATGACATAGTTCTTTTGCGTGTATATGCATATATTCCAAAAAGGGAGGATAACTCTGGGGAACTTTGATTTAAGCTACGCAACCATTATTATTCTCTCATTTCCTTTCACATTGTATTTATTTCCACGAGAGTTGCCAAAGCTGTTGTATATGTTATTTACTTACACTTGTGTATATATATATATATATATATATATATATATATATATATATATATATATATATATATTATATTGAAACAGGTGAGAAATGTTATTTCGAGTGTGGGTTTTGACAAAGGATTTTGAAAATCATAACAACTTATACTGATATCCCTCTGTATGCTAGGGTTCCGAATAAGAATGTAGACTCACTGGCATTAGATCTGGCGCTGGCTACTAAAGAAGGAGAAATTTGTTGAATGCTGGTGACTGCGTTAAGAACCACGGGACCATCTCCTGATCGACGCTGGAGACCCGAAATCAAAGCCTGACTGACTTTACTTGCCGTGATCGTATTTGAATTCCCATCTGTAGACTGAATAATGACCAGGAGATTTGTCTTTAATCAGACAAGAAAAGTTAACTTTGTTGGCATTTCTCTTTTCATAAAAAACATAAAGAACCAAAATTACAACAAAGGATTACTGCCGTATTCCGTACAAGTGCATTTGGGAAATTTTGACGTCACGTGCTTTGCCATATTGGGTCTTATCACCGACTAGAATTATATAGTTTGGCTCTTTAAACAATATTCTGATATATATCATCCCAAGAAAGGTAATTGCTAGTGACAACACAACATTAAGTTATTCAAACAATTTTTTTTTGTTGCCATGTTAAACAGTAGGCTACCATTTACTTCAAATGAAAGTACTAATGCAAGTCTAATGCATTTTAAGAATTCTTTATAGAGGTGGGGATATTCCCCTCGAGCGAAGTGCAAAATGACGTGGGGTCCATAGCCTTGTCTCAATCTAAAATGGTTGAAAAAGTAGGAATGCCCGATCTCCTAAAGCCCCCCCCCCCCCCCCCCCCCATTCTCACCCTTCCGCATACTCTCGTATACAGTAACCTCTGGGTAATTGTCATAGCAGGCAACTTACCACTGTCAAATCGATAGTATCGGTATCTTGGGGAGCCTTTCTGCAGACAATAAATATGGCGGCATCTTCTGCAGCAGCTTGTATCTGTGGAAACTTTCTAATGTCGTCACAAACAGCATCAACCGTCATCCCCTGGTGTAAAATGGAAGGATAAATAGGTAGGTTCGAATCTACACAATGCCCGTCTTCTTTTGTATTTAAGAAACTCGCCGTCAGCAGATTACTAAAGAAGCAAGTACATTTACCTGCATGCATTGAAACTTTTGTTTTCCTTATATCGAAATGCGTAATAAATCCATCGATCTACTCTCTCTCGCATAGACATTCTCACATTTTGCCCCTCTATTTCTTCATAGCTACTAGGTGTTAAAGAAACAGTGGACACTTTTAGTAGTTAATATCTCAAAAATTTTACCTCGTATCCTACTGAGATGTTTACATTGTAAAGTCTAAGGATGTAAAATTTATTGGGAGCAAGTTTCATGACATTTCTCTGAATATTTCATTAGATTTTCATGATTTGGAAAAATCTAGGCCACAAAATCTGTGGGTACAGTAATCAATTCAAAACCCAACAATTCCCATTGTGTGTTGCAGCTATCATTTCTCCATGCCAACCTATCCATTGTCATTAATGATTCATGACTCTGGGTTAAAAAGGTGTCCCGGAATTTCAGCTGCCATGTACAATGGGTATTGTTGTGTTCTGAATTGATTACTGATGCAGAGATTTTGTAGCACTGATTTTTCAAAAAGTAAAAAAAATCTAATTAAATATTCAGAGCAACATTGAGAGCAACATTTTAAGAAAGGTATTCAGAGAAATGTAATAAAACTTGCTCTTAATAAAGTTTACATCTTTCAACTTTACATTGTTTAAAATCTCAGTCTGATACAATGTATAATTTTTTAGTTATTAACAATCACTAGTGTCCATTGTTTGTTTTTTTTTACACCTAGTATTATTTATTTTCTTTTTCGCTCTCTTCAACGTTCTATTTCACCCCTTCTCCTTTTTCGTGCCCCTCGGTCTACATATACATGTCAATGTTTGGGCATATTGCCAAGTCACCCTTTCTTTCATTTTTGTCACCGATGCATGGCTTTATCTTGTTGTTACAGACTCTACACTTGTCTAAAGTCAATTTCGAAATGAAAACGTTGGAAATAAACAATACATAATATACAAAAAATATGATAATTTTTCGTCGGTTATGAACGATTTTTTTTTAAAGTAACAGATTTAATTCTTTAGACTTATTTGTTCGTGCATGTATAGCCGTTAATGAATTTTGTAATCAATTTAATATCGTAAAACATAGTTTTAATGAAATTAGATGTCTATGTATTGTACCACAGGCATGATCCACAAGTCGAACGTCAGCAAAAGACGAACGCAATTTTCTGATACATCATTTTCCCCGCCAGATTCACAGCCAAGCACAGAAGTTCCATCTATCGATAGAGGAAGATTTCTTTCATCACTTGGTTCATCTTCCCGTCCCATCAAGTATCCGGGTTTATGTCTGTAACCAGTCAACCTTGCTTCGGATGCCATCTTTTCGCAGACTCCCCATGGATGGCAAGGAGGAGTAAAGCACTCGCGTTCCTGTATTGGCCGACAAATGAAACCTTGGGAGCAGCTAAAAATTGATTGGTCGTCTGACTCGTAGAGGTTGAAGGTGTCGTCTGCGACAGCCAAGCAAGAAGATGGCCCACACCATACCTGGAAAGAGAAAACGGAATAAAGGACCCTCATTTTGTTAGATCTTCAACAAAATGAAATTATAAATACTTTTTTTTTTTCAATTCGGTCTTTTTTGGAAAGGAATCTGATATTATATGTTGGTTATTTTCATCCGTTTTTATTTATTGCGAGAACAACTTTTTCTTTCTTTCTAAAGTAACTTGCCAATCTAATTTAAGGCGCGACATAACATATTATTCAAGGGATTCTGTATCAACTGGTTGGGTTTGAACAAGACGTACAGTAATGTAAATCTAAATTTGTTAATCTATCGAAATGGGGACCTTTTGTAATATTTCGTCGCTGGTTTCCCGAACCGACGTATCTCCTGTATTTAAACCTATGCGAGTATGTCGGTTTGCGAAACCAGTGACGATTTGTTTGGCATAGGCGAATGAGACGGGGGCTGGAGGCTGCAGCCCCCCCCCCCCCTAAAATTTGAAAGCATCATTATTATCGCCTCATTATTCGGGCAGCCACACATTTATATTTAATCACTATGTTGTACATTTATAACTTTCATATCTTATCTAAAATATCTAATGATGAAATGACATTTTCACTATAAAATTACCCAAATTTTTCCTAGCTCGCACAATACAGAAACAGGCAAGATACGTCAGCCCCCCCCCCCCCCCCCCCCTTGTGAACGTATAGCCTTTGTTGGCTGGGTAGGGTCTTGAGTCTTTGTATGTCTAACACATTCCTATAGTTTGCACAGCAAATTGTTTGGAAACATAGGGCTTTACGTTTTAAATAGGGGTTATGTCAAAAGTAAAATAAATACACACAAGCGGACGAAACAAACTTTTGAACAGAAGATATGCCCATCATCGCAGCGGCATCGGTTGCAGTCTTGTTGCCAGGTCTCGTCATGAACACGTAGATGTCGACCAGAATGACATGACCTCGGCATGGGATCATAGCCGATTACTGCAGAAGAGAGGAAAGAGAACATAAGTGTTATTGGTAAAATGTAAGAGTTGTAAAGAACAAAATGAAGCATGTTATAATCTGATATAGTTCGAATTCACTGCAAAGATTTAAGTGACCGATCACCCAATATCACTTTTAAATATCTTCACAAAACTATATGATTTTCCTGAATGTATATTTCTCACTTAAAATCGTTATCAGGGTCTATGCACAAAGTGAAGAGTGAAGACTTTCCCGTCTATCATTCAAATAGCAGTGTTGAAATTTAAGGAAGAAACTCTAGGTATCAAGTGATGATGATTTTTATACATCTGCTACATCTTTCCACTGACCTTGTGAACAGGTTGTTCCGTTTCTTCCTAGTGGACAGTGACATGTATACGATGCCATACCATCGACACACGTACTACCATAGGCACATGGACTAGAAAGACATTCATTGATATCTGGAAGAACACAATGCATGATAAAAAAAAATCAAGATTTATCAAATAAAAGAAATGACTCTGTAGAGCGATTCCTTCTACCAGTATTACTCAATTTAAATTAAAAAGATACACTGATTATGGAATTTCATTAAAAAAACTAAACTGAGATGGTCCCCAAATGGTCTTATGTTTAACCCATGGCACAAGATTTGGCTATGGGAACACAAAAACTTGTGAACTGGAAACTTTACAAAAAACTTGTTAAAAAAATTACATGACGATGGTGCTCAAGGACCCCCTATTTCAGACGAGACAACGGGCAGAATTTCTATATAGAGTGGTATATATTTGAGTCGCATGCATCCCTACTTTTGCTGCACACCTCAGATACTGTATATGGGATGATCACTCAATCTTCCGACACAATTCATATTTCAGGCATTATCGCTGTAATGCGTCTTATGAAGAGAAACACCCACAACATCATTCGTAGTCAACAACACTAAAATATGTAAATTTGTCACATCGTACTATTTCAAACACGACACTTACATTTGACTGTCAACTAGATGAGTCGTCACTCAATAATGGCGAGTCAGTGACTTACTTATTCTACAACTAGGTCCGGCGAATCCATCTGGGCACTGGCAAAGAAACCAGTTGATACCGTCCACACACTTCCCTCCACTGTGACAGGGGTTTAGGCGACAGTCATCTACATCTAAAATGATGACAATGATACAGAAAACGACGCAATAACGTTAAAGAAATTGATAAGAAGCCAGTAAAAGCCATACTGGCACTTCGCTCCATCGTGACAAGAGGGCTGGTCACATTTGTCCGATAACAGTAGCTATAACGAGATTTTCAATTAAAGGTAAAGCTACGGTCACAAAGGTTCGTACGAATCTCACTGTTCGTACGAATTCCGGAGTTCGTAAATGGGGCATAGATTCTTACGGCCTTCTTACGAAGTTCGTACGAACGCCGTTTAATTCGCAAGAACAACTTAAGACCTTCTTGAGAAACGAAGTGATTTTCGGTTATACTATGGCCCTAGAGTTCGTACGTTTTTCGCAAGAATGCCTTGAGTTATTCTTTCGTCAGACTTACTGCCATCTTATGATTTTTGTTATCGCAAGATGGTCGTACGTGCAACTCACAGCACTCTCAATTCACTCGTAAGATCTTACGAATTTTTGTATGTTTTGTCGGGTTGCTAAAAGGCGCTGCCGTGTACTGTCAAAAATTATGTGACTGTTGAAAGTTTGATACTTTCAAGTTGGCAGTAGTGCCAAGGAGACTACAACTACATCTTGCATCTGCAAGTAGAGGAGGCTTTATACCCCCTAAAACTCAACAATTGCACAAATTGTGTACCTACGCCTTACGAGCACCTTACGAACGCCTTATAAACGCCAAGAGTCGTTCGTAAGAGCACCGTACGAATTTCCGTTCGTAAGGTGTTCATACGTAAGAGCCCTCTATGAACAACTTAAGGCGTTCTTACGATCATCGTAAGAATTTAAGGCTTCTAGAATTGTCTCTCGACCCTACAAAATCTTGCATGGTTCTTACGATATTCTTACGGCCGCCTTACGAAGAGGGGGTTTCGTACGACATTGAAAAAAATCTTGGACAAGACCATCGACCAGGCTGCGAACTTACGAACGGTCTACGAACGCTGGTTTCGTACGGCCTTCTTGAGAAGATCTTACGAAATGGTCTAAAAATCGTTCGTTCGGCGTTCGTAGCAGTTATTAATGGTATTTGTGACCGAGGCTTAAGATAGTGTGAACGTGTGCATGCTCGTGTTTGTTAATAGTAGGGCAACTCTGGGTTGTACCTTTAATGAAAAATCTCGTTATCGTTATCATTTTTGGAAAATGTGACCAGACCTTTAGGCGGCAGTTCCACATCTATCATTATGACACTGAAAACGACACAATGAAAACGATTTTTAAAAGGTGATATCATCATTACACTTCCCTTCATTAAATCATCCACATCTCCAGGTAATGAATGTCATAAAATAGCATGATAGCACAGGTGGTGTCATCTATTTAAAAAAATATTCAGTTACGCAACAAAGTAATTGCAGATTGCAATTATACAGCGGTTTTAATTTGCAATTCAGGACACTGTAATATTATGTTAAAAGTTCTTTCTTATTAGTTTGATATCAACAAAATGGTGTTTTTTTTTTGTACTTTCACAGGAGACGACAGAAGATAATCGTGATGACATTCACCGTATTTCGTCCATGCAAAGTATCATCATTTTTTCAGAAGAGACACATAATATAAATGAAAGAAGAAAAGTTGTTTTTTTTTAATTTCACCTGACTTACTTTTCTCACAATTTACTCCTTCAAAACCGTCTTTGCAGATGCAAGTATAAGACTCTCCACTTGGAATACACGTCGCCCCGTTCTCACATGGTTTACTCGAGCATATGTCCTGGATAGCTGCAAAATTGAGAGAAATATCAATAATTATGGAGTTCCTTAGCCAACAGTCAATCGGTGTCTGTGTTTGTTTCCTCCAATTTTCTATCGATATGCCAGTAGAGAGTGTGATATTTAAACATTCTTGGTTAGAGTATGAACTGGAGGACATGCAGATGGAGAGTAACATTTACCATAGACTCTAAGCGGTGAAAGAGGAGGATTATTTTCACTTCTAAAACCTCAAAAGATTGGGAAACAGTTAAAGGGCACAGCGGAATTTAATATACCCATTAGTTTATATTCTTTTTTATTATTCTCACATCTGCCAAACGCAATTATCAATGTGGCGTTTTTCAGCAAAAAGCCTACATTGTGTCCTTTTAAGTATATGTCTACGTTAGCTTCCTCCTTTTTCTTATCAATGTGCCGGTACAATGTGATATCTTAACATTTTTGTTATAGCAGGTACTTAGAAGGGCTTGTACATGGGAGAGTACCCGGTACCATCGAGTCTTATCGATTCAGGAGGATGGGGACTATTTACAATTGTGAAAAGGCCCAGGGAAATTTGAATCGCTTTCAAGGGATTCGGTAACTTTGTGGAGGCTTGATTCAATAAATTGTTTAATTTTGATATCTTTCTTGTATAGTGATGTCCAGAAGGATAAATAAATAGCCAGGCATAGATGAGAAAGGTTTTCAAATATATAGTGCTATTACTAAGATATCTATGACTGAATACTCCCATTTACGAAATGCTACTATAAAGCTTATGGCTATACGCTTTAGTCTAACACTGAGTCTATGGGGCAAAATGAGTCTGGTATTTCCGGTCACTTGCATATGTTTACTTTTGTGAAGCACATGATGATTGTGAAGTACTTTTTTTCTCTGGGCTTCATTTTTACACCATATTACATACATTGATAGCATGTAAGACCAGGCAGCTCAGATTTTATCAAGCCTCTACAAAGATACCAAATCACTTTAAGCTTCTAGTTCTGAATATTTTCACATACGGTTTGCCAGAATAAAAAAAGGGAAATTTGATACACTAACGAAAATGATAGTTCAGTGTCTACAATAAAAAAAAATATGTAAAGCATTATAAGGCATGATAACAGTTAACTTGGAATCTCACAAGAAACCAACATTTTTATAGCTTAGATCTCTATATTATTTCATTATATTACGTAAATCACTAAACCAAAATCAAATAAACCTTGTTATATATACTTGCTTCACCCTACAATAATTATTCCCCATAAAATCTCCTCCTACCTATCTGACAGGATGTTCCTTCCCAGTCGGTTGGGCAGAGACACATGAAGGATTGGCCGGAATCCTCACAGACTCCATTGTTACGACACGTACTTGAGTCACAATGACTCACAACTATGTGAACGGAGAAATAAAAAGTAGGAGCAATGATAATAATAATTATAATAATAATAATAATAATAATAATAATAATAATAATAATAATAATAATAATAATAATAATAATAATAATAATAATAATAATAATAATAATAATAATAATAATAATAATAATAATAATGATAATAATAATACTAATAATGATAATAATAATAATAATAATAATAATAATAATAATCTGGATTTATATACCGCCTAATACATCTACGATGTCTCTAAGTGCTTTACAGACATAATTATTATTACCCCGGTCATTGGATTCGTATAACAAAATACAAACAAACAAAAATCAAAGAAAAACCAATAGACGAATTCAGTTCTTTGCTGCGGCTATACCTCTTTTGGATTCATCTATATCTGCTAGCTGCTAGGGGTTTTATGAAGTGTTATTTTGGGGGAGGAACATTCATATTTGGAAATTAAATGGATTACATTTTACGCCAACTACTTACATAAGTCCCCACTGCTGTAGGAAAAGAAAGATACTCACGAGAATTGCAGGTCTTTCCTTTCCACTGCTTCGGACATAAGCATGTGAAGTCTGCATGAAGGTCGACACAAGTTCCGTTGTTTCTGCACGTGGTCGCCGAACATTCATCAGTCTCTATACAAAGAAGAGACGCATAGTTGGGAAACATTTTCAATTATGGATATGAATACGACAAACAATAAGTTAGGAAATACACATCTTAAATCATCATTACGTTTGTTTTAAATTGAAATCAAATTTCGATATGTGCTGCTATTCATGCTGGTATAAATAGTATTTTGTGCCACGGAATAAAATTTTTCATAGTTTTACTGATATATGCCAGAGTCAAAACGGCATGAGACTCCTTCATTAAACATACATGAGTAACAAACTATCGGCTCATCTATTTTGAATGTATAACGAAACATGAGTTTCGTTATTAAGGGCCTACTTCGAGTATTTTTACTAAATTTTAACAAGTACTAATGTCGATATCACACTTGTCAGGCACATGAGTTACAAGCCTGTTAACAAAAATCAGTCACACCCTCAGTATCTCTCATATAAATAAACTTACCAGTATGAAAATTATAGTATGTTTCGGACCATTATCAACACAAAATTTTAGTGTTTACTCTATCCAAACAATATTAATATAAACATTCTTTAACATAAATTGTTCATACATACATAGAGGAACACTTTCTCTCTTTATATTGACCTAGTGCTGGTCCAAGCTCTCTTGGACCATGCTTACCAATGTGACAGAACAGACCCTCCCATCCTGGAGTACAGACACACTGAACTGATAAGAGATTGTTGATGCAAGTACCCCCATTCTGACAAGGATCGCTTTCACAATAGTCAACTCCTAAATGAAAAGAGAAGGAATATATTGCTTGTTGATGAAATAGAAGATGTAATTATCTATACAGAAACACAGACTTTATTTCAGGATATTTCTAATAAAAAGACCTTTCAATTTAATTGCCATCATACATCGGTACACAATGATATAATAACTATAAATACATGAAAATCGAATGAAACTTGGCATTTACGTCAGTGAATGATAGACAATCATTAGTTATTCCACATTTCATTTAAAGGCTAATAGTTTGAAGGAAGGGATTGAAACTTATATAAAGGTTTAATTTTTCTATCACGGGCATATTAGGGCCGCATAAGCTATGAAGTCTGCGTTAAGAATGTAACCATACATGCCATCTCCGTGAATTTTTGAATAGTGAAGACCACTTCATCCAAATATTTTCTATATAAAAAGATATCACTCAAGAATAAATGCAAAAGTATGAGCATCGTGGTAAAGTTGTTCATTCACTTGACTCTCGATCAAAAGGTTATTATCATAATTATCAATATTATTATTATCATTATTATCATTATTATCATCATTATTAATATTTTCATTATTACCATAATTATCATTATTATTATTATCATTATCATTTAGCTTACGTTCATGGCAATACAGGCCGGTATATCCCGTGTCACAGATGCAAGAGAATCCTCCATTATTATCAAGACTAATACAGGCGCCATGAGGACCACAAACGTTTGATGGTTGCTGGATGGGTCCACCGGTGCTGGTAGCCCCTGCTGTCACGGTGCAACTATCTATTACTGTAAATGTACGAGATATTGTATAAGAATTATGACACTTTCCCAAAGAAATCCTTGCAATTTTCAGCAGTGCATGTACCATCATAAAACAATGACCGATTTTTTTTTATAGCCTGTATATAGTGTATGTCAGCGAAGTTTATTTGATGTAAAATAAGTATATGATATCAATTTTTATTTATTTGTTTTTATCCTGAATTTGTTGACAAAATGTTGGTTAACGAAATGCCGCTGGGAATGCATTCTATTGATTCTAATATAACCATTTTAGATTTGCTTTGCACGTATTCAAGCCTAAAGGTATAAAGTTGTAAGTACAAGCCGTATAAAAAGACAATGACCATTATTTATTTCAAAGAGTGATACCTTGGCAGAATGAATCTTGACACAAATTCTTTGCCTCGGAGCAATTCTTTCCTTGATGACTTTCTGGACATGCGCAGAAGTAGTCTCCAAAAAGGTTAAAGCATTTTGCTCCGTGCCCACAGGGGTTTGGGTTGCAAAGGTCTACGTCATACTGAAATATTGACAAAGTAATACAATTAAGGTACATAATGTTTATACGTTTTCCTGCCATTCATTCGGCACAATCATTCGCTTCACAGGATTGACCGTACAGTGCGTCCCAGAAAAAAAGTAAACAGCTGGAAAGATTCTCCCCAAATAAATGTTTCAAAATATTTTAAGGAAATGTTTATACTAGTGGATAGCTTAGGGTCTCTTCTATCAAATGACACCAAAATATCTCACAATATTTTACGTTTGAGTGAGCAAAGGCCAATAATGAGAAAGGGTGCAAAATCTTGTCTTGACAAGAATTTATATTGGCTCTGGCTGTATCAGCCGAGCAGAGAGTCATGTAAAGGCTTAGAAATTCCTATATTCTGATCAATTAAGGACAATTTATGAAATACCAGGCTGTGTTCTCTGTATATCCTTACACATCCCATCAATATTTTATGCTTGAGTTAATAATTAACTACTTTGCTGGGTGTTTCAATATGTTACGTTTGGTGATTCTTTTAATTTCATCTGGCTTGCTTACTCAACCATAAAGTTTTAATGGGATATATCAGGAAATACATTGAACAAAGTCTGTTTGTTCATAAATAGTCTTTCAATGATCAGAAAATAAAATATCGAAGTCTTTTCATGATTATCAACTTGGCTCACACCAGCCAGAACAACAACAAACATTTGTCAAGAATGGATTTTGCACCATTTCATAAAAGTGGCTCTTTCTCACTCAAGCATAAAATATTGTGAGATATTCTAGTGTCATTTGATAGAAGAGATTATAAGCTAACCACAGGTATGAAATTTTCCTGAAAATATTTTGAAATATTTAATTGGGGAGACTTTTTGCAACTGTCAATTTCAAACAGTTCTCAACTTTGTTGATACCATCCAGAACAAATACCAATTCATGTCAAGTCTGAATTTTGCACCCTTTCACAAAAGTGGTTTGAGATGACTCAGGCGTAATAACTAGTCAGATTTTTTTTTTGTTATTGTATAGGAGGACCCTCAGCTATCTATAAGAATTAAAATATATTGTATATATTTAGAAATGTTTATTTGGGGAGACTTTTTCCAATTTAAATTTTTTGGGGACGCACTGTAAAGAGGAGTTTGGACACTTTCCTTGTACTGACAGTTCAAAGAAACGGCGTTCGAACTGTTTTCACAAGTGTAGACTCTTCACATGGTAAGACTTTATACACTTTCCGTTAGGGCTCATACAGTACAAGAACCTCTGCCATGGAGATTTGGGTAGCACTATTAAAAACAACACTGATTGTTCTGTTTCACAATGCCTCATCTTGAATATATGCATATCACCTTTCCGTCTTTGAAGAACTTATTACTTCAAAAAAATTATAAAGAAAAAAGAGAGTAATTTTCGATCTGTGTTATTGCTAGATAAAACATCTTGTATCGATTATTCATATCTTAAATATAACTTTTAATCTTAAACCTTTGATATGAGTCGATATAAAAGGTTTGGATAAATCACCTGGCACCGTGTTCCTGAGAATCCCGGCTTGCATTCACATTGGTATCCGTTGATGAGATCTGTACACTTTCCTCCATGCATACAGGGATTACTGTTACATTCATCCACGTTGGTCTCGCATTCGGTGCCAGTGAATCCGGGTTGACACACACAAATGAATGAGTTGATCAGATCCTATGTAATTATGTAACAGTCAAAGACAAATAATTTCAGCTGAGAGCCAAATATTTTTAGGCTCTCAGTTCAAAAAGATAGATTAGGTATTATTCTATATGTAGAGATAAATCTTTTAAATGCATTCATTATATGAAGACTGACGGTAAAGCTTGAATATCAAAGACATTGTTCTGTTACCCATCTATTGTATCGTCATGACACAAAGTAAAACTGTCTTTGGAAGGTAAGATGGTATTATAGATTTGATCTGTCGCAAAATAATGTGATAGATATCTGATGGTTCACCTCTTTGGGCATAGTTTTTATTCAAAAGTAACGCATACAGCCCAATCGACATGATTTTTATTTCGTATATGAAATCGTATTTTCCCCTTTTTGCATCCGTTTTAGTACAAAAGGAAATCATGGAAGAAAAAGCCTGCCGCAAGTATTAATTTGGAAAGAGGCTTCGGAAATTTTACTCAATATCGAATGATGTGATCTGTACCCATTTCACACACTGTGTTACTAGATTTTGTCTGTATACGTTACCCTGCACTTTATTCAATTCAAGTCAAAATTCAAGTTCAACTCACATATAGGCTTTATATATAGCATTATTCGAACATCTTTCAATATTTTTGATAGAGGTAAATCATATAACCTGGCCTCTACCAGGAGAGGAAGATGAAATAGGAAAATAAATGAAATATAATATAACTGGAATCAATGTTTGAATGAACATCTTACCATGCATGTTGCTCCATTCAAACAATGACCTACACAATCATTTGCATCTGCAAGAGTATAAAACACTATTGTTATGCACATCAAACTATAAAAATACATCTTCGGGAACAAACGTTAACATTGAGAATACTATTTTTTTTATTACATTTTCAGATTTTTAAACATCTATCTCGACTTAACTATAGTTTTACCAACTGAAATCTTAATATTCAACTACAGTGTAAGTATTTCCATGGGGAGATTTCATAATTTTCTCCGACTCACAGACATCAAGAGAGGAGGAGAGCAGGTGGGGTATGAAAAATTAATCTTCCCCTCAATTAGTCATCAGATGCCGTCTTCTTTGATCATCAGTTCTTGTTCTGACCTTTTAAGTTTCAAGCAATGAGATATCTATCGGCTATATAAGCCGGCATATCTTCATGTTTTATGCTAGTGTCATCAAATTAACTTTTTTATGGAGAATTTCTTAAAATTGGGCGGGCAAATTCTAACAAAATGATAGGGACCTACTTTATCCCTGTATACACACATAATTGTACTCACTGACATCACAGTCTCTGCCTGTCCAACCCGGCTGACAGTCACACAAGTAATCACCGAATCGGTTACGGCATCGGAAGGCATGCACACAAGGCTGTCCCATGCATTCATTCGAATCTTATGACAAGACAAAATATGAAAGTGTTAAGAATGGCAAATTCGAAGAAATTTTACAGGAAATAGCGTGATTCATTAATATATGGGAAATTCTACGGAAAATGTTGACTTACAAAAAATCGTTAAAATGGTGATAACTCCTGAAAAAAAAATGCCTTTTTTCATTTTAGGCCTACCTGGGTAAATTTTACCTGCCATTAAATCGAGTATTTTCTCATGGCAAGATAGAATAAGTAAAATCTTATCTACCTGCATATTTTCTGCAGTAATAAGCCCAGGAACTCTCAGGAGATTGCATTTTCAGATTGTATATAGAACCAGAGCCCTCTTGCATAAAAAGTTGCGTTTAATCGCAACTCAAAAAATCAAACGCAACTTGATTTTCAGCCAATCAGGATCGCGTATTTGGGACTTGCGTTTAATTTTTTGAGTTGCGTTTAATCGCAACTTTTTTATGCAAGAGGGCCCAGATTTTACCAGCCTCAAGTTGTAACTGAGTATGTACTCATGGCAAAAAAAGAATTAGTGAAGCTCCATTTGGTCATCTTATGTGCAATTCCACGAATTGCGAGACATGGCAACAAATTTTAAAATCAATATTTCTTCCATCTTTTATGCCCAAGATGGTTGAAATTGGGATTATATGCCTATATTTAGAACAGGGGAATCATTTTCTACCATTTATTTCATCCTTCACGGAGAATCTGAAACTGTATATACCAAAGTTACTGAGAGATTTTACCTTGGTCCCCTTGAAATTTTACAATTTTTTACATGAAGCGTACTTACCAAATTGACATACTGGACCTTGCCATTGCGATGTGCAATGACATTCATATCCATCAACAAGATCAGAACATGAACCACCATTCAGACACGGAGAGCTAACACAGTCGTCTATATCTACAAATTGGAATGAATATCGAGAAAGTTTAACAGTAAATTGATGATAATTTGATGGTTTCCTCATTGATATGTTGTTTTGTTTGGTTTGTTACGAAAGATATTCTAGGATCACTACTATAAGAGTACTACGTTGGATTTGTAATATTTAAGATTGGGATATCAGTACTACATTATCAAGACCTTACGATACTGCTACATCGGTAAAGGGGAAACTGTGCATTCATGCGATGAATGAAGAGAAAGATATTTTCGATTCTAATGTCGTTCATCATATTATACGGGTAATGATAACATGCACAATAATTGACAGGAGCTGAAATAGGGAATCTTATCATCGTTGCCAGCAAATATTACATGTAAAATTCATTCAAGGGCTGAACAGTACGTCTCCCATTATCTCTTGCAGATATACGTTATTTTATGTTGATTTGACGAACAAAACAATATGATAATATTTTGTTGTAGTAATATTATTGTTGATAAATGAATAGCTTATGCATAACACACAGCACTCAGTAAAATATACGCATTACATATCCGAAGGTGCTCCTTACTGGTATTGCATGTCAACCCCGTCCATCCTGAAGAACAATAGCAGACGAAACCCCGGGCGACCTCCTTGCACTGTCCGTCGTTCAGACAGGGATTCGAGTGACAAGCTCTCTGTGCTAGATGATTACGATTAATTATAAAGAGATGGTGTTGTTTTACTTCATGTCATTGAGATTACTAAATTTATGATAATAATTCATGATATTACAGAAAACATTGCTTCAGATTTAAGGTTTTTACCATTTGGCAATAATATCATTTCAGAGTAGCATTTATAATGCATGGAGCGTGACTTAATTCCCAGAGTAAAATGGAACATTTTCGTAGCAGTCAAAACTATTGAAGAGTACAAAAACACAAATTAAAATGAGTCTAGGCAGGGTAGAGTGTATACTGACTATAGGAAAGAACAACCTTTTTCAAACAATTATAGTACATCCACACTTTCTTGAAGAAATATTAAATTGTTTATTGTTTGTTTATTCTTCTTTAATCTTTTGGAATTTCTTTAAAACGAAAAAAGAGAGTCATGTTACGCGATTATACGGAAATGATAATGCACATATTATTATTTTCATAACAACAATATAGGCAAGTACAGAATGTCACTCTAATATATTATTAAAACTTTACATATTACAACTTTATCGTCCCATATTCTTACCTAATTCACAGTTTGATCCTTCAAACCCCTCCTGGCATCTACATGCATACTCGTTGGGTCTGCTGTTGATACAAATACCATTGTTTTGGCATGGAGTGTGGCTACCACAAAAATCCAAATCTATATCACAGAATTAAAAATGCGAAACAAGATATAAGAAGTGAATGTAGTACATGTCTTAATCTTCTTATTGCCATTGGTTTTTACATTATTATCCATATAATTGAGGTATGGTTGATAAAATATTATTTTCTTAGGGTATTAATTAATATTGAACTATGTAGTAGGACGTATCCCAAAGTAAGGAAAGCACTTTGAGGCCTCATTTATTCGACTCAAATGCTTTCTTAGAAATCTTCAAACCCTTAAAAAGATGGGACATGGAATATGATGTATGATTTACTGAAATGTATTCTCATCTTGCCCGATGAATATTTACACATTAAATGAAATACAAACTGAACCAGCCGAGAATGCCAGTCAAATAACCAAACTAAATTGAAGAGCCAATAACTTTTATTTAAATTGAATAGTCGTGAAATGAATTAAATTTAAGCCCTCTTTGCACATTGAATCCTATTCTGGAACCGACAAAACTTGCGTCTGTATATAGTTATCAACGCGTGCGGGCACGAGCGTATAATAATCTATCGATTGATACAAGTCTAGTTAATCATTCATTGCTTCTCTCCATCGAGAAATCGCTTTCAAATAGAAATTGATTAATACGACGAGCCTACAGCAAAACAAAAAAACGGTGAAAGAAAAAAGAGTGCAATGTCGACTTTTCCAGTCTTTGTAATCAGTTTCTCCAATTTGTACCATTTTTTTGTTTGTCTTTCTCTCTACCTCTCCTTTTCTTTCTCTTATCATTATACACTTTTTGATACTATATAATTAAAAGCTCAGCGTGTGGCTTATATAATATAACCGTTAGAAGTCTTTTGACCCCAATTGATAAGGTATTGTTGTGGTTTACTAAAATTTAATCTATATATTGAGGGTTTTTTTCATTACGTTAATACCACAAGATACATGATATACTATATATCAAGTTTGTGAGTGTGAGACTGTGGGCACAGAATCAACTTTCCAATTATATAATAAGATCAGTCTAATTTCAATATACTAGCACAATAACCATGAACTAATGATACTAGCTGCTTGGTTTGAATATTGATATTATACTCTATCAAAAGGCATATTAGAAAGAGAAAAAAAGCTTGTTGTAGATAGGTCCCTCATTATCCGACTGCATAAATCCATCGCTATGAAAAATTGTTATTTTATTTCCCCGAATTCCTATATCTTTTTTTTTTCTTCAAACACTTGTTCTGACATCATAGACATGTTGGCAATCTACCATAAACACGTAAACCTATTGCAATGAAAATATTTCACTGAGATACATGAATGCATGAGACTCTTTTGTACAATTTGTTTCAGAAATAAGGTTGAAATTACATCTCAAGGCTGCCGAGAATGAATAGCAAGGATGGTCACATTGATCACATCTCAAGTTATTTGACAAATCCCTTTAAGTGAAGGTATATCGTGTCAGCTGTGTTTTCTCAATCAATATGAAGCGAGCTAATTACCAAGAAATGGTGTTGGTATATTGCGGTCTCGAGCGAACATTGTTGATTCCAACTTGACTTCCTCATTGCTTCAAACCGTTAAGGCAAACAGACAACATCTTCAAATTGAAAGTATGTTTCTTAAAATTATTATGTTGATTTCTTATCAGAAAGTCCCCAGGATACCATTATCATCATCATCATTGTTATTATTCTCATCATCAACATTATTATTAACATAATTAATATTAACATTATTATTATCATTATTATTAGTATCTTTATTATTATTATTATCATTGTTTTCAATATTATTTGGCGGTAACTTGCAGGTAAAAATTATGTTCAGTTCTCATAATTGTACAACACAATCGAATTTTAAAATGCTTGACTTTGGATCAAAAAAGATCATTCAAAATACATTTGCAAAACCGGTAGAAACATGTAAAGAGAATTCATAGTCAAATCAATTGAATGGTTACATTGTTATGTTTCCTTCTTTATGGTGAACTTTAAATTGTGAAATCTTTTACAGGGATAATTATATCAATTTTACTGTATTACTGAAAATGTAATTAGGTTATGAAATGATAAAAGTAGGCTCATGTTTTACTGTCGAATGTATGCTTCTCCTCTTTTCTCTTTTTATCTTGCTTTTCAGTTTTGTGTCGACGTAATTGTGTTTTATCACGTTCTTGTGTGTATATATTGTGTATCACGAACTCAAAATTACCTATACTTGACAAGCCTAAGTTGTAGAAGTTCTCTCCATTTTATCTTCATTTAATACAGATTACACTCACTGTTCTTCCTGATAATATCGAAATTACTTGTTCATTTATAAGAAAAAGAATTGTCATCTGTTATGATCCGTTCTTATTATAAAGCTAAATGCCGACTGTGCAAACTAAAGTGAACTTAATCTTTGGACTGCAAATTAAAGTAAAACTTTTCCTTCTGTTTCATTCTGTCCATATACACATTTATATTTTCCTTTTTCTTTCTAAGTAATGCTCAAATACTTGGAGTAGGTGAGAAACATATCATTTCGGGGAAGCTCAAAATTAATTCCATCGTTTTATTGATTTACTGCGTCTAAACGTAGGTTAAAAGTTCATTTGTCATGAGTCAATTTTATTCTGTACGCATTGCATTGCATTCAACTTACCCTGGTCACACAGTAGTCCACCCCACTTGTACTCGCAGTTGCACTGCCAAGGCGACACACAACCGCCATGTTCACATCCAGGGTACGGCATGCATTGATCGCACAGCTCACCTTGCCAACCATGACGGCACCTGGATCACGTGATCAATACGGATTAGCCAATCAAGCTTCTTGGTAAAGGACAATTGATGGCGTGCTTACGACGGGCACTTCGAATGGTAAAATCCAATATTTCCGATGATTGGAACTCTTTCCATTTTGTAACATTGGGTGAAAATTGAGTTTAATGTGTGCATTGTAACATAAAATTGACATAGCGATATAGATATCATAAAGAGACAGACAAGAGAAAGTTTGTGGTCATATTTTTAACAATGACGAGGCTACCCTGGGTAAATAAGGCCATGTTATCATTTCTACATTTATTTGTTATGGG
This sequence comes from Heliocidaris tuberculata, assembly GCA_025618425.1. Taxonomy (NCBI): domain Eukaryota; kingdom Metazoa; phylum Echinodermata; class Echinoidea; order Camarodonta; family Echinometridae; genus Heliocidaris; species Heliocidaris tuberculata. Next base: position 38,914,085 of record CM046834.1, on the reverse strand, counting down.
ATAGGGGACTAATAACTTTTTATTTGAAAGGGAAGGCGATTTTTCCCCATGAAGATCCGCCTATAAATAAGTATTAACTATTATGAAAAAACGCTGAATGTATAATCAGCAGGTCGACATGCAAACTTGTTGCATATCTTATTTGAAAATCTAACATCAATTCGTTTCCAACTTGACTATTCAAACGATATTTTTAATAAGGGTGCCTTTAACATAACAGTATAGTGCAATAGGGTAATAGCCTCAGTTGGCATAATCCTCCAATCGAACAGACTTAAAGTGCATTCTCGTTTATTGATCTATTTCCGTATTGTGTTTGCTATGAATAATTTACATTTCATCTGGATGTTCGTGACTTTTCAGTTTATTAATGTTGGGTATAACCCAGGTATAACCATTGTGCGTACAGTGTCGCCGTACTTCAATTCTAGAAATTCAATCAATTGTTTATTTGTACTGACCTCTTGCTCTTTCTCTTACTTCTTTCCTATGATAATTTCTTCCAACGGAATTAAGATTATCAAAAGAAGCATTTTCCTATTCAAACAAACAAATACGATGGTTTATGAAAAATTCAAAATGAAATTAAAATTAAAATTCAATAAAGGAAGTAAATAACACAAGCCCCAAAAAGAAAAATGACAAAATACCCAAGGAAGAGTTCACAGTCTGAATGGTTAAATTACCATATTTTAGTTTGAGTTCACTTTAGTTGCCATTTGAAAGGAATAAACTTACCAATAAAAGATTTAGAAGAAATTTAGAGAAATGATAAAGAATGTGCCCTTTTCATCGGATTTTTTTCTCACTTGGCATGACGATTGCTCTCATAGATATGGGTTCTTTAATATTTTTTGTGGATAAAATAAGGGGTATACTAGGAAATACAGACATCTCCCCTTCTTTTATCTAAATTTATGTCTGTTTCATTATCTCTCTCTCTTACTCCACTGCTTTTCTCCCTCATTTATTCTTTGTAAGGAATAAGTGAGGTATGATGATTTCAGAAAAATGTAACAGTCATTAGTGTCAATCGTTGCACCATGAACCCAGTGTCCAACATTAGGTTTAGGTTCCTTTGCTGGTTTGGAAGAGATTGTTTACTGCTTACCTGCATTCATCTGGCGAATCGCAGAAGCCGTATGTTGCGTGACACCCTTTCTTGCAGATTGCTGCTTGTCAAAGAATACCACAAAATATGGAAAGCATTAATTCAAGGCCAATTCTAAAGATCTTCAACTTCAGGCTATAGGTATAAGTCCTAGCAGTGTTATCTATGAGGAAACAACAATGACAGGAATTAAGTTTCACTGACAGTAAAGTATGAGTATATTTGTTATCACATACATGTATATACATGTATGTATAGCTTCCCATATTACCAGGAGATGCTATTTTAATTCCTATTAATCAAAATGAAATGCTGTTACATCACCTTAAGTCTGTTATAATTTGGTTTTAATTTCCAGTTGTGTTATCCATATTGTAAGATTCTGTGAAAGAATATTGTATCGATGAGAGCTTTTATGTATGATAAAGATACAACAATGGATTTGTGGACATGATAACTTATAGTTTGTAAGTTAAGATCGGGTTATGAGTATATAGACATCGTAGATCTCACCTATCATACAATGACTCCCTGTCCACCCATGGTCGCACACCCTACCGCCGTCGTCATCACACGTGTAATGACCGAACTGGTCATCGCGGGGAGTGCAGTAGTTCATACACGTCGTCCCGTAGAAGTCATCGTCGCACTGGAGGCGGACGCGGTAGAGAACGGTAGCGGTGGCGCCGTCGTGACGGAGTGTGACCCAGGAAGAGGAGGGGACTAGGATACCGGAGTGGTAGGCGCGCTCGATCAAATGGAAGGTCACGTTTCGAGACACCCGTGGGGTCGTGGTTCTTTCCGATGTCGGTGTTGATGAGGGGGATTCTGTTGGTGCTGGTATTGGCACTGGCGTCATCGAGGCTGTTGTGGATGTTTGTGATGGTGGTGATGATGATGGTGATATCTGTGCTACATTAGCCAAAATTTTAAAAAATCAATGCAGAGTATATTTGCTTTTGATCGGTAAAATTAACAATAATATTGACTTCGAAAGGGGTCATTGAATCGGAATCGCGTCTAAAATACCGCTATGACAATTGTATTCCTATTTTGATTATCTACATAGTTAGGAGTCTAAGCTCACAATGTTGTAACAATATTCTTATTGCTTACAATATTTCTGAAATGGTTCGGCTTTGCTATTTACGCTGTGTTTGTACACACTTTATCAATAATTCTACTCTCTTTCATACTTACACTTTTCTACATCATTTCCATCTACATCAAGAACCTCAAGTATCAAAGTGAATGTTGTCTGCAAAAAAGTAAAAAAATATAATCTTTCATCATTGCAGGCTGTATGATGTGTAAAGGTGGTATCTCACTGAGCGGCGAATGCTTACGAACGTTGCGATTTTGGATTCGCCAACTTTTCTGACGAATGTTGGCGAAAATCAGGGTTCGCCTCTGTAATTGGCGACATGGTCATGTGGAACCATGGTCACGTGGTCGCTGTAGCATTGGCGAATCAAAAAGAACTTTAGCGACAAGTCTTACAACCGTTGCAAGGCTTACGAATGTTTTGCAAACGTTTGCAACTGTTTGCGGACAAATTAATTCGCAAAGAAATTGAACATGTTCAACATTTCTTTGCGACAAGAAAAACTGTTCGCGACAATTAAACCATTTGCGAACTTCTCTGCAACCTTTTACGGATCTTGACGAAACCCGAAATTCGCTACGTTCGCAAGCATTCGCCGCTCAGTGAGATACCCCTTAATAAATGAGAAATGTTTGATAATTATTTTAAGAAAAGTATTAGAGTTAATCTTGTTTTATGCTTTTACTTTTAACTATAGATTTGATATAAACAAGAATTGAATTTAAAATATATTAAAATAAACTTCGTCATAACCTTTTATAAAACGGGTTCAAGAATGTAGCCATCCTGATTGGTCAAATAACATCATGTGACCGTGCAAAAAAAAAGTGATAACGCACGGCGAGGGGACTAACGCACGGCTAATCCGGATCAAACACTAAGATTGTAAGAAAACACTAAAATTGTAGACCCGTTTTATAAAACTATTAATACATGGTTGTGAGTTCGTGTGTTAGTGCGATCCAGCAACACGCAGGTTTTTATCGTGGTGTCTAACACACTCGGCTACGCCTCGTGTGTTAGTACACCACGATAAAAACCTTTGTGTTGCCAGATCGCACTTACGCCTCGTGTGTTAGTACACCACGATAAAAACCTTTGTGTTGCCAGATCGCACTAACGCACTCCCAACCATGTATTAATAGTATACTAATAAGTCATTACAAGGGTTTATCAAGGAATGGAAAAATCTCAAGTCCAAATAATTTTTCTCTTCGATCTTCAACTTTGGCCTTCAGTAATTGAAGTGAGCTCTGCAATTTATTTTTAAAAACTATCCCAGTGTTAACAAAGAAAAAAGGCGTACCGGCCATGCGAAGTTGAACGGGAACTTGATGGCTGTTGCCTTTTCAACAGTCGTATTAATATTCAACAATGCGTATCCCTTGTCGTCCTCGTCGCCATTGACAGTCGACAACAATGTGTTTCCGCCTACGACATCGGTGCTACCTTCGCCAAATACACATCTTCCATCGTACGTCGTGCGAGGTTGGTAGTTGGTCAGGCAAGCTCGGAAGGCAACATCGCACTCATTCACACAGTCTTGAATGCCATCGACAAATGATGATGACGACTGTGGGTCGCAACACGAGCCATCTGCAAGCTCGCCCCGTGGATCGACGTATGAAATCACATCCAGCTCAAAGTGGCCATCTCCGATCGTTGACTTTTCATGACAATGATTTATGATGGAATTGGAAAAATGCAACAGAAAACATTTTGAAATTTTAGCCTATTCATTCATTCAAGTCTATGAATTTGAGGAATCCCTGTGAAAGAAAAATGATGATCCGCAGTCTATTTCAAGAAATAAAGCTGCCAAAGAAAAATGTCAAAATAATGTAGGCCCAGGGGCGGATCCAGGATTTCGTATTAGGGGGGGCACACAAATGCAGGATTGTCAACTTTGGGAAACTGCTTGGAGGGAGACCCATATTTTTTTGGTCTCTCGCCAGCCCTCCAAAAGTCGCTCAGTGGGGGGGGGGGGGGGGGGGGGTTATGGGGTCCAGTTACCCTCAATAATTCTCTGACACAAGCAAAAAACAAAACAAAACAAAACAAAAAACAAAAAAAAAGGTTTTCTGGGCGAAAAGGGGGGCACAATCGCAAATAGGGGGGGCACATTGCATTGTTTTCCCTCAAAAGGGGGGGGGGGCACGGGCCGGGATTGCCCCCCCCCCTGGATCCGCCACTGTGTAGGCCCATGTTTTTAATGGCAAATTTGATCATTATACAAACTGAGGAAAAAGACAAATCACCTTACTTAGAAAATGAATATAGTGATGAAGATAGACATAAGGTGAAACAGAGAGAAGGAAACACATAATTAAAAGAAAGAAATAAAAGTGTTCATAACAGTGAACATACCAAAAGAGTAGGGAAGGACAGAAATAAAGACTTTTAGATTACAAATAATGATTTACTCAATATTCGTTGTATAACTGGGCCTCCCCTTGTTCCTAATGCATAATGAATAGGGAACACAATATTGACGCTTGTAATGACATGCATGATGCTCGATACATCTCGGGTCGATTGTCAAATGGATGACGTAAAACCTATCGATATCTTTGCCAATCAATAAACCTTTTCATATGATATGTGAATATTCATACTACTTCTGCAATGCCTCTCGAAGTGGTATATTTCAATACGTAAACCTATATATTCGGCTAAATTGAAACATAAGAAACACGTATACATAAGACAAATGGATTGAAAAGAAGAAGAACCTACTGATGTTTTCAAAAGCAACAGAGCACAGCCACGATTTTCTCAAGAAATCTGCTAACTTTCTTGGTGTTAAATTTTGTCCTAAATTTTCCTCTTTTTTTTTTTTTTTTGGGGGGGGGGAGGGGGCACGAATGGAGTGTTGCATGTAATAATTTACACGCTGGTATTAATCTTGTTCCATGAAGAAAATATTAATGCCTCCCCCCCAACACTTGAATGACAAAAGAGAAATGGAGAGGGAGAGAGAGAGAAAGAGAGGAGAGGGAAGAGAGGGAAAAGACATAAGGAAAGCACTGAAGATGAAAAATAAAAATGAGAAGAGGACCATAAGACCCCCTTCGAGTATATTTCCTTGCTTTGTCGTTGTACTCTCTCTCCCTCTCATTTAATCCACTACGTAAGACTGGTGCCCCCCCCCCCCCACTCCAACCATGATGGTCAATGCTCCCTCATTGACTGGTCCTATTAAAATGATTCCAGAAATTAAAAATATACTGAAAATGTTCTCCAATATAAGTTGCGGTAGGATATATCAATAAGAAAAAAAAACAACAACACACAATACACAATTATACCGACAACAAATTTAGGCTAATTTACCTGGAAGTATATATTTAGGACGGATGCCACAAAAATCACCACCCTGGATCCGTGAAAATTACTCATGGCAAACGTATCTATGTCCACTCTGTTTATGTCTACTGTTGACGTATATCCAATCCGTAAAGTTCCCAAATTGTCAAATCCTGCTGTTTAGAAGATTAAAAGCAAAGAATCCAGCATACTTAATTCTCCACTCCCAATCCCGAGTTCGTTGGTGTTCATAAACTCCACTAGTTTAAGTTGATAAAAGTAGGACTTCTCTTGTCATCCGGCACAGAACTGAGATGAATTAATTTCATCCGATATGAAAGATCAACAATTATTGTGGGTCTCTTCACTACCTTCCGTTTATAACGCTAGAATTTAACTCAGCTTGGTGTAATTAAATTTGTCCAAAAATACCATTATTGTCATGTCTTAGGAAAACAAGTATGCTTCGGGCGTTTCTGCGGGAGGTTTCTCTTATTCCGAAGAGGTATATTAATAAGAGTCAAAATAATACCTCCGAAGGTTGGTTGTTTGTACAAGGGTCAATAATAACGCCATGCAGTATGCAAATGAGTGTGGGAATGTATACAGGCTGTTTGAGTATGATTATTGAATCATCGCCCCTTGCCCGAGTCAGCACGCGCGCAAATAAAAAGAGACATAATCTTGATACAACAATGACCAATCACTTTTAGAAACCATATATATATATATTTAAATAAAGTATGCTGCGTGAAGAAAAAGCTTGCTTTTTTTTTAAGTCTGTGTGGCTGTTTATATGTTTATAGTGACGCCAAATTTAACTTGCTGGAATGTTGTATAAATATTGTATAAACCTAATTTGGCATCATCTTGCTTTTTGTAGTTCAATAAGAAATTTGATTATTTGAATATCTTGTGTGAAAGTGAATCATTGATAATTGTGTTTGTTGAACTTTTCTCTATTCTGAATTTTTACCGATCCTGCCAGCAGGAGTAGCAATAGCAAAAAATATAATTTTTAATAAATTTTCACAACTCCCTCGCAAAAAACAACAACAGACAAACAAACAAACATAAAAATGTCATTTCATTGATATAACAGACATCTGATACGGATTGTATGACAATAACGTGTTCATTATTGTTTAATAAATTGTTTACTAATTTGGAACAATGTTTTTATCATTCCTCCTTTTCACGACTCCTTCTGAAATGTGCTTCATTATAAAGGTCGTGAAGATCAATGACGGATCATAGGGGGCCCGTGCCCCCTTCGGAAAGAAAACTATGCACATTGTGCCCCCCCCCCCCTTTTAGAACGGAAAACCTTTTTTTTTTTTTTTGTGTGCTTGTCAGAGAAATATGGAGGGAAAATGGACCCCATAACCCCCCCCCCCCCCGAGCGACTTTTGGAGGGCTGGCGAATTTTTTTTTGTCGCCACCCCCCCCCCCCCCCAGCGACTTTTGGAGGGCTGGCGACACCAAAAGAATACGGATCTCCCTCCAAGCAGTTTCCCAAAGTTGACAATCCTGCATTTGTGTGCCCCCCCCCCCCTTATACAAAATCCTGGATCCGCCCCTGGTGGAGATCACAGTCCTGTAACAACAAACATCCCCTCCACCCCTCCCAAAAACCAACCTAAAAACAAATATTTGACACGCCAATGGACAAAGAAGAAAAACGAGGAACATTTTCTCAATATTGAAAAAAGGAAATGAATAGAATTTGTTTCTGTTGATGTGTTGAACACATTTTTAACGTGTAATGTTTAAATAGTCATCAACATTTCGTTGCAAAATGAATAGGTTGAATATCCCCACACGCAAACGCACCCCTTCTGCCCCACCCCACTCTCTCTCTCTCTCTCTCTCTCTCTCTTTCTTGTTCTCTCTTACTCTCTCTTGTTCCCTCCCTTCCTCCATATCAGTTCAGATCTCCTTCTTTGCTCAACGATGAAAGAAAGAAAGAAAGAAAGAAAAAGGTCAGCGCATGAATAATTAGTACGTTAATCGACATGGGGCGTTTGTATCAGCCGACCAATAATGATTAGGCCGGGATGCCCTGAGCATGCACCTTTCGTCTCTCTCTTGACCGCAGACCTATCCAGGAGTGAGGGTATCATTTCATATGTATTTGTATATGGAGGACCTGTTTCAATTAAAGCATAGCATTAATCGATAGAAAAGCGATGAAGTACTGTGGAGCGATGTAAGGTAACCGAGGCTGTACATCGGGGTATATACAGGAAGGTATTGGCTCGAGCATTGACATTATCATAAAGGTCTTATAGAACCTTCGGTCAAAAGTGTAATTAAAATGTCAAGAATAATAATGTGTCAACACTCCGCTTGTTGACAGAGATGCAAACTTTGTGTTAAGAACAGTGGTGCATCAAGAGTAGGGCAGAGCCGGTGTACTTACTCGAGGAGCCAGGATTTCATCTATATAGGGGCTATACAGGGCGTGGCGGAGGTGGGAGGTGGAGGTTATCCCCTTGGTTCCCCATATGTCCCTCCCCCTCCCGCGCGAAGAGTGGAAGCTGTTGCGTCTGTTCAAAATGACAGTGAAAACTGTCACTTGTCGATAAGTATTGTTGCTTCTTTGGTACCCCCTTTTATTTGGCTGGGATATGAATTTAATTTAAAAAAGAAATTAATAATGTGATAAAAATAGGAAGAAAAGAAGTTCACTTCACCAAATACTTTTTTAAAGCATTTGGTGTTATTAAAATAACTCAAATATAAGATATTTATATTTTCTGTTTTGTGGATTTGTTTGTAGTTCATTTGTATGTAGTTAGAAAATGAAAAGTGGCCTTTCATCATTTCTCTCTGCTCCTTTTCTCACTCCTTCAGTCCCTTTCCTTTCCTTTTCCCCTTTTTCTTTCTTTTTCCCCCTCTCTTTTTGATTCTTTTTGTTTCCTTTTTTTGCAGAGGGAACTACCTCCCCACCGCACCGAATTACGGGCCAGGGTGCACTCTCCTCCCCTCCCCGTTTCCATAACATCGATCTCTACCACGGTAGAGATCGATGTTCCATAAAACTAAAACTTTCTGGGTTTAAAACTGAAATTATACTCCTGCATGACTCTACTATTATTTGCAAGAGGCATTGTTATACCCCTGATTTGTCAGGGGTATCATCATCAGTTATATGCAGATTTTTTCCCCCTTCTGAATATAACTACTAGCACTAGGGTACCCAAGAAGGCCGGCAGGGGGCACACTGCCCCCTGACAACTTTTGACCAAAAAGTCAAAACCGGACGAAAAAACTTTTTTTTTTGGTTGTTGTTGCTTGTCAGAGAATTATGGAGGAAAACATGTTATAAGCACCGCCCCCTCCCCACTGAGTGACTTTTTTTTGACGGCTGGCGAAAAAAAAATTGTCGCCATCCCCCCCCCCCCCCCCCTTCTGAGCGCGTTTTGGATGGCTGGCAAGAGAAAAAAATATGGGTCTCCCTCCAAGCAGAATTTGACAATTGACAAAATTTGCCCCCTTGTAAAAAAATCGTGGCAACGCCACTGACCACTAGTATATCATACAAATAACATTACTTTTGCCTGTTTTGCATGGACAATAGAGACGAACGTAATAAACTTTATGTACTTTATGAACCGTATAATTTAATATAAGATAATTCAATAAGCACATCTCCTTGCCGAAACTGATCCCCCAGTCCGGGGTAAGCTGTAGGATAGGCGTTTCGCTCTCCTACCTTTTCATTCTATGGTATATGAGATAATTATAAAACTGATTTGGACTTGAGGATTAAAAGTCTCAGAATTTCTGTCAAAAGACGAAATATATAAATTTGTATTGTAATACTGGTACGATCTTTTACAAGTTCAAATTTCAAAGTTTTCAGCTAGAGGATGGGATGTGGCGAACCACCTTCCAAACACATTATTTAGTCTTGAATGTTCTTAACTTACTTTTATTTTCAACAATGATATATAAAAAACACTAATTTTTAATGGAGCAAAAAGTCTAGAAATTATCAAATGAAGGGACATTATTCTGATCTGACGACAAACTTGTTTACAGTAATATTTTGCACGTGCCCCCGCCCCCCCCCCGAGTCATCGAATGGCGCCCCTATGTGTTACTACATAAACATTCTATCCTTCTGAGAGCTCAGCCCCCTGAAATGTTTTTGCTCATTACGCCACCAAAAGTCACCATCCAGCAAGATCTATTTTACTGAAAAAATGATAATGCTTTCCATTCCAGCCTCAAACAAGTTCGATCAAACAACTTTCACATATTTCTACCACTTGAGGGCGTTACACAACTTCATATTTTCGGAAGGTTCTGCTGGAGACCAAAAATTTTGTATATTCTAGGAGAAAATGATTATTACTGACACAGAAAATGGACAGAATCCAATCATATGCAAGCTCAGATTCAGAAGGAGATGATAAAGAATTTCAGCAAAGGTATTTTTCTTTAGAATTGTTCACTAGCAATGCAATTGTAACAATGTACTCTGCGAGCTACAGCCAGCCCAGTCCTACTCATGCGATCTTTCGTTGGGTGTTTTTCCCTCACACTCATGGGCCCTTGCCACTTATACATGTACAAGCTTATCTGAAGATAACCTTGTACTCCAGACTAGCTTTTAAAGGTGAATAGGCTTCAATAGCTTTTGTGTGTATCAGCGGGCCCTTTTCCAGTCTAGACAATATATACATGAGAGGAAAATAATTATTTAAAATTTCATTTTCAATTCTGAATCCCCAAATTTGTGGCACAGTAAGAGTTGAAGAGTCCCTGAATCAGGTAATCTAGCAAATTTAAGAAAATTAAATCTCTCTTAGAGCAATTTTGTTGTCTGTTTGTGACTGCTGCAACAGTGAATGTTGGACACAGTCCCACATAGGCAAGGGCCTATGAGAGGTGAGCTACACAGTGAGCTATACGGTGTACATCGCGGTGACCGATGTGTGCGCAGCTGGCTCACACACCCGCTTATCATGCTTATAACCATGATAACTGCAGCTTCCGATGTAGCGGGAACCTACACAGCCAGACTTTGTTTTTACTGCTCGATCCTCGAAAACTTAGCTACCCAAAAGAAATGCTCTCATGTGAATTTTATTGATTCAAATGACATTAAAATATCTTAGAACTAACAATTAAGTGATAAATTCCTATATTTTATTCTGAATTAGAGGTTTTGGGGGGTTATTCACAAGTTCTAACTATATTATTACCAAGTAGTCGATGAAAATTTCATTAGTCATGTAGTGACCCTATCAGGCGAGTACACGGTTAATCGAGTACACGAAACGGGCCTAGTTTCCTCTAGCCATACGGGCTTGATGTTCTATGAAATATGACTTTGAACATCAAGCCATACATGGTAGGCAATCTCCCCTACGGAGAGACGAGTAAACAAACAAATTAGAGGGCAAGATTCATCCATTTCCATGTAAAGTGAACCTTGCAAACCCCCTGAGGAGTTTGCTAAAATCTTCCTCTTTCAGCTCATCCGACCACTTTAACGATTGGATCATGAGAAATGTGAAAAAAATTACAATTTATGGCAGCAAAGGTGTGGATTTACCTACACAGCTTTCGCTGTGCGATTAGCATTACAAAGACGGCGAGATCGGCTGTAGACAAACAGAATAGAAGGCAGTGCTATGCTGAGCTGTTCCGACGTGGCATGTAAATTTAATTGTGCCAATATCTCGCACGCATAGACGGCAGTATACGCGTGCAAGATGTATGGCTATGTTTTCTCAACCACGATAATGCCCTGTTTTTCTTGCTTGGAAGTTGAGACGGTAAAGAAAGGTGGATTATGATTCATAAATCCACACATAACGACTTTTCTATACTATATTCTATGAGTAAACATTCTTTTCTTTTAGATGTGAAAATTGGGTCAGTCACGTATGTGACCACTCAAAAAAGGGTATTTTTTTAATGTCTCTGTAGTCTGTATAAACATTGTGGTCACTGATGGTTGGGAAATCTTTTTCATGTAAGAAAGTGGTGATATAAAAAAAAATCAATAAAATGTAATCTGATTTTCCGTCAATGAGGCAAAATTAGATGGTCATGTGTGTGTTTCACTGTACAAGGAATGGCCCTGATGATGGTATTTCACTTGCTCAGGCTCAGTTTGCCAGCACAATTGTAATTTTAGATTTGGCAGAATTTAAGGTCAAGTAACATGAAAATATTCTTTATTTTTTTTTTTTTTTTTTTTCTTTTATTTTTTTTTTTTTTTTCTTTTATTTTTTTTCTTTGTTTTTTGACAATTAAATGTATACAATGTAATTTTTCAAAGGGAAATTTTGTCTTTAGAATATTGACCTATAATGCATGCATATTTGCACAAATGTTATTTTTATAATAGAAAATTTTAAAGAGAGAAAATTTGGGGAAAGAAGTGTAAAAATTGGGTATCGTAAGGGAATGAGCAGCGATGAAGAACTAGAAATTACCTTTGGCCTAATCAATAAGTCTGTTTTTACCATGCTGGTAGTGGTAGTGTCCAAAATATCTTTTCATTGAACAATATCCTTTTTTTCCCCCTTTCTCAGACCCAGGAACAAGAAAACTGTCCACCAACCGAAAGTGAGAATTGAACTTCAAAAATCTTTTAGCAACAAACAGTCTAGTTTTGAAACAGTCAACAAAGCATCCACTCCAGAAACAGCATTGACAGGGTATGGAACTTTCTTGCATGTCCACAAACCTGAATCCAATAACCCACCCAGTGGTAGCATCTATGGGATAACTAGAAAAGAGAAACAATCTTTTCCCCGTCATCATCATGTACCTGACTGTCAGACAGACAGTACGCAAGGTAGTCTGGTGAAAGACTACCGGCAACAGCCCCCGCCTAGGAATCACCAGTATGACAACAGAGTACATGATGAGATAATCTTTGATAAACGACACCAAAGAGTACAAGCATATCGCCCAATCCCTGAAAGTAGACAACATCGAGTACCTGTTAATAAGCAGCAACCACAGCTCAGTCACCAATGTCAGAGACTAGAACCAAGTCTGAAGAGAGAAGGCCAGGGATCTGGACTGACGCCCTATGTGCCCAAAAGATTGAGGAAGTCAAGTAACAATATCTCGGATGACCGACAAAGACATGGCAGTGTGTCGAGAAAGGGAAACCCTGATTTCTATGTCATCGACCCTGTCATTGCATCCCATATTGAAGACTTGGAGACCAGCTCAAAACCTCCCAAACGCCTCTTTTGCAACTTTGTTCTCCATGAGGGACCTGTTACTCATGTGCAATGGAACATTCCACAGTTTAGCCATCTCTTGTTGTCTAGCTCTATGGATAAGACTGTGAGGGTGTGGGACTATTCCACTCAGAGGAGGTGTGTGCAGACCCTGAGATGTCATGAGGGGGCAGTGAAGGATGCTCAGTGGAATGCAGATGGTCAGCTGATTCTGAGCTGCGGGTTTGACAAGACTGCTCGACTAACGGATGCTAAAAGTGGTTAGTCTTTACATCATTTCTATGGACTTAGAAGTGGTGCCAGATATCCTAAATTTTTACCATTTTGTCCTAAAAAATGGAATAGAAGCACCTTATGAGATACAGCGAAAAAGAAATCTTGCATGTAAAGGAATGATTGATTTTCTTGTTTTTAAGTTCTGCTAGTATTGTCAGAATATTGAATAAGAAGGCCCCCAGAGCATTAGAGATTTAATTCCCTTTTTTAAACCCTTGACAGCCTTCTATGTTTTTTAATACTAGAATTTGTCATTTTATATCAGCCTATTATTACATAGCTTTTTTTCTTGGAAAACTTAAAAGTAAGAAAAATACAAATCCAGGTTTTGTAGTTTCATATTTACCATAAAACCTGAACCTTTTTGTATTAAACGGAAGCTTTCATCTCTTTAAATTGATTCCCTTCACTTCTTTTAGAAATGTTGAATATTTAACATGCTGATTTGCTTTATAGTAAAACCCTTATCCTTTAAACTTAGGAACCAGTTTCCAGGTGTTTGGCCATTCATCGTATGTGACCTGTATCAAGTGGCATCCCACTGACCCTCCAATGTTCATCAGCGGTTCTTATGGCTCCACCATGTACTGCTGGGATACTAGAACAGGCTCAGTAAGTGAAACCAGAGTTTTCAAAAAAAAGGGGGGGGGGGCGTCAGTGGGCAATCAAAATTGGCCAGTAAATCAGTAATAACATCCTTGTGGGTTTAGATTTTGTTTATGGTACATGTATTAATAGATATACAATTGGGAGAACTGAAAAATTGACAAACCTGTCCTTCAGAGGTACCATCAATGCTGATGTTATTGATTGTGTATTCTCCAAATGTGGTAGTGAAATACATGCTATATTAGAATTTATTTCTTCTTTTTTCATAGTGCAAGGGAACCTTCAAGCAAATTGAATATACATGTTGTTGTAATGTGTTTGTAAGATTAGAAAAAATATTCTTAACGTCATAAATTTGATGATATTTGGAAGTGAAGGAATTGCATTCTAATGAAAAGTTATCCCAATGGTATGAGCTGCTGTCATTTACTGGTGATTCAGATATTGTTGAAAGGATATGTTTTTGATTACCTGGGCTTCACTGTTACATTATCCTTTCAGATTGTTCATCAGTATGCTGGCAAACTTGGTCAGATCCTGGCTGTGGAGTTCATCAATGAGGGTACAGAGTTTGTGGCTACGTGTGACACTGTCAGTCGAGACTCTACTGATAGAACCATCATGGTATGGGATACAAAGACTGCTGCTCTACTCTCAAATCAACTGTACCATGTAAGTTTAATTGTCTTACTGATCCTAGAACTGAAGTGTTTGATATCTTCGCATAAACTGTATTGAATTCCTGTTCAATTCACAGAGCAAAGTAGAATGATAAAGTTTAGAATGTACCATAAAAATGAAAAGTCAAATTATAGCACACATTTTGTTCAGCAGCAAAATTGTCACAGACATGAGTTTCCCTATTAATAGTTTCAAGGGGCTTCCTGCTATATTGGTAAGAGATGGTCTCAATGCAATGCCCTTTTCAACATTTGCTCTATACTTGAATCATGGTGGTTGTAAATTAAGTCATGATTTCTGGATGATTTTTCTTTCTTTGTAGGAGAAGTACACCTGCTGCAGCCTGAAGGCTCATCCTACAGACAGTGTCTTCATGGCACAGTCCAATGCCAACTACATTGCTCTTTTCTCAATGAACAGGCCCTATCGACTCAACAAATACCAACGCTTTGAAGGCCATCAGGTAGGTCTATAGTGCTAGGAATTGTTACATTATCTCATATTCTTGAAATTGGGCTACTTTTCAGCTATGTTTGAGCCCTGTTTCAGTGGTTGAGTCAGTCCACTAATTTACGGACTGGTGCTAGGTGTCAACCTCTTTATCTTTTGCAAATACCATAATTCTATAACTAAATGAATAAACAAAGTTAACATCTCACTTTCATTTTTAATATGACAAAATTCACTTTGCTCATACATATCATTACAGAATTACAAGAATTATTATGGTAAGGTTGACAGTTGCAATTCCATTGATCTGTGAACAAAAGCTGAGCCACATTTAATTTGGTTTTCCAGTTTCTGGAGTATGGGTCATCGTTATCTACCTTCTCGTTCACATCATTCATCATCTTCAGTATATACCCTACTCTGCTTCAACTGTAAAAAAAAAAAAAAAGGAAAAAAGTAGAACATCCTTTAATAATTCAAAGCATATCATTTTTCTCTCTTCATGAAGAACAATCAGATGGTGCAGCCTACAACGTGGTAGTGAATAACTTAAAGTATAAGCTGCCTTCACTCTTCTAAACAACACCTCTGATCCTCTCGCACAGACCCCAAAACTGTAAGCTGCAAAGTCCAAGATCAGTATTTCACCAATTACCAACTCTGAGCAGTCCATGTGTATGAAAAGCAACGGAGTGTTAAAGAAATTAAAATGTAGAATATGATGATACTGATGCATAGCAATCCATCTCTATCCTGTATCTGAAGGTTGAAGGATACAGAATCGGTTGTGACTTCTCCCCAGATGGCAGTCTAGTTGCCAGTGGTAGCTCGGACGGCAAGATGCATATCTACAGCTACGGGAGCAGCAAGCTGATTAAGACCCTAGGAGCGGGGCAGCAGGAAGGGGCGTGTACTGATGTAGCTTGGCACCCTGTCCTCCCTGGAGTCATAGCCAGCTGCAGCTGGGATGGCAAAGTCAACATCTGGACCTGAAAAGGTAAACTTTTTCATTTAGATTTATCTCTAACTTCCCCTTCCACAATCTCATAATAAGTCAAACAGCCTTAAAATCTGCAAAATTATATTCAATGGGAGTTTTTATATTCCTTTTCCTTCACAAAATGCAACAAGTACTTTCCTTACCTGAAAATTTTCCTTTAAATTCATGTTATTTCCCCTTCCAAAATTTCGTAATGAGTAAACAGTTCGAAACTCGTATTTGTAAAGCAATATTCTATAGGAGTTTTATATATCTCTTTCATACACAAAATGCAACATAGTACTCTCCTTACCTGAAGTTTCTTACTGTCGAGTCCTTTCTTCCTCTTTATTTACAGAGATGACATTGCCACTTTCATGATACAACTTTCAGCTATCAGCACATTCTTTGTGTACTGAGCTGGGCAGATGAACATGACCTGAGCATCTCCGTGCAGAGGACATCACAGTTATGACAGGATTCCAGTCTCCAAGTAAAGGATCATCGCTAAACCTATGAGAGCTAAGAGGAGAGTCTGACTTCGCTACTCACCAGGATGTGGTGTTCACAGAAGTTGTAGATTGGCAAGACCAACAGACGCTGCTGAAAGTAGGTCAGGTTATTGCTAGGTGGAGGCTGTCTGAAAACCACTAGATGCCACTGAAGAGGAACCACCCTATCAAGGAAAGGATCATCGCTAAACATATGAGAGCTTAAGAGGAGAGTCTGAGTCTGGCTAATCATCAGGATGTAGTGTTGACAAAAGTTTTAGATTGCCAAGACCAACAGATGCCGCTGAAAGTGGGTCAGGTTATTGCTAGGTGGAGGCTGTCTGAAAACCAGTAGATGCCATTGTAGGAGTATCACCCTATCAAGGAAAATGTGTATCTATAATATTATATTAGGATGAATTCATATGGTGTGATTACTCTAATTGCTTGAGCATTCCTGACATACAACCAGTTATAGGCTTCTGCAAATGAGTGAGTTTTGTATTAATATTTTGAGTACAGTAATGGATTAAGCTTTCCTGACAGCGAGTAAGATTCCAAAGCTTTGGAGCAACACAAACAATGGCTCCTTCTCCAAGAGTTACTTTTGTGCTGTTGTTAGGCAGTTTACGATGCACCTTTGGACTTCATAGAGTATATGAATGTGGTTGCAACTTCATATATAATAATTCAGATAAATAGCAAGTAGCTAGTCAATTTAAAGCTGAGTAAACAACAGTGCCAACAAAATCTTGAAAGAAATTCATTGCCTTGTGGGTAAACAATATAACTTCATAAATAAAAAGGATGATGTGGAAAGATTTTTGGAAAAAACATTTTCCCCCATAGACTCTGGAACATGATTCATCAGTACATGCATATAAAAAGTAACATCTGTTGCATGACAGGTCTGAGCCTAGTTTGAGCACCACACTCTAATTTGTTTTTTTTAATTGATCAGTGTTATCGTTAATGCTGCACAAATACCCTCATCCACCACCGAGACTATAAAAACAAAGGAGTCTTGAATGCCGAGTTATGATACCATGATTTTTAGTGATGCAAAGCATGAAGCGAAGCGAAGTGAAGCGGTTCAATTTGTATATTATAAACAAATAATACATAAACAATAACTAGAAATTTAATTCATCACTGAAGAAGAATTAGGTGGTCTGTCCTTAAATGGCATAGTGCCCCTTATGGTTATTACTTTTAAGGACTAGAGCAGTACCAAGTTTCAACTTGATTCATGGTACAGTTTAGGAGATATAGACTTGCAGTCGGAACAGTGTTTTGACACACTACTGATGCAACATTGATGTGATGTCATTCATACTCATAGAACTGATCATGACTATCAAGGATTAAAACTGGACCAAGTTTCAAATGTGATTCATGGTGCCATTTAGGAGATATAGGACCTGTTGCATAAAACTTACCATTAATGGTAACTCTGCCATCAGTGGTAACTACCATAGTAACATTGCTCAACAGCCAATAGAATTCAAGGTTTAAATGGAAGTAACCATTGATGGCAAAGTTACTATCAATGGTAAGTTTTATGCAATGGGGCCATAGACTTACCATTAGAACAATGTTTTGACGCAGAGCTGACACAACATTGACTAGATGTCATTCATACTCATAGAACTGATTATGACTATTAAGCACTATAACTGTACCAAGTTTCAACTTGATTCACAGTGCCATTTAGAAGATGTTGACATAACGTCGGAAAAACCTTTTGACGCACTGCTGACGCAACTTTGAAGTGACATCATTAATATTCATAGACCTGATTATAACTATTAAGGACTATTACTGTACCAAGTTTCCAGTGGGGGGACTAGCCCTATAATTAGCGAGCGATTGTCCATTGAGTTGACCCCCTTTGACCTCGCCAGTTCTTGCATTTTCCCATGATTTACGTAAAGTTGTTTACAAATGCAAGCTGAAAATAATGTATTAAACACCATTTTCTGTAAACATAAAGTTCAAAAAATGATTAAATATAGATGCATCTTTCACAACAATACTGCAAAATCAAAGCTCGACCAACGGAAAATATGAAATTCTAGCGATATTTCTTCGGTTACAAGCAAAAAATTTTACCTGTTAAACTTTTCCTAAAATTCCTCATTTCGGCTAGATTCGCAAGAAAATCACTGTCATGAATCATTTCATTGTACATTTTTCTACAATCGTATGGTAATTACTTGAGGTGAATTTTCCGCATAGAGTTGTGTCAGAAAAAAAGGATCTTGGTGTCAGATCGCTGAGGCTGACATAACAGAAAAATATTACAACCTCGTCCCACGCGTTGAAATCTGTGTAGGGCTGAGCTCTGTGCGCGAGTGCTGACCGTGCTCCATGGACCATGCGCATGCCCAATCTATGAATGAGCTGACTACGGCTGACTCATGAATATCGTATGTGCAGATCGTGAATTTGGCATCACTGCGCATAATTTGCTGCTCTAAATTGCTGCAAGATATCGTGTGAAAAAGACGTAGTATCTCTGCAAAGAAAGAAGTCGCATCAGCGAAACTTTGTCTAAATAAGGAATATACACCCCCAAATAAGGAAATGAAGTGTCATGAATTTTTATGCAGGGGTAGACTTGTGTCAGAAAAAAATAGACACATAGTTTTTTGACGTTTTCATTTCAAAATGTTGCTATAACTCGACAAAACAGTCATATTTCAGGATTTTTACAATCATTTATAACTACAAATTAGTTCATGTGGGAAGTTTTAGCTCATAAATCGCCAAAATAGAGGCGTAAATTAAAGTTCCTTGTTTTGCCATTGTGATGACCGCATGCACGCACTGAGCTAGAAGTCCGTTGGTAATTTAAAACAAACCAGTGGTTAATGAGATGCAAATTGCACTGTATCGCTAGGCCTGTTTCAACTTGATTGACTCTGCCGTTTTGGAGATATAGACATAACGACGGTACAACGTTTTGATGCTCTGCTGACGAAAGGTTGACGTAACGTTATTTATAATCATAGAGGTGATTATTACTGCTTAGTACTATAATTGTTCCAAGTTTCAACTTGGTTGACTCCAATGTTTTGGAGATACAATGATCTTTTTCAAAGGTGTCACATGTGATTTAGCCATGACAATACTGCTGTACACTTGCCCATCAGTGTTTGTCAGTCTTAGAAAGGACACTGCACCATAGCCTTTCTCAGAAGCATCTGAGAAGTGGTGTAGCTGATGATCAGAAACTTCACCAAAGTCAAGTGGCTTTAGACATCTGTTCACAGTGAATTCCTCCATGTGCTTCATGTCATCCAGTCAGTCTTGCCACTTCTGACACATATGTGTAGGTAATGGATCATCCCACTCGAGTTTCATTGCTGTCATCTCTTGTAACAACATCTTTGCTTTCATCACATCACATAGGGAACAGCATTATCCGTGCAGATAATTCATTGTTGCAGTGGTGCTCAAAACTCCCTGTCTTGTCATAGGCTTGTCCTTAGGTAGGACGTTATACATGAAACAGTCTTGTTCCACATCCCAGCAGATACCTAAGGCTCTCTCAACAGGTATTGCATCCATAGATAGGTCCAAACCAGCAATCTTCTCGGCTCTATCTTTGAGTGGGATTGTCTCCATCACCTTTGGGCTGTTCCTAAACCACTTGCTCAGTCTAAATCCTTCCTTGGCTAGAAGAGACCGAAGTTCATCAGCGAGCTTGACCGCCTCACATTCTTCAGCAACAGATACAAGATAGTCATCTACATAGAAGTTATCCTTCACAGTCTGTACAGTCTCTAATGAGTATTCATCTTGGCTGTCTTCAGCAGTCCTCTTCAGGATGTAGCTACAACAGCGAGGACTCCATGTGCCCCCAAATGAATGAGCTCACATGCATACACTTTGGGCATCTTGTCAAGGTCACCTTCAGGCCACAAAAGAAATCTCAGGACATCTCTATGTTCAGTAGGGAACATTGCTTCTATGTCAGCCATTAATGCCACTGGCTCCTTCCTGAACTTTAGCAGCACTCCCTGCAAGTTGTTCATCAAATCCAGCCCTTGTAAGACCACATTGTTTAGAGAAATCCCCTTGTATTTAGCTGCACAGTCAAATAAGGATATACGATCCTTACTTTATCTGGCTTCTTTGGATGAAAGACAGGATGATGGGGAAGGTACCAATATGTCTTGTCTAATGACTCATCAGTAACTGCCTCAGCATACCCCTTGTGTAGTAGGTCTGCCATACCTTCCTGATACCTCGCATGCAGGTTCCTGTCCTTGAGCAACCTCTTCCTCAGCGTTGAAAGTCTCTGCTGGGCTATCCATCGACTATATTCCAAAGGTGGTGGTCTTTCCATGAATGGAATTTGCAGCTCATAATGACCTTGATTCATCCTTGTGTTCTCATCCCAAAGCTTTAGAACCTTCTTGTCCATTATAGATATGCCTTTCAGGTCAGACAGGAGGGAATCAGTTGACTCTAGACCAAAACTGCTTGACCTGTTCATCGAGTGTTGACTTCTCAGAGCCGAAGTTCATGGAGACATGGCCCTGGAAACTACCTGCATTGAGTGGGCCATTCAAAGTCCATACCAGCATGTGCGAACTGCATATATTTTCCCTGGGTTTCCCTTTCTAACTTCCAGAGGGATAAGCGCCTGCGAAGTGTCTTGCCCTATAAGCAGATCAACTTGGACATCATCTATGGCTGGAATGTTCAGTTGAGATAGATGATGGTACTTCCTGATATCTTCCCTCTTGGCCAGATGGTGAGGACTGACATTTATCTTGGACTCTTGGTAGATTAACCTTCTCACCCGTAGTCTTGCCTTCAACTTGCAGACTGATCACCACACAGTTCAAGTTGCATGTACTTCTTTTTGTCAGTGTTTTTTTTGGAAGAAATTTGTGGAGTTGCTTCCTTTTGACATGTTGATATCTCAGAATTGAGGGGTCATGTGACTTTATATTCTTCACCATTGTACAGAGCATTATAATTTTTACCTCAGAACAGATAACTGCATAACTGCACACCTCCCCCAAATAACTGCACAACAACCATGTCGAATAGCATTTTATGCAAAACATTTCCTCAGATTTCACCTTTGCTCTGATGTAGAGAAAGTCTGTATGTGCTTCAATTTTGCCCTTTCTTCTATCTCTACATGACAATCTTGGAACTTCGTGAATCCTTTATCCTTTTGTGCTGTTTCAGTCTTTGTGTAGACCATTTGCACTCTGCAAGAAGATAACAGGGTTCATACACTTTTTGCCAAATAAAATTCCATGACTTTCCATGACCTTTGAAGTAAGAATTCTGTGACTTTCCCAGGGGCTAATGTGGCACATGTAAATTTTGCGCGTATGAGCAGAAAATAAACACTGTGACATCCATGATAATTGTGTACAATATTAAATGTATTAGTTTTGGGAGAGCTGTTTGCACGTAGACCTAGATCAAGTTGTTGTCTGTGTTTAATTGAGCTCTCTCAGAACTATCCAGTACATGTTCTTAACCATACACATAAATAACAAAGATATATAATTGCCTTGGTGAAAAAGATATGGAAACATGCTCTTTTTAACATAATTTTCACCAAGAAAATTCCTCAGATGTTTAATACCTCATTTAGAAAAAATGCCTGTTTTCTTTACTGAACACTTCATTTTCAAAAATATGACATACAGTAATGCAATATTTTAAAAATATATCAAAGAAATATATACTGTAAATGTACGTATTGTGAATTCGGTAGAGAATTCACTTGTTCCTCAATCTGTTTCTCAATTTCTTGCAGCCTAGAAATCTTCCCTTTTGCAGATCGCCGCAAACTGTTTGACTTCGATATGCATGTCAATTGTCCAGTTGATTCCGCCTCCTCAGCAAATTTGTCAGCAGATTCTTGAAGACTTTTGATATCAGCCTGTAGTCTGATCTAGTTCATCAAGCAAACCCTTTTCTCTTTGTTTCTCTCTTTGCCTTTTCCTTTTCACGTTTCTGCTCTTCAAGGTACATCTGGTACTTTTGCCTGCCAGCTGCGGAGGTTGAAGTTACACTGGGAGACACTGCATCTACTGTAGCTGTTCCTGGATCGGAGCTTACTTTCAAAATCCATTTGCCGTATGTTGGATTATCCAACCAAGCATCATGAAAATGGCAGTTCCCCAGCTTTTTGAATTAAACTGACAGTAACTCAAACATGAAATTTAAGGCCACATCTGACGATAGAAAACACATACATTTCCATAAATTTTGTGATTCTATGACTTTCCATGACCTTTTTATCAAAATATCAATTTCCATGACTTTCAAGGCCTGGAAAAAGACCAAGCCAAATTCCATGACTTTCCAGGTTTTCCAGGACCCGTACAAACCCTGGATAAACTTAAACATCTTCTGTGTTGACACAAATTGCACATAAAGCCAAAAAGACAATTTCTCTTATTCCAAGATTCTCATTAGACTATCCCAGATGTTTCTAAGGTCCTCGGATGAGATGCCCAATCTTTCTGCCTCCTGATAGGCTGTAAATAAGTAGGTCTGGTAGTTGGCCAGCTTCATAGAAGCTCTGGCCGCCTGGTCCACAAAGGCCAGTTGGCCATCCATTAGCTTTAATTTTCAGGACCATAGGGGGGGAGGGGGGGGGGTTCTGTCTGTGAGTAGATCTTTTGGCTTTAGCAGTAAACTCTTTACTGACTTTGGTCGACAAATGGAACATACAGGGGACTGCCACAGTTGACTTTTGGCACATGTACATGTAGATGTATCATGTACTCCAAACAACGTGGCAGTCCAGGGTTTCGATCCATGGCTTATAAAGAGTTAAATATAATGGTATTAAAGTATGGCATATCTAACGTAGGTGCTACTTTCCTAAGAAAGGAAAAAACAATTAAAAAAAAAAACAACCTATGACAAGGATAGGTGTGATTGATCGAGGTTAATTGCTCACATTTTTTAGATGGGTTCAGTAACTTTGATTCAGAGCCCTTAGAAATCATTGTAGATTCTAAATTTGGAAATTTTACAACTGTTGTATAAATCAGCACTTCTTAATCTTTTTTTAACTCAAGGCCCACTTTGGCTCTAAGAAATTTTTCAAGGCTTACCTTACAAAAAAATTGTAAAATAAAAAAAATTAAAAAAAATTACAATAGAATGTAATGAAAGAATATAGAGAACAAATTGTGATGTAATTATCTATGTTGTGCTACTGTCAGTTGCAATGCCTAAAAAATATTCTGCTTACCTTCAGCGAGACATTTGAGCTTTCTTCTTGGAATAAGGTGATCAACTCATGGTTTGATGGAGGACAGGCTCACCCACAAAGTGGCATTCAGAGTGTCTGTTTTCTACTGTTTTGTGCTTGTGATTTTGTCACAGTTATAGTTGAGAAGCCAGATTGACATATATAGGTTGTGGTGAATGGTAAAATAAATCTGATGGCATGCTTTGAAAAAGAAGAGTATTCACTGCTTGCCAGTATCCAGAATGAAGGAAGGTGTACTTGTAAAGACATAATTCTTTAAAAAAAATTTTAACAGGTAGATCTAACAGTATATAGCTCAATTCCAGCTGTGTCATGTAAGATCAGACACATTTTCTATTATATTCTACGTTTAATATATTTTTGGCCAACCTCACAGCCATCAAATGAGAAGCGCCGGTCTAGATTCTTCCACTGTTATAATTATCTATTGATGTGCACATGCATGTTATATTTGGATGTTAAGCAATGTTTAAATCTCACTTTTATCAACAAATATTTTTTAAAGTTTGATTTATCATGGAAATACTTTTTTTTAGAAATGATGTCATTCACGTTAAGGGCAATGCTGTGATTGTCTAATAAACTGTATATGACCAAATTTGATGTCTAATGATCTGCTTATTTTATGTTATCCACCTTGTTTTGGGTTGATATATTCACTCTTTTGACTTCTAATTTGTCTTTTGGTTTTTCCTTTTTTGACTTTCTATATAAATTTTTTGGCCTAATCGTGGAATAAGTCCCCTCTCATTCAGTGTGTACGCGAACACTTGCGTGTTATGTCTATTGAGGGGGAATGAAGTCCCAATAGCATTGCACGCAATAAACCGATAGTGTGTGGAGTGAATGAGAGGGAACCTATTTCATGATATCGCCAATTTTTTATTAATTTTTCATTTTCATCCATCTTGTGTCTATTACTGCATATCACTTGCCTATTTTCATTCCTCCTTTCCTTTTCATCAATTACCTTTTCCAGCACTCTTATCACCCACCTCTCCCCCTTGCTCTCTCTCTCTCTCCATTATTGTTTCTCCATTTGTCATTTTCGTCTCACCTGTGTAAGCAAAAAGCAAGACATAGGCGCTGCTTTCTCGACGGTGGCGTTGGTGGCGTGAACAATTTTGGAAATGCTCTCATTTAAAAAGTATATGTTTGATTTCCATGAAACTTGAACACAAGGGTTGCAGAGTATCACAAGTATTGGAGAAGAAATTTCAGGTCAAAATTCAAGGTTAAAGGTCAATTAAGGTCAATGAGTTAAATTGTGTTCCAAAAACTTACCCCGAGGTTAATTTTTTTAATTTTTACTTCGTTTCAAAAGTATTTGTTCAAATTCTTTGAAACTTGGCATCATTCTTGGTAGGGATTGTCTCCATGTTACCCTCTTCCAAATGAATACCCAAATCTTACATTTTCATCACATTAAAGGTCACCTACTGACGGTTTAACTTGGTTAAGTTTTTTGAAAAATTCAGTTTTGTCTCTACATACAGTACATGTATGTACACGTACATGTATTGTAAACATGCATTTGGCTTCTCAAAACTTTGCTGGCAGTGGATTTCAACCAAAATTGGCAGGGATCATCCTTAGGCAAGAAGGATTTACATTAATACAGATGGGGGTACCTACCAATATGGGGGGGGGGGGGGGGTCTTGGGGGCACCTCCCCCAAGAGCACCGATAATGGCAGTAATTAGATTCATATTTGCTTCTTCTTTAAGCCCCCGTTACAAGATTGTTAGCAAAGTTGGTAGGTATCATCCTTAAATGAAGGAGACCTCAATTTCTGAAACAGGGTACCTTGCCTCCAAGTGGGCTCAGGGGCAGCACCCCTAAGTGCCCCTATTGTGAAAATGAGAAATTTTTTAACTGCATGGCTGGGTTCTAACCAAATGGCATACTACTCGAGTAGTATATCCATGGTTTGAGAGACCTGGGTCCCGTTTCATAAAAATTGTAACAACTGCCACATTTCTATGACAAATTTGCTCTCAACCAATCAGATGCAAGGATTTCAGTAGCTTATAACAACTATCGTAACTTGTTATCGATAACAAGTTTCATGAAACGGGGCCCAGATGTGTTAGTCTTCATATATCAAAGTATGTTCATGTATGAATTATTCCTTGAAGATGAAAGTATTCTTTTAAACTTATTTCGAAATAGCGATATTTTCTTCCTCTTAAAAAAGAAGAACTATTTTGATGGACTTGGACCCTTCTTCCTCTTATGTATTCAACTCCAATATCTCCATAGCATTTTTCTGTACAATTTGTTACCCATACTAACTGAAATAAGAAACAGAGAGTTGAGACAATATACAGGTCTTTCTTCCATAGTTTATCTATACATTATTTATTCATGTTTTTATTGTGCAGAAATGTCATACGTACATTTTTTTCATATTAACATTTTGCTGATCAATCCAATTCTCAAATGTGAATTAACACATCTTATACAGTCACATGAAATAGAAAGGAACAGTACAAGAAGTACGCTACGGTTGTGTTGGTAGTCATATTTTACAGTGGTTGTGGGAAGAATATAAGTTCTACACGTATTGGCATCATATGTTATTGAACATCTATATCACCATCTCTTTAACATTCAAATGACTTTGATAAGAGATAATATTCCTTTCTTGAAAGAAGCAAAAACATACCTGTAACATTACATTTTTTTCAAATGTTAAATTTTTCTAATTTCTACCACTTGTACTTGAATACCAATGATTAATGTGCCCAAACTACTATTGTTTCCCACATACAAGTTAAATAATATTTACCAGAAACCTGTAATATTATGGTATTAGTATTTACTATCCTATATTAAAAAATTAGCAACTACTATATTCTATTTACTGGTTTGACTTTTTGACACACAAATTATTTGCACCCCACATACAAAAAGAAAAAAAGAAATCAAATCAACAAAGTAAGACAGATATTTATACATTAACATTTCCAGAAATGAGAGTGATTTTCTAACATTTGACTCATTTCTTTTGACCACTATACAATTTATTTCACTCCTTAAGAATACACTGGAAGGACTGGTATATATATTTCAAGTTTTTGTAATTCACTTTTAAAAGAAAAAAAAATCTCTGATATGTCCTCAAATTATATACAAAAAAATAATGTCCTCTTGAAATAAAAAATATGAATACAATCTTGCAAATGAAATTGAAATTTTTTTCTGCCAATATATATATACTTAACAGGAGGGGTTTCCAAAACTGAATACAGAGCAATTACAGTAAATGAAAATCTCACACACATATATGAATAAGTACTAGTACAATAGGATTCTGATAATTTGGTAGTCATAATGCAAGGACATAATGAGTTTGGTTTAGTAATAAATTGTTGTTAGACATTGTTATCAGTCAGAGATATATTAAAAAATGAATTAAGAAATCAATTGAATTGAAGTCAAGGTTGAATTGACTTTAATAAGGTTTACCCTACAAAATAAAACAACTAAATTCCTAATAAATAATCAGTAGAAACTCGTACAAAAATGAAGTACATTCTCCACCAACATGTTGAGACCGGAAATATTCAAAAAGTACTGGAATATCTAACACATTTTAAAACCTTGCAACTTTGTCAAAGTAGTCCAAATATATGCATTATATGCATTCATGAAATTGCTGATGTAATACTGATATTCTTACAAAACTGCAAACCAAAATGTACAAATCATGAGACAAAATACATTTTAAGCATGTACTGTACAGACGTGAGTGCACAACAGCACAAGATATACAGTTAACGACACAATTATTCATACCCTAACCAAGTTTTGACATTTTTTTCAATTTTGTGAAAAATTGGTTTGTCATGATTTATGTTACTTGGGCATGCTACAAATCAATTGTTAAAATAATTACACAAGACAATTTACCAAATTTTGATGGTTCAGAAGTAATTTATTCACTTTTTTTTTAAGATGGCTTGTCCAGAACTTTTCATACCCTTTCTTGAATAGTTGCAAAACATGTACAGAATCTTAGGAATGTCTGACACACATGCATTTTCATAAAAAATATGCCTCGATGCCATGCCTGGACCAGGGGAGCGTTTCATCAAGCGTTTTGTCAGTGATTTTTATCCGACAACTGTTATAAGCTACTGAAATCCTTGCATCTGATTGGCTGAGAGCAAATTTGTCGGATAAAATATCTGACAAGTCCTTTCATGAAATGCCCCCCAGGATAAGAATATTTCTAGAAATGCCAGGAAATTAATATATTAGCATTTCCATTGTTATGCAAATGAGGTGAAAGCACAATTATTCTTCATCTCAAGCTAAGAATTAAAAGTATTCAACCAGTGCCCGAATTCCACTTGTCGACCTTTCATTCTAAAGAAAAACACAAAAGACTTCAAAATTACAAGGGGTATGAATAATTCTGTTAATATCTGAAAGAAATTATATGTTGGTCAAGGGAGAAGAACAAATTCAATTAGAGTTTTAGCCAGATCTCACTATGGAATGAGGTGAATTTCAATTTCTTGCATTTGATGACCCCTGCAATTTTTTGTTTCACACATTATCCTTCTAAAACAGTGAATACACAGCATGGCCATTTAAAAGTCTGACACTTGCATTATCATGGAAATCGATCATAGAAGAAGTTCATTCTTGAAGCCCCCTCCCCCCCCAAAAAAAAAAAATGAAAAAATAAAAAAAATAAAGGAATGCTAATTTTCAAATCAATGACACTACCCTTGAATCTAAAATACTTCAATTTGCCACCAGAAGACAGAGAATTGATAAAAATGGGATGCATACTGGCTTGTTACCACTGAAGGCCAGTTACAACTGAAATTGTCCCCAAAGGATCCTGAATGGATGGACATGCATCATCCATATCGGCGTAGTAAGTGATGTCATGACTTATCTCACTCTAAATCGAAATTCATACATATCAACAATTTTTACCAGCTAATGTAGGTTTCCTTTGAGATATGTTACATTGCTGGAGTGAAAATGGATCATAACTTAAACCAGCCCGCCCTACTCCCTTCTAGGTAAAAAGGATGCAAATTAACTCTCAGACATGGGATGGCATAGAATTTGAACACACATACATGTAAGACAAAAAGAATGAAAAATGGATGGATAACACTTTTTCAAAATTAAAATATCCACCTAAATATTCACTGAGCTAATTCTAATTTGTAAATATTGGTCTACTATCTATTTGTTAAAATAAGTAATATATACATATAATGCCAAGAAATTATCCTCTTTCCACAATAAACAATGAAATCGTGAACTAATAGTGTGAGCTAAGACTGAATTCTGTCACACATTCTATCATTCTAGATGCTGATGTAGAGTTTGGGAGCGATTGCGCTCCACTCTTGAACGGTGCGTGAATTCTTTGCATAAAATCCTTGGACTACTGAAAGACTACCAAGTATAAATAATCAGTTTACAATCAATCATATGTACAGAAATTTACAACTTAATTTGTCAAAATACCAAAAATATTGAATTTCTTGTCTCTTTCGTTTGGCCATCTCAACGCTTCCTCATAACCTACCATCTTCAAACATACGATGTTTATTGGCATTATAATCACTGTTTGCATAGCTTATATGAACTCATCCAGATCCTTTACTGTAGAACATGCCATTGAAATAAGAAACGTAATACACTTTTGCAATGTCTGCTTTCTTTTTGTTGTTTCTATGAATGATACATGATTTTTAAAACACATGACATCATATTTCTAACATTGTAATATAGTTTTTGTAGTCGTACTCTGTAGCTTACATCATGGAACAATACACTACTTATTGATGGATATACAGTATCTGTTAGATTGAAGGAGTATGAAAGAAAGAGAAAAATCTACATGTACATGTATTAAAAACACTTAAGATCAGTCAAACTGGTGAGATGGAGAGTGGAAGAAACAGAGAGAGGAAGAGGGAGGGAAAGCAAGAGAATGCAAGAGAGGAGGGAATTAAGAATGAGAATGACAAGAGAGTGAGAAAGAAAGATGAATACATGTCTTCTTGTTCAAAAACATAAGAATGATGTGTATTTTTAATTCTGCAAAAACTAGTACTTTCCCTCTTTAATATTTCAGCTTTATCTTGAGATGATTGTAAGTTCAAAAGAGAAAAACGATACATCATTCTACAAAACACTGCTCCAACAAATAGATGGATAGGGAAATATTAAGTATCTCACTTGCACCGACAGTATCAATCAACTTCCACCTCCCAGGTTCAAGTGACATCGGCACAGATGCAACAAGTTAATCCTTCTCACTGCCAATTGCTAGTAAGTGGAAATGCCATTCTGCATTCAGATGCAAATGTATTTCTGTATCTCTCTAGACATTATCTTCACCCCCATACCCATTCCTCAGAATCGCAGCTATGTACGGTCGTAGGTGGCATGACAGGACGCATTCCATCCAATGCGCTCTGTGTTAGGGTACATCCAAACTTGCATTTCCTAGGTATTCTTCGTTCATCCTCTGCGGGGTGCTGCCTGAGCATTCCATGTGGATCAGAGCTGCAATTCATCAAAACGGCACGCAGAATGCTTTTCGACACTTCCATTAAGTTGATTGCCTGCAGCCCTCGGCAAGAAATACTCTTTCATAGGTACAGACTTGTCTCTCGTTTAAACGACGATGCATCAACAGTCGTGGACGTGGTAATTTATGATGAAGCAGAGAGTCAGGGGGAGATCGAGATCGAGAGAGAGAGAGAGAGAGAGAGAGAGAGAGAGAGAGAGAGAGAGACCATGCTCTCTGACAGTTACAACATTAATAAAACAAATCAAGAAAATGCAAATTACATGGGAGTTGCTCCATACATTTATCTTAAAGTACATAAAGGGACACGGAGAGAGAAAATGAGGCAGACAGACAGGCAGAGACAGATACAGAGAGGGACAGACAAACAGAGAGTGCATGACAATGAAAACAGAACATGTTTAAAACAAAATGCAGTTTATATGGGCCTTGTTCCACATGTTCTGTCTCTATATGAAACTTCTATTTCTATACCGATATGTATTTTCAGTCAATGTCAAACTGTCACCATTCATTTTATCGAAGAGGTATATATATATATATATATATATATATATATATGTGGGTTAACTCAAAGAGAGAAGAAAAGAATGCCCATCTCTTTGAGTAGGCAGAGTTAATGCCAAAGTGCATTCAACCATAACTGCATTAATGATTTAACAGATGAATTGCAATTTCTATCTGACATTCTGTTCAGTGAGGTTTTAAACTCAAACTCACACATAAAGGCAATTAAAGGGAAAAAGAAAGTGGCCTTTTCAGATGGTTTTTACACAGATTTGAGGCATTCATCTCAGTCACATTCTCACTGTAATATCAAAGACATATTCCTTTTCTCCTAAGCTTGTGAATTTAACTTTGAAAACTTTGGAACTATATCGAGACTTCTGACAAAACATTTTACTGAAAATCGGCTTACTGAATCAAGGCAGTACCTTCACAGAACCATTAGCTAATATGGTCTTTAAATACAGATTTTGTTTTTTGTCATACAGATCTACTTCCTTTTGCGAGGGTCACCTCTTTCAGTAGTCTGCAAATGAAAATTACAGGCTACTTTCAATGGTCATTGTAAAATGTTGTATCCTCTCAAAAAGCAGGTACATTGTTCATCTTCTTTAATCCAATAAATCAACTTAAAATGAAAAGTGTTATTGTGAAAATTACTTTTAGTAGAGTATATTCAGATAGTAACTATGCAATATATATCTCTATATCATTATCATTATCATTCTCATACCCCATCTAGAGTCTATCAAAGCACATTTACAGTATTCTTTGTGTGCATTACTTCTGTTACAGTAATCCATGTCTTAAAGCTACCAATGATATTTCTTAAAGCATCTGAAGACAGCTACACATGACATTATTTTATATCTGCAGTTCTCACGGGCTTTTGAAAGATCTACATTGATAACAATGGATATTGGGCCAAACAATAACTGCATGAATGGCATACACATGGCATCAACATCGGAATGGAAATAAGACATGGCTAAAAGAGTCCTGATATTATTTGGATGTCTAAGTACTTATCAAAATGGCATCAAACATGAATACATGACATTTTTGAACTACGCAGTATAAAAACAAGCATCAAATATCAGAGTTGTTAATGAAGTTGCTATATTTGCAGTCATGATTTCTTATTCAATATATGCATGTTAAACTATTACTACTCTACACAGACCCTAGCGTAGCGTCACACACTCGTCTGCATGTACGAAGCCTTGGATCTCCCAATAGGTGCAGCTTGATTGGTGGAGGCACTACCGATGGGTCGGGGCTTGTCTTTTGTTGGTCCATCTTTGTTGGCCAGTTTGCCTGGCCTTCCACCAGCATTTATTTGTCCATTGATTCTGGGTTTGACGATCGCAGTTGATGCACTGGCCGTCTGAGGGGTCACCGATGTAGGAGGTGGAGGAGGAGAGGTCTTGGGATGCCTTGGTGGTGGTTTCTCCAGTGGTGTTCGGACTGGACTTGGTGGAGGGCTGGGAGGATCGTCGTGCTGGCCATCAGCTGACTTGGAGTCGGTGTCACTGTTGTAGTGCGATGCCGGTGGACTGGATGCACCACCGCCATTGACTTTGTGCTGGGGACTGCCGTCGCCCTCGGAACCCAACCGTCTGGAGGGTGTGCTTCGTCTTGACACGTTCATTGCAGCATCCGCCTCGGGTTCAAGAGAAGCAATGTCACTGGAAGCAGCTGAATCAGAGGTATGGGTGGTTGCACTAGAGGTGGCCAAGACATCGTCAAAGATGCCTGAATCAGCAGGCGTTGCAGCATCCTGCGGGGAAGTGGCATTGCTCAACGGGCTGTCAACGGGTGGATGACTGACCTCCTCTGGGACACCTATAACTAGGTCAGACAAATCAACAAGCGTCTGCACCTGGGCTGCCTTCTCTGCTTCGGGTGCATCATCCGTTGGTCCATCAAGCAAGTCAAGCAAGAGACTAGTGTTTGACGGACCTTTGGGAAAAGGCGCCCTAGGAGGTGGAGTGTCCGTGAGGTCAAGTAAATTGACAGGAGGTGGAGCTGTATCCTCTTCGATGCTTACATCCACTAACAGATGCTTTTCTGGCGATGCTTTCTTTTGAACTACTTCCTCTTTTTCAACTTTCTGCTTATCAATGGCTGGCTCAGTAGAGGCCTCCTCTTCATCCTTCATGCTCATACCACACTTCACACACAACAATGAGTATTTCTTATTCATCGTCGGCCGGGTGATGGTCTGCGTCCCCTTGTCATGCAGCAAAACGATACCATCCTTGCCAACTTTCCGTTTCCGCGTGGTCGTGACTAGCTTCTCCATCTCTTTCTTCTCCTCCTCTTCCCTGCGTTGCATGGCACGCGCCACCACATGGGCAGGGACGGAGTGGTATGTCCTGGCAGCGATCAAGCCATTAGAGACAGAAGTGCCTGAGCTCCCTAGTAGAGGATGGCTACTGGAATCTGTAGGGGTGGTTGCCGAGGGCTGGTACACACCCTTGTTGATCTCACCCATTATCTGGTGGACATAGTATTGCAGGTCTTGTGGAAGCTGCAAAGACAAAACAAATACATATTTTATTGCTCTATACCAATATCCTGTTGTTTTTCTCAACTTCTTCAATTTTTGGACAAGCCACAAGGAATCTGTCCTTTCATACTTTTTCTGGTATCTAATTTTCATAATGCAAGCATATACTTCAAATGTGAAAAAGAAATGCAATTCTTATCCCTTACTTCAATATATTGAATAATACAATGTTTCAAAGAAAAAAACGAAACCCTAAACAAAGGGTTATTGTGACAAAACCATGTGCTCTATGGCTATTATTATCTATCATCCATAAAGTACAACAAATGCATACACCATATTTCGCAGGGGTTTTATTTTCACGAATTTTGCGAGTGGGTCGCAAATTAAACAACACACTAAAATATTGCTAATTTTCATACACAGGGCATCTGGCTTGGGCATCCATACACAGCTGGCCAGCTATACTGATACCCGATAGATCTCAGCACTTCTATACTTAGCACAGTGTGGCTGTATGCATGCGCAACATGTAGAAGCTTACTAAATTCACCACTTTACTTCGTGAAAGTGCATCATCATTGCTGTTTGTCGATTTCAGAATTTCCCGATCATGAATTAAACCACTCACAAAATAGCCTGGTTAGTCCAATTTGCGAAAAATTATGTCCACGAAATATATGGTGTGTACAGTATCCTACTTTCAAATGATAACCTGATGGCATCCATCCGTACAAGTAAAATTTTATTGATTTGGTAAAATCTGAGGGTGTATGCCCCTGCAAGTCCCTGCAATTGACATTGGCCCTATTTTATGAAATTCCTATTGAATGCATATCATTGCACAATGGGAATCTTGTGTATCATATCTTTTAAAGCTTATATTTCTCTTATGACGTGTTCACATGACTGTGATACTAACATTTCCATGGATTTACTAAAAATGGCACAAATGGATTTTTATATACCATTTTCAAAACAAAGTTGCTCTGTAATTAATTATCTATTGAATTATACCATTCATGTACCATATATATAAAAGAATATTACTTTTACCTTATGAAAAACAAAGAATTACATCCATAGTTTCATTGTTTGATTACAATAAGCCTTTGTTTCAGGGTTTTGTTTTTTCTGGGACACACTGTACATCAAATGAAAAATATATAAATCCATATGCATACATTATCCCATCATTACGAAGATGGTATCTGTTGAATATTATAAAATGAAATTCATAAAATACAAAAATGAATATGTATCTGATTTGAGAAAACAAAAGGAAAAGAAAGTAACCAAAAGGACACAAAATTCCCCCTTGAATGTTTTTTCAAGGACATAGGTTTAGGTTAAGTTGATTATAATAAAAGAGCTTGAAGAAATGATATCAATCCTCCATGAACGATGACAACTAAAGGAGATTAGGAAGAGAAAATTGGTGACATTGAAACAGCTGAACTGTGACAGCCTCAGGCCGAGACTATAAGACCTGTGACTGACGAGGTTGCTCTTCGTAGAATCTGGGTAATTAGATTGGCAATCTCAAGTAGCTAATCTAATTGCTATTAATCCGATCTAACTGTGGTAACTAAATCCGTTAACGACGTGTTTGAGACTATTCAGTCTAGATCCCATCAAGCATCTGCATTGCAAATGATTTTGAGGAACGCTTCGTCTCTTTTCTTTTTTATTTTCTGAACCAGACATGACACCAATCGGAGGTATCGGTTTTGATTGAGCAGACTACAGCTGCATTCCCCTCTCTACTGTTTTCTGATCTTTTCTATGTGATGAAATGATCTAGAATGCAGTTCAAGAAAGTGAAGTACCTCAATATCCTCTACCATGATTACCATCTTCAATTCAAACTTTGACATCTGTTTTGCGAGAGATACACTGCTCTCATTCTCACATCAACTCAATGTATTAAGAGTCACTGAAAAAAGCCTTGAATCATAATTACAGTTAGTATTTGCTGAGAAAAAAATGATTAACCTCTAGTTCGGTATAATCAAGGTTAGTATTGTGCTGAAGCCATAAACTACAGATCACACATTGTTTAGGAGGGATAGTAATAATGCTGAACAGCAATGCACAGTCTCACATTGTTCATGTTCACATGTCACATGGCTTCATAATTAAGATTGTGCGACGCACCACCCCCTTCCCCTTTCAAAACAGACAAGCAAAGCAATATCAAACCCTCTTCATCAGCCACCAGCCAAATTCTGACAAGAAAACAGACTCCACAGTCTCCTTTGGGTAATGAAACTAAGAGCACAGAGATCCTCAGCAGCAAGAATACTTTGTCAAGTGCTCGGAAGACTGTAGTGTCATGGACACATATCATGATCATCATTCTATCACTAAAGAGTGATCACGGGTGACATTTGCATTTGCTCAAGTTACAGGATTTATCCATATTGTTCACACCAATGAACCAACTTCTTTTCAGGATTACTCAGGTATTGTCTACAATGCTGTTGGGGTTTTATAGGTCATATCCAACATTTTAACGGACTTGATACAAAAAACAGTCCAAGCTAAGTTGGACAGTTAGTTAAATATTTCCTAAAACTGACATTTGTAGATAATTTGGCGTATAATACTGGAGTGTCTAGAGTGACATGCTCTTTACACAAGAACCCACTATATTATAAGCAGTTCTTAAACAGACTTAACCCCAAAAATCCTCAATCATTATCATTCTAAACTACAGAGAGAGTATTTCTCAAATGAAATGAATGTTTGTAGATAATTACACTTAGATTTGTTAATGTCCATTTGCAAAATGGGCACAGAGAACAAGGCATACCAACAGATGGGAAATTCCCCTTTTTTGGTGCACAAAAGTGGAGAGGGATTGGGGAGGATTGGAAGGAGAGATGAAACAAATGCTTTTTCAAAAGTAGTGTTATCCTCTGATCACTGATTTAAGTAGATGATTTATTCTCCTAAAAAACACAAGGAAAATTTATGACTGGACATACCTGGCTAACTTTATGTTGCATGTAAGCCCCTGATGGTGTACACTGAAGAAGCTGAACAGCTAGATCACAGTCTTTCTTGTACCGATTCTGTGTCAAAAATAAACAACAATGAAACTGAATGATAGTTGAAGGCATAAATATTTTGTACGGTCATTCACCATTCACCATGAAATGCAGTAAAAATATTGAACTTTCAAACTGTAATATCTCAAGAACTCAGAAAATGATGATCTGGGGATCAAGTTATGATTTAGTTTGGAATTTTTATTTTAACCATGATGGTTGCTCTTGTATATAATATTCCAAGTGTACTTAAAGGGGTCTGAGTCCTCAAATCTGACATAAAGCATAATGCAAAAACAAACCTGTAAGCAATAAAAATTGAATATTATTTAAATATAAATAAAATCATAACATTTTTATACAAAACATTACATCATAAAGTATGTTTCATGAAACAAATCTTTAACTATTGTTATTCAAAACATCTTGGTGCAGATAGAGATCCATTTT
This sequence comes from Heliocidaris tuberculata, assembly GCA_025618425.1. Taxonomy (NCBI): domain Eukaryota; kingdom Metazoa; phylum Echinodermata; class Echinoidea; order Camarodonta; family Echinometridae; genus Heliocidaris; species Heliocidaris tuberculata. Next base: position 38,877,494 of record CM046834.1, on the reverse strand, counting down.
TACTAACCACTGGATCAACCAGGAGATTATAAAGCATTCACGATTTAAGGAAAAACAGCCAACTTCTTCATCCGCAGATAATGTAAATACTCTACTGAAACAGGCTTATAAAATCATGGTGAAATACACATAAGGTACTTTTTGTCGAAAACAGACATAAAAGCAAAATGGATGTTAATTCTGGATGGCATACTGCCCAAAGTACATATCACTCTCTTCCCACAATTGACTGACATACACATAATGGGTATCTTTTAAAGTTACCTAATATCAATAGCTGACATGTAGAAAGAGACATGTCTATTTCATCTTATACCTTTTTAGCTTCCACCAAATTTCATGTCCTAAAACTAAATCAACCACAGATATTTTCTTTACATTATATTGTATACTACTTTATACTCCAGCAGATAAACCAACATTACAACAAAGCTATCAGCTGTAAAGAACTGAAATGGCAGAATTTTTTTTTCCATTTATCACCACACACGCATTTAGACAAGAGAATTCTCCGGCCATTTAATGAAACACTCCTTCTCTTTTTACAGCTGATAGTGTCTGTTAAAAGCAAAAAGGGTGTTATACCACAGTCACACCGACAAACCGATCCCACATCGAATCCAAACCAACTGATTCTTGGCCATTGGTGGCAATGCATTTTTTTGTTCAGTCTGTTGTGGGTCTGACATCGGTGTTGTTGGTGTGACTGTGGTGTGACTGTGGTATTAACTGTGTCTTAAATAATAAGAGTTAATGCTCTTCCAGCTCTGAGAAGACAATATCTATCAAGACAAAGGAGAAGCTAAAGTGCTTTTTGCTGCAAAAGTGTCTTATTGACTACATTAATAGCAAAGAGTTTCTCACTCCCAATGTTGCACAATTTGCATATGCAATGTGAGGGAGAAATTTTGTTCAAGGGAGCTCCATTTGGAAATTCTGTGGAAAGCGCGAGTTGACTTTTATTTCTCTTTTCTCCAGAGCCTTCTATGTTAGCTTAGCTTTACACACATTTATATTTTTTGTTCAGAGATTACGACTTGCACTAAATTTTTAAAAAATCAACAAAGCGAGTTCTTCTTTCTAATGAATTATACATGTTCTTCTGAATATACTCAACCCCAAAAATAAGTTAATCCCTGACACTTCTTTTTAATATAACTCTGTTTTCATAATGATATTGTGGTATTCAGAGTGAGAAAACAAGTTGCACTTTTTGTTCAGTAATGTAATGCTGGGTTTACATGTGTAGATTCTTTTCATTTATGTTCATTATACAGATGCATAATTTGCAATTCAAACCCATGAAATTGCCCTAAAAATTATGATTTTTTTTTAAATGCAGCTTCATGAATTTGAATTACAAGTTATGCGCCTGTACATGAACAAAAGAATTGAATGTACAGCACACAATGTTCATCCTGTGTTTAATACATTATGAAATGCAAATTCCAACTTTTATTCCTATAGACTGCAATAAAAAACAAATAATTTCATCATGAAAACAAGTCAACTGTTCATAGATAAACAATCAACATGTGGGTAAGAAAATTCTGCACTCCTTGCTTTTTGAATGAAAATATTTCATCACTTATTTCTTAAGTTATATTAACCCTTAGACTACAGGAACTGGGTGGCTCCTGTATTAAGCCTATGAGAGTTAAAGAATTCAGTAGTCAACAGGTTAAAAGTGTCAGAGGGGAACTTAATTATTTGGTTGAGTATATTTACATGTACCTGCATTAAATAAGAGCACTCTCATTGTCTAATGGTCAAAAGTCATTTCAAAACTGACTTAGGTCCTTCTTCTCACACAGTGACATCCTAAAACCATATCTCTAATTTCAATCTTAAAGGAGAATGAAACCCTGGGGGAAAATCAATTTTAATGAAAAGAGAGGACATAGAGAAACAATTTAAAAACAGTTCCATCAAAATCAGTTATGAAATGAGAAAGTTATGAAAGTTTGAAAAGTCTCAATTTACTTTCTATTGCTATCCTCAAATTGGCAATGTTGCTTCAAAGTGTCGGGTTTAGTAGTACAACTCTCCATATGTTTTGTACACAAAATTTCAAATGTTCCCCATTATCTCTCAAGGTGCAGCTTGTCTCCTTCTTAGCTCAAGATATATCATGGGAAAATGTATTTGACACAACATATGTTGAGTTCACAAAAAGACAAGCAGCATCTTTAGAGATAATGGAGAAAATATGAAATTTTGTGTACAAAACATATTGAGAGTTGTACTACTAAACCTGCCATTTTGAAGCAACATTGCCAATTTGAGGATCGCCATAGAAAGTAAATTGAGACTTTTCATTTCGTAACCGATTTTGATGGAACTTTTTAAAAATTGCTTTTCTCTATCCTCTCTTTTCATTACAATGGATATTTCCCAAGGGTTTCATTCTCCTTAATAAGAGTGTCCTATGACAGCCCTAAGTAGGCCATTCTCTGTTGGATACTTGTCCCATCCACATGTAATTATCTACTCAAAGGATCTTTGTTTTCAGGAGACATATCAAAGGTATCAGTCATTTACAATCAGTTAAACCATCGACTACTGAATTTACTCATCCCCATAGGCTTAATACAGGAATCACTCAGTTCCAATAGGCGATGGGTTAAGCATAGAGAACCCAAAATACTTTACACCATTGAAATGATAGAGTGTGGATTATCACTCTGAATAGATGTCCATGAGATAAGATTAGTTACTCAATAAATTTGTGATATTAGTTCATTTTACCACAAACAATATGCTCCTGTCCTGTAGACACGTTTCTTTTAAATCTCATTATTTGTTATTTACTCCCTAGAATGGCAAAAGCATAAAATTGTGTGTGAGATTTCTGAACTGTTTTGATTGCTAAAGTGAAATATCACTTTAACAATTTGGATAATGTATAAACTGATTATATTATGAATACATGGTTGGGAGTGTGCTAGTGCAATCCGGCAACACAAAGGTTTTTATCGTTGTGTACTAACGTACGAGGCGTGGCCGAGTGTGTTAAACACAACG